>CM046833.1:13109635-13839635 GCA_025618425.1 Heliocidaris tuberculata
AATTAATCAGCTTTTCCTCCTCAAATTGGCACGAGTTATTGTTATATTCCACTCTTATATAGTTTGAAAAATATAATAAAGTACATGTATATGACATGAACCAATGTGAATGTAAACTGAAAGATTTAACAGAAAAATTGCCAATTTGTGCACAAAAATAGTGATTACATGTTCATATTTTACACTGCATTGCCAATTTAGAGAGTTTAACAATTGCCTTTATTGAATAAAAGGTACAATTTACTGCCTTAGAAATAGACTCAAAATTTTCAGTGATTATTGCTATTTCTGCTCATGTATAATGTATAATTCGAAGCATTCTGGATCAAAAGATAATTCAAAAAGATCACTAAAAGGAGACACTGACTGCTATGGGTTAAAGCATTAAGAGACAATTGTATTTAAGCCACATTATCTTGTGTTCTCAAAGGGAATTCAACACCATTTAGATATTGACTAGATAACAGATGATACCAATCACCGACAGGTGTTACGGAATACGCACACACCCTCTACCACCTTCAGAATTATCACCCTGTTAGGAAAATTCATTAACATGGATTCCTCATCTGAATCATTACTGAATTCTTTCTGAAAAGCACCTCGTACATGTATTTCCAAATGGTCGTGAGTTTCACTGCATGATTGCTTTGTACACGCATGATAATTGTAAATTCCCCCAAGTTCAAGTAACTGTGACGCATGGAAACTCCTGAGAGTATGTCTTAAAATAAATCCAGGTTATTGAAACAAAATACATGTGTTATGTTGAATATCACTCTTGGGTACATCACAGAGTACATCACCCTTGGTGTCGGGGAGGAGCGCTCCATCCGTTCTCCCGGCTATCCCAACATTACCCAACACGACTCTCTGTGCTATGTGGAATGGATCATCACTGTTCCCGAAGGCTACGTCCTTCATCTTGTCTTCAACGACTTCTCGGTACCACTACACGCCTGGCTGCAGATTGGTACAGGTGTAGACGCTGACGATGATTCTAGTCGCTACGCTGTCTACTACACTCGTACGAACCCAAGGGAGGTGGTCGTTCCCGACAGTAACGCCTGGATCTCGTATCACTGTGGACTGTACGGGATGGACCGTGGATTCGATATCACGCTTACCCCAACAAATCAAACAAGTAAGTGTTTGCTAGGTATTGTATTACCCTTTTCGTGCGAAAGTTTTTACTTTGGGGAATTTTTCTAATTGTTATACTGTCACAAATGTAACAACACACGAAAATTTGCTGGCAAATATGCGAACATTGATTACAAGTAGCCTGTGAAAGTTATCGCATAAACAACATCTCCCAAATATGTCTGTGTACCTGTCATTTGTGAGACTATCAGCTTTATATATATATATATATATATATATATATATATATATATAAGTCTATTTCCTACAGAAAGGCGAATCTCAACAATGCGGTTTATTCCATCACAATAGAAATTCGACGTTAAAGCGAATCGAACGTGCGTTAAGGCAAATTTGAACAATAGGCTGAGATGAAAGGATTCCCTTTAAAATTGCATCTAGATATATATATATATATATATATATATATATATTTGTATGTATATATACATGTATATATATATATACATACAGTGCCAGTCAGAAATGTTACACTTTTTAAAATGCTTATTACAAATATGATAGAAATATTATAATTCTTGCACCACAGTTAGATTGAATAACTCTTCCAGTTTTATTTGATACCACATTTGTGGGGAATCAGTAATGGAATTTACTGGATAGGAATCATTTAATGTGTCTGGGTGAAAACCCATTAGCGCCAACATCAATAATGCCTTGTCTGATTTGGATGAGACTGCACAATGAGCAAAAAAGCCTTTTGTAATGATCATTGAGTTATTCCAAATCCGCAAGGGGCTGTTGAAGCTAATGCTGAACAGCTCCTGTGGAATGGCCCCCAAGATCTCCAGACTTTACACCCATGGACTTCTTCGTCTGGGGGTTCCTGGGGAGCATTTCATCAAGTGTCTTGTCAGTGATTTTTACTGACAAATTTGCTCTCAGCCAATCAGATGCAAGGATTTCAGTAGCTTTCAGTTGTCAGTAAAAATCACTGACAAAATGCTTGATGAAACACTCCCCTGAAGTCCAAGGTGTACAGCAGCCCACCTGCAGACCGGGATGACTTGCAGACAGGCAGACACTTCGTAGAGCCAATGGCAGCGATGCTCCATCGAGCTCAGAAATGCATCGAGAGAAACGGACGCCATGTGGAAGATTGAAAGCTGTGTCCAAGTGTCCAAAATGGCTATGAAAAAGGACTTTTCATTGAAGATCACTGAATGTTATGACTTTTGGCTTTATTTATTTATTCATATATTTATTTTTTTTTCATGTTTATTTGTCTTGATTAAACATACGCATAAACTTTACGCTCATTGCTTGTGTGAATGTTGTTGTCTCTCTTTCAGCAGGTAATCATAAGACTTGGCGCACTGAATGAGTTTTGACTATCTTTCAAACAATGGCTGTTGTGCACTCAACCGTAACAGCAACAATGAAACAAATGTTACCAAACAACAAAAGGAATATATACTCTTATCCATACATGCTAAAAATACTCTGTTAATCCCGCAATTTTTAAAACAATACTCAATTTAAAAAGTGTAACATTTTTTCTGACTCACACTGTATATATATATATATATATATATATATATATATATATATATATATAAACCCCAAACTGGTGTAATAGGGAGACACTCTTTGTATTTTTTCTTTGTACTCGTGTCTCCCTTATGAAGGTTGTGTCTCCTTTACGTAGGTGGCGCTATTATGACAGAATAAACCGCATTGTCGTGTGTCTCCGAAAAGCGGTATCCAGTGAAATGTATATATATATATATATATATATATATATAAAATAATCATGAATTCTGGTTATGAGAGAAAATTAATCCTCACAGTATCAACTGCAAGATTATGAGATCTGCCAAACCATTTTGATAGAAAATATAGAAAGGCAAATAATTCTAAGGAATTCAAGGTAGTCATCCTGAGAACATTTGTATGTTCACGCTCTCTCATGTGCAAATACATATACATATACATGTACATGTGTGGGTTGTGCTTTTGTTCAGAGGCAGCGGAACACCGGGCTCGGATACCTTTTGTTTGGCAGACACTAAGGTGCCCCCTTCAACCCACTTCCATTGTCCGAGCCTTACGTTCGGCTTTTGTTAGATTTGTTATGATATTTACATGTAACATACTTGCACTAACATGAAAGATAAAATAGTTTTCATAATACAAAACAGGTATCGTGTATTTTATTATAAAACAAGAACTGATCTTTTCTACAGCTCACAACTATACTGCCTGTACCCCTGGCGAGTTCCAGTGCAACGATGGGCATTGTATACCGTCTCACTATCTCTGTGATACTGAAAAGGACTGTTCAATGGCAGAGGATGAAGAACATGCCTTGGGACGTGTCAACTGTTCAACCTTTGATCACAGTAAGTCAGAGATTATTTCTTTTGTGTGAAAGTAGCCCTTTTCATGGATTTCAGAACGGTTAGGATGCATATTCATTTTAATTATAATAATAGTAACATCATTATTATTATTATTTTTGTTATCATTATTGTTATTACATTATTTCCTACGTTAGGGCAAATCCTAGCAATGCGCTTTATTCCGTCACAATAGAAGTTCGACGTTAAGGCGAATGGTAACAATAGGCTGAGATAAAAGGATTCGCCCTAACGTCGCAATAAGAGTAATTATTATTCATTATTATTATTATTATTATTTTTATTTTGGTATAATGGTACGGAGATTGCTAGACCATTATACCAAGGACACACCTAAGCGGTGTGGTAGAGGTCTGTACTATACATGACCTGACCTGAAAGCATCGAGTTGACTCATAAAAGGTTGTGTTCAAAGAAGAACCACTTTGTCAAGGATGGGGTGATCAGCACTTGTATTATACCTCTACTACATGTACGTAATATACCCGTACAACCCCCTAGTTGTCTTAAGCCCACCGCACACTATACGATCGGTCTGCGATCAAATGTTGGAAGAAAATGTAATAGCATTTCATATTCACATTTAACCCATACGATGCCACAACCATGTGTACTGATCTGCATAGCAGTGCCGCGTGCATGTGCACTAGCCTGTGCTCGCGTGCCATGACCTTGTATAGTAGCCTCCCTAGCAGTGCCACGTACATGTTTAGTCGCATTGTTTGCAAAAGTAAACCCGGCACAGGGGGGATTAGCAGCTGGCACAATAGAGATTAGCACTGTGGCACTGGTAGACAACAGTACATGGGGGCAGATTAAGGGTTAAACACATAAAGTATTTTGGACCGAGGTTCTGAATAGTCATCTATTATTTATAGATAGTAAAATAAAAAATACAGCCTATTGAAAGCTTTCTAGTCGGAGGAAAGGCCAAATTGGTTCGAGTCATAGTGACGTCAGAGCAGTCCTAGGATTGTCTACGTTTTGAAATTGATTTGGCCCTTATTCCGGTTATAAGGCCGACAGCACACCAAAATACTATGTTTAGTATTCATATTATTGTTCAGATTTTATTCATTAAAATGTCCATGCATATAAAATGCTGTTGCGATTTATTTCCAAAATGGGATGGCAGTCAATCGTATAGTGTGCGATGGACTTTGGAGTAAATCATGGAGATGTGGAATTGAGCCCTGTTTCATAAAACTTGTTATCAATAACAAGTTACAATAACTGTTATAAGCTACTGAAATCCTTGAATCTGATTCGCTGAGAGCAAGTTTGTCATAGAAATGGGGTAGTTGTCGTTGATGACAATTTTTTTTAAAACGGGGCCCAGAAGAACCAGGGTATGTGACTGTATAAAGGTTCTTTTGTGCTTGATTTCGTCTATCGTTATTTTGGATAATGATGCTCGGGGGTCGATTGTCATATAGAATTAATCATCCACTCTCCATTTCTTTTCTTGATGAGTGTGGAACTTCGGAGACAGTGTTTCAAATGTATCAATGCTGATTTAGTCGTCCTGGATCCCATTGCATAAAACTTACCATTAACGGTAACTTTGCCATCAGTGGTAACTCACATGGAAACCTTGATTTTGATTGGCTGTTGAGTGATGTTACCATGGTAGTTACCATTGATAGCAGAGTTACAGTAACAGTAACCATTAATGGTAAGTTTTATACAAACGGGCCCAGGTATCAAGACTTAAATGTCCATTCTCCATTTCTGTTGTTTTGTAGATGAGTGTGGAACTCACAATACAGAGTTTCAGTGTCCTGTCGGGGCATGTATCCATGCTGATTTTAGATGCGACGGAGTCTATGACTGTCCTACTGGTGTAGACGAAACCCAGTGCTCAAGTAAGTCAAAGTTTGATTATTCAGAACTGAGGAGGGTTCTAAATTGAGGAAGAGAGTTGGCTCAGATGGTGAAGCATCTGCCTTTCCAGCCAAAGATCTTAGGTTCAAATCTCGTCTTAAGGGCTGGTCACAAGGTCACAAGTTCTATAACTTGACTCAATCCTGCTGAGATTCACACGCACTGCACACAGAAATAAGTATATGGAACTACACACAAATGTTCGGCCCGAACATTTCAGCCATTACTCATCATATTTCGATTATGAGCCTCAGGGCATTTGAAGAGCTATCCTTTCCGTGGACATTTCTAATATGATGTTCTCCCAAACTGACATAAAAAAAAATTAGAAAGCTCACAATTTATTCTTGAACTTCTCTTTCATTCAGTTCACACAAATTGTGAGGATGTACGTATTCCTATTCAACTTTTCGGCTCATTCGCTTCGCTTGCTTTGGGTCATAGTAATCGAGTCTGCTTTTCCCCCCCTCCCCGGCACCAATGACATTATTCAGTAATAATCATAACAGAATATAATGTGTTGTCATACTACAGCTCCCTGCGAAGCAACCATGTTTGAGTGTCCCAACCAACAATGCATCCATGGTAGTCAGAGGTGTGATTTTTACTTGGATTGCTTGACGGGTGAGGACGACGAACGCAACTGTGGAACACCTGAGGGCACAAGTAAGGCTACATTGCTATAGGATTGGTAGGAAGAAATATCTCAAATGCTTGAGAATTTGTCGACCAATAGAAAATGTATGTAAAGGGACAGCCACAGTCAAGTTTTGACACACTACATTATACATGTCTAATATACTTCAGACAATGTGGCAGTCCAGGGTTTTGATCCATGGTGATTAAAGAAGAATAAAACCTTGGGGAAAAATCCATTATCTCTAAAAATGATGCTCGTCTTTTTGTGAACTCAACATATGTTGTGTCAAATACATTTCTTTATGATATATCTTGAGCTAAGAAGGAGACAAGCTGCACCTTGAGAGATAATGGGGAAAATATGAAATTTTGTGTACAAAACATATGGAGAGGTGTCCTACTAAACCTGTCATTTTGAAGCAGCATTGCCAATTTGAGGTTCGCCATAGAAAGTAAATTGAGACTTTTCAAACTTTCATAACTTTCTCATTTCTTAACCGATTTTGATGGAACTTTTTTTAAATTGTTTCTCTCTATCCTCTCTTTTCATTAAAAATTATTTTTCCCCAGGGTTTCATTCTCTTTGATAGCTCAGGGCCAGGGTGAACATTACAAATGAGGATACCCTGGCTAAGCAGGACACATTGTTGTTCTTGTTCTTGTTCTTGTTGTCATTACTATTATTTTTTCTTACATGTACATGTACATCATATTTGATGTATTAATGTTACTTTTTAGTTTTTACTGTACCTCCCAGACAAATTTCACCGCATATTGCAAACCGCTCAATTTCACGCCACACCACTTTCTGACTTTTTTCTTTCAAGTCCTGTGCATTATTTTACACGAAAATCAGTCCGTTGCCAAGTCATGTGACCTTTTGTGACCTTACGTCAGCCTGGGAACTGAGAATTTCTGAGTTTTGTGTACGAACTATCAAAGGGGAGGGGCCTCCAAGGAACCCCCTCCCTCCATAAGGGAGGGTCTCAAAATAGCCCAGTACAATAAGAGGTACAATTAAAATCTTATTCACACTGTTTTCTCACTCTATACAAAATTCTGCAATTTTGCCAGTTGGCTGCAAATTTTTATGAATTTGCCAATAAACCTTTCCTACTTCTTTCTACTACTTTATACTGCCAAACCGAAAATGACATTCATTTGTTCTCAAAATTTTGTTGTGCCCTACAATTTCTTTCACCTAGCTTACATCTACCTGAGTATGAACTCAACAAACATCACATCGCCAAACTACCCTGATGATTACCCACAAAACTCATACCAGGTGACAAAAATCCGCACCGATCCCGGCCGTGTGATCCGCGTGATCTTCTATCACGTGGATCTCAGCATACACACCTTCCTCGCGTTTGGGCGCGGTAGCGACACCCAGGACTTCAGCAATCTCTTTGAGGCGTATTCCCATCATTCGGCCATCCCTGCAGAGTTCTATACTCTCACCAATGAGCTCTTTATTGAGTTCCACTCCGGCATCTATGCAAGCTCTGCTGGGTATCTCATTGGGTTGGAAGATACTGAACCGTCAGGTGAGTCCTGACCTGAAGAGCTCCCTCAATTTGAAGTTGACATCTAGTATCCATTGATAGTTGATTTTGTGAAAAAAATTCTTCTCATTTCAATCTGACCTTCAAACCATGTTAGTCTTGTTGCTCTCTCTCTCTCATTCAATTTTTCAATTTGAACTTTGAATTGTGACTTAGTCTTGTTTGTTTGTTTTCTTCATTTCAATTTGACCTTCAGACCATGATAGTCTTCTCTTTTTCTTCTTACGCAGACATGGCATTTGAACTGTGATGTAGATTTTTTTAATTTCTTATTTCAGTTTACCTTTGAATTGAGACTTATTCTTGTTTATTTCTTTGTATTTTAAATTGGCTTTTGAATAGTGGGTTGTGATTTTGCTATTTGCTATTTCAATTTTACCTTCAAACCGTGACATAGTTTTGTTACTTCATGCATCTCTCTCTATAATTTATTTTTTTCTAAAATTTTTCAATTTGAACTTTGAATTGTGACATAGTCTTATTTGTTTCTTTTCTTCATTTCAATTTGACCTTCAGACCATGATAGTCTTCTCCTTTTCTTCTTAATCAGACATGGCCTTTGAACTGCGAAGTAGACTGTTTATTACTCCCTTTTTGAACCATTACGTAGTGTTTTTACTCTACATGGAACTTTGATAGGGATTTGTTTATTGCAATTTCACTTTAACCTTTGAATTTTCACTTAGTCCTGTTTGTTTTCTTCATTTCAGTTTGACCTTCAAACCATCTCATAGTCTTTTCTTTTTCTTCTTATTCAGACATAGCCTTTGAACCATGACATACATGAAAATTTGTTTATTTACATGTACTTCAATATGACTTTTTAACTGTGATACAGTATTGTTATTTCTTTTGTATTTCAATTTGACCTTTGAACTGTAACATAATCTTGTTTATTTCGTCCTACATGTATTTCAATTTGGCCTTGGAACTGTAACATACATGTAATTATATAGTCTTAGTTATTTCTTCCTATTTTCATTTGGCCTTTGAACTATGACATAGTTGTGTTACTATCTCTCTTTGTTCAGATGTGACCTTTGCACCCTGTGAGGCAGATGAGTTCCAGTGTCCCAGTGATGGGTCATGTATTATTGCTGAATGGGAGTGTGATGGCTTCCCTGATTGTGGTTTCCATGGTGATGAAATCAACTGCCAAAGCCAAGGAGGTGAGTTCTCTCTTATGTACATGTAGATCTGAGATTTATGCAAAGCAATCACAAATTTGTATTCTCGAAAATCCGCCTAGCTTTAGGCAAGGTTTAAACCCAGCCTACATGTATGTGCATATACATGTATTAGTCCATTTGTTGTATGAAGTGCTACATGTCAACATTTTCATCACTATTTTTACTGAATGAATAAATATACAAAAACTCGATGGTAAGAAATTACATCCCCATTTCCATTTCTGTGAAAAAAAATTGATTTTTAAAAATAAATTTTGTTACATGATTAAATCATTTCATATGGAAATTTAGAGTTGACTCTTAGCCTTCCATAAATCATTGGACCAAGTCAAGCAAGATTGAACCCTTTCGTGACAACTGACCACATTTTGTGGTTTGGCTCAATAACTTTTGATTCAAAGCTCTAAAAAATATACCAGATGCATGAGTAGAAAGAGCAAAAATTTCTGCACACTCTACAGTGTATGTCCATTTTTGTTGCATGACCATATTGCGTTTGATGCCAGGAATTTTTAAAAATGAGAATAACTTTTAAAATCTTTACGTTGGCAACATATTGAGAGGTTCAAAATCATTGTTTTTTTTACCAAAATTGGCAATTTTTCAACTTTGGGACCATATTACCAACCATATGGTTTTCAAAGACATTAAACCTTACTAGAACCATGTAGCAATAAAAGAAAAATATTATTATTGCCAGTTTGAAGGGCAAAATGTGATCAATTTAGCCCTTAAATAATTCCTGTCCTGAAAGGGTTAATATACTGTATGCTTTTCTCAAGAATATGGGCCACAGTCTTTACTAGATTATCTGAAGTAAAACTGCGATCAGTGTTACATTCAAGTAACATTGAAATCAAAGGGAATCATTTGCAACTATAGGTCCTGTATTCAGTTCAGTAGTACTTGAATATGAAACATAAGTATTTAAGTTAGTTTTCGGCTGAGATAAAGTACTTAAACAACTGTGGTATTCATTGGAATCTTTGTGCTAATACTTTTACCCTAAGTCTAAGAAAGCTCACGGGCAGACTTGAGCCAATTCCTGTGGAAGCCTTGATTGGCTGGCATGTGGCTTTCATACATACACAGAGCTGTATAATCTACATGTACGTACAAAAAAATTATATAAGCACACATTTCACATGACGGTTTTGTTATTATTGGGCTGTGCATTACATGGTTCACAGTTGGACTCTAAGCTGCAGCACTGATGTCCTTTTAGAAGGCATTAAAGGGGAAGTCCATCCTGGAATATAATAAGAACCGAAAAATGAGAGAAACTGATAAGTGAAAGTTTGAGCAAAGTCCGATAAGAAATAAGAAAGTTAAGAAATTTTGAAGTGGTAATCGATCAAACACGAATTGGCAACTCCTCTCCTATTCGCTCAATTCTATAATATGTTTTCTTTTTCTTAGTTGTTGACAGTGGAAAAGATTTGTTTCATACATGTTTTGTGTAAAACATATGTGCAATGAATATATAAATTTTGCATGTATGACTGAATATTTTACAGAGAAAATCGAAATTCATGAATTTTTTAGTACAGGGCAAATGAAAAGGGAGCTCGCAAGATACATGTACGTCACAGAGTTGCCAATTTATGTTTGATTGATTACAACTTCAAAAATTCACAACTTTCTTACATGTATTTCTCATCAGGTTTATCTTTGAAACTTTTATTAATAACTTTTTTTTTAATTTTTCTGCTTCTGTTAAAACTAACTTGATATCAGAGTGGACTTTCCCTTTAATCTACATTTGCCACTATTCACCCAGGTGTAGTGAATGGGTATACCTGGTAGGGAGTTACATGTGTATTAATTGAATGCTTTCAGCACCTCAGGACAGCTGGGCTAAAGCCAGGGTAATAATAGTACTTTGTAGCCACCCTGAACATCTCATGGCATGTATATACATGTAAGTGGACAATATATAAATTCATATGCACATTATAGTTTTATTATTATTACTACATGTATTATAATTATTATTGTTGTTGCAATTGTTATGATTATTGTTGTTGTTATTATTACTATTAGGCATATTGTTATTGTTATTAAAGTTGTCGTTATTATTATTATTATCATTATCATTATTATTATCATTATTGTTATTATTATTATTATTATTGTTGTTGCTGCTATTATTATTATCTTTATTATTTTATTATTGTTTTTTTCAGGTACATGTCAACCTCATCAGTTCACATGTGATGATGGTTCATGCATCCATGGAAATTACCGGTGTGACTTCTTAGAAGATTGTGCTGATGGGAGTGACGAAGCGGGCTGTCGTAAGTAATCATGCAACGTTGTGACCATTATTTGAAAAGTAAATGAAGTTTAAGGATAAAGTTGAGTTCAGGGGAGCGTTTCATCAAGCGTTTTGTCAGTGATTTTTACCGACAAATTTGCTCTCAGCCAATCAGATGCAAGGATTTCAGTAGCTTATAACAGTTGTCGGTAAAAATCACTGACAAAACGCTTGATGAAACGCTCCCCTGGTCATGCAATTGGGAAAGGTTGATCATGTCTACATAAGGATTGGTGTATACTGTAAGGTTTAGGAATTATTAATATGATGAGAAAATGATCCAACCTCGCTAAAAGCACATGCACTGCACTGCACATAGAAATAGGTATATGGGACTGCACACACATGTGGCATGAATGTTCGGCCCGAACACTTCACCTATTTCTCGTCATATTTTGAGTATGAGGGCATTTGAGGAGCAATCCTTTTCAGGTGACATTTCTACTATGATCTTCTTCTTCCAATCTGACATAAAAGGAAGGAGAAAGCTCACAATTTTTTTTTCACCTTTCCTACAACTCAACCTTCCCTCTAAGGGAGACCGATCACCCAAAATTAGTTTGCTTTTCCATGCTGGCATTGTGTATCAAGATTATCAGCTTCAAGTGTCACTTATTACCTTAAAACTGGAAACTGTCACCCATTTAATGTTTCCCCGTTTTCAAGATTGATTTAGACTCCTGAAAGGCTCAACCCTCCAAATTATTGAATTGCAATTGACACAATACTGAATTTTTGCACTGTGCAAAAGTTTCTTGTGATGTAAATGGCTGTTGTTTGCAGTTTGCAAAAGATTCATGCATGTCTTGACTGTTTCTGGTTTTACATACATGTACATTGAAATCGCACTCAAAATAAAGGTAAAATAGTCTTGAGAGTAGACTAGTTCAGTGTAGTCCTTATGCTCATGCATTTACAGGGAAGTTAATTCTGAGTAAAAGGTCTTGTATAGTTTTGGTGTTAAAGCCCTCAAATACTTTTCCATCTGATTTCTTTGATTTTATATGATAAATACATGGTGTAGCAAGATACTAGCAATACTAATATGCTGTGAATTTTTTCCCTTCACAAGTGGAATATTTAACAAATGAGAGGCAAAAAATAATTTAGATACCAGTAAAATGTAAATTCCAACACTAACAGCATCATCATGCAACACAGGTGTAAAACCTATGTGTACATGTCAGTGGCGGATTTAGGGGGGGCACTTCCTGCCCATGCCCCCCCCCCCCCTCTTTTTCAGACCTGATGACCTTCTTTTTTCTTTTCTTTTTTGCTTGTCAGAGAATTTTGAAGGAAAATGGAACCCCAAAATGGGTGATGATCTTTTTTTGCTTGTCAGAAAACTACATGTATACGTGAGCTTTATTACTTCCAAGTTCCATACTTAAAATTATTATTTCCCTTAACTCTCTGTAATTAATAACATTTTTCATGTCTCAAGCTAGACTGGTATTTTAGGATGATTTTAAGTCTTCTTATGATATATTTACCTTTGTGTGTGTTTGTGTGTGTGTGTATATATGGGTGTATGTGATTAGTCCTCTTTATACTTCATACATGTATCTTGCATTATAGTTACATGTAATTCATTTATGGAACACAAAGTATCAAGCTGTCTATTCTGTACAGCTTTTTTATACATGTATGTTACAAAGGGAATTAATAAGAAAGCCGCCATCATGATATGAAAAAGAGTAATTGGTTATTCATAATATACATGTACATTTAGATTGATAAAAAAGGTGACCCTTAGTTGTATTGGGTATGCACATTGATAATGTCCTTACACATGGACAGTACCTGGGACAAACTATATGTGACCAGGCACCACAAAACCACAAAAAAGTCGCCAAATGGCGTCCGTCCGTCGTCCGTCGTCCGTCGTCCGTCACAAATGTTAAAGTTTACCTGCAAGACTCTCTTAGGTCGCATAACTTGGCAACTGTTGCTGCAATGGCAACCAAACTTGGGTGATGTTGTCGGAGGTCACATGATGATGTCAAAGGTCATTTGAGGTCATATATGTGACACTCCACCACAAAACGACCAATAAGTCACAAAGGGTGGTTTGGGGTGGAAATTTTTATTTTAAGTTTTTTGTATTTTCTGAAAGTTCATTTATCAATCTACCATCTGACAAAATTTCAGGTTGAAATACCTTGTTGAAATATGTTTTTACTCTCATTCAAAATGACCATGTTTTCCTGGACATTCAAACTTTTCTGTGTCAACTTACTGGGATTGTACTTCCCATCGCTTTTGTGGTATAGCTTAAAAACTATGCACTGTCTGATATTCAGATTCTAAAGAAACAAAGAAATATATCTATTCTGAAGGTATAGAAAGTTTCAACCCAATCCAATTAGTAATTCACAGTGTATGCTAATGAGTTTTGACTCAACCTTTTGTGCGACAAACAATAGGACACAGATTAGGCGCTCTTAAATAGTCACTCTTCTTTAGAGCCCCTTTTCTCTATTGTTATGGTCATTAGCCTGTCTGACACATTGACGTTCCTATTGTAATTTACAAGGGTTTGCTTAGTCCAAACAAGACAAGTTATATATCATTTTAAAGCTTAAAATCTAAGCTTTCAAACTGAGTTGAAATTTAAAACCCCAAATTTCCGACTTATTGGTCGTTTTGTGGTGGAGGGTCACACATACATGTACATGTATTAAAGAGTACCTGCATGCAAGACTCTCTTTTTCATTTTATGTTAATTAAAAGTTTACCTGCAAGACTCTCTTTTGACAAATAACTTCACATCAGTTGCTTGGATTACAACCTAACTTGGGATATAGATGAATTGGGGCTACCTTCATGTTATGGTGCTGTCGGAGGTCACGTGATAAGATCAAAGGTCATTTGAGGTCATACGTTTAAAGTTTACCTGCAAGACTCTCTTATGACACATACCTCGGCACATGTTGCTGCAATGGCAATCAAACTTGGGTGGTAGATGCACTTGGGATACATTCATGTTATGGTGCCTTCAGAGGTCACATGGTAAGGTCAAAGGTCATTTCAGGTCAAACATTAAAGTTTACCTGCAAGACTCTCTTATGACATAACTTTGGAACTGTCACTCACTTTTCAACCAAACTTGGGTTGTAGATGCACTAGGGGACCTGCATATTATGGTGCCATTGGAGGTCATGTGATAAGGTCAAAGGTCATTTGAAGTTATATGTTAAATTTTACCTGCAAGACTCTCTTATGACACATAACTCTGCACATGTTGCTGCAATGGCAAGCAAATTTGGGTGATAGGTGCACTTGGGGTACATTCATGTTATTTTCGCGAGTGGGCGAGACACAATATCGCTTATGCTCTTGTTATGTTAAGGTCTGATTCTGAAAGAGGAGATTTTCAGCTTTAAAATGATATATAACTCATTAGCATTGGATGTTCCTTACTCACTGTACAAAGAGTAGAATGCGCAGACCACAAAATGTTACTTCTGAGAAATAAGGGTTTCATGTTTGCAGTCTATTGAAGCACTCTGACTTGCAAGGTGTTGTGGTAAGGTGACAAAAGAGGATAAGAACTCGACAGAAATTTCAATGAAGGAATTACATGTATCAGATTGTCCTAAAACTTGGCCTACGAATTAGGCACATCCTGCTCATCCTAGTGGACAAGTATCAGTGCAAGAACTTATACTCTGTTTTAAAGTTATGGGAGATCAAAATGAGACAGGTATTCAAGGTTGTAAAAAAGAAAAGTAATGCAACAAAATCCATAGAAGACAAACATAAAATCTAATAAAAAACTGTCAAAAATACCACTTTAATTTGTACCTACGTATTTATACGGCGAACTTGTTTAGTTTCTCAATTTTTTGGTAACTACATGTAGATACTGGTAGTTTTAAGTCTTAAGTCACAACAATGTGATTTTAGTTTTTGAACAAGTATATACCTGCCAACTGCCCCTATTTTAATAGGGGCAATCCTGACTTTTGGTTAAAGAAAGAGCCACTTCTACCACTGTGTCCCTGTGTTTGCAAAAATCTGTCTGTAGTAATGTATAGGAAACTCAGAAATGTCCCGATTTTCAGCCTCTGCCTTGTCATTTGTTCCTTTTTCTTGGGTTTCAGAGTTGGCAGGTCTGCAAATAACGTATCCACCAAAAAAGATGCAGGTGTGCCTTCAAATCAGGGGAAATGTACGTACCATCTACTGATTGTGAACTGGCTTTTTGTATCCCTCCATAATACACTTATTGTCTTCTCTTTTTTTATCCCATGTACATGTAGCTTTCGAATGTCCCTTTAGCAGTTTCCAGTTTGCTTGTAACAACAGCATGCAGTGTGTCTTCTACTCGCAAGTCTGTAACTACATCGCCGATTGTGACCTCGGAGAAGACGAGGCTGACTGTGGTAATTAAGAATCTCACAGTATATACCATTCCTGAATAACAATTTACTTGAAAATAAGCATTAACCTACATGTATAGGAGTTCAGAGTTTTCTTATGGTGTAAATTAATCAGTTTTCCCTCCTCAAATTGGCAATAATCATTGATTTTTTTTCCAGTTGTACATAGTTTGAAAAAATCAAAATGTTTATTAAATGAATTTAGAAATGTGAATTAAAATTGCCAATCTGTAATCAGAAATAGTGATTATATATTTTACACTGTGTTGCCAATTTAGAGACTTTAGCAATTAGTTATATACATTTAATTTGCTCTTTATATTCATGAAGGGCACAACATACTGCATTGGAAATACACTCAAGATTTTCTGTGATTGTTGCTCTTTCTGCTGATGTATAATGTGTAATTTCTAGCATTCTGGACCAAAAGATCATGTAAAATGCACTAAAAGGAGACAATGTACTACTGTGGGTTAAAGGGTACCAATCACCCAAAAATATTTTGCTCTGTATGTTAGAGGTTCCATGTCGTTTTTCAGTATTCAGAATATAGGATTCAAATGTCACTTCTAAACGGAGATATTGCAAGTTTGAACACACTTTTAATATGCGTACACGCCCACAAAGAATAGTGCCCGTCAGGAACCCAAGACCAAGTTGGGTTCGCATTTTATACATCTTTAATTTTCTTCATACAGAATGCCAGGTTAAGTCTTTTAAGGTTGATTTTATAAATTCTAGCTTTACACAAATCATTTTCTTAGGTAATTGGTTACACTTTAGCGAGCATTATAACCATTGTAATAAATTGCTTTTTGTGAATGCAGAAAAAAATAAAAGAAATAGGACGTTGAAAGCTCAAAAGAAATCGGACAAATAATAAGAAAGTTACGAATGAAGTTACAAATGTTTGAAATATTTGAACACTAAATCGATGCGAATCTCAAGTGGGCAATGGGTTACTCAGTTGCAACATATGCATGGTCAACTCTCCCATTGGTTGTGCACAAAATTGTCATTGATTTCCGGTTTTCTTCTGAGCACCTCTTCCCTCCAAGCAGTACTCAAAATATATTATAGATATCATATCGTCATAGGTCCTCCAAAAAGAAAAAGATTGTACAGAGTATTACATTTTGGAAAGAAATGACATTTATTCATTTTGTGTGGTGGAATGGGAGAGATGTCCACCACTACATCACACTGGCATTATCTCTTTTATTCACTTGTACAGTCATGTATCTTAACAATTAGCAGTAACTTGCCTCAATTTTATGTTTCAAAAACATACAATTCATCGTAAGATACGATTAATTGTAAGTGCAATTGAATTTTTTTTTACAGTTGATTATCAGTGGATTTTTGTGTTACAGACTGAGCCTTGAGTTCTTAGCAAGCAAGTTTCTTTCATCCTTACAGGTTCCTGTGGTGAAGGGTTCCTGACCTGTTCTAACGGTGGCTGTGTACCAAATTATTGGAAGTGTGACGGCGAGAACGATTGCTTTGACGGCACTGACGAGGCTGACTGTGGAAGCGTTGGAACCATTGGTAAGGCATTCCACATTTCTTCCCATCAGCCAAAAAAAAGAAAAAAAGAAGACACATAAGGCAGTTTTCCCTAAAAAACTCTTGAAAAAGTAATAAACTGGATTTGTATAGACTACTAAACTGTGCATCTACAATGTCTCCAAGCTCTTTACAAATATAGTATTACCTCTGTCATTGGATTCAGGGTTGTCAGCCCTCTCACAAAAAAGCCATCATTAACTCTTTACGTGCCACTCGAATAATATGCCCGTGCCAAAGTCTATTTCTGAAGCGGTAGTTTTACCAACATCTCCAGGTTAAGTCAACAATTTACAGTATTGAATTAGTACATACAGGTGATTAAAGGGTTATCAGTAGCCAATGAAGACCAGAAGTAGGTTATTATACAAAACTTTTGTAATGCACAGTGCATGTCCTTTTGTTAATTGTTTTCTATTATTGTGCTAATTTGCTCATGTGGCATGTCCGCGAATGTGCAAATAAAAGGTTAATAAAAGGTTAAAACTGGCTAACCTCCCAAAATCAGAGAATCGACATGTAGATCTGTTGACTCGTTGCTTTGATGGTGGTGATACTGATTTCTGTATCATTGCAACCATCGTTGAGGTTTCCAGCACATTTCCCCCCCCCCCCCCTCAATCTGTTACAGGTCATGTAGAGTTTTGGTAAGCCCTCAAAAACTGTTCATCAGATTTCTCCAATTTTTGTTGATAAATAGCAAGATAATAGCAATACTAAGATGCTGTGAAGAATTCGCCTCATAAAGTTTAATATTAAACAAATAAGAGGCTAAAACTAATTTATGTGCCGGGACAGGCACGTAAAATCCCAACAAATGTACATGTAGCATGTGCTATACACTGTACGCACACGTGTAAAACCAATGAGTAGCTACACACAGTGATACACATGCTGTCTTTGTGCGAAGCCCCAAGATTGCTGTGCGGGGAGCCGTCGGGGTTGAAGGGTCCTAGCATGATGGCAGTGATCGAGCATTCCTTACAGATACTTACACTGAAATTCACCAGAAATCATAGATGGAATACCAAATGATCTCTTTCAGACATCTTTTGATACAAGGAGAACAACATGAGACTATATTTAATATGTTTCTCTCCAATTTCCTTTTTGCTACCAATACTGTACATGAGCTTTAAAGGGGATCGATTACCAAAAAATACTTTGCTTGAAATACATTCGAAATACATGTACAAGCTTCAAATGTGACCCTCCACCACAAAACGACCAATAAGTCGGAAATTTGGTTATTTTAAATTTCAGCACAGTTTGAAAGTTTAGATTCTTAGCTTTAAAATGATAAATAACTTGTCTTGTATGGACTAAGAAAACCGTTGTAAATTACAATGAGAGTGCCAACGTGTCAGACAGGCTAATGACCAAAACAGTAGAGAAAACAGGCTCTAAAGAAGAGTGACCATTTAAGAGCGCTTATTCTGTGTCCTATTGTTTGTCGCACAAAAGGCTGAGTCAAAACTCTCTAGCCTACACTGTGAAGTACTAATTGGATTGGGTTGAAACTTATCATACCTTTAGAATATATATACATGTATTTCTTTGTTTATTTGGATTTTGAATATCAGACATTTTATAGTTTTTGAGCTATTCCAGAAAAGCAATGTGAAGTACATGTACCATCCCAGCAAGCTGACACACAAAGTTTGATTGTGCAGGGAAAAAAATGGCCATTTTGAATGAGAGTAAAAACATATTTCAACATGGTATTTTACCCTGAAATTTTGTCAGATGGTAGATTAATAAATGAACTTTCAGGAAATACAAAAAACTTAAAATCAACATTTCCTCCCAAAACCACCTTTTTCAGCTGTTTACTATAAAACTCCTATTGCGACTTATTGGTCGTTTTGTGGTGGAGGGTCACAAATGCTACTTCCGTATTAAAAGAATGATTGCTTTGACAGCAGTGGTGAAGCTGGTGAGGTGAGGGAGGAGTCAAGCTTTGCGGTACCTACATGTAGCACGATCAGCAACAGAGGGCTAAATATGAGTCACCGACGATTGCGCAAAGTTATGTGAGGCTAGCACACACGACAAAAATGCTGATCAGACTATTCAAATTACAATGTGAAAGACATGAACTGTCCAAAAGAAAACAAATCAGGAAAAATGATGCCGATATGATGAAGGAATAAAAATCAAGAATTCAGAACGACATGGATGTGCATTTTGATGGTTCAAAAGTTGCGTGTATCACGGCCAAGTTAAAATCCAAAGTGGTGTTTCTCATGCTAGATGTACAGAAACAAGCCCTAGATACAAGCAGACACAGGTCCGTAATACTTGACGTTATCTGATCAAAATCAGCTTTACAACAGCTAAAATACCACGTAAATCACAACAGTACAAAAATATTGTAAAACAATATTTTGTTTGGCAAGCAATACTCTAGGTATCCATAATATCTCACAGAAGGAATATTATTTTAGGAGTTTCGAATGCATTCGATATCGAGATCAGCCATCCATATTTGATATCTGACATTGTTCTGCCGTAGGCTACATGCAGATGGTAGCAGAGTGGAAGAAAAATGAGCGTCTTAGAATAACAGAATGTCACATGACGGCTGACTGATTTTGATACTTGATGCACTCGAAACTCACTCAAATCCCCTAAAATACTGTATCATTATTTCTGTGAGATATTATGGATACCTTTAGTATTATTTGACAAAGTAAAGTATCTCTTTACGGTAATTTTGCCTTCTTGTTTCTTGTTTTAAAGGTATTTTCGATCAGATCACGTCAAGTATTTTGGACCTGTGTCTGCATGCATTACGATCTAGGGCTTGTACTGTGCACATCTAGTATGATAACTCAACATCAAACTTTACCTTGGCCATGATATATGGAATTTTTGAACAATTAAAATGCACATTGGTGTTGTTCTGAATCTTTAATTGTTATTCCTTCATCATATGTATCTTGGGTAAGGCATTATTTTGGATATTTTGGGGGGCAGTTAATGTCCTTTACATTGTAAATTTAATAGTCTGATTGGCATTTTGGTCTTGTGCGTTTTAGCCTCACATAACGTTGCTCGATCGACGGTGACTCATATTTGACCTCTGTTTCTGAACGCGCTCAGTTCCGTGAAGCGTGACTCCTCCCCCGTAGCCCTCAAATTTAGAGTCATGAAAAATACCTTTATATAGCTGCTGTTTTAAATGATTTTATTTTTATTCCGAAAGAAATATGTATTCCAGGTAAAGCATTGTTTGGGAGGCAGTAACAGTATTTTACTTTGCATTGTTAGTTCAGCATTTTGATCTTCACTCCGTTTAATACTCCATACACTCAATCTTCTGGGGGGGGGGTCTGTTTTTTTCAAAAATTACCTTGTTATTCATTTTCTATTTTTATGTAAGCATGTAGGTATCCGCCCTCTGAAAGCTGCTCGTATATTTAAAACTGGCATGCAAAGCAAATTTTTAAAAAGACTGTTTTACAGGAACATATATAGTAATCAATACCTCTAGAATTTATTTTACTCTCTACATGCTGATGTACATGTCGGTTGAGATTACAAAGTCTTTTTCTTAAATATTACCCTGTGCAACAGGCTGTGTCTGTCATTGCACGTCTCAACTTTAAAAAAAGTGTTTTTGCTGCAAAATGATAATGATTATAATACGACAAGTAATTACAATTTCTATCCCTACTCTGTACTTGTATCCACAGAGAACATCAATCTGGGCGCTAGTGACGTACGGGAAATCACTTCGCCGGGCTTCCCAATGCGCCACGAAGCTGGCTGCTACGTCGGGTGGCAAATCACCGTCCCTGCTGGACACCATGTCCTCTTCCGCTTCGTCTTCTTTGACATCGCTTTCAGTTCCTTTGTCACCATGGGAACAGGTCTGGACCACAGTGATCAGGACACGCTGGTTGCTAACTACCACCACCGCCACCGACCAAAAGAACGCATCGTTCCTAGCAATCAGGCCTGGATTGAATTTCACTGCGGACCCGTCGGCGGAGGAGCAGGCTTCCGGATTGAGGTTTCAGCAGTCAATCCAGATAGTACGTACCTTTAGCCCTTCCTTACCGTGGGCGGCAAAACCTGTTTAAGAATTATTTGTAGAACACTTCATTTTTCTTCTTTTTTTTTCCTCTCTCTTCTTTTTTTTTCCTCTCTCTCGTACTCTGGCAATTCACATGTAATTAGAGATGATGTTCATGAATTGAGTGGCAGGGTAAACGTTTCAAGATAAACTTCAGTTCTGGCAGTGAGAAAAGAAATGTTCCATTATGATGATTCACAGCAGTTTATGTATATGGTGCCGTGCATATTTCTGTTTTAAAAAAAGTTTGGCGGCATAATTGTGACCCGGCACCACAAAACCACCAAAAAGTCACAACCCGTGATTTTATGTAAACAGCTGAAATGGAAATTTGGGTTGGAAAATTTTATTTTGGGATTTTTGGTTTTTCTGAAAGATCGTTCTTTTCTGTACCTTATATCAAAATCTGGAAGCTTAAAACACAGCATAAGACGAATTTTAAACAGTTTTTCTAGACCAGTTTTTTTCGCACAGCTTCGGTTTCTTCCTAATTCTTCGCCTTCCCGTATGATCTTTTTTTAATGGGTACCGCTCACCCACGTAAAATCACTGCAATCTCACGGGCCTTAAAAATTACATTTCCCAAATAATGTTTATACTGATAGAAAGAATAAACTCTCAGCAATCTCATCATACTGATATAACAGTTCACCAATAGTCGCGAAAGCAAATTACAGAGCAGTTTTAAGTTCCATTTCGATGACGAAACAGAGTCTGAAAAAGGACGAACGATCAAGTTTATTCATGTGAGCAAGGAAAGAGTATGTAAGTTCTGTGTAAAACAAACTGCATAGGTTAATCAATGTGAACAAGAAAAAGAGTAGGTCCTATTCAAGTCAATTATAGGCTAAATTACAAGTTCAGTGTATGATAACAGAAGGACTACACAGGTAACAAACCAGTATTATGTAAAAGGGAACAAAGAAAGACAACAGAAAGGAGTGAATAGGCATTGTCTAGTGCAGGTGTCAGGCCACCGAGGTGCTCTTAATCTCCCATTAGAACACTCTCATTTGCATCATAATAACTTTCGAACAACTAAAGTTCACAATTTGAAGTCTTGGCAATGGAATGAATAAACTATGTTTAACACTTCTACCAAATATCAACCTACTGTAATCCGACAATTCATTCATAGTGGGTGCTATGGCCTTTTGATTCACTCTCCATTGATTTTCTCTCTTGTTTTCTTACTCCGTGCGCTTGAATAGGCCTCAACTTTAGAGCTCATTTCCTCCCTATTTAATACCAGCAAACCTCTCTTACAAGCTCCTTTCATTCGCTGAATTAAAAGGGTTAGAAAGTTTCAATTATAATGAGTCATATATCATTTTAAAGCTGAGACTTTGTTCTATCCAAATATGATAAAATCAGAAAAATTATTTTTTGCGACTTTTTGGTGGTTTTGTGGTGCCGGGTCACAATTGGAAGTATTCTAGACTGTCAACTTCATGAAGAAAGGAAAGAAGCCTGTTCTACAAGTGAGCTAGGAGCAATGGATGAAAAGGCTCAGTCTGCATATCCCTTTAGATGTGTAATCCTACATAAACCACCTCAAAAAAATCACCTCGGCAAAATGAAATGTCATGAGCACAGTGCACTTTACATTTTAGCTACATGTACCTGCTCCCTGGTATCGCTCCCACTGAGATTAGATGGACAGTCAAAAGAGATGCCTCATACGATCAGAGGATGAAAGACACCCCTTTCATGGTCACTCTTTGGTATGGAAGTGGATCCTATTACCAAACACTTTTCAGAAAATCAACCATAGCAAATAAAATATCAAATGAATATCTGTCAAACTTACATAATGAATGCTTAAAGTCCTACAGAAAAAGAAGTTGGTGGAATTTGAAAAAGACAATGAAGATTTAACACGATATTCCCTTCCGAGCGAACCCCTGCCCAACGACGCGGCGTTTTGGAACCTTGAAGAGGGTATTGTATTACCAAACATGTGCCCCCTATGGGAAAAAGACACACAACCTACCCCGATTTGGGGCCAACAGGTTGACGACTGGGGGTGACGAGAGAGAGCAGGTTATAAGATATTACCTATGTTTTTTGGCCTCATTTTATGATCTTCTGCCCTGTGTTCTCTGTGTCAAATAGTGTGGAGAACATACGCATAGTCCCACGCATATGAAACATATTTACATATATAACTGTACGCGTTCAGTAATACAATGCTCTTTGGTAATACAATGCTGTTCGGTAATACAATCCTGTTCGGTAATACAATCTATGACTATACCTCAATGTTTGAAATCGCATAGAAGTCTCCTCTCTAGAAGGCAGCGCAACCTCCAGGTGGTTAAACTGGGGAAGAGAGACTGGAGAAACTTCCAGGGGATACACATACTTGTATGGCTATTGACCCATCTGAGTCATTCCCTGCTGGTTCTGATCTACCATGGATCACATGGGGCAGCCTTCACCCTTTCAGGACAGGAATCATTTAAGGGCTAAATTGATCACATTTTGTTCTTCAAATTGGCAACAATAATATTTTTCTTTTGGTGCTAAATAGGTTTAAAAGGTGTAATGTCTTTGAAAACAATACACATGGTTAGGAATTTTCTCGAAAAGTTGAAAAAATTGCAAATTTTGATGAAAAAACAATGATTTTGAACTTTTCAATGTGCAGCCAATTTAAGGATGTTAAAGCTTATTCTCGTTTTATAAATTCCTGGCATGCAACAAAAATTGACATAGTGTGTACAGAAATATTTGCTCTTTCTACTCATGGATCTGGTATAATTTTTAGAGCTCTGAATCAAAAATGATTGAGCCAAACCATAAAAAGTGGTCAATTAATTGTCTTGAAAGGGTTAACCGACTGCGTACAGGCATTGGGAGGTGTAAGGCAAACATGCGCAGGTGGTGCTGTATGAACAGTGAAGCAGATTGTGAATGTAGGCGGTGTCTCCAGGCCATGCATCATCTGCTGAGCTGTGACGCTGTGCTGCATGACACTTGCGCCGAGAGGGACTTTGGCAGTGGCCAATGAAGTGGCTCTTACATGTGCTAGACGCTGGGAAACAGTAATGTGATGACCCAAAATGAATGGACACTTTTTTGTACCCTCCATTTACCATTCTTTGATGTTTAAAATGGTTCTTAAAGGAGAATGAAACCTTGGGGAAATATCCTTTTTAATGAAAAGTAAGGATAGAGAGAAGCAATTTTTAAAAAGTACCATCAAAATCGGTTACGAAATGAGAAAGTTATGAAAGTTTGAAAAGTCTCAATTTACTTTCTATGGCGATCCTCAAATTGGCAATGTTGCTTCAAAATGGCAGGTTTAGTAGTACAACTTTCATTATGTTTTGTACACAAAATTTCATATTTTCTCCATTATCTCTAAAGATGCTGCTTGTCTTTTTGTGAACTCAACATATGTTGTGTCAAATACATTTTCCCATGATATATTTTGAGCTAAGGAGACAAGCTGCACCTTGAGAGATAATGGGGAAAATATGAAATTTTGTGTACAAAACATTTTGAGAGTTGTGCTACTAAACCTGTCACTTTGAAGCAACATTGCCAAATTGAGGATTGCCATAGAAAGTAAATTGAGACTTTTCAAACTTGCATAACTTTCTCATTTCTTAACCGATTTTGATGGAACTTTTTTTGAATTGCTTCTCTCTATCCTCTCTTCTCATTACAATCGATTTTTTTTTTTTCCCCCAGGCTTTCATTCTTAAATTTATCAATCGCTTTTGTGACAAGTCAGTGCCCAAAAAGCTGTGTGTATCTTGTATTCAATTCATGATTGAAAAATTCTCTGGATTTCGATTATTGCCAGAACTCGGGATTATCTTTGATGCATGCACTTTTCTTCTCTTAATCTCAACAACAGCCCATATTCACCCTGCATGTAGTAGTGACGAGTATCGCTGCATGGATGAGTCTTGTATCGAGACCTTTGATCTCTGTAATGGAGTAAAAGATTGCTTATCAGGGGAAGACGAGGAACAGAACTGTACAGATTTTAACCATCGTAAGTGCTAAGCTATACCTCTCATGTCATCTTACCTTTATTAACAGTTCATAAACAGGTAATGGTAACAAAATAGGACATTATCTTGATTGAATAAATCCTAGTAATGTAATTATATCCCATTTTAACCCTAAAAAGGCTGGTTTATTTTGGTATCAAAACAGACTCTAGGCTATAAAGTCTTCAAAACTTGCGTTGCAAAAAGTGATATTCTCAAATGTGTCACTGCCCCTTTAGGACTGCCGGTAATAAAGGACAATCCAACCAATTACATCTTTCTCTCTTCTTAATTTTTTTTTCAGCTGAATTACTGTTATCATTTATTGTAAATATTATTATTATCATTAGTATTTGGCACTTTCAAATATTCAAGAAACTATATACGATGTACATGTGTGTACAAGCATTCAACCTGAATGAATAAAATGATTTCATTCACACTTGCACACCCAACCAGGTGGCCTCGGTAAGGAAAAGGTCAACTTAATGACTATGGCCCACAGGCCCTCCTTCCCACATACATGTAAATGTGTTAGGAATATGAGGGCATTTGCAGAGCAATCCGTTTCATATGACATTGGTATACTTCCACAATCAAGTAGATAGAACAAGAAAGCTCACAAGTTATTTTCAGCTTTACCAGAACTCGACCTGGGGTGGTATTCTGAAAACTCTGTTATCTTTTATGTATTTCAAAGTTAATTGTCAATAGACCGCTTCTGTAATGTATACAAATTTATGCACATATATTCTCTGAGCACCTAGTGACGAGCTATTCCATTAACCTGCTTTTTATAAATGAGCCTCAATGCCTGGAATCCAGTTTGCATACATTATTTGTTGCTATGTCCGGCAAGCTTTCAGGTTGTCAAGAACAACCTTTGTTTGAAAGGTATGTATAAAATTTGCATACATTACCGAAGCGGTCTATTAGGACAAGTCATTGGTTAGTGTCAGCGCACAGATGTCTCTGCGTTCACATAAAGTCGAAAGAGACATCTGCGCAGGCACCAGTGATAAGTATTTATTCCGCGCAATTTCAATTTGTTTTGACAATTGACATCATTTTCCTTGAAATAAAAGATAACATAGTATTCGGAATACGGCCCCTTCTCTGTAATTGAAGCCAGGTGGAAATGTCCTGGTATAGTTGTTGATTCACTGGACCTTCAGTAGAAAGTTTGAAGGGTTGATACCCAGCCCAACACTAACGTCCTTTGGCAAGACATTAATTTGCCACTCTCCACCCAGGTGTACGGGGTACCTGGTTTTAAGTGCTACATGTACCTGTACATATTAGGCAGCCAAGATGAAATCAGTGTAAAAATACTTGGTAAAACACTGAGCCGTTGAAAGTGAAAATAAATGAATAACAGTTATTGTAATTTTATCATTCTCTCTTCTCAATTCTGTCAGTTGCATGTGGCACCCATGAAAATGAGTACCTTTGCCCTGATGGCTTCTACTGTATCCATGGCAACTACAGGTGTGATGGCATCGTGGATTGCTTCTTCGGTGGGGATGAACTCAACTGCAGTAAGTAACGCCGACCTATTTTGTAGGGGTTCCGAATGAATCGAAATTGGGAGAGTCTGCAAGCATGAGCCCCCGTGCAGTGGCGGATTTATGGGGGGGGGGGGGGGCACATCCAGCCTGTGCCCCCCCTTTTGGAAGAAAAGTATGCATTGTGGGCCCCCCCTTTTGGTGATTGTGCCCCCCCCCCTTTTAGAACAAACAATTTTTTTTGGTCGCCATTTCAGGTATGAACTTCAAACTGGGTGCTACATTAGAATGCATCACTGTAGTAAGACAAACTGATAGCATTTTGGGGTGAGTAGGTCAAAGGTCGAAGGTCACAGAGGTCACTTACCATGAACTTGCAGGTTGTTAGCCTCCTTATTGCAGTATCTCTTGAACAATTTAAGCCATTAACTTCAAAGTTGGTACTAGTATGCATCATAATATTGAGACGAACTGATTAGATTTCGTTTATGTAGGTCAAAGGTCATAGATTTCAATATGCATGAAATTAAATAATTGCTGGTTTTGTGTTCACCATATCTGACCATATAACTATTTTTTATACATGACTATCAGAAGATAAAGTGATGGGACTTTTGGTTTGTTAGGTCAAATGTCAAATTCACATTTAGTTGTAGGATTTTTATTCTGGTTATCACAATATTCCAAGAACAGTTTGAGTCACGAACCTAATTGAATTTAGGCAGAGGCATATTGTAGACGCAGTCGCATTGATCTTGTTTTATCTTGAATCTTGAATCTTTCTCTAGGTTGCAGCGTTGGTGAATTTGAATGCCCGGGCCAGCAGTGTATCCCTGGTTCATACTTCTGTGATAATTTTATGGACTGTTTGCAAGGAAACGACGATGAATCGAATTGCGCCAATCCAAACAACACAAGTGAGTGCTACATGTACTTTCTAAACAGGAATGGCTTCAGAATTTTTTTTGGGGGGGTCTAAAATCCACAAAAGTTTGACATGCAAAGACAAAAAAGGGTTATCAAGCAAAAAAGGGGGTCCAGTTCTCCTAAAACTTATGACAAGCAACAAAAAAAGTGAAATCAGTTATCAAGATAAAAAAGGGGGAGTCCAGTTCAAAAAAATCTCTCACAAGCAAAAGAGAAGAGGGTCCAGACACTTTTGACACCCCCCACCCACACACACACCCACACACACCCACACAAAGTTTACACAAATTCTTCATTTTTTTAGTATTGTAATGGTTTGGATAAGGAAATGCTAAAGAGTAGTTATAACATAATGTATCACTGCTAACAAGTTAAAAAATGACATACATTTGTACATGTAGGGTTCTCACTGGTCAGTGCATAGCAACTTTGGTGCTAACAACAAGAGTGGGAGAATTCAGAAAATAAAGGCAAGGGCATACAGGTACATGTATTCTTCCCAACAAGGGAACCAACAATGATGCAACCTGCAATATTGTAGCGGTTCCCCTAATTTACCCCTGTGGGATGCCATAGAAAGCCATACATGAACAATTTTCTGCTAAAGTTCCTATTCATATATGTGGGCAGTTCCAGCGCAGTGGAAATTATATTCAGACCACTTCTTGGTCATTTAAGGCAGTGTCAAGCAAAATTAGAAGTCCTAAAACATAATTATTTTAGTGACTGAATCAGACACATATGATTATCAGGGACATACACAGCAAATTTCATAGTATGTCAGTAAATAGTTAAAGAGAACATGGACTCTTTGTAACAGTAATGGACATGACACAAAACGGACTAGGATTTGTTTACTCCTTTGAACAGTTTAAAAAGTCTGTGAGTTGTAGGGCTTACTTTTTCTCATTCTTTGTATTATGAGAAGCTTATTAACACACTCTAAATATAATTGAATGTTGTATAACAATTAGATACACAATTTCTTGTCAGAGCTGAAAGGAGCATAAGGGACTTGACAGCATGTGTGTAACAGACATGACACTTTTGTTTGTTTTTTATAAACCCCTATAGATGCGTTAAAATATTCATTGGGTCATGCAAACTTCTTATTGGTAATCTTTGTTCAACTCATTGCAATTTACTACCAAAAAACAGATCTTAAATGCTTGTGACGTGAAATAATGAGACTCCAAAATAGGCTGTTTTTACAAAAGTTGTCATTGTATTTTGACTCAAAACAAAGTTTTTCAAAAAAATCATGCCTACATGTAGATATACTTTAATCTAATTATTGTACCACTAAAAATGAAAGAGCTTGTTGAACTCTTTTGTTTGTTACCAAATTTGTAATGATAGAACCAATATTTCTGGAGTTATCACCAATTATGTGATTTGGGAGAAGTGAACAAAGAATTCTATAGAATTTACCCATGTATACATGTAGAGTATGTATATTTTTGTCTTGTTTTTTTATAGTGTCGTACAATCTGACTGGACCAATGAACATAACGTCTCCAAACTACCCCAATAACTACCCATTGCACGACTACACCGTAACCTTCATCACTGTAGAAGAAGGCATGGTGGTCCGGGCACGAATATTAGACTTCGATGTCAGCCACACCACACAGGTGATCTTCACAAACGGCCACGACACCGAAGCGGGCTCCTCCTCTTTCATCGAAAGTTTGGACTTTTCATCAGAAGTAATCGAGGGAGAGACAGAGATTCTCTCCATGGGTACCAATATGATGGCCATCGAATTCCACTCGGGTTTCTACGGCCAGGCAAGCGGCTTCCTCATCGAAGTCTCGGCTGTCACAGGTAATTTATTCACATTCATATCTCAACAACTACATGTTACTTCCTTTATACTTAGAGAAAACCTGAAACTTTCGCATGTGTAGTAGCCATCATTTGGTGCTGTGACATAGGTATTTCCATAAAGCAGGGTCCTAATATGTGACATTTTTGGTGTCCCTGTTACATACATGTATGAAACACACTGGTTTTTTGTGGCTCTGGGTAGAGACAAATAGTGGAGTAAGATTGAGTACTATTCTAACAGACGGTGAAGATGCAATGTTATGCTCAGAATCACTTTACAATCTTACTTCACGATTGGCATTTTACACTCAGAGCCACAAAAACCTGTGTGTTTCATTTATGTAAAAGGGACACCTACCTAGATTACGAATGTAAAACCAGACTTTGTTTTCATTAATAGACAGTCAAGTTAGCAGTATGTTCATTCATTTTCAAATAGGTAAAGGAAGTACAGAAAATAGCCAGGCTCTGCCTTCTTTATATTTTCGACGTTTAAGCATTCTAATGTTTTTAACTGTAATTTGTTGTTGCAAAAATGGGTGTAAAAACAAATTATTGGACTACCCTTAACTTTTCACTGTATTGTTCTAAATGTGTATTCAAAGTAGCCTTTCAGTCATATTGTCTGTCTTTTTTATTTTGTCTAATCTTATTTTTTCAGTTGACCATTCGCTTTGTTATTTTTTCTTTTTGGGGGGTATAATCTCACCCCCCACCTCCCAAATAGGAGGGGTGCTATCGGGGCTCAAGCAACCCATCTTCATAGTCAGAAATCTTTCTGCAGCGCTTGTTTATCAACTTTTACCTTTTTGTAGAATACATTTTTTATCATTATCATTTATTTCTGATCTATGACATTGCAAGAACACGACTTTACATATAGTTTCTATCTAAATCTTATCATGTAAAAACAATTTGAAAATTCGAAGGGAAGGAGTGAATTGTTAAACCCATTGCTCAAATCGCGAACATGCCTTGTCTATTGAGGAATTCGAATCCCAAATGTTCGCGATCCGAAGCTCCCGTGAATTTTAATGCTCATTGGTTAAAATTCTAATTTGAATGCTCATTCTATCAAAATGCACGATGCAAGTATGCGATCACTTGCCCTAAAAATGAAATTGAATGCTCATTTTAGGCAATTGAATGTTGATCTTGATGAGCATTCAAATTCACATGAAATCGACCGACTGTGCATGAGTTTGGCTGCTGTTTTGAAGAATTTGACTGGAAAACCTATACCGGCAATACCATCATTTGCAAAAGTTTAAGACCACTATTCCAAAATGCAACAACTCAAAGGAAAAAAAAGATTTAAAAACTTAGATTTTTCAAGACATACAATTATTTTCATGGCATAACCTATGTATCATACTTGAACTATAGACTTATACCATTACTCTTGTGCTACTGATCACTGTAGTAAACAGGTTATGTTATCATTCAATGAGACAAAAGAAAGTATTCCAAATTATTGAAATACCCACAAATCCCGAGGTGGTCTTAAACTTTTGCAAATGATGGTAATAATAATAATAATAATACATGTAATATGGTCATAAATATTTCCCCAGAATAGCCTCATCAGCATTCATACTGCTCTTCCTGAGGGTCCTGCTATTACCCTAGCATTGCTAGGTAGACCTGGGTGGAGAGGGGCAAAATGTGGGTAAGATCTCTGATACGAGAGTCGAAAGCTCTCACCTGTATACCATTGTGTTCCCACTCCTGCACGCAGTTTGATTTTCTTTCACCTGCTCACTTGCTTAACGTCTTGCTCGCCCACAAAGGTATAGTTAGTTGATAATGTCGTGTAAAAATCCTCGGTGCTCCAACATTTCCTCCGGACGGCTAACAGTTGCTCCAGGCTTCATTTCAACGAAAGTGCAGGGGTGGGGTTAGGGTTGATGTGGGATTTTAGGTTTGGTTCAGGGTTAGGGTTAGGTATAGTGTTTGGTCCAGGGCTAAGTTCAGACTCTGTTTAGTGGACGGAATATCTGTGGTGCAGCTGTCACTAAGGCATATGTCATACAAGCCTGCGATTACAAGTATATTATACTGAAGATGAAATGTGTTTTTATATGATTTCTATTCTTTGAAGCACCAACATGCGCCAGTGATGAGTTCACTTGCCAGAGTGGTACTTGCATCCCTTACCGCTTTGTTTGTGATTTCTTTCCCGATTGCCCTGGAGATATCTCAGAAGATGAAGGAGAAATTTGTCAAGCACCTGAAGGAGGTAAACCTAATACATACATCATTCATGAATAGATCTGATGAAAAATTCATGGTTTAAGGAAATTCATAAATTGAGACCATTTGAGATGAGTGATTCCTGGCCTTCACCAAAAAATATTTTGTTCTGTATGTTTAATTGATAATCCATGTTGTTATACAATATATCCAAAATATGCATATATCCCAATTATGCATTTCTAATATTACTTCTACAGAGAGATATTGCAATATGACTTGTGAGTAGGTTAGTCCGCGGATCCGTATGCGCTCACATGGAAACCAGCATGGGTTCCATGCGTGCATTTTAATGATACCCTTCCTTTTTCCATACCCCTTAATTGTTATCATGCCAGGTAGAGTTTCTATCGTTCATTTTATACATTGTAGCTGTGCACAAATCATTTTTATGTTTGGTACACTGAGATATTGATACACTTGGATATTTCATGACTTAGGTTTTAATAGAAGATGAATGCAGGTACTTGAAATTCAGTACGTGAAGAATATATGACCAATTGAGATGAATAATTTATGAACAAGCACTGAATAGCTGATGAAATATCATTAGTATTATTTTTATTATTATTATTATGATTATTATTATTATTATTATTATCATTATTGTTATTATTATCATTATCATTAGTATTGTTATCATCATTATTAGTAGTATTATTATCATTATCATTATTGTTATCATCATTATTAACCTCCCCCCCAGGTAACTGTGGGCCGATGCTATTCACGTGTAACGATGGCCAGTGTTTTACCCCCACCTTCCAGTGCGATGGCTGGAATGACTGCTCTGAAGGAGAAGATGAGATTGGCTGTGATTCTCCGTAATTCATCAACTGTATCAGAGGCAGGAGAGAACACTAAAGTAGACAGGGTTGCGATTCTCTGTAATTCTATAAGTGGGAGATAGTACTAAAATAGACAGGGATCAAAAAGGCTTTTTCCCTTTGTGATGATGAATTTTGTCAGTGAAATTTAATCAGTGCCCTTTTAATCAAGGAGGAAAAAAAATTTCCCCCAACACTACTGAAATATACTGAACTCCCCCAAATTTCCCTTTCAATCATAAATTTATCAGTAAAACTTGAAAAGCACCCCCTACAAACATAACCTACAGTACATATGCTCCAGTGACCATTCCTCCAGGCTATTTTTTATCAAAAATATAGAGTTAGGGTTACGGTTGCAATTGGGATTTATGTTAGGTTTAGGGTTCGGGTTAGGTAAATGTATTAGTGTTTGGTCCATGGTTGAAGTTCAGAATTTAGTCAGTGTACAAAAAAATACCGTGGTCCAATATACTATTAATACATGGTTGGGAGTGCGTTAGTGCAATCCGGCAACACAAAGGTTTTTATCATGGTATACTAACGCACGAGGCGTAGCTGAGTGTGTTAGAAACCACGATAAAAAACGCGCGAACTCACAACCATGTATTAATAGTTTTATAAAACGGGTCTACATTCTTAGTGTTTTCTCACAATCTTAGTGTTTGATCCGGATTAGCCGTGCGTTAGTCCCTTCGCCGTGCGTTAGTACTTTTTTTTTGCACGGTCACGTGGTGTTATTTGACCAATCAGGATGGCTACATTCTTGAACCCGTTTTATAATTGTCCCCGGAGCATGTGTCATAGAACTGATGAGGGTACATTTACCATTAACATTTATAATGCTAAAGGCTCTTTCTGTAAAAAAAAAAAAAAAAGAATCACTTCATAGTTTTAGTACTACATGAAAATAAAAGTAAAAGTGGAAAGCAAAGTGTGACTTACATGTACATGTTCATGTACAGGTATTGTGACTGGGGCACATACTTTATCTTCTAATTGAAGTATGAATATGAAGTATGAATGAATAATACACTGAGTTGAAGTATATTTTTTGGATTTTAACCCGTTCCGGACAGGAATTATTTCAGAACAGGAATTATTGGACTGCCAAATTGATCACATTTTTTTCTTCAAATTGGCAACAATAATATATTTCTTTTAGTGCTACATGGTTCTAATAAGGTGTAATGTCTTTGAAAACAGTATACATGGTTAGAAATTTCGTTGAAAAGTTGAAAAATTGCCAATTTCAATAAAAAACAATGATTTTGAACCTCTTAGTGTGTTGCCAATTTAAGGATTTTAAAGCTTATTCTCATTTTTAAAAATCCTGCATCAAATGGAATATGGTCATGCAACAAAAATTGACATAGTGTTTGCAGAAAATTCTGCTCTTTTTTCTCATGCATCTGGTATATTTTTAGAGCTCGCTGAATCAAAAGTTATTTAGCCAAACCACAAAATGTGATCAATTGTCTTGAAAGGGGTAAATAATGGTTTTGACATTTTTGTCTTTTTATGATGCCTAATTGCATGTAGGCTAAACTACATAATATTTTATGTGACATTTGAAGCTACGCAGAGTACATGTAGAGAATTGATGGGAAATATCCTACTCTAAAGTGCCTTTACCTTACATGTAAATGCAACAGTTGTATTATCTTTAAAATAAAGGAGTTATATTTTAATCTAGAGGCAAAAGTCTGTGCAGGAGAATTTGAGAGAAGGTTCTAAAGAAACGTTTTTGACTTGTAAATGTTTTGTCTTTCAGTAGAAGGTCATGCAAACCTGTATATAAAGGGAAAGTTTTATATTGATTGTGGAGTATGCAACAATCTTTCCATTCGGTTATATGTAAGCTTTAGCCCTTGAAGTACTGGGATTAGAATCACCCCTTTTAATTCACCAAGTAAAATCACTGCAATATATTCATGGATTTATTTGCCCGGATGGAGCTTTCAGAATTTTATAACCGCAAGTCTTTCATATCATTCGATACTAAACATTTGAATCATGGCTTGTTGTTCAGCACCAAAATATATTTTTTAAACGTACCTTTAAACCTCTTTCAGACATGAAACGACAAACCGCCTCAAAATAAATGGGCACAGTGAAACGAAAACACCATGCCAGAACTAATGTATTTTATAATTAAATGAATGGCAAATGAGGGTAAAAATAAAAGTACACGTACAGTAGCTGTGTGCAACAAAAGCCCCTAGGGAACTCACTTATCTGTATGTTATGATACAGAAGTGTGAAGCGTATTTTGCATATTAGTATGTAGTCTGATTTTGCGACATCGTTTTGAGGGGTTTTTTAAAGGCTGTAAATCACTTCATGTGTGAACGAGGTATAATTCAATTCTACATGTAGGTTTTATGACCTTTGACCTCTACTTTAAAGAAAAGATTGAGTTCTGGTAAAGGTGAAAAATAATTTGTGAGCTTTCTCATTTTTTAAAAAGTCAGTTTGGAAGAATTTCATTGAAGATATATCCCCTGGAAAGGATGGCTCTTCATGTGTCATTATATTCAAAATATGATAAGTAATATCTGAAATGTTTGGACCATACCTACACGCCTCATGTGTGTGTAGTCCCATATACCCATTTCTGTGTGCATTGCATGTTATATTCAGTAAGATTGAGTCAATTTCTTCTCGTTTTGGTGATTCCAAAACCTCACAGTATATTCTATTTCTTATGTACTGCATACATGTACATGTAATCAACCTTTCCCAATACTTTTCACTTTCTTTCTCAATCTAATCGTGTGACCCAGAACTCAACTTAATCTTTAATTGAACCTGTCAGATACATTTAAGTATAGAGAACATAATATTTTCATTGGAATGGTGTGTACAGGCAACAGAGTATGAATATCTTGTTTATTCTAGAGATTTATAAATGAATAGCATTTATTTATAGATTTTCATGCATTTCTTTCATGTCTAGACTCGATTCACGGTATAGGAGTAAGTCTTTTTTTGTAATGATGTTTGGTAGTGCAATACATTGCTCTGGCGACAATCGCTCTGTGGTCCGATATATTATACTTCCCGAATTCTGCAACCCTGGACCAAACACTACCATGTATACCTAACCCTATCCCTAAACCTAACATAAAACATTCTGTAAAACCCCAAATAAAACTTTACGTAAAACCCAATCACAACCGTTACCCTAACCCTGTATATCTTTAAAGTAAAGCCTAGAGCAATTGTTGCCAGAGTATATGTTGAAGCACCATTTGTTAGCGTAAAAGTTGATAGCCAACTTGATTGAACAGTACTACTTTTGAATGAATCTAGTGATGCATCTTGTTTTCTTCTCCATCTATGCATCAGCCTCTGATTTTATAGTGTGTGTGTAAACACCGTTTATAATCCTTTAATTGGTGATGGGACGTTATCATTTTTAACCAGTTTTCCTTTTTTACATTTTATGTTTACATTTTTGTATGTCTGTACACCTTTAGTATAGTGAAACTTGTCTATAAAGGCTACCCAAGAGAAACACAGAATGTGGCCACTATTCTGCAACATATATTTCTCCCTCAGGGAGACAATAGAGGTGATCACTGCAATGGCCTTTGTAGAGAGGGGTCACTAAGACTAGTTTGACTGTACTTGTGTGTTTTGTTCAGTTTCATGCGTCCAATCATTTTCCAGTTGGCATGATTCCATTGACCAGGCATCGAAAGAAAACTTCTTGATTTCTTGTTGATGGAACTTGTTGATGGAACAGCTCTAGAATCATTTAAAGTGGACGGGGGAGCACAAAAATATTTAATCTTATGTTGGTATTCATCTTGCAAAACAAAAGATGAAACCCATGACACAATTTCGCAAAGTTTGAAAAGAGGAAAATTTTTGGACGTTGAAACAACATTTGTTACTGCTGCCAGATTTATGCATATAATACGTTTTAGAAATCATGCTATGTTGTAAAGTAAGATATATATGACTGTTTGTCTCTGAAATGTGATAACTGGTTCTTCCTTTAATGGTATGCTGTTTTATGAGTGCTGATAATGCAATGTGAATGGAATTATGTTTTTCAAGATATCGTCAGCGAAGTATGTCATCAAATAATATAAGACTGATTACTTGGAAATACTTCTGGAAGATACAAACATAATTTGTAATGTTAAAAATTTTTAGAATTCGTTATTGCTTTGTCACCCTCTGATATCAAGATAGACATACATACAAAGATCTTTATTTCATATACTACATGTATACATGCATATCATAGATTGATTTACCTTATGTTTGATTTTTACACGTTTGTTCTAAATTTGAGTGATATAATTTACAAATCGAATCGAGTTAAGTTTGATCTTATTGAATGTTTTGATCTGACATTTGATATCATTGCATGTTTTAAGCTGCCATTTAATCACATTGAGTGGTATATTCTGAGATTTAATCTCATTGATTGTTATTAAACTCAAATTTTCTATCATTAATGTTTTGTGAGAGTTAAAAGTTAATTTTTGAACTGTGTTTCAAATTGCATTAGTAGTGCATCTAATAGACACATTTTCTGAATAACTACGTTTATTTTCTTTGCACAGTGTGTCGACAGGGGGTACTCGTTTTTCCGAAGGTTCATAATTCCAAAACACAAAATTCCTATACCAGGGGGTTCGTAGTTCCCAAAATGAAAAAGGGTTCATAATTCTGAACATTTGTTGCATTACTCCGAAGATTCATAATTCTGAAAATGGATTTAGGGTTCGTATTAATTTTCTGAAAATGAAAAGGGTTCATAATTCCTAAAATGAAATAGGGTTCATTATTCTGAAAGTTTGTTATTCCGAAAAATGATGTAGGGTTCTATTACATTTGGGGGGTTATGAACCTTCGGAGTGACGAACCTTCGGAAAAATGACATGTAACTGTGTCAACTGAATCGAGACAAGAAAGAAAGGTGAGCTTTAAATTTTTATGAAGTGGTTTCTCATTTGCTTAGAATTTATTTGGGCTACATGTAAAGGCTGCATTAACCCCATAGCAGTTCAGAGTTTTCTTATGGTCTACATTAATCAGTTTTCCCTCATCAAACTGGCAACAATTGTTGAAAAACTCTCATACTGCATGATGAACAATATTCAGAATTAGATCAAACAAGCTTTTCTCTAAATGGAATTTCATTACCACAACTTGAGTTGAACATTAAGAAGAGCTAGGAACTTTCTGGTACATTATGTGCATTGTATTCATCAGTGACGTTGGTAAGTATCGAAGTCATAACAACTAATAATAGAGATGATTTATGTTTATGAAAGAATTATGTAAAGAATTAGAAATGGTATATTTTGTCATCATTTTAATTTGAAATCAAAATGTATAAATGTGAAGTTTGTTAAATCATTTTACCTATTGATAATATCAACAAGCAACTTAGAGACGTATAAGCAATAAATTTTGCAACACTTTTATACCTCCTTTCATGCATTCTTCAATCGGCATCATTATTAAATTATTATTTTATTATTATTACTATTATCAATAATATTTTTTAGATATTACTATTACTTTTATTACCATTATTCTTTTGTTTTTTTTTTTTTTATTATTATTATTATTATTATTATTATTATTATTATTATTATTATTATTATTATATTAGTATTTAAAGTATTGATATTATTAATACTATTATTTTATTGTTATTATTACTACTATTATTATTAAATAATTATTATAATTACTGTCATTATTTTCTTTTATAGAATAAAATACATGTTTGTCAAATTAAATCCAAACAAGGTTCAGATATAAACATGAAAAATGTGATTTGTTTTTGTATATCTTTTTTTTTTTTTTAATGCTTTTTTGCCTTTATTCAGATATTCAGACGAGAAAATTGTACAGAGATACATTATTTTTCATACATTGTAAACACAATACATAATTCAATCCGAAACAAATAATACAATGCAAAATCTGCAATCTGAATAAAGATTTTAAAAGATAGATAAGAAAAAAGGTGAAGGTGCTGCTTTATAACCCATAGTATACATGATAAGTCAAACTGTCATCTTTACATATATAGGATAAACTACATGCAGTGCATTTTCAATTCTTCGATTTTATTTAACATTATTTATTATATAGTATTTCTTATATCAGTGGAGTTCTGTAACCATACTGTTGCAATAATAAAAACACAATACTAACAATTAAGTGGTTGGATCAATGAGAAAGTGAGGGAGTGAGGAGGAGAAGAAGACATAAATGAAGACATTTATCATTATTATTACTATTATTATTAATAATAATAACAATAACAAGAGTAATAATAATTCCAATAATTATTTTTTTAAATATAGAAATAATCATATAAGTAGATATATAGATATTAAATTAAACATACATTCATATACACATATACATATACACATACATATATACATATATATATATATATATATAAAGTAAAATAATTAGTCCTGCGTCGGTTGATGAAAAATAAAAGTTCACAATAAATGAAAACAACCGTAGAGATGATAAAAGAAGTCAAATTTTCCTGATTCCTGATGAAGGCCTATGGCCGAAAATTTGACTTCTTTTATCATCTCTACGGTTGTTTTCATTTATTGTGAACTTTTTATATATATATATATATATATATATATATATATATATATATACACATATACATACACACATACACAAACATGCATATGTCTGATATAATACGCCTCACTCCTTTTAAGGAGTGAAATTTTCCCATTTTTTAAAATGTAGTGTTAGTTTGTCCTTTATTCTTGCCTTTTTATATTCAATTTTTTCGGAGTTCTTTACAGCCTTACATATATCTTTACTAATAGGAACCCTTCCATTTTTACGACTATTGTAAATCATATATTTGACCATAATCAGTACATGATTAAGTAATATATTGTCTTTCATATCAACTCTAAAGCCCAGTAACACATCAATCCATTGTAGATTAAGTAGCTGAAACATTTTTAATTCATTTCCCACCTCCTTCCATATACTTGACACTTCTTTACATTTAAAGAAGACATGGCAATATGTTTCTTGGTCCTGGCAAAACCTGAACAGCGCCACCTTACAGTAACTGCTTAATTGAGATTATAATTTGAAAATTAATTGCATTTTTTTTTTTTGACTAACAGCCGTTTGGAAAATAGACACATTTTATATTTCAAAACTATTTTTGACTTTGCACATGTGTAAAATTGCCTACTGATACATTCTAAGCTTCTACAAACTAGAATGGGGCATGATGGAAAAATTAGATGCACAGACACTTTTCAAATCCTGTTGAAAGATGGCGCCATTAGGAGCTTCAATTTACTGTCACTTTAACATACAGAATTGACATCAATGACACTTGCCATGAAATGCAGATGAAGTTTAATATTGCAGTTATGAGAATCACAAACATTTATGGAGGGCTTTCAAATAGCGAATGCAGAAGACAAACAATTTGATAATTCAATTAAAAAGAACAGGAATTTAATAAAATCACTGAAAGAAAAGCAGGGGTGTCGATCCGTGTTCATGATTGGGGGGGGGGGGGTGACCGACGAGGGACCTTTTTAAAAGATCTGTCTATAAAACTTGCATTTTAGAGCATCCCAAAATAGTTTTGTGTGTGGACAATGGACGAAACCCCTTAATTGAATTGAATTGAAATTAACATTTATTTCCTTCTCGTCAGGAACAGTGTAAAATAAAACGAGATAATACATTTGTAACATTGCTGTCAACATATAGTACAATATACATAGTAAATAATTCAGAGAACAGAAGGAGGCGAAAACCCGAAAAGCAAAGCTTGTGTTGGGAAACGCCCGTAAAAAATTAATACAAGTTACTGAAAGAATATTACATCGAGCACTGAAGAACATAATACGTGGATGAGAGAGAGGAAAAGACAGTATATAGAGAAAGGACTTAAAAGAGAGTCAGGCATTGAGAATAACAATGCGAGCGAACGAATTTCCCTCGATATTTTCTCATTGAAATTATGGCTTTTCTTATTTCCTTTCTTCTAATCGTCAAGGAATGTGATGGTATTTCAAGATCAATCATAATGAGTTTGGAGTTTTAAGTTAATGTATCATAATTATTTTATCCAAAAATATTGGGGGGGGGGGTAATAATACAGGCCATCCCCCCCCCCACCTCAAATTATAAGGAGGATATATACCCCCTTCCCCCCCCCCCCCCCGGGATCGACACACATGAATAAAAGTATTATAAAGAACAGCAGTGGGTGATAGGATTAGAAGAGAACTCGTAGAAAGAGAAGAGAGGGAGAGAGGGAGAAAGAGATAACAAACTAATGGAATAGATGAGAAATGTGAAAAAAGTCCAAAATAATGGATGGTAATGGTATGTGAAATTTCGATTTTTTTTTTTCTTAACTCTTCCACAGGGTTTATTTATTATACAATATCATACACAAACATATACAAGAAACAGGATGAGTGCGACTGCGTCTCATATATGCCTCTGCCTTAATTCAATTAAGTTCATGGCTAGGCTCAAACTGTTCTTGAAATATTGTGATAAAAAGAATAAGCCTACAATTACATGTTGATTGTCTTCTTCTTTTTTTTAAACTATGACCGTTGACTTAACAACCCAAAGTCTGATCACTTTATTTCCTAGTCATGCAAACAAAATAGTTGAGATATGGTGATTACAAAACTAACAAATCTTTCATTTCATGCATATTGACCTCTTTGACCTTCGGCCTACTAGACCTAAAAATCTAATCACTTCGTCTCACTATGGTGATGCATTCTAGTACAAAGTCTGAAGTTCACAGCTATAATAATTGAGATATGGTGATAATATCAAAAAACTTTTTTTAAACACATTTATTTCACGTATATTGACCTCTGAAACCTCTGACCTTTGACCTACATAAACAAAAATCTAATCAGTTTGTCTCACTATATGGTGATGCATACGAATACCAAGTTTGAAGTTAATGGCTAAAATTGCTCAAGAGATATTGCAATAACGAGGCTAAAAACCTGAAATTTCATGGTAAATGACCTGTATGACCTTCGATCTTTGACCTTCTTACCCTAAAATCTAACCAGTTTGTCTCACTATGGTGATGCATACTAGCACCAAGTTTGAAGTTCATACCTCAAATGGTTCTTGAGAGGAAGCTAAAACCTGAAATTTCAGAATTGACCTCTGTGACCTTTGACCTTTGACCTACTACCCCCAAATATAATCAGATCGTCTTCCTATGGTAGCACCAAGTTTGAAGTTCATACCTCAAACGGTTCTTGAGATATCGCGTTACTCTTTGACATTTGACCTACGTACCCCAAAATATAATCAGATCATCTTCCTATGGTGATACACACTAGTACCAAGTTTGAAGTTCATACCTCAAATGGTTCTTGAGATATCGCGTTAACGAGGCTAAAACCTGACATTTCAGAAGTGATCTCTATTACATTGACCTTTGACCTTCGTACCCCAAAATCTAATCAGATCGTCTTCCTATGGTGATACATACTATTACCAAGTTTGAATATCGTACCTCAAACAGTTTTTGAGATATCGCGTTAAACGAGACAGCAGGACGGATAGACAGAAGGACGAATGGACGGACAACCCGAGTGGGCGGAGGCATAAAAATATATGTACATTTATATATTTCCATACCATAATAACATATTATCGCTGACTTGATATTTTCAAATAATGGATTACATATATATAATTCCGTAGGATTTAGAAAGAGATATGTATATATATATATATGTATATACCGTGGCGTAATGAGCCAAAAATTTTGAGGGGGCTGAACAGGCATACGCGGCAAAATTTTGGAATACTTGCGAGCGAGCGAAGCGAGCGAAAAAAAATTGACCTTTTTTAATGAAAATGTAATTTTGTCTCAAATCTAGACCTACATATATATCCGGTAGGTAATTTCAAATTTTTCAATTTTCCCCCTTTTTTTCTTTCCCCCACCCCTTTTTTGCTCCCCCCCCCCCACCAGTACGCCAGTGTATATATATATATCCAAATACAAGACAAGCTTACATGGACAAAAATTAATTATGTACCATAATCTACTCAAAGTGTAACAACTTTATATGTCAAAAGATAATTCCATAACAAAACACAAACATTTGGTAAAGTTAAACAATTGTTTTAGTTTTGTTTGAGCTACATATTTTATAAAAACACACTTGGAAAACCAAAATTGTTATATACATATTTACAAAACATACTATAGGAGAGTAAACTTATTCAAGGATTACACAATGATTGCATGTAATATAGTATAGCAATCGAATGTATAGTGTCTCTTATAAAACAAACAGTAAAATACAAATATATTTATCATTGATAATGAATGATATGAAATCATTCATACATTTTGAAAAGCATTATGTCATCATACATTTTTGGGCTAAGAAACAAACCATCAAACACATTTTTCAAATCAGGGCAACAAAAAATGACATATTTCTGATGAAAACAAAATAAAAAAAGCATCAAGTGCAATTTCCTGGCAATAATAAATTTAAATCGTTTCTCCATTGGCATCCATTTCAGATTGCTAATTAATTCACTTGATGGAGTCTCATAACTTTTGTTTGAAGTTATTCTAGCAGCCTTTTTTTTTACTTTCTGAAGTGTATACAATTGTTCTTGACATCGATTTGACCACACAGAGGAACAATAATCAAAGTGAGGCAACACGAGTGCATTATTCAGCATCTTCAAAGATGTTAATGGCCTCTTCACGACTTAAATAAGATCTGAACCATTATACATATTCATGTGAACATCCAATAGCAGATAATTTTTCTAATAAAAGATTGTGATCAACTGTGCCATCAAATGCTTTAATTACGAAGGTCTATGAGAGCGACTCCAGAGATCTGTCTGTTTTCAATGTTCCATGACAAATTATTAACAAATTTCATGAGTCCTGTTGAAGTAGAATGCTTTGCTTGAAAACTAGACTGACTGGAGATCAATATATTATTATCGTCAATGAACCCAGAAAGTTGGCGATGTACAGCCTTCTCTGTGATTTTGCTAACAACAGACAAAATAGAATCCGGGCGGTTAATTGCTTGGATCGGACATATCACCAGCTTTACAAATTGGAATTACTCGAGCTGCTTTCCAACCCCTGGGTACACATCCCGTGGTCAAAGATGTAATTATGATATCAGTTGACGATTCCGCTATCACATGTTTCGTCATTTTTAGAAGACGACAAGAAAATTGTGGTCATCGCCAGTAGCTTTATCTTTACACATGCGATCAATTTCCTTAATGACGAAATCATCAGACACATAGTCCAAATCAAATTGTGAGATAGGATTAGACTACTAGTATAAAAGTTTAAAATATCTTTAAATATTTTTCTTTATACATGCAATTTGAAAGCATCAGTACTTTTAGCAAATAGTAGAGTATATGTCAAACCATTCCTAATTTTACCACCTATATATTGTGCCTATTCAAGAAAAGGCTTTCGTTCACCGTATGTCTATCGAAAGCCAGTTTGGGCTCATTGCACGTCCGCGTTGGCTGCACCCACCCACCCCCCCCCCCCCCCCCCTCCCCCGAGAAGTTTGAAATTGCTAACACCGAAGTCAGCCTCTGGTACGCTTATGTATAATGCATGATATGAAAAAAAATAATCCCTTCTGTTATTAGCCAGTTACCATTTCGAAGCTTTGATTCACAATATATTTACATTACAATTATTATTACAAAATTAACAATTTATTCATGCAGCTTTCTGCATTAATCGTTATGAGAATATCTCTAATGAGCAATTGCCCCGTTATCGAGCATTCCGTATATAGGCCCCAGCCAAATCAGAGACCGGCTGCGTGGTATTTTTGTACGTATTATTTTTTCAAGATCTTAGAGCCAAGAATCTTACGGAGCCTATTTTTTGTAAAAATATGACTTAGGGAGTAAAAATGTCAGAGGAAATAGTATGAAATATCTATCTTCCTCTTTTTTCCTCTCTCTTTACCTCTTCAGATGTACTTTATTATTCCATTTTCAAATGCACAATACATATATATTTATAATACAAGTAAAACAAAATACATGAATTATATACAAGATCAACATAATTATTAGAAAAGATCATTACAGCACATCTGTTACTTTCTTAACTTCTTTATTATTGAAGTATTTTATATTTTCTTTGTATATTTCAAATATGATTTCAATGATGAAGTAAAATTATTTATTAAACGCTTTGGATTGGTTTGCAATTCTCCAAGATTTCGCTTTACGTAATCTTTGTATACTACAAGTTGCACATAATTTATCAAGAAATTAAGTAAAACAAATTTTCTGTTATTTATTTTACATCCAATCAATAACATTTTTATTTCAATTTCATTGGGAATATTTTTTACATCAAATTTATTTACATCAAATTCATTTACATCAAATTCATTTACATAACGAATTTTTGACCATGTGCATAGCAAATCCGTATAAAACGACGGAACATTTATCTGTTTACATAACTCCTTCATGTGTTTGATATGACAATTATACTGTAAACATAACGGCATTCCACCAACTCTTTCAGTCCAAAATGAAAATAATGTCTTCCTCATTGCATCATCTGCATTAAAAAACTTATATATCCAAGATAATTTAAGTGAACAAGATTTCAAAAACAAATCAACCATACCAAGCCCTCCTTCTCTTTCCGAATCGATACAAGCATTCCGTTTTACCTTTTCACGCCTAAAATTCCATATAAATGAATGTATAGTTCTAAGTAAAGCCTTGCATATATGAGTAGGCATTGAGACAGCTGTGCCTACATAGACAATCTGAAGAATTACAAACATTTTATTTATAATACAAATTATACAAATTACTACCCCGGCTTTAGGCCAAATAGAATTAATTCCTAGTTTCTCGTCTCCTCCTCCTTCCTTTTTCCGGCTTGCCTTACATTTTTGTTATTGTTATTATTTTATTTTATTTTTTGTTAGTTGATATTTTTGTTTTGAAATGGAATAAATAAGAATCTGAGAACTTTTACACAATGCGCAAACGAAATCATTAATTCAATGGAATTTCCCCAAAGGCTTTTTTTGAACCTCTGAAAAGCATGTACAGTACAAATAAAATTGTATAAAGAAAATTTGTGTGAAATTTAACCCAATAGCATTGTCATGTACATGAACAATATTAAATATCACGTAACCCCCCACCCCCTCCTCATTTTCAAGAAATCCGGACGAGAAACTAGGAATCAATTTCACTTGGCCTTAGCTATGATGAGGCGCTAAAGCTGAAAGCATTCCATGAATTTCTTCCTAGCGGGTACCCATTCACCTCAACTGGGTCGAGAATGGCTGTCTTGCCAAAGGACATTAATTAGTGATGTGACAGAGATTCGAACCCCGTACATTCCGATCCACAGTCTGCTGACTTATCCACTAGACCAGAACGCCTTTACTATTCCTATACCCCTATATAAAAAGAGGCTTGGTCCCCCTGATTGCTTGCATATTTTGTATCCATATTCACAATGAATAAAATTCGCATCTAAAATCTTATGGTACCATTACGCCTATCCTTCCGGTAAAGATGACAAAATACAGGAGTGCATCACGAATAATCGATCACCACATCGATGTTGGTGTATGTCTAAATGCGTTGCATGCAACATGAGCTGGATTTCTTTCGTTAAATTTGGGTTGGTCGCCTACTCCTCCTCCCCCCCCCCCCCTCCCATTCTGAAATCAAAGCTGGCAATGCTACGGCTTGAAGGCTTCTGATAATTTTCTTATCTATTACCTATAAAGAGAGAGCACAAAAACGTCATAGCATCTCATTAGCATAATGAGTATGTTGCCAATTTCATTTAGCGATTTTAGGTTTTTAAAATCTTCATATCTTTTTTATTCTTTATCCGTTATTCCTCAAACTTTCAGTGATATGCTTCTAAGATTTTTCTGCTTCTGTTAAAGTGCATACAAGTTTGGGGTTTCATTCTCCTTAAAGAAAAAAAGAAGAGAAAAAACACCTGTATACACCGCTAAAAGTGCTTAGCGCGGTTTTGAACAAGTATCTCATTGAGCTGATGATATGCCTAAAATTAACAATGGGTTTACATAAGCAAATGAAAATTGCAAACCTACTCATACTACCTCCAAGACTACTCGTTGGGGATGACGTCATCAGTCCTTAGATTGATGGTCAGATTTTTTGTCAGTTCATCAAAGAAATATTCGTGTCCTCTCACGTCCTCAGGCCAATAAAGGTAGGGTCTGCCGTCATTGAGGTACAACCTCGCCAAGAAGGGTAGATCTCCATCGGGGATTTCTTCCAGGAAGACAACGACTACGAATTCTGTCCCAGTATCACTCACGTGTTCCATGGCCGTGCGAAACTTGAGCATGAACCAGCGATCACGCACGGCTGCTCTGCTAAGTACTATGATGGTCTTGTAACTATGGCTCACCACGTAATCGACGGATTCCAAGTAATGCATACCGAGCACGAGTTCCCCATCACCAAAGACATTCCTCTGAAACTGAGGAAGTCGTTCTCCGAGGGCAGGTCGTAGATGTTCGCGAACCCATTCATCGTCATCGTCGTAAAATATGACATTCAAGTCGAACTCGTAGTCATTGTGATCCCGAGCATCTCGTACCTCCTTATATCCTACAAGTGCCAGTTTCAAGAGAAAGATTTTGTACTTCAGCTGCCATCGATTGTGATGAACAAGTACGCCGATGACAACTAGACAAATGACGGCGAGGGGACTCAAAGACAAGAGGGCGATATTAAGGCCACAAAGCTCTTTGGGATCAAAATCAAGCAGAGGTTTACCGCGTAGTGGCTTCAAAGAGGCTGACGAACAAATAGTTGTATCTTCGTGAATGAGTTTAAGATGTCCATTTGCCAGATCAAGAAGCCAACCTATATCACAATCACAGGAAAGAGGGTTCCTTGAAAGATCTACCGATAAAAGAGAATGCTTAATTTGTTTAAATGTACTTTGATTGAGACGAGCCAATTTATTTTCACTTAACGAAAGAGAAGCCAGCTTTGCATTATTCGAAAAAAGTGCTCCATCGAGATACCACAAACTATTGTAATCGAGATAAATATGTGTGACTTGACCTAACCCTTTGAATAAGTCAAAATGAAGTTGCTTAATTTCATTGTTTTTTAAATTCAGCACCTGGAGTGATTCCAAACCTGCAAATGTTAGTGATTTAATGCTTGAAATAGAACAGCTTTCTAAGTTTAGTTCCTGTAAACCAGAGAGTTGTCGGAAGACCCCAAATGGCACACCATATATGCCCAAAGGAGAATTAAAGCTCAGATCTAATGTCGTAAGGTTAAACAGTCCGTCGAACAGAGATACATTTGAATCCCATATGGCAGAGCGATCAAGCCATGATTCGGTGATGGTCAAATTTACAAGGGATCGGGCATTTTTGAAGGATTTTCCAGGTATTAAATAATTCGATGTGGAAATAATGTTATCTAGGAAAAGGGATTTTAAGTTTGGAGTGACCAATGTCAAACTATGAAATAAACATTCCGCTAAAATAATGGTTTGAATGCTTTCAAGAGATTTAAAGGAATTCAAGTTAAGGACACAAAGATTTTGATTTAAACTCAAGTCTAAAAAAGTTAAATTTTTCAAACCGAGAAATGCAGACGGGTATATAAATTCCAAAGAATTGGAGGATAAGTCCAATTCTATTAATTCTATTTTCCATTCACTTTCACCGTCGTTTAAACGCTGTATCTTATTGTCCGTCAAGTTTAATACTCTTAGTTCCTCCATGCTGTCAAAGATTTCTGGGTTGATAGTGACTATTCCGTTTCTATTGAGATTTAACTGTTTAACTTTTGTCAAACTCGAGAAGATGGAAGGATAGAGGGTTTGTAACTGATTATCACTGAAATCGAGCATTGAAAGCGAACAATTGCGCAGTGGATCAAACATATCGTGTGAAAAGACACTCATATTGGCATCCCAGATCATAAGCTCCATTATTTCAGAACGTGAGACTCCAATGAATATGTTCTTTATTACCTCGAATGACAGAGGATATCCTCCCAGCTCCAATGACTGCACATGTAGTGAAGCGATCACATTGGGATCGACATATGTGATTGGATTATTCGTTATATCAAGATAATCAGTGCGACACACGAAGTTAAAAGTTCCCATCGTGAGTTGCTCAATTTTATTAGATTTCAAATCAACATATCTCACTTTGCCACAAACGCTGATATTGATGAAGGAGATCTCGTTATCCTGAAGGTATATTCCATATATATGTGGACTCCATTTCAAAGTGTCATTTGGAAGGTATTCCAAGTCTGATGACCCCAAATTCAGAACAGACAGCTTTTTGGCCCATCTGAAAGAATTTGTAGTTGGAAGTATAGGATGGGAATTGAAGGACAGATACAAGTACATTAAATCTTTGAGAGGGTGAAAAGCGGTGGATTCTATCATTCTGATGTCGTTCATTGAAAGATCTAAGCGAATAATAAAAGGATATCTCTTAAACGAAGATTTAAAGAGAGATTTGATATTGTTAAACTGCATGAACAGCTCTTCAGTATCATCGGGGAGATTTGAGGGAATAGAATTAAACCCCTTCCTGTTACAATTTACGCTTTTCAGCTGTGCATTCTCCTGGCATACCTTAGAAGAGCTTTCCTGACCTATCAAAGTCACATCTCTGCGGAAGGGGTAGATAGAGCCGAGGATCAACGGGAGCAGAAGCAAAGTGTGTTTGAATGCCATAGTTGTCTGAAATAATAAAAGAATACAGATATCGAAATTTTTACTTTCTGACTATATTCGAAATTGGCACTACGTAGAAAGGAGCAAAACATTTGAGACTCCTCATTGGACAGTACAGACACGTGCAGACTGTACAGACATATAGGAAGATGATAATTTATGTACTCACGAAGGTGTATATGTTTATGCACCTTATGTTTCGTTACTTATTTAGAATATATATGAACATTCGGTGGAAATATATAGTTCAGTGTAATTGATTATCAATAATTATGATGTTTAATTGAAACAATCTGTTATAATATTGTTCACAGCTGTAATCCTATTCACGCATGTAAGGTTTTGCGTTTCGTTATTAATATATTTTCATGCTAAATATGCATGAATATCAGTTGAGTTAATCAGTGAAGTACAGGTGACATTTAGAAAGATGATAGTTTTCATGATTTTGATAAAGGGAAATCGGTAATGTCACTGTGATGTGATGTAGTGGCGGACAACTCCCCTATTTGCTCCAACTCACAAAATGTATTACTCAGTAGAATCTTTTTCTTTAATGAGGACCTATAGCAATATGCTATCTACCATATATTTTGAGTACTGCCCCGAGGAAAAAAAATGCGCTTCGGAGAAAACCACAATTAATGATATTTTAGTGCACGATAAACGTACACTCTAACATGTCGCAATTGACTCACCAAATCGCCAATTTGAGATTCGCATAGTATTAGTGATCTCATTTTCCAAACATCCATAACTTTCTTACACCATGTACACCTTGCTGTCCGATTTCTTTCAAACTTTCGCCATCCTGTTTTCCTTATTTTTCTTCTTTCGCACAAATCATCTTATTACCAAGGTTTGATTACCTTTTAAGAAAATCCGATGTGAGTATTTCTATCACCACTTGCCCATTACTCCAACATGACCAACTATAATTATGTAGATGAAAAAAGAAAATAATTTTGTCATGTTTATTCTATGGATGAAAATGAATATCTAAATCGATAACTACACTCGGTGTATCTGAAGATTTGCTTTTTCTATGATTAGGTTTAATGGTATATTACGAATAAATTGTTTTTAATTTGAATAAAGACAGCTAAATTAATTAGAGGGAAAAGAAACAAAATCATATATATTATATTACTCTATCATGTCTATTATCCTACTTAATGTAATGTTATCTTACTTCTGTCCTCCTGTTAATTATATCTGAGCTTCTTTTCTTCTTTTTCTTCTTCTTCTTCTTCTTCTTCTTCTTCTTCTTCTTCTTCTTCTTCTTCTTCTTCTTCTTCTTCTTCTTCTTTTTCTTCTTCTTCTTCTTCTTCTTCTTCTTTCCCCCTTTTTTTTTCTTCTTTTTTTGTATGTGAGCAAAGCAATTATGCATGTCAAATCTAGGTTGGACAAATAAACGAATGGAAATGAATTATTGAAATAAAGCCTAATTTGGCTATAGGATAATAGTGAATTAAATATTATTCTCACTAGTATTTACACTGTAAAAAAAATGCGACATGTGACATGTTTATTTCTGTGACAGACTACTCGACAAAGCCTCAACTGAAAGACTCGTCCACGCCTTCGTCTCCTCCCATCTGGATTATTGCAACTCCCTCCTTGCCGCCCTCCCTATTTCTCATTTATCTCCACTCCAGCACATTCAAAATTCAGCAGCTAGAATGATCACCTTAACCAGGAAACATGACCATATATCCCCTATTCTTCGCTCACTTCATTGGCTACCGGTCCATGATCGTATTACTTTTAAGATTCTACTTCTTACATACAAAATATCACATAATCTTGCCCCCAAATATCTTCAAGACCTAGTCTCCCTACGATCCTCTTCTTCTGTCAGATCCCTCCGTTCATCTTCCTCTATGCAATTAATTCACGGCCCACGTACGAAAACCCGATATGGTGACCGTGCTTTTTCATCTATTGCCCCCACGCTCTGGAACAAACTTCCACCCCATATTCAAAATGCCCCATCCATTGAATCATTTAAAACCCTTCTTAAAACCCACCTTTTTAATCAGTCATAGTATACCGGAGGCGCACACAAGTAGTTAGTTTCATTTAACTGTATTGTATTAGTAATATTTTATTTCATTTTGTTGCTTTTAAGCTATTGGATGTACCATGTATACTGAGTTAGACAGACTACCTGTGCGCTTAGAAACGCCCGTATAAAGCGCCCTATAAATGTAGTTATTATTATTATTATTATTATAAAACACTGCGACGTGTTTATATATTGTACGGGTTTAAGAGCTAAACACATGTGCCTATTTTTTTCATCTTTCAGCACGCCTTAGGTGTTTACTAGATAAACATGTTTACCTTTTAAATGGTTCCAATATATAGGCTAAACACCAAATGTTTACACCTTAATCATTTAGTGTGTACACCTGTTTAAATACTAAACAGTGTGTGTGATTATGGTGTAAACACCACGTGTTTATATATTGTAGCTAAGTTAAGAGCTAAACACATTCTGTGCTTATTTTCATCACGCCTAGGTGTTTATTAGATAAACATGCTTACCTTTTAAATGGTTCTAATGTATAGGCTAAACGCCAAATGTTTACACCATAATCACACACACTGTTTAGTATTTAAACAGCTGTAAACACCAAATGATTATTTTGTAAACATTTGGTGTTTAGCCTATACATTAGAACCATTTAAAAGGTAAACATGTTCATCTAGTAAACACCTAAGGCGTGCTGAAAGATGAAAAAAAATAGGCACATGTGTTTAGCTCTTAAACACATGGGTTTAGCTCTTAAACCCGTACAATATATAAACACGTCGCAGTGTTTTAAATCTGTCACAGAAAAGTGTTTAGAAACTAAACAAATTTTTTACAGTGTACCATGCATAATTTATCAGTAATGCTATTATAATATATAGTATATAAATAATTCAATCGACTCACCGTGTAGGAAATCGCAACCGAACCATAAAATGAGAAGAAACACTAATAATAATGCTACTCAGTTCTTGTATAGCATATATCACATATTAAAAAATGTCTCTATTCGTGTCCACAGACCTCTCACAAATTTGACCATTTCTATTTGTCCTCCAAGCAAACACGAGAAATTTAGGCTACACATATTCTATAGTCCTGATATCAATTGAAATTGAACATATTTCCTGAAATATATATCAGATCTACACTTTCTCGGTAGCGTAGATAGGATAAGCACAGTGGCACGTCCACACTCCCATCAAATGGTGGAAAGGGGAAGAAGAGAGAAAGAGAGAAATAACCTCCCAATGACTTTTTTCTCGCATTTCATCTACAGGGCAAGCCCGATTCCCCCACCCCACCCCCATTAAATCCATGCAATATCCCCTTAATAGCTGGACTCGCGCTACGCCACATACGGAATTTCTATTCGACTCAAATGTTTCTTTACAAAATTGGAAAAGTTATTAGACAAAGATCCTATTATAAACTATGATTACAAACTAATACAAAGGGGTATTATACTAGGATTACAAACTAACATAAAGGGATTTTTCTTTGTACTTTTATGAATTGGGAATATATTACAGAAACTGTACATTGACATTATGATATTTCATTTCCTTCCTTATTCCCTCATTATCAGTAGGCTTTCTATTTCTAATGATTGTTATCAGTCTACGTCTTTGTATATTGAACTTTGTCCTAAGCACCATAGAAATTAAAACTAGACTATCACGTTCCTAAAGTGATCGTTGCCTGATAGTTGTGAAACTTCGGGGGGGGGGGGGGGTATCGGCTATCACCACAAACCCGCTGGCTTATATTATGGAAGATAATTGAAAACAACCATTAACTGATGAACCACTGAGTGATAAGTTCATTAATAAAGGGAAGATTGGCACTATATATCAGTATAATCGGCTAAACATGCATGGGAAGACTTTTTTTTTTGACAGGGTCTCTACGGTAACGGGGGTGAAAATTATTTTAGTTTATAGTACCCTATCGTGGGGTTCAAAATATGAAGAAATAATTTATGGGCCTCCATTGGCTTCGGAATCGACCTTGCTATCCTTTGAATAAACTACCATCCTTCCTGTCTCTTAACCCCACCCCACCCCCCCCCTCTCTCTCTCTCTCTCTCTCTCTCCTTATATCCCTCCCCCTCTCTCTCTCTCTCTCTCTCTCTCTCTCTCTCTATCTATCTCACCCTCATGAGTTATTCTTTTTACCTCTTTCTTTAACTTCTTTTTTTTTTCTTTTTTATTGAGCTTTTTCTTCCTTTTTTATTCTCCTCTCTTTCTTTCTTTCCTTTTCGTCTCCTTCCCCTTGTTTTTCATGATATAAGTGAGGAAATAGACCTGGTTACTTGGTATAACTATTTCTAAAAAATAATGAATACCGAATATACCAATATGGTTTGAAGATAATAGAAGAGATGTATCTAATTCTGATAAATACATGTATAACTGAATGCAGATACAGTGCTGGTCAAAAGAGTAGGTACACCCTTGATTTTGAGATGAGGTTTTACATTAATTCCCTATTCCAAACATAATGAGCTTGTCCAAGCACTGACAAATTTTTTAAAGGTTTTGGTTATAATCATGTTTACCATAATTATGTTCTGATACATTAAGGTGTGATTTACTGTAACTATGATTGGTTGGGATTTTCTGCTTCTGTGGAAAGCAAGTTATTTTCTGCCTGGACTTCCCCTTTAAATAGTTCGCCCCCAGTATAAAATATCATTTGCAAAGGTTCAACATTTGAAAGAAATTTCAACTTTCGGTCGCCTTGCTAAATTCCTCGACTATTTCTTAAGGGTTTTCGTTAATTTTGAGCCCAATTTGAGAAGGGTGTGAAAAGAAAACCATTTATCAATGTACAAATTTCATACTTCTCTGCCGCTCAATTGCACTGGTCAACTGAGAAATTTCCCGGGTAAAATGCACAAGAAATTGCGGGGTTTTTTTAGGGTTTAAAATGCCAAACAAAATAAGCTCGGTGGCTTTGCTCCCTCGTTTGCACAATGACGTAGATACGTTTGGGCACGGGAGGTGGGGGCGCAACTTCATTGTTTGCCTCGGGCGCCATAATCCCTAGATACATGGGTGCAATGCATAATGCAAGAGAAAGAACGCTGGTATCTCTCACTGTGGAAAACTAGTTCGTAAGTTTCGTGTCGAACTCACATGTGTCATGACCATAGGGACCGTGAACAAGTGTCTCCTTGCATTGTATTGTCCCCACAGGGAAGCTTGGATGAGGGGAAATTATAAATTGAATAGTCTAGAGCTGTTTCAATGGGGATTAAGTCGGCGTTTTATACAAGGTTGATGATATTCCTAACTACCACAACAGGTTGCCAAACCAAGCAATGCGCAACCGCGTAGCCAGGATTTAATTTTAGGGGGCGGTTGTGCTCCCGGTGCACTGGCGTAAATCCCCCCCCCCCCCCACTTTTCGAGGAGGGGGGGATGGCCTGTACAATCATCCCCCCCCTACTTTTCTCGAAAGAAATGGAAAAATATATGCCTATGGGTGTTTTTTGAATGACAAAACGTGCCTTGTGTTTGTCAAACAAGATCACGTTGGCAAATTATTTCAACCATCCCCCCACTCCTCGATACGGATTTACGCCACTATCCCGGTGGGTGCAGGAAGGGGGAGTTTTCACCCCTCCTGCGAGAAGCGCGAAAGCTCTGACGTTTGAGCAAATTTGAGAGAAAGATAACCGTTACGGCTCGTAGCACCTTTTTTTTTAGGCGGAAAGTTAGTTCGACGCCCTGACTGCTTTTCAATTATTTGGACGCAATAATGCACTGTTTGTAACAGAGGTGGGTGCAGAGAGGGGGGAGTTTCTCCCTTTCCGCGCGAAGCGCAAAAACTTTGACGTTTTAGCAAATTTTGAGAGAAAGATAATGACTCGTAGCACCTTTTTATGTTTTTTTTTCTTTCACTTTCCCCCGCTTTTCCGCTCTCGGTTTTTTATTTTTAGTTGGCGTTGTTTTGGGGGACGACCGCCCCACCGCCCCCCCCCCCTGGCTATGCGCCTGGCCAATGCGATAAAGTCTGTCTTAAATTGGGGGACATCTCCCACCACATCCCTGTTACACCGGCCTCCAAAATATATGTATATTCAAGCCCCATAATATGCAGTTATCAGCGGTTACAAAAATAATGCGATATAATATGAAATGAAAGCATTAAAAGTCCCCTGCAACCCAAATGCAAGCTGATTCCTGTTGATTTGCAGGGATGCATACAACTTATATTTTGTTATTCAAACATCTTTATATGTTTCATAAATTGTTAAGATAATTTTAAAGATTTTTTAATTTTAAACATGCTAAGCTCCACCCTAACAAAATGCCCCAGATCTCATTCCTGCAATGACATCATCTGTCAATCATTAGTGAGCTAAGGAGAGACAGTGGTATGTAGCTTTGCCAGAGATGACCAGCTGTTCTAATAGACCATACAATGCCTACATAAATGAGTTGCTATGTCAGACATGCTGTAGCATCACCAGGAAAAGATTGATAATGAGGAGGTATTGTTTGAAAGCATGCAATTCTATTGTGAGCATGTGCTGAGCTGGGGGAAGTTACATTCCACTGTCTATTGTAGAATGTTAGTGAGCTGACTGATGATTGACTGATGATTGACAGATGATGTCATTGCAGGAATGAGATCTGGAGCTTTTTTTTTTAGGGTGGAGCTTAGGAGGTTGGGAAAAATATTACAAAAAAGTGAAAAACATTTAAAAATCTATGAAACATATCTAGAGGTTTGAATAACAGAATATTAGTTGTATGCATCCCTGCACATCAACAGCAATAAACTTGCATTTAGGTTGCGTTTGGGTTGCAGGGGCCTTTTAACGAGCGTAGATTCTGCACGTGAACCCTAAATCACCGTGGGATGAGTTGAAAAGTAGTGGCACAAAGACATCATTACAGACTCTTGCTGCAAGAATACTGGGTTGATAATTTAAATTGATAACTAATAAAAGTAATATTGTGAACATTGTAAACATATTTGATTTACAAGGCTGTAACCAAAACAAGCTGTGTAAATTTGGGGATCTCTAATCAATGCATGGGTCGATTTTCTATCAATTTTGGACAACAAAGTGTGTTGAACCATGCAGTTCTATCATTAGGCCTTTCTATTGCCATTTTAAGTTTTTAAATCAAAGCGGAGAAAGAAAATACATCCGTATAAGTATACAAAAATTACAAGTCATGTAGATTAACCTTATATACTAGTAGTATCCAAACCTGTCAAAATGGTTTCGAGAGCCTAGATAAGGTCATTATAATTATGAGGAAGTGAAAATTGATATAAAACACTCGTCACTAAATCCAGGGTGCAGTGTACCAAAACTTTTGACCAGCACTGTCTTACCAGGAAGTATTTAACACTTTAAAGGAAACCAAAACCCAAAGAGAGAATCAATGTTACTGGAAAGTCAGAATTCAGAGAAGCACTTTACAAAAAGTTTCATTAAAATTGGTTAAAAAATGAGAGAGTTATGGAAGTTTGAAAAGTCTCGTTTTACTTTCTATGGGGATCCTCAAATTGGCAAAATTGCTTCAAAATGGCTGATTTTGTGAACAACTCTCCATTTGTTTTGTACACAGATTTTCAGATTTTCCCCATTATCTTTCAAGGTGCAGTTAATCTCCTTCTGAGCTCAACATATATAATGGGAAAATGTATTTTACACCACATATGTCGAGTTCAGGAGGAGACAAGGAGCACCCTGAGAGATAATGGGGAAAATCTGAAAATCTGTGTACAAAACAAATGGAGAGTTGTTCACAAAATCAGCCATTTTGAAGCAATTTTGCCATTTTGAGGATCCCCATAGAAAGTAAAACGAGACTTTTCAAACTTCCATAACTCTCTCATTTTTAACCAATTTTAATGAAACTTTTTGTAAAGTGCTTCTCTGAATTTTCACTTTCCAATAACATTGATTCTCTCCTTGGGTTTTGGTTTCCTTTAAGTACATTAAAAAACGACGTAAATCTTGCGGGGTAGAAGAAGTACTGTATGAGATGATCTTCATTATATGCCGATTTAGTGTTCACACTTAATACCATGGTTTGATTATTTACTCAAGACTGGTGTTTACCTCTATAGTAGCTGGAGGGAATTTTATATCAAACCCATATTGAAGGGAGAACACGATCGCAAAGACTTTGAAGAAATCAAGCTAAGGCAAGGTCACTAGCCCGGGGGGTCATGTCTCATTGAGACCTGTAAATCATCAGCGTACACGAAAACGGATAAAAAGGATATTTTTTCAGCATTGGGCGGATAATCCGGGTTACGCGTTTAGGGTATCAAAAACAGCAAAAATCAAGAAAGAGGATATCAAATTCAGATGTGATAAGAAGAAGATCCTCGGATGTTAGAGTTATTTCCCTTTTTAGGGTATCAAAACTACTCCTACAAGGAGTTATCACATAATTCCTTGCTCCTACTAACTAGCGTAGCTGGGGGCAGGGGGGCAGAGTGCCCCCCCCCCCCCCGACAACTTTTCCTCGAAATTTTTTTTATAAAGAATTTTGTTTTGTTTGTTTTTTTTTGTTTTGTTTTGTTTTTTTGCTTGTCAGAGAATTATGGAGGAAAACATTTGATACCCCCCCCCCCCCCCCCATGAGCGACTTTTTTGAGGGCTGGCGAAAAAAAAATTGTCGCCACCGCCACAGGAGCAATGTAGATAAAATGCATTGCGTAAGGACATAAGTGCCGTGCCGGGGTTCTGACATGCGAAGGTCGTGTGTTTTCATTTCTGTCGTCGAACCCCGGCACGGCACTTATGTCCTTATATACGCAATGCATTTTATCTACATTGCTCCTCTCCACCCAGGTGTTCAATTGGTACCCGGTATAAGATGCGAAAGTCATTGTGATTTGATCAGTATTGTGAGTGTCTGTACAAAGAAAGGGCTCCTGGCTGGAATGCTCCCCAGGGAGTAGAGAAGGTGCATACATTGTGTGTGACGTCGAAGATCTAGAGTATAGTCATGGATTGTATTTCCGAACAGATTGTATTACCGAACGCGTACAGTTAAGCGCCTAAAATGGGTTTTCATATGAAAACCCACACTATTGAAACAAAGGTTGTGTCTTTTTCCCATAGGTTTCACACGTTCGGAAATACAGTACCTTTTTCAAGGGACCAAAACGCCGCGTCGTTGGGAAGGGGTTCACTCAGAAGGGAATATTATATCGTATTAAATCTACGTTGTCTTTTTTAAATTCCATCAACTTCTTTTTATATACTAAGACTTTGAGCATTCATTATGTAAGTTTGACAGATATTCGTGTGATATTTTATTTGCTATCGATGATTTTCTGAAAAGTGTTCGGAAACTGGATCCAACACCATACTAGTGAACCCCATCTCTCTGTTGGGCTTGTACCAAAGAGATTAATACGAAGAGTGCTCAGTCCCGAAATAAAGCACGCGTATATATTGTGGTACATGTCGATCGGCCGAGAGGGAAGGTTATAGTCTTTATCAAGATGTTTGTATTTTTTATTTTCTTTATTTTTTCTTCATTTTCTGTACATCTTTTTTGGTAAAGCCGTAAATGGTATAATCTTGATATTGTCCCTTCAAACATGTCGAATACAAACTTATGTACCAAAACAGATAGGAATCAACATACTCTAACTGCACCAGGGAGGAGAGGGAGAGAGTTGGGAGGGGGAACTAGGAGAGATGTTTGTATTTTTGTTAAAGTTATTTGTTGTGAAATTTCTATTAATATTTATGTGATGGGGGGGGGGGGGGTGGTCCAAATATGTTCCCTGATATTAAGCTCTATTTGAGCAAACACTGCGATATCTGACGGGAATGTCGAGAAAAGTAAAAAAAATAAAATAAAATAAAATGAATAAATAAAATAAAATGCTATCTTTATTTTTCTAAATCAGAATATTTCATTTGATATCATGATTTATGTAAATTTTAGGGATTATAGATGTATAATGTAAATTTATTGGCCTTATTCTGTTAAAAGTCAAGACAGAAAAGGCTTTATTTAAAATGAGATTGCGTGCGAGCAATTCCTAAAATATAAAGATTAATTAAGAGTGGCGTATCCAAGATTCTCTTATTTTTATTGGTGGCGTATCCAGGAATGCACGTGCCCTTACGTGCCAGCCAAAACCAAATCTGACATATCTTAGTTACACATTGAATGAAAGGAAATGTGTGCCCCCCCCCCCCCCGGCACAGAAGGAACATGAAAAATGTGACCTTTTTTCCCTTGCTTGTCTGAAATTTCAGAATAGACAGCATCTGATGAATTTTTCTTCGTCAGGCGTGAGCCCCCCCCCCTCCCCTGCATTTCTGGATACGCCACCAATATAAATAACTTACAGTAAGTTATTTGTAATATTCTGCTGTAGCAGTTTGAGACGACAGGCGAAGTAAACAGTATAGGGCTATTTTGAATTGAATTAACTAGTAACTAACAATAGCAGCTGATCAGTCCTATTCTGTCTTTGTAGGAATATCCCATTCCTTTTGCCCCAGCCCTCTTTCTCTCTCTCTCTCTCTCTCTCTCTCTCTCTCTCTCTCTCTCTCTTTCTCTCTCTCTCTCTCTCTCTCCCTTCCCTCCTCCTCTCACAGGCTTTCATTTTCTAATAATCTCTCGTTCTCTTATTCTCTCTTACAACCGATCTATGAAAATGACTCCAATAGAAATGAGGACAAAATAATGATCTCTTATTGGGTTTTTTTTTTAATTTAATGAGATCGACCACCAACACCATGCAATCCCATTCTTCACATCCATGACAGAATAGCAGGCGCGGATCCGGGGGGGGGGGCGAATCGACCGCGCCCCCTTTTTGGAACCCAACTGGCATACCCGAAGTACTTTTCGGCTCTGTGCCCCCTCCTCTACACAATCCTGGATCCGCCCCTGGAATAGGAATTACATTCTTTTGACCTACAAACTACAGGTATACAAGGACTCTTACCTAAAATGTAAATAAAACCGGATCGAGCACCTTTAGTTTGGGAGCCTACGAGGCTCACAATGTTGGTCTATTAACCCTCCGAGAAAACTTGTAAAAAAAGCCCACCCCGCAAGACTGACGTGACAGTCCGGGCATGGACGTTTGGCTGATTTAGGGGGGGGGGCGCAATCCCGGCCCATGCCCCCCTCCCCTTTTTTAAAGAAAATCATACATCATTGTCCCCCGGGCCTTTTTTTTTTTTAATGTTTTGGAGGGCCGGCGAAAAGAAAAAAACATTCTTTCCACCCCTCCCCCCCCCCCCCCCCCCCCCACTGAGCAACTTTTTGAGGGCGGGAGAAAAAAATTCTCCCCCCCCCTCCCACGGAGCGACTTTTGGAGGAATGGTGAGAAGAAAAAAATACGAATCTCCTTCAAGCAGTTCCAAGAAGTTCACAGCCCTGCATTTGTGCCCCTCCCCCCCCCTCCTTTTTTTTTTTACTCAGTACATCCTGCATTCGCCCCTGTCATGGACTGTCAGTGTCAGACTCATATCCATAATAGGGTTCATGCAGAAGCCCCCTCCTACTACATTGTCGGTCTCGTTGGCTGAAGCCAAAGTAAACGACGATCAGGAAGTAAAAAACTTTTATGAGCCAAGTTTGAGGAGAACACCTTTGGCAAACTGACAGAATTCCATCGGCAACGTCACCACCTCGATCGGGATCGCAGAGGGGTAGACCTATCCTAGCTAGAGCTAGACACCTTGTCGGTCGCTATTCAGCTCAGCTATTTCATGCTGATTGCATGATCTCACATCAGTCATTTTGGCTAGGCGTAATTCGGTGGTAGAACATTGATTATATGAATTTATGAATTTAATGCATTGAATTTTGCCTCTGGTACATTAGAAATATAATAGTAAACTGGAATTTAGTGGGAATTTCTTCTAATACCGGCTAGGCTGGGCCCTTGGGCGGGCGGACGTACGTCTGCTATATGGTCGTCTGCTAGAGCACGATCTCATTGGATGTCGTCGATCTCACGTGATCGATACTACACGCCCACATTACGTCATCAATAACAACAAACGGTTTCACGTGTTATATGACAAATTATTTTTTTTGGTCAAAAGCATGCATATTCCCGGGGATTTATGCGGGGTTTATTGGACTCATCGAACCTTCATTATACCCTTTCAGAGCTTTAAATTTCATGTAAATCACATTTTTCATCATTTCAAATAAATACTAGGGGAATTAATATCATTTCAAAACCCTTGTTTTCATGTGTTAACCTATGGGAGCTGGAAGGCCAAAAGCATGCATATTCCCGGGGATTTATGGGGGTTTACTGAACTCATCGAGCCTTAATTATACCTTTTCAGAGTTTTAAATTTCATGTAAATCACAGTTTTTATATTTTCAAATAAAAACTATATATGCATGGAATTATAATCATCCTAATATTCCTTGTTTTTGCGTGTAAACCTATGGCAGGCGAGACTTTTTTGGTCAAAAGCATGCATATTCCCCGGGATTTATGTGGGGTCTTTTCAATTTTTTGAGCCTTCAGTAAGCTTGTTCAAAGCCTCAAATTACATGTAAATCACAGTTTTTATATTTTCAAATAAAAACTATGGGAATTATAATCATCCTAAAATTCCTTGTTTTCGCGTGTAAACCTATGGCAGGCGAGACTTTTTTGGGGTCAAAAGCATGCATATTCCCTGGGATTTATGCCGCGTCTGTTCGACTAGTTGAGACTTAATCATACATTTTCAGAGCTTTAAATTTTATTTAAGTCACATTTTTCAAAATTTTAATTTAATTCTGGGGGAATTATAATCATTCAAAAATCCCTGTTTTTGCGTGTTAACATATGGGAGCTGGAAGGCCAAAAGCATGCATATTCCCGGGGATTTATGCGGGGTCCCTTCCACTTTTTGAGCCATCGTTAATCTTGTTCAGAGTCTCAAATTACATGTAAGCCACATTTACATGAAATTCAAGGAAATACCAGATCGAAGAACTATAATCATTCTTAAAATCCACGTTTTCACGTGTTAACCCTATGGCAGATGATTATGTCAAAAAGCAGGCATGATCCTGGGGATTCATAGTGGCATTTAATGACAATAAAGGTTCATTAAATGTTTTTTGAACTATCCATCCTTTCTCTCATACAAAAATCAGACTTGAAAAAGATAGAGTAAGATATGAAATATCGAGAAAAAATGAGACATCTTTTCACGTGTTATACCTATGGCGAGCGTATTTTTCCGAGTCTTTTTTAACACAGCAATTTACGTCTGCCGAATGTACTACGGAAGTAGGTGAGAGTAATCTGTCTTGATACTATTAAAAGTCTTTGGCTTGTACTAAACGGTAGACACTTAAAGAGGCCAACCAAAATGACAATGGCGGAATCTCATCAATATTCATCAGAATGCATTTATGAATATGTATCTACGCATGCGCAGTAAAGCTTGAGCTAAAACTGCTTCGTTATAAGCCTTATTTTCACTTTTCAAGTCATCAATGCAGCATAGACGCATAAGATGGAGCGAAACTTTACTTTTCGCAGGCTGAAGGATCAAATCTGCCTCTAATCTTTTTATTTATTTTTTTTTTGGGGGGGGGGGGGGGAGGGGGGGGGCGGGATAGGTGAAGATCCTCTAATTTTCCCCCAAGTAGGTTCATGCTTTACCATAACTTTTTTTCCCCCTTCTCATTAAAAAAAATTTTTTAAAATGTGTTGAACGAGAAAGACTATTGGATGTGATTCGAGTACGTACCATAAATATCTTTCCAAATATGATTTCCTTTATGTAATTTCGGTATACCATATTTTTTATTTTTTGACCATATTACTCGTTTCATTAGTGGAAGCATTCCAATTAGAAATTTAATCTTACATTGTCTGCTTTGCAATGTAATGTAAAGTTTTAACATGCGACAATGTTGTGTATTATGGGATGTCATTTTGGTTGGCCTCCTGTGTCATTTTGCTTGGTCTCCTGTGTTTTCCTACATTATAGCTTCTATAATAAATGCTTTTATGATCTTTTTTTTTTTTTTCATTATTTTAACTCTTGTTATTAGTGTAAACATTCAAATAAGAACTTTAATCTTCCATTGTCTGATTTGCAATGTAACGTGAAGTTGCAAGACGCTACAAAGTTGTGTATGAAGGGATGTCATTTTGCTTGGCCTCCTTTGTTTTCCTAGTATATATTATATAGCTCTTATAATAAATGTTTCTATGATATATTATTTTTATCAATATTACTCGTTTCATTAGTGGAAACATTCAAATTTGAACTTCAATCGCCCTTTGACTGATTTGCAAGGTAATGTTAAGTTTTATCATGCTTTACAGTTTTGTATAAGGGAATGTCATTTTGGTTGTCCTCCTGTGTCATTTTGGTTGGCCTCGTGCGTTTTCCTACATTATAGCGCGTATATATCCTTCCATGTTCTATTATTTTAATCATTTTTACTCGTTTCATGAGTGGAAACATTCAAATAAGAACTAATCTCCCATTGACTGATTTGCAATGTAACGTGAAGTTGTAACATGCTTTATACTTGTAGGGGATGTCATTTTGGTTGGCCTCCTGTGTCATTTCGGTTGGCCTCCTGTGCCTTTCCTACATTATAGCTCTTAAGATAAATCCTTTTATGATATGTTATTTTCATAATGTTTACTCGTTTCATTAGTGTAAACATTCAAATAAGAACTTTAATCTTCCAATGGCTGATTTGCAATGTAACGTGAAGTTGTAACATGCTGTACACTTGTGTATAGGGGATGTCATTTTGGTTGGCCTCCTGTGTCATTTTGGTTGGCCTCCTGTGTTTTCCTACATTATAGCTCTTATGATGTATCCTTTTATGATATATTATTTTCATAATTTTTACTCGTTTCATTAGTGTAAACATTCAAATAAGAACTTTAATCTTCCATTGTCTGATTTGCAATGTAACGTGAAGTTGCAAGACACTACAAAGTTGTGTATGAAGGGATGTCATTTTGCTTGGCCTCCTTTGTTTTCCTAGTATATATTATATAGCTCTTATAATAAATGTTTCTATGATATATTATTTTTATCAATATTACTCGTTTCATTAGTGGAAACATTCAAATTTGAACTTCAATCGCCCTTTGACTGATTTGCAAGGTAATGTGAAGTTTTATCATGCTTTACAGTTTTGTATAATGGAATGTCATTTTGGTTGTCCTCCTGTGTCATTTTGGTTGGCCTCCTGTGTCATTTTGGTTGGCCTCCTGTGTTTTCCTACATTATAGCTCTTAAGATAAATCCTTTTATGATATGTTATTGTCATAATGTTTACTTGTTTCGTTAGTGTAAACATTCAAAGAAGAACTTAAATTTTTCATTTGATGATTTGCAATGTAACGTGAAGTTTTAACATGCTTTCCATGGGATGTCATTTTGGTTGGCCTCCAGTGTCAGTTTGGTTGGCCTCGTGCGTTTTCCTACATTATAGCGCGTATATATCCTTCCATGTTCTATTATTTCAATCATTTTTACTCGTTTCATGAGTGGAAACATTCAAATTAGAACCTCAATTTCCCATTGACTGATTTGCAATGTTACGTGGAGTTTTAACATGCTTTGCAGTTGTATTTATTGGGATGTCATTTTGGTTGGCCTCCTGCGTCATTTTGGTTCGCCTCCTGTGTTTTCCTACATTATAGCGCGTATAATACATCCTTTCGTGTTGTATTTTTTTTTTTGGGGGGGGGGATCATTTCTAATCAGCCGATCAAAAATTAAAGTTATGATTTGAATGTTTCATCTAATGAAAGGATTAAAAATAATCAAAATAATAGAACATAAAAGGATTTATTATACGCGCTATAATGTAGGAAAACACAGGAGGCCAACCAAAATGACACAGGAGGCCAACCAAAATGACATCCCATTATACACAACTGGAAAACATGTTAAAACTTCACGTTACATTGCAAATCAGTCAATGGGAGATTGAAGTTTTAATTTGAATGTTTCCACTAATGACACGAGTAAAAATAATGAAAATAATATAGACCATAAAAGGATTTAATATAAAAGCTATTATGTGGGAAAACAAAGGAGGCCAAGCAAAATGACACAGGAGGCCAATCATAAGTGATATAATGTAGGAAAACACAGGAGGCCAACCAAAATGACATCCCCTTTTACACACAACTGTATAGCATGTTACAACTTCACGTACGTTACATTGCAAATCAGTCAATGGGAGATTGAAGTTCTAATTTGAATGTTTCCATTAATAAAACAAGTAAAAATGATGAGAATAACAGAATTCTTTTAATAGCATTCATTATACGAGCTATAATGTAGCAAAACGCACGGGGCCAACCACAATGACACAGGAGGCCAACCAAAATGACACAGGAGGCCAACCAAAATGACATCCCCTTTTACACACAACTGTATAGCATGTTACAACTTCACGTACGTTACATTGCAAATCAGTCAATGGGAGATTGAAGTTTTAATTTGAATGTTTCCATTAATGAAACGAGTAAAAATGATGAGAATAACAGAATATTTTAATAGCATTCATTTTACGAGCTATAATGTAGCAAAACGCACGGGGCCAACCACAATGACACAGGAGGCCAACCAAAATGACATCCCATTATGCACAACTGCAAAGCATGTTAAAACTTCAGGTTACTTTGCAAATCAGCCAATGTAAAATTAAAGTTCTTATTTGAATGTTTCATCTAAAAAACGATTAGAAATGATCCCCCCCCAAAAAAAAAAACAACACGAAATGATGTATTATACGCGCTATAATGTAGGAAAACACAGGAGGCGAACCAAAATGACGCAGGAGGCCAACCAAAATGACATCCCAATAAATACAACTGCAAAGCATGTTAAAACTCCACGTAACATTGCAAATCAGTCAATGGGAGATTGAGGTTCTAATTTGAATGTTTCCACTCATGAAACGAGTAAAAATGATTAAAATAATAGAACATGGAAGGATATATACGCGCTATAATGTAGGAAAACGCACGAGGCCAACCAAAATGACACAGGAGGACAACCAAAATGACATTCCCTTATACAAAACTGTAAAGCATGATAAAACTTAACATTACCTTGCAAATCAGTCAAAGGGCGATTGAATTTCAAATTTGAATGTTTCCACTAATGAAACGAGTAATATTGATAAAAATAATATATCATAGAAACATTTATTATAAGAGCTATATAATATATACTAGGAAAACAAAGGAGGCCAAGCAAAATGACATCCCTTCATACACAACTTTGTAGTGTCTTGCAACTTCACGTTACATTGCAAATCAGACAATGGAAGATTAAAGTTCTTATTTGAATGTTTACACTAATGAAACGAGTAAAAATTATGAAAATAATATGTCATAAAAGGATACATCATAAGAGCTATAATGTAGGAAAACACAGGAGGCCAACCAAAATGACATCCCCTATACACAAGTGTACAGCATGTTACAACTTCACGTTACATTGCAAATCAGCCATTGGAAGATTAAAGTTCTTATTTATCTTAAGAGCTATAATGTAGGGGAAACACAGGAGGCCAACCAAAATGACACAGGAGGCTAACCAAAATGACATCCCCTACAAGTATAAAGCATGTTACAACTTCACGTTACATTGCAAATCAGTCAATGGGAGATTGAAGTTCCAATTTGAATGTTTACACTAATAACAAGAGTAAAAATAATGAAAAAAAAAAATCATAAAAGCATTTATTATAAAAGCTATAATGTAGGAAAACACAGGAGACCAAGCAAAATGACACAGGAGGCCAACCAAAATGACATCCCATAGTACAACATTGTAGCATGTTAAAACTTTACATTACATTGCAAAGCAGATAATGTAAGATTAAATTTCTAATTGGAATGCTTCCACTAATGAAAGGAGTAAATATGGTCAAAAAATAAAAAATATGGTATACCGAAATTACATAAAGGAAATCATATTTAGAAAGATATTTATGGTACGTACTCGAATCACATCCAATACTCTTTCTCGTTCAACACATTAAAAAAAAAATTTTTTTTAATGAGAAGGGGGAAAAAAGTTATGGTAAAGCATGAACCTACTTGGGGGAAAATTAGAGGATCTTCACCTATCCCGCCCCCCCCCCCCCCCCCAAAAAAAAAAAAAAAATAAAAAGATTAAAGGCAGATTTGATCCTTCAACCTGCGAAAAGTAAGGCTTCGCTCCATCTTATGCGTCTACGCTGCATTGATGACTTGAAAAGTGAAAATAAGGCTTATAACGAAGCAGTTTTAGCTCAAGCTTTACTGCGCATGCGTTGATACATATTCATAATATGCATTCTGATGAATATTGATGAGATTCCGCCATTGTCATTTTGGTTGGCCTCTTTAAGTGTCTACCGTACTAAACAGTCGGGTCGCGACGTGGCTCGGCTCGGCTCGGCTCGCTGGGTAGAAATTTTCGAACATTAAATTGTATGGTGTCTTTAAAGGGACAAATTGAAAAAGTGTCCATCTCAATATCATTATTTTTCCCGTTTTTAGGCTAAAAACGGAAAACAAGGGAAGAAAGAAAACAGTAGAAGGACAAAGCAAAGGAAAAAAGTGAACGAGAAAGAGAGAGAGAGAGGATATAAGGGTAGGAAAGACCGAAGGAAACAAAGAATACAACAAAAGGAAAATTGGAGAGAATAAATGAGTGGATAAAAACAAAGAATAACATAAAGAAAGATAGAGACATGAATGATAGAAGGATAATATATTAAGAGTAACATAAGGAAAGATGTAGAAGAGAAGATGATAATTTGAATAAAATAATAACATAACGAAAAAGATGAAAAGAAAGAATGATAGGATAAAAAAAGAATGGCTTGAGGAAAGTAAGTAAAGATGGAAGGCAGAAAATTATATTTTTAAAGAATATCATGAAAGACAGAGAAATGATAGGATGAAAAAGGTTTAACATAACGAAAGATAGAGAGAGAAATGATAGAGAAGGATAAAGATTAACGTGGGGGAGAAAATGATAAAAGTACACAAAGAATATCAAAACGAAAGGAAGGATGGAAAGATAATTCATAGAAGGATGAGAGTAAGGAATAACAAAACTAGAGATAGAGAGAGAAATGATAAAAGGATATAAACATGAGGAAATGTGGAAGAGAAGATGATAATAATAATGGCCACTTATATGCGCTCATATCCCGGTTATAGCCGAACCGCCAAAGTAGCTATCAACATTGGCGCAAATCCAGGGGGACAGGGGGACCCCCACCTTTTTGAAGAAAGGCGAATGTCCCCCCCCCCCCACACCTTTTCGAATAACCTTTTTTCTTTTCTTTTCTTTTTTTTTTTTTTTTTGCTTGTCAGAGAATTTTGGAGGAAAACTAGACCCCAAATATGTGATAACCCTTTTTTTTTTAGGGGGGCGGGGGTTGTCAGAAAAAATTTCAGACATTTCGGACAGGTACAAAAGTTAAATCATGTGGTGATTCCCCCCCCCCCCCCCCGAATTTTTCAAAATGGATTTGCGCCACTGGCTATCAAGCATATCAGGTACATTTTTACACCTTGGTGGAGAGTGGCAAATGTAGATTAGTGTCTTGTCTTGCCAAGAGACGTTGGTGCCGTCGTGGGATTCAAACCCTGTACCTTGCGCTCTGCACGAAATGAAGATGAAAGCAAAAAAAAAAAAAAAAAAAAAAGATAGGATAAAAAGAATAATTATAAAGAGTAACATCAAGAAAAAAGGGAAGACGAGATGATAAGAAGACTCAAAGAATAAAATAATGAAAGGAAAGGTCAAAGAAAAATGTTCAGAAGGATAAAAAGAAAATACCCCTACTACACCTATTTTTCTCCGACCCGACTGTTTAGTACAAGCCCTTTGTTGGCAAGCCTGAATGCGATCACCGGGGTAAAAATATGTCTGTAGGCCTAAATACTATAGAAATCCAGAATGTAATCGTTTCACAATAAACTTGTCCCGCCTATTGTCTGTTCTCACCACCAGAATAAGTTAATTTTATCATTTGAGTAAAAAACGTGTCTTTTGAAAAAATTGTGTTTCACCACATGGTATATATTTCACGTTTCATCATCTTCATCATCTTGTGACGGCGGCAGAAGAGAGATGGAGTTACTCTTCGATGTCACATTTTATGTTTAGGCAATTCAATTATGGATCGTTTGGTATTTTGAGAAACAACAACTTCAGAAAGGAGTTTTGCCAAAAGACGTTTGAACTTCTGTCTTTTACAGTAATAACTGTAATATCAACAGACGAGATTTATCCTCAACTTTATATATCAGACGCACCAAGCCCCCTTTGAAATGAGAACGAGGGGTGGCCGGACGTGAGTGTTTTTCCCATTTCCCATTGTGTCGAGGGGGGGGCGGTCGTGAGAGGAACTCAGTGGGATTAGGCCCTAATGAAAATGAAGAATGTTCCGTTGTAAACAAACATTTCCTTTGGTCAGAAGATAATTACACCGGTTGTAGTGGTACCCGCACATTTTTTTTTTCTTTCTTTTCTTTTCTTTTTTGATGTGGATGTATTGGAAAAAAATTTACGGGCCTGAGCCACTGATCTCTTCTAGTCTGGGAGCCTGTCCCGAAATACTTTCACCCAATTTTACATATGGGATTTGACCCCCTAAAGTTACTTAGACCATCCATATCATTTACAAAAAGCTTAATTGTCAGCGCAGCTCGAACGAAGCCGCCGGGTTTGGCCCCCCGAGTCCTCAAAAAGGGCCCAAAAGTCGGGTCGATTTCAACCCATCTAGCATATGCGCCAAACTTTGTCAGAAGGTAGGTGTATGACTATACATTACCAAAACACAAAAACTGACAAAATTTTCCGTCGGGAGGGGTTGTCAGACCGCCCCTAAAAACTGGGGAATATTTTTTTCCCCTTAAGGCCCATGGACCAAATTTTGTCCGAAGGAAGAGGTTTGGGTGTACATTACAAAAATATAAAAACTGACAAAAATTTCCATCGGGAAGGGGGTGTAAAAAACACCAAAGTGCCCTTAAACAAAGCTTTGCTGCCCAAAATGCTCTGGATGTAGAGAAAAACCCTTTTGGGGCATTATGACCTTTAATAACTCCAATGTGTGTAATTCAATTCAGGTCATATTTACATAGTGCAATCTTGAGTACTGTAACTTTCTTGGTACAATTTGGTGTCCAAATGATCATTTCAATAATAACTTATTAAATTGTGAAAATTGTATTGCTTTCTCAAAAGTAGTCAAATGATATTGTCAGGATTATGTAAATTTCAACAGGCACCAATCCAGCATTACTGGCACCCAAATTGCATGTCTTGTTTATAAGCCTTTCCTGTTATCACAAGTGTTATACATTTCAAACAGGCACTAAACCGGCATTAACAGCATCCAAATTGCATTTCTTGTTTATGAATAAAATAAGCCTTTACTATTATAATTTAAAAATACAATGGGCACCACAAGTGTTATACATTTCAAACAGGCACCAAACCAGCATTAATGGCAGAAGATTTTAAAACAGATAATGTCATTTATGACATTTTTCCATGAGGTATTGGTCACTATAATTAGAATAGACTATCTAAAGTCGTGCCTGATGCATCCAATATCATACAGTTACTTTAAAAATATATAAATAGGATATCTTTGTGAAGAGAAAACTGTAAGATTGGGACTGTAAGATTGGGACCGAGAGATGGCAGTCGTCAAAAGTCGTAAAATTTACCCAAACAAAATGGCTGCGTACACTGGTGCATAAAGAAAGCGATGATGTGTACAAAAAACTGGGGCAGACTGCATGCTGTGAATAAGATTTGTGTGTATTCAGTGGTGTAGAAGTATTCGGGGTCGGGCTAACTCGGATGGTGCCAAGTATTCATACTAGCGGTAAGATTTAGTACGTTGAACAAGTTACAGATTCCAATCAATGATTGAATCATGATCCAATAACAACAGCCTACAAATAGGTCTACGGTACGTGTTAAGGGGTCCGAAAACGCCGATTTTCAACAAAAAGGGGGTGCTGAACGGAATGCGGCCAAACTTGTTTAGGGGCTAATATTAAGGTGTCTGAAGTCGCACTGAAATTTAAAGTGTCGGCTTAAATTAAACGTGCTGATTCAGGGGGAAAAATGGCACAATTTTGGGGGCAAATTCATCCTGTTATTAAAATGTGATCTGAATTAATTTTTATCTCATATTTGGAATGTATGGAAAGAGAAAATACTGGTCATTCTTTTGACACAAGTACAAGTTTCTAGGCTCACTAGAAAATTAAAATAAGACATAAATTGCAAACCCTTATGTTTGTGTGTATTCAGATTGATATTTCCCCATGCGTTTCCTACCATAGGACCTATGGCTAGGATCTATGGGAAACTGAAATTTCTGTTTTACACAAATTTTGTCACTTTTTCGCAATTTTACACTGTGATCTGATATTCAAACCTTGAAAAAATTCATACCATCAGAAAGATTGTAAAATTTCCTATCTGGTCATGTAAAGGACAAGTTTTTGACATTAAAGTAGATATTCATTGATTTTTAAAACTGACTTAGTCTAATTTTCATTTTTGCGTAGGTGAAGCTTAGACCGGACAAGTTTGTCAAAATTTAACCCTTGCAAACATTCGAAGTAATGATTATTATCAATTACAAATTGCTAAAATACAGCCCCGACATAGCACCTGAACAGCTCTCCGAAAGCCGCTGAAATGTGTGACGTCAAAGGGAGGACGTTAATTGCACAAGCAGACGATGTCCCATAACATCTCACATATTTTCAGTGCCTGTTTTGTCATCTTCTCAATTATTTCACTTCACTAGCATTAGTCTATTATGTTTAATCCATATATTGCCTCACTCTAAACCCCGTGCATGGGTTTATTTGGATGGAAAATGAAGCATTACAAGAATAAAGGAATCAGTTGCTTGTAAACAAAATAGACGCCATTTCATTCACAGCTGCATACACCGCTGGACGTTCGGCGTTGAATGAGGGATAAATACCGTCCTTGCAATCATTCAGCGGGCTTTTCAATTTGAAAGTGTGGTTTCTTTGATTGTTCATTAACCCTCATCCTATATATTTACAAACAAAAGATTTCAGTAATCAGAATCTGTTTCATTCCCATTTTAGAATGGTGTGAAATATAGGCACGTTTGAATACACTAAATTCTTTATAATTTGAGAAATAACTGCACTGCACTTATGTTCATTCTTTATGGGACGTCGTCTGCTTGGACAGGATTGTTTCCTTTATTGACATCATTGAAACATTGTTATTTTTTGGGCGAAGCGCTTGTATATCGCAGATGCTGGGAGGTAGTTTTATTTGTATTATTGTTTAATTACCTGATATGTAGTTGACTTTAAACTGATACGATTGCTATCTGTTAACTTGCCAGTTTCTAGTGATACATTATTTATCATATTTGTGATTTTCTTTGAATGTGTACTTTAAGTATAAAGTCGTAACAGCTCTCGGAAGCTCAAAATTTGCATTTGTGTGTGTCCCATTTCTTAACTACATAGCCTATGGCTATGGCAGGAAAAAGCTGAAAAATGGTCCGATTTCATTCTCTTATTTTGCAGTAATTAACTGGAATTTTTCATGAAATATCATATTTCTGTCAGTTTGATGGTTATTATATTTTAAATCCAGAAAGAAAATTTAATATTTTGAAATAAGTGAAATAATTTTTTTCTCCAGACACCCTAGTAATATTTCAATCAAACCTGTTTAGGAGGGTAATTTTTATGAAAAAACACGCGAAATCTTTGTTAAGCACTTTTTGAAACTGAATGAAAGGTCACACCCGTGCGTAACTTGTCTGCCATTATACGGACTGGGGACAGATGACGCAATAAATCATAGTTTTTTGGTAAGTTGTAAGTTAACTAAATTTAACTTAATCATGTTAATGAATGCAATCAATCAATAGCTGATGTTTTATTTAGGCCTAGTTTAATTTTTAGATAAAAATATATGTAATTTCAGCGAAAAGCATGATGTAGTCGGCACTTACTTTATGCCCAGACGTTGTAATTCCGGACAGGTCATTTTTAAACAGTAAATTATCAAACAACTTTTCATGCAAATTGTCACAAATCTTTCACAGGATATAGGTTGAAATCATGTGAATTGGAAATATTCTCTGGTTTTAGTGTTACTTGATGCATGTTTTTCGTAAAATCTGACGGCAAAATTGATGGGCTAATTTTTGTGTCCGGAAATACAACCCCCCATCCTACTAGTAGTAGTCGCAGTTCGCAATGCTAGAGAATGGACAGCTTGTACAGTGCTGTCGCTGTGTATCTAGTTTACATCAGTTGGACTTCTTTCTGCAAAAATTGCAGACAGCCAGTTTAACCTCGCGTGGATCTACCGTAGATAGAGCGTAGTACAGCCCGCCGGTGGATTATGGTACGGTATGTGTAAGTGGCAGACATTTTTAGACCCTACTGAGTCTGAGTACTATAGATGGGGAACCCTATTTCTGCACACCTAAGATTTGACCTGAAAATTAACAAGAACTTCTTTGATATTCTTCTACTTAATTCTACTTATTCTACTTAATTTTATAGTATTCCTTATATTCTAATGAGTAAGTTTGCGAAAAATCTCATCAGAATTAGACCTAGCCTAGCTTCTTGTTGTTGTGGATTGGCTAGGGCCCTAGCCCTTTTCAAAACTTGCTTTTCATAAGAAACGGCAGCTGCAGCCATGACATGTCATTTCAACATTTTCAACATGTTCAACATTACAAAAACTATGGTGCCCATGTCTGCGCACTCATTCATTTTTAATGCAGTTTGGGAGTTTTGTCATGAAAGACAACATTTTGACTGAGGTTTGTGAATAAAAATATTATTTTTAGAAATAAAACCATTTTCTGGTTTTGTCTTACTCTTGTCTTGCCGAAGACGCCCACAATCCATGTGTTGATTATTTATGCATTATGGCACTACTTTTTCAGTACTACATCTCCATTTTATAATTCGACTTGAAATGAATAGAGTACAGGAGGGAAAATTTGGCCACTTGAGGCAATATCTTATTTTAGGTCTCTTTATTTCAGAATTATTTTCACTTCTTTCTCAAATCATGGAAGCCCATATTACTGTTTAAAAAAAAAAATCCTGGAAAATACCTTCAGAATTGCGATGGCAATATTTATTTTCATTTTTTTTGCCTTGGAGGCAGTTTTCAGCATAGCATGTACAAAATCAATGGGAAGTGCGCGCACCATGCGTTCTCCCCGCTAATAAAAAATCGCAGCGGCCCAAGCCTGCGTGAATGCCCCTAGCTCACGGTGTGCAATCCGGCCGAATTGTACCTCGGCGGTATCAGAAACTGACATCTCAAGACTTACAGAAACATCACATGTGCATCTCACACATGGACTAGTTATGGCTGCAAAGTGCGATTGGACACTTTTGAGCTTGCGACACACGAAACATCCTGATCTAATACTTCTTGAAATACAGCTCAGTTTTTTGAATCATTTTCCTTGTGGACATGCCTAAGAAATGCGAATTTCCAGATTTGGGTAGCTGCGAGACCACTGATTTCATCGCTTAAAATAAAAATGTGACTATCTCAATTTGTCCATTATTATCATCAGCAGTGATTAAAAGCTTTATATTGCAGTAGCTCATCATAATACTGGTTATTACCTAATCAAGGTCTTAAAGGCCTTTGTGCCCTCTCTCTCTCTCTCTCTTACAGTACAGAGCTACCTTCTCAACTCATCAATTATCATCATCATTATCATTGTCATCATGAAGCTGTCGCCATGGATACTGTGCTCCTGCCTCATGTCTCTCTTCACTTTCATCAAGAGGACGATCTTCCGCTTCCGAAGGAGACGATCCAGCGATCCTGGTCTACCTACCACAAGGTCAGGACCTGGGGAAGGAGTTCCTGGTCCCACTCTTAATGGGTCCCGTACTCAGAACTATGGCAATACATCACAGACTAATACCTCAGGGGTAAGTTTCATCAGGGAGGCTGGCGTCTCCTATCAACTTTCGAGTTTCTAAATTTTGTAAGTGAGCTAAGATTTCACACTTTTGTATAGGTTCTCCCATCCATGTTAACACTTTTTTTCATTCAATTTCTTCAATGATCACTTCAATTTCATCCGCAGAATCCTGGATCAGGGGAGCGTTTCATCAAGTATTTTGTCAGTGATTTTTACTGACAACTGTTATAAGTTACTGAAATCCTTGCATTTGATTGGCTGAGAGCAAATTTGTCGGTAAAATTCACTGACAAAACGCTTGATGAAACGCTGCCCAGGTTAATGGTCAGTCAATATCAATAGTTGTCCATTTATTTTTGTCAAATTTTGTTTGAATTCATCTCACCTGCAAAATGTTATGTTCAAATTTGTCTTTATGCAATCAGTTTCAGAAGAGTTTCATTCGAATTTGAATGACGCTTGGACGAAATGGATTCATGCGATCGTACATTGGCAACCGGGGGACGACAGAATTGATTCGACTTTGACGAAATTGGATGCAAACTAATGAAATTGATTGGACAAAGTTCGAAAATGAAAGGCCAAAGAGGATGTTGACTTTAAGTTGTGCAAGATCACAAAGTTTCTATATGAAATCCTATAGTGAAAATATGCTTTTGTCCAGCCTCGGTGCTGATACCAAGTCTGAGGAATTTCAGAAAATAGAAATAAAAACAAGGGTACTGACAAGGGTAATAAATCAGTCAATGCCTACTTTCAATCTTCAAAGTTGTTTTGGTCCTCCCAAACCACCTCCCCGGGATGTCATAAGGCCATGTCAGTCAATGTGGACTAATTTTACTTTCAACCGCCATAATTGCTTTGGTCCTCTCAGATCACCCCCATGGGATTCTGTCAGTTTGAATGCATAAACTCTATTCTGCCGAAAATTTGAAGAAGAAACGGTGATTAATTTAGCACTTAAATCATTCTGGTCCTAAAAGGGATAGATAGTATGCAATGAACGTGTATAGCCTGATAAACTAATGCTCCTTCATTGCTATACATGTATGTACATGTATTCAAAGGTATGAGCATGATTTGATAATGATGTCTTTTATAAAATAAAAATAAGAATAATACTCCTTCTCTTATCAGGTTGACCTAGATTGGGATGACTGGGGGGACGGCTCTCCCATGAGCATCAAGATCGATCCTACAACTCCCACAGTCGGGCCTAGTGGCCAGACGGCGCCCTCGCTAGGCAACCCTAATGAAGATGAAGAAGAGCATGTGGACTATTTTGCAGATATGACACCATCTTATAAAAAACCTGTAAGTTTGAGATTTTTTTATAACTGGATTTGCTTATTAAGGGTTAACCCTAAAAAGGACGGGTAATTTTGGAGCTCTCTCAGCTGGAAGGGGATGGATTCCACCCCAACTCCCCTACTCCCCACCCTCCAGATTTCGACCATGGTGTGACAAAAACTTCTGAAACTTGGCACACAGAGAGGGCTTCTTATAATGAATAAGTCCATGAAGTTTCATATATGCATCTCAAACGGTTTAGGAATTTATTGCTAATTAATTATTTACATATTTATGTACTGATGATTCTGCATTTTGGCCGCGCACAGCACAATGATTTTTTATGCTGCACAATACCCGTTGGTCTAAATCTTTAAAATTTGCTAACTAAAGATGCGTAAAGCCTGGCTCACACAAGACGTTGGTTCACTCGCGTCGACTGCAGTAAACACTTGATGCGTGCGATTGGCCTGGCAAGCATACAAAACTCCTTGTTGTTTTCACATTCATTTGATTCGTATAGACTCAAGACTCTAGTTTCTAGCAGAGCAGAAACCAAGATTCCTAGTGCAATACCAGTGCGCCTTGCGTACAATTCCACTGGGGGTTTGTGCTGGAATATATTCAAGACTTGATGGGGCCCATGGTTGATTTCCAAAATGTTGGGGTTCCGGAGATCACTTTTGGGTGCCAAAGTGTACCAGGCGCCTATTAGTGTCTAGCCCTGGGCCCTGTTCATAAAACTTGTTATCAATAACAACTGCCCAATTTCTATGACAAATTTGCTCTCAGCCAATCAGATGCAAGTATTTCAGTAGCTTATAACAATTATTGTAACTTGTTATTAATAACAAGTTTTATGAAACGGGGCCCTGATCAAATAACAAAAGTGAATTATGATGTTGATGTTGTGAAATTACATGAGTGATGAAAAGATGAATTCAGTGTTCTTCCAAAATATGGGAAGGGAGTGGAGAGGTAATTTGATAGAAATTTGCTTTCATTTTTTTTTTTTCTGCAGGCTACGATACGAAAGAAGACCCCTCATCAGATGATACCAGGTCCGTCTTCATTAACGCAAGGACTCTCCAATAGGCTTACTCTAGGAATGGATGAAACAGCAGTACTAACGGTAGTAACTTTTATTTGTTTATCTGTCATCATTATTAACCCTTACAGGACAGGAATTATTTAAGGGCTAAATTGATCACATTTTGTTCTTCAAATTGGCAACAATGATATTTTTATTTTAGTGCTACATGGTTCTAATAAAATGTAATGTCTTTGAAAACAACATACACAGTTTAGAACTTCGTCAAAAAGTTGAAAAGAATTGCCAGTTTTGACAAGAAAGACTGATTTTGAACCCCTCAATTTGTTGCCAATTTAAGGATTTTAAAGCTTATTATTCTTTTTAAAATTCCTGGCATCAAATGGAATATGGTCGTGCAACAAAAATGGACACAGTATGTGCAGAATTTTTTGCTCTTTCTACTCATGCACCTGGTTTATTTTTTTAGAGCTCTGAATCAAAAGTTATTGAGCCAAACCACAAAGTGTGGTTAATTGTCTTGAAAGGATACAGTATGCTGAATGTGACAGAAAAGGCATAATTTTATCTCCAGACTAACCAAGTTACTTTACTTACCAGAAGATGAAGATAATGCACAGTATATACATGTATATGCATGGGAATGTCCCACACGTTACCAAATGCTCCGTACATTACCCTTTTTAGTTAACCAAATTAAATATTGTTTGGCAAACATCTGATCAATTATTGGCTAATAGTTGGATGTCACCCATAGTAAATTAGAACTTTACCGGGATTCAGTGATTAGTTAGTTTTGAAAGATTGAACCATTTTAAGCTTTAAAATGATAGCTCATTTACTGTATATTATCAAACTTGAAAATTACGCTTTGGGGAATTTTGTGACACCTTTGACTTAACCTATCATTATTGCAGGCAGAAAATGATATTGGTATTCGATAGAACCCATTTCTTCTTCTTTTTTGGTGCAGGAGAACCTCGTACTCATTTGAACCCCGTTTCTTTTTATTTTCAGGATGAACTAGGTGCATGGACAGAGAATGACAATGGCTGGGAGGAGGAGGCCGGAGACGACCTGGCCTGGGAGGCAGAGCAAGTCATACGAGAGAAAAAGCTAGCGGAGCGGGAGAGACGAGCTGCCGAGCAGCGACGGAAGAAGATGGAGAAAGAAGCACAGAGGTCGATGAGGAAAGACACTGGCAAATTGGCAACAAAATTAAAATGAAGGACAGAAGAGGGATCTGTGACTTTATTTTAGACTGCATGTTAGATGCAAGAAGCCAGCTTGGTATCGGGATGACTCTGCAATGTGCTCCTTTGATCACCATGGAAACAGACTATTATACGGAGTGAAAGTTGAGTTATACATACATGTCAGGGCTCGAAATCAGGAGTTGTGCGGATGTCCTTGACCAGCTAAAAGTTCTGCCTGGGTTGACCGGTTGGCAACTAGAAAGAATCTGGATGTTATCCTTAAAGGAAACCAAAACCCAAGGAGAGAATCAATGTTATTGGAAAGTGAAAATTCAGAGAAGCACTTTACAAAAAGTTTCATTGAAATTGGTTAAAAAATGAGAGAGTTATGGAAGTTTGAAAAGTCTCGTTTTACTTTCTATGGGGATCCTCAAATTGGCAAAATTGCTTCAAAATGGCTGATTTTGTGAACAGCTCTCCATTTGTTTTATACACAGATTTTCAGATTTTCCCCATTATCTCTCAGGGTGCTCCTTGTCTCCTCCTGAACTCGACAAATGTGGTGTAAAATACATTTTCCCATTGTATATGTTGAGCTCAGAAGGAGATTAACTGCACCTTGAAAGATAATGGGGAAAATCTGAAAATCTGTGTACAAAACAAATGGAGAGTTGTTCACAAAATCAGCCATTTTGAAGCAATTTTGCCAATTTGAGGATCCCCATAGAAAGTAAAACGAGACTTTTCAAACTTCCATAACTCTCTCATTTTTTAACCAATTTTAATGAAACTTTTTGTAAAGTGCTTCTCTGAATTCTCACTTTCCAATAACATTGATTCTCTCCTTGGGTTTTTGGTTTCCTTTAATTCATGTGAATAGTGTGCAGCTTGCTCTGGACAAATGACCACCACGAATTGATTGTGGCATCACAAGCAATCGCCTAGGTAATCCAAAAGCAGAGCGAAAGCCCTTCATATTAGATTTTATATTTTGAAAACTGAGGATTATATGAATGATAGGCCAGGAGATGTGCACCAGTGGCATATGAAGACATGGGAGACAGATTTTATCAAAGTGTATACTGTCAAACTCTTCATTGTGGTCACCTCTTTCAGCCTGTCTAAAGCAGTCACATTTTCGGCTTTCCTCTGGTGGAAGCTATAGGCAGGTTTGGCTGTAGGCCCCTACTACATGTAGAGGCAGCCTTCTCGCCAGTACATAACACCCTTGGTGTTGGTACCAAGGGTGTGGAATTTCAGAAAATAAAAACCATGTGTAGATTCCTCAAACAAGGGTACCAACAAGGGTAATAAATCAGTCAATGCCTACTTTCAATCTCCAAAGTTGTTTTTGATCCTCCCAAACCACCTCCCGGAATGTCATTAGGCCATATTTCACTCAATATAGACCAATAAACGTGTCATCAGTGCATACTTTCAACCTGCAAAATTGCTTTGGTAGAGTAGAGGTGTCGTGGTCTAGTGGATACATCACGGGACTGTGGATCACATGGTTTGCGGTTCAAGTCCTGCTGCAACACTAATGTCCTTTGGCAAGATATTAATCTACATTTGCCACTCTCCACCCAGGTGTAGTAAATGGGTACCTGGTAGGAATTTATTCCTTGAATACTTACAGCGCCTTAGGGCAGCTGGGCTAAAGCCAGGGTAATAATAGTACTTTGTAGGTGCCTTGAGCATCACCTGGGATGGATATGTGCGCAATATAAATGTACATTAGCTATTATTATTACAGTGTATTACAGTGTATTATTATTGGTCCTCTCAGATCACCCCCCCCCCCCCCATGGGATTTGGCAAAGCCATATTTCTGTCAATTTGAACCATGTATAAACTTTTTTTCTGCCGAGAAGCCTGCCTAACATTTTAACACAGATTTTATTAACGTTGGAACCAGGGCCCTGTTTCACAAAACTTATTTTCAGTAACAACTGCCAAATACCTATGACAAACTTGCTCAAATCCAATAAATTTTCAGGCAAAAAATTAAAATATTACAACAGTGATTTTTTTAATGATTTTATAATTGTCGCACCAACACAATTACTCGAAAAAAAGATTCTTTGTTTTTCATTGAATTTGGCGAATAAAAAAAAAGATAAAGGCAATTTAAATCAAGCTGATTTTAAATCATGCCAACCCTGACGATATCTAATTCTCGGCTGTTTGATTATCGTCAGCTGTAATATCGCTGATAAATTTTTATCCCTTAAATAATGTCGTTTTTCTGTTTCTGAAAAAAATCCTTGCTATGCTGCTGATGATTGGCATTTAAATTATTGTATTTGTTTGGGTATTCTATCCTGTTACGCCAAAATACATGTACATCATGTATTGGGATATGTATGTTAGGAACCACAATATATGCAACTTAATGTTTCATTTTGTTTATATATGCTATGCCGATACCATTATGTTGCATAGGAAATGTCATTTGATTTGATTGAGTATCTGACAAAATGAATGATTCATATAAAGTGCTTATCTTGTCTTCTAAAGGGTGAAGTCTTAGGGGATGTATGACATTTGCTCCTGCGACAATTGCTCCAGTCTAACTTTGCCATGCTAATCCTAAACCTAAACCTAACCCTAACCCTAACCCTAACCCTAATCCTAATCTTCACATTGTCCTGAACAAAAAAGTAAATCGTGACCTTGACCTCAACCTTTGACCTTTCGAGATATGGACTGAGGAGCAAATGTCGCAGGAGCAAATGTCGGAGCAAATGTCTTAGGGGCTTCCTCCTGGGAAATATGAATGATACAGATATTGAAGGTTCTTGCAGCACTATTTATATATTTTGTTGATATTCGAAAAATCGTAAATTGAAGCTAATCATGACTTCTGATAGTGGTATTCCGTTTCAAGCAAAACTGACTCAAAATAATTCTTATCTGTTCATCATGGTTTTATTTGTTTGTTTAGACCAGTAAAATACAGACAGACTAACAAAAAACTTGATGAAAAATCATGTTCACGTTCACTGAAAACCGCAACTCATATTGTCACATACGTGTATAACACCATGTGTTATGCTCACGTATGTGTTAGGCAACTCGCTTGATTTTGGTTATGTTTTCTTGTTCGATACTTAATCATAATACATTTTCTACCAAATCGTTTGGCAAATAATAACTTTGTACTTGTAGCAGGGTGGTTCACACAAAAAAATTGAAACATGTAAAATTGGGGATGTGTGACATTTGCTGCTGCGACAATTGCTCCGGTCTGACTTTGCCATGCTAATCCTAAACCTAAACCTAACCCTAATCCTAATCTTCATATTGTCCTGAACAAAAAAGCAAATCATGACCTTGACCTTAACCTTTGACCTTTCGAGATATGGACTGTGGAGCAAATGTCACAGGAGCAAATGTCAGCGCCCCAAAGTTGGAACTTGGAAGGAGTACAAACTGACGTGTGCAAAGCGCCAGGTCCCTTATGGTGGGGGTTTAAGACCGTGGAAGCTCTGGAGTTCTTCGTTGCCTTCTGGTGCAATCCGAGTGATATTTTGAAGCATTTTTAAACAAATTTTAAAGCTAATTTTCCATAAATAAGTTTTGGTTGAGAATGAATATACACAGAACTGAGAGAACTTTGATCTGTCACTGATTTTCAAACCTATAGTTTCAAAATTTGAACCCGTCTTTGTTACATGTTAAAATCCTCTGTGGATCCCTGCTTGTAGTCGTGAATTCTCAGTAAACATTACATGTAGCTTGGATCCTCTAAAAATATATCTTTTTGCGTGAACTACCAAATTGAAATTTCCTGTTTGTCACGAATCAAGAAAAAATATTCTTTGTAATTAGAAGCAACAAATGCAGGCAGCTAAAGGGATAAATATGCTATGTATACTCTTAGACTCCCCCTCCCCCTCCCTAAACATACAAGTCTCCCTTACATACATGTACCTGTTGTATTTGTACTCCTGCCCTAGGTGTGCTAGCATTGACATGTTTATGCAAAGAGGGTTCTTATCATCTTAGGGGGTTGGAAAATGTTTTTAAAAATATCTGTTTATTAAAAATATGGTTTTTTTTTTTAAATTAATACCTTTTCATTTTTTGTTGTTGTTTGTTATATGTGTATAGACTCGACATGAAGGCTTGTCAATGTTTTCAATATGGAATGTACTTGTCCAGTGATTTTTTTCTCAATTTTGGTTTAAGATCTCAATTAAATGTAGACTATCATTGTTCTGTTCATCCTTCATCCTTTTATGAACATTACTCATTTTCTCAATGGGTACAAAGCTCTGTCTTTTTACGCTCCCTCTTATCCTTTTCACTCTTTGTTATTCATTCCTACTCTTTTGTCTCATAATCTTTCTAATATAATGCAGTATATTTTTAGTATCTAAGTGCAATTTTTGTTTAATTGATGAATAATGTAGGTTGTTATCAATCAATTTCTGAATTATGTTCAATTATTTTGTGCCATATTGTTTGTGTTTTTGTTTAACAGGTGGGCAGGTTAGGATACAAGTGAATACTAAGTATAGGTTTGTGCATGCATGAAAACTCATGGCCTTGTGCAGTTAGCACGAAATCTCATAAATGTGTTCTGAAGACTTTGAATGGGTAACAAAATCAGTGTGAGAAAAGTGATATTGTATGTAATTTATAAAAGTTTGGGGTTTGGGTAGTACGATGTAATTCATCTTTTGCTAGAAAAAAAGAGAGATCATGTGCATGATCTGCGTATGAATGAAATACAGAACTGGGACTTGAGTTGCACCAAAAATGTCCTTCTATAGAATATTTGCCATGAAGCTTCCTAACATTTGTAGCATGATACATGTTGTCAAAGGAACCTTGATTCTAATGCAACAATTAATCAGAAATCATTTATTTTGGGAATGTTACATTTCTTTGTACCTGGTTTATATACTAGTATCTGTTCGAAGCCAAAAGGGCGTTAACTCATACTTTAACACAGAGTTAACACCCTTCTGGCTCCACACAGACGATATGTCATATACATGTTAGTAGTCTGATTTAAAATTAAACTTTTATATCTGATAATTGGATCAAAATCAAATGTTTTCTTCCTTATGATTTGTAGTATGTTCTTTGCTTGCAGTGATATGTTAACACTGGTCTGGAGGAAACTCCAATATGGCAGCTGAATGCCACTGTACATGTACTTAGTCATTTTGGTTACTTATCTGTCGGTTGTTTTTTTTTACAAAAGTTTAAATTCTCTGAATGTTCATTTATTCAATGGTTTGTAATTCTGAAAATGAAACACAATGAAACCCTATTGGCAAAAGTATTGGAGAAGAACTTGTTTGATGGAGTGGTGGAAAAAAATTTAGTTAAATTAGTGGGCAAAAGTAATAATGGGAAAGTCCACCCTGATTTCATTTTTTTTTTTTTTTTTTTTTTTTTTTAGAAGCAGAAAAATTAGAAAAACAGATCAAAACAGAGCAAAATTTTTAGAAATTCTAAAGTTATGAAGTATTGAAGTTGTAATCGATCACACATGAATTGGCGATTCTGTGGCATACCTTGTGGGGTCTTCTACCATTTGCCCTGTACTAAAAATATCATAAATGCATGAAACAAATCTTCTTTGTCATCAACAACTGAAGAAAATTGAAATTTATTACATTTTCAGGACAGAGTAAATGGAAGAGGACCTCGCAAGATACATCGCAGAGCTGACAATTTGTGTTTGCTGGACTACAACTTTAAAAATTCATAACATTCTTACTTCTTATCGGACTTCGCTCAAACTTTCACTAATCTGTTTCCCTCATTTTTCGGCTATCGCTAAAATAAACTAAATATCAGGGTGGCTTCCCCTTTAAGAACCTGTGGCCGAGTGGGGGAAAAAAGTAACTTCAGTCATCAGTTGGCAAAGAAAATTGAGAAGAACTTGTGTGGCAGAATGTTGGAAAAGTGGTTACTTAGATTATTAGTTGCATAAATACTTACATGTACAAAGAACTTGTTTGGCATTGGCAAAGTGGTGGGGGAAAAAGTTTACAGCAATTGCCTTTTAAAAGGAAAGTCTACCCTAAAATTAAAATGATTTGGATAAAAGAAGAAAGATGAGAGAAACAGTGAAATTTTGAGCAAAATCTGGCAAGAAATAAAGTTATGAATTTTCGAAGTTCTAATCAATCAAACACTAATTGGCAACTCTGTGACATATCTTGCAAGCTCCCACTGGCTCAGTACAGAAAATCTCACAAATTTTCATTTTCTTAGTTTTTGATGAAGGAATAGATTTGTTTCTTGACAGGTTTTATGTAAAAACATATGAGCAATGATTGTATCTAAGGTTCATGTATGATTTCACATTTTCTTTAGAGAAATTGGAAATTAATGCCTTTTGTGTACATGTACAGGGCAAATGGGATGGGAGAGGAGCTCGCAAGATACGTTACGGAGTTGCCAATTTGTGTTTGATTGAATACACATTCAAAAATTCATAACTTTCTTATTTCTTGTCAGATTTTGCTCAAACCTTCACTGATCTGTTCCTTTAATTTTTCAGCTTCTTTTAAAACCAACTTAATATCAGGGTGGACTTTCCCTTTAATGAGACTCTTTTCTGGCTTTGGTCGACCCATTGGAACAAACGTGGGACTGCCACAGTTGACTTTTCAGTTTTGGCACACAAACAGTGTACACATACAGTGTAGATGTATCATATACTCCAAACACAGTGGCAGTCCAGGGTTTTGATCCATGGCGATTAAAGAGTTAAATACATGTAGCTTAGCCTAAAAGCTACAGTCATCTGACTGTGTCTGTATGCATCAGGAGTGGTAGCTTTACTGAATGACCTTCTGTGTAACCTTGTGTGCAACTGGTATGACCTGTGTAACCTTCTTTGTGACCTTCATCTTATAGGGAGCAAATCACTGACAAGAGAGAGAGAGTGAAGATAAATGCAGTCATATAGGCAACAAGTAAAATCTAGTCACAATATTTTAATATTTATCTGTAGTCCAGAAGATTTTTATTATAACATGTGCACTTAGATCCCCCCCCCCCCCCCATTTAGTTTTTATCATTTTAAGCTGAAAATACAACTGTATCATATTACAATGTTGATCACCAAGTTCGACATAAGATGGACGTACAATGTGCACCTGATTTACCCCCAATTAAGTTTTATCCGATTTACACTTATTGTTCCTTTCACAATGTCACTGATGTGCACAAGTACAAAAATATGATTGCTATTTTTTTTAAATTCAATCAATAAGGATGAAACGTACATGTAGAATGTGAGACAGGTAGCATATACATGAAATCCATCATTTTTTTTTAAATGGGGAAATGCTCTTCATATCTGTTTGAATATTTAAAATACAAAACTACAAAACTATGTTAAGTTACATAAAAGCTGAATAGCCCTATTGTTTATACATGTAATTAGATTACATTAAAACATGACTGGTAAGCAGGGAACAGAATATTGCTTACTGCATACTGCGGCTTTACTGCCATACTCGCGCTCTCTCTCTCTCTCTCTCTCCATTTTTCCCTCTCTCCATCTATTTTCTCGCTCTTGTCAAGACACAAGCAAAATATCAAAAAGGAGTGGAGGGGGTTACAAGTTACCTTAGTTATCAACTATTTAGTGCACTTGCTTTGCATAATGGCATCTCTATGGATGGAATCCATTTTGCATACATTAGTTGTTCCTATGTCAGACAAGCCTCTGGCAAGCTTCTGAGTCGTCAAGAGAAGCTTTTGTTCAAGAAGTATCATCATAAAATTACCAAACAGGTCTATTGATGAGCTCCAATGAAAAATAATTATGTCTGTTATTCTAGTTTCCATAACAACTACATGTAATTATGTAAAGAAATTTGTAGTTAAATGAACGTTAAAACTGAAAGCAGGTGTGGACTTGTAGCAAACATCCAGTACAGACAAAGGTTATCATGCCTAGATACAAAGGGTAAACATAAAACTACTAAGAAGAATGAGAAAAGTCCATTTGTAAACATCTGCTGTATAGAGAGCAGTTCAGAGTTATCTTAATGTCTAAATAAATCAGCTTTTCCTCCTCAAATTGGTACCAATCATTCTTATTTTCCACTGCTACATAGTTTTTTAAAAATCAAAAATTTATAGGCCTATTAAACAAACCAAAGGGAATGAAAATTACTAAATTCAACAAAAATATTGTACAATTTGTACACGAAAAAAGTGATTATTGATTTTACACAGTGCTTTTAATTTAGAGACGTTGATACAACTATTAAATCGTTCTTATTCGTGAAGGGCTCAATGTACTGCATTAGAAATGAACTCAAAATTTTCAATGATTTTTGCTCTTTCTGCTCATAAAAGGAGACACTGTACTGCTATGTCTTAACCCACAGCAGTACAGTGTCTCTTTTTCGTGATATTTTTGCATTATCTTTTGATCCAGAATGCTAGCTAGAAAGAGCAAAAATCACTGAAATTTTTAAGTCTGTTTCTAATGCAGTACATTGTACCATTTGTGAATAAGAGTGATTTAATTGTAACTAATCCTTAAACTCACTAAATTGGCAATGCAGTGTAAAATATATAAACCTTATTTTTGTGTGCAAATTGGCAATTTTTTCGGTTAAATTTTTCAATTTTCATTCACAATGGTTCATGTAATAATTGTTTTCAAACTATGTAGGAGTGGAAAATAAGAATAGTTTAGTGGTGCCAATTTGAAGAGATAAAACTGACTACAGGGTCCTGGTTGCTAGAGTACGTGTCATAGAACCTTTTTTTTAACCCATCGCAGATCAGAGTTTTCTTATGGTCTCAATTAATCAGTTTTACTACAGGGTCAATGTTGCTAGAGTACGTGTCATAGAACCCTTTTTTTTAACCCATCGCAGTTCAGAGTTTTCTTATGGTCTCAATTAATCAATTTCCTACACTAACCCATTTCATACCTTCAACATTCAACCAAACACTAAACCAAACCCTAAACATATTAAGCTAAAAACGCAGTTGTAACTCTAGCCCTTAGTATCCCTTCCTTCTATCTTTAATGAAAAGCCTGAAGCAAATATGTCCAGGAACAATGTTGAGTTGCTCTAAAAATGTCTTCAAATTATAAGGAAACTTAGGAAAGTAAAACACAAGTTTCTTGTTACAGTCTGGCAAAATCCATAGTTTGTTCTAAGCATGTGTTTCTCTACATAAAACATCCATCAGTGTATGATAACTGCATTCACAATTACTTTTGATAATTTATTTGCAAACAGAGAATAAATGCACACTAACAGTGAGTGATCTTTAGCTCTGAAAATTAAATTAAAAAAGAGCTCTGAAAAGTTACAATCAACTATATGAAAGTTGAGCAATATTGAGCAATGTGTGCAGCACTTTGTAACTGCAAGGAAAAGGTGCTTTATCAAATACCTTTTGGATTGGAAAGTCTATGATGAAACCTCACTTTCTCAACAACAAAGGGAAGAGTTCTGCAAAAAAACTAAAGCCAACTGCTACACTCCTTCAACACATGGAAGTTTAATACAGAAATAGGTACCGGAACCTGGATTTGCATATGAATTTTCTGCTACTGAGTTGTATAGACATTTTATAGGCTGGTCACATTAAGCTAGATTCACAGAAAAATGAGACAATAGTGAATTTTTTTTTTTTCTTGAAGTGGTATTTCTACACCAGAGCACACATGTGCCTTCCTTCAGCCAAAAAATGAAAGGTTTAAGACTTTTAGAAAAAAATTGCATAATATCAAAAATAAAAAGCACAACTAGTTGCCAATATACTGAAAGTTGCTTTTTGCTTTGAATAATTGCATAGGATTATCACATAATTACATATTTAGAGACCTAGTTTAGACTATTTCAAAAATGCAAATATAAACATGAAAGACCTAATTTTTCTTTTGAAAAAATGACTATGTAATTGTAAGAATATATAGACATGTAGTGTAGAGTGCAACACTTTTTTTCAATTTTTATTCTAAAGAGAGAATTCACAGAAAGCGATATTCTATTGATAGGTCTAAGCTTGGGTCATCTTGAGTTTTTGAACAAGGAATGCTGGGGTGTGGTTACTACGGTAACCAATACAACCGTATTGATTCTCAGTTGGGGTGAAAGGTCACGGTAGACAGAGGTCAAGACATCAGCGACCTTGGTGGAGGTCGCCCAAATGTGGAGGATCTGCTTGGACCATTTATCCAATGCATTCTGGGTGGCATTCATGATACCTGAGAACGAGAAGAAAGTGAAGTAGAAGTAGTAGTAGAGATGGGATGCCTATGAACAAACAACAAACATGCACATATTCTGTCAGTTTGAACTGTGGCATGGAACTGACACTAGATACTGTTACAAAAAACGCACAATCTTTAAAAAAGAATTATCTCACACAACATCCAGTAGAAAAGCATTTAAACAGGTACATGTACATTTTTATTGATGTTGTCATTTTTGTGACTGTTCTCAACTTCTCACTATGTGCGATTAATTCTCATTGATGGATGTCAGCAGGTTGGGAAGGGATTCGCATCCGCAGGCCAAATCGAATCTGCCATACTGTTAAATACACAAGAATAAAAACTTTTGTGCCATAAGTGATACTGGAGAACTCCCCCACCCCCATAAAAATAACAGCAGGTATGGGGGGGTACAAGTGTATGTGTTTAAAAGAAAAATTTCTTGTATTTCAGTACTTTTCACGTCAGCTTTATCAGCCACTGTCATCTTTAATAGAAGACTTCAACTCACCTCTCAACTTCTTTCCCAGCAACTTCTCTGCATCCTCCTTCTCAAACTCTCCCTTGTATTTCATCGCCCTGGTAACAGACACGCCCAAACTGACCCCAAACATCTCACAGGTGTAGTCTACGATGGAGCCCCCGTAAGGGAAATATTTGACCTCCATCTCGGTCTTGAGCAACTTGGCTCCGAAGCAGCGATGCAGCAACTCCAAACTGTGGAAGCATAATTATGTAATTGGCAATCAACCGTTTTCTAAAACCAGTTGCATGTAGGAAAAAATCACATGCAAAGACTAGCTATGATATTGGACACAGTGTGTTTTGACAACCATAATGCTGGCTGTCAAAACATGCAATCATTTATGCAATCATATAATTATTTCTTGATCTTGATAGATACGGCTCAACACTCCTGTGGAGTAAAGCGAGTCGGGCAGGTGTGCGCAGAAATAATAAAATAATACTACTGATAATGCTGTTGTAATTTGACTTTGAACAATTTGGGATCTTGAGTGTTTACTCTTGTTTCCAGTAACGAATTCCAATCGAGTGTTTTCGGGAGAAATACATATTTAAAAGAATCTTTGTTAGTACTAATTTCGATATATGATTTGTCGTGAAATCTTCTGGTTAAACGGGTGACAGGGTGCAGCAGGTCCCGGACTGGGATGGAGAGATAACCCTCATGGGCTTTGAAGAAAGTGGTGAGTCTTGCTATCTTTCTTCTTTCTGCAAGTGTACCCCAAGGCAACACAATATGGGTCAAGCATTTTCTATCGATCAATATATTTCACTTGTCTCATTCTTCCTTTACCCATCTATTTTCTTAAAATAAGCAATTAGAATAGTCTAAAATGCACTTTCAAAAGTGGTGTATGATAATAACAAAGTTTTTGCATATTTCTGTCACACCACCATTACAATCATCATTTACATCAACACATGCATACCCAACAATGTTGCAAACTGTATTCACTAATTCAAGTTTTTGAGATCTTCAAGTGGAGGTCTACAATTTACAAATATCAGGGATATTATTTTCAAGTTTTATAATACAAAACAATTCATCAGCAGCAGTTCACAATACCACATGGAAACTGGTGTAGAAAATCAGTGTTTCTTACCTCAGTACTTCTGACTCGACCGAATCTCCTCCAGCATTGGGACATTGTTTCATTCTGGATGCCATGCCTGACAAATTCATCTCTTGATATTGTCTGAACGGATCAAAACGGCACTGCACAAAACCGTCTTCAGTCTCTGCTTGTCGGAGAGATTTCTCCAGATGAAAGGCTGCCTGCAGCCGTGTAGCGAAGTTCTCTCCAATGTACACATTACAAGGCGTCTGTTCCGCCTTATTTAGTCCTTCTTGGTTCGTATTTTGGGTTTGGAACCGAGATTTGTTGTGCCTGGTTCGATGCCTAGGCCCCGAGGGTGGCCCAGCAACGAAGGGAACAACACAAGTCCTGCCGGACCTTCGGGGGACGCCGCGGGTGGAACCCGTTAAAATTACTCCGCGAATTCCGTTTTTTCTGCCGGCGCATCATGGTGGTGTTGTGGTTCAAATTCACGTTTTGGTTTGAGTTCGTCATTTTCTCGCCTTCTTTTTCGTCTTGAGAAACTTATTCACTTCATGAAGATTCCTTTTTCCCAGCAAATATAAGTTTGATTAATCTTTTCCTACAGCTTACATTTTCGCGAAGTGATGTTGCAACGCGAAGTATCTTGTTTATATACAACAGCTGATGCAATACGTTTGTAATCGCATCATGTCACAGCACTGAAAACGTAGTGCGCCAAAAATAGATCTCCGGTGATAAATGAATGAATGACATCATTTCGGACCAATCAAAAACGGCGTCGGTGGATAACGTCAGAGGGACTTTCCCTTTCGTTTGCCCTTGCACGGACATGACAGACAATCGCTGGATGAACGATTTACAACGTTTCTCCTACAATATATTTTTTTTTTTCTCTCTCTCTCTCTTTGAAAATTATGTACAAGAAAACAAACTATATTCAATACCATTACAATTATTTCTTTCATTGTATATTGTCTAATTATTCATATATCAATCTCGTAAACGATGTCGCCTGGATCTATCATTTTGCCTTGCAGAAGACTGTTACATGACTTGACAAATCAATCTAATGTTGAATACTTTCCCTTCATTTTTGATTTTGTTTACCAAAGAAATTGAAATATCTCCAACATGAAAATGCGTGATAAAACAACTGTCTAATTATTTATACATCTATATCAGTAAAAAGAAATAACGTCTTGATCTTTTTTTTTAAAACAATTTACATGATAGATACACGAGTTTACTAATCAACTGAATTTTGTTTAAATGAACACATTTCTTTTGCTTGGATATTGTTTGCATATAAAATGGGATCCCCCCCCCCCCTCCTAAATATGACACACCTTTGCTCTCATACGTTGCCAGCGCCATTGACATATATTATGCAAATAAAGATATTAATTATTTCAATGGTGTTTGATTCATTTATGACGCTATCACTGCTATAATGTCATTACTATACCCACTCCCTTTCTCTCTCTCTCTCTCTCTCTCTCTCTCTCTCCATTCCTCCCCCTATGTATTTATCCATTTTCTCTCTCTTTCTTTGTTTTTCTCTAAGACTCTAACTCTCTGTCTCTCAGTCTCTCTCCCTCACAAATCGATTTACTCATTCGTAGGTTAGTTTTTTTAAACATAATAATATCTTACACCCACTCATAGGCACATGCCTATGTGGGACTGTGTCAAACATTCACTGTTGCCGTAGTAAAAAACAGACAACAAAATTGCTCTAAGCAAGATTTAATCTTCTAAAATATCTAGACTATCTGATTCAGGGACTCTTCAACTCTAAATCTTAAAGACCAAGTCTGCACTAATATCAAGTAGATTTGAATAAAAGATTTGAATAAATAGAGTGAAATTAAACAAGCATAACAGTGAAAATTTCACTGAAATCGGATGTAAAATAAGGAAGTTACGGCATTTTGAAGTTTTGCATTATTTCATGAAACAGTGATATATGCATATAACATGGGCGGTATGCAAATGAGTGAACCGATGATGTCACACACTTACTTTTCCTTATGTATTTTATTGTATGAAATTTCAAATATTTCAATTTTTATGGATGTGATAATAAAGAATCTCTCCCTTGTATCAAAATAAGTTACAATAATGATGATTTTACATGTTCCACAAGGAGTCAAACCATGCATGTTTCACATTAATGAAGCAAATTTTGAAATATACATGTATGATATTTCATATTTTCATATTCACTCATTTGCATACCGCCCATGTTATGCGTATCATACTGTTTCAAGAAATAAATAAATGCAAAACTTCAAAATGCAGTAATTTTCTTATTTTACATCCGATTTCAATAAAATTTTCACTATTACGCTTGTTTAATTTTACTCTATTTATTCAAATAAACTTGATATTATTGTGGACTTGGCCTTTGATACGTACAAGTTTGGGGTTTCAGAGTTGAAAGAGAAATTTTAAATATTTCTTTCCTCTCATGTATGAATGAGATAGACTGGACCAATATCAGCATATACACATAAAAGTTATTGAAGCATATTCACCAGTAAAAGCTATTGTGGAGTACAAGCTTATCTTACACCCAACGATATTCATCATTTCTTGTTTTTCCAAAGTTATACTTATTAATCCTGGATGAATATAGGCTTTATTCCATTTCCGGTTCTACGACATAACATGCTACGCAGCGAAGACCCCCCACATTTCTCACACTTGACCCATAAAAAACCTAAAATCCATCTTAATCCTAAACTGTAATTTTATATGTTTGACAAAATAAAACCAAAGTACATGACGGATTACCACCAAAATTTGTGTATGTACATGTACTTAACTTATGTCATCGAGTCACTTACATTGTTTTGTATCAAATGAAACGTTATTTTCAGGGTTGGCACAAATCATATCAATCATTTTTTTATTTATCTTTTTTTTTTTTTTTTTTCCCAATCATTTTAATCTCTTGTTATTATGTGGTTGTTTTTTATTGATTCAATAAAACATTTTTTTTTTATTTTAACTTAATTTAAATTACCTTTATTTATTTGATGAATAGTGGATGAGATATTTTTAAAATGTAATTTATGTACAGTTAAATGAGCAATTCTTTTTGTCTGAAACGATTCCCTTGTAATCTACAAAGTAGAGAATGCATCAACTGGAGAAATAAAACCCTAAACTGATGCAAAAGCAGCACAATTATGGTGCAAAATAAACCTTTTATCAACTTTTTAAGGTTCATCTCTTACGTCCTGCACCCTTAATGTACAGAAGTACATCTTCAGGTTCAATATTGCAACCTTTTCGTCTTATTTTAGAGGTGCAGTTAGTGTGCTATTCCGGATGCCGATCTGAACTTTTGATTCTTATAATGTCCTTTTTTCAATCTGGGATTTTTTGAGCATCTTCGCATATTAAGTGAAGAGCGTAGAAATTTTATTTCGATTCATGATTTCGCAGGTATATAGGCCCAATCTTATAAGACATGACTATAGTTCAATTTACAAAAAAAATATATGGTTTCATCATCATTATAAAAGGGTAGAATTCGAAATAATTATTTGACATTATATGATCATGATGTCAGAAATATTCCGATCTCCAATTTTAAGGTCAAATTACAGAAGACTTGTGTCAGAAAGGGATATATCAAAGGCAACATCTATACAGATCAAGAAGTGGGTCAAAATAACCCCCCCCCCTCTTCCCGAGAAAAGGGAAGAATAGGGAAAATGAGAAAGAAACAAGAGATCGGAAAATAAGAAATAATATCGTTCTTTTTCTTCACCCCCGGTTCCACATCCGGGGTCCGCTCGCTATTCATAAGAACCGCTATTCATTTAACACGCGTTATGAATAGCGGTCCTTATGAATAGTTGTGAATAGTGGTCCTTATGAATAGAAGTCCTTTACCCCCCCCCCCCCCCCCCATCCCTACCCCTCCCCTCCCTCTTCATGAGCGAGTAAGGAACGGACGGGTGGGAATTCCCAAACTCATATTCACAAGGAAAAATTTCACGTCTGCACTTCATGAAAACGAACTAGCCAAAAATGACTAGAATCTAGTTAGATTTGACTAGAATAACTATTCCCACAGGCACCTGCATTGCTCTATAGTCAGAACTACCAGCTTCTGGTCTGAAGTGAAGTGAATTCTAGTCAAAATTAATAGAATCATAGTACAAATGTACAGAATCCTAGTCATAATGACTAGAATTTGATTTTTCAAATGTGACGGTCGATCTGGTAAAAAAAATGGCTAGACGTATTTTTAGAGTATGGAACAGGAATTCTTTTGCTCCTACCCCAATATAATATTGTGATTGCGCTTTTGTCTTTCTACCACTGCTGCTAAAGTGCCCCCCCCCCAAAAAAAAAAAAAAAAAAAAAAAAAAAGAGAGAGAAAGAAAAGAAAGAAAATTAAAAAGGAAAAGGAAAGAAAAGGGAGAAGAAAAGAAAGAGAAAAAAAAAGAAAAAAGAAAAAAGTAATAATAACAATGAATAAATAAATGAATAAGTATAATTATAATAGCTCTGTATAATCAGGTTCACACATGGAAATTGGTATATATGTATGCTGTGCATGATGCATGGAAAACAGAAATAACAACAAAGAGATATAGCATTAAGTTAAATGTAGTAAGTAATAGATTATAGTGGTAGAGTGTGTGCATTTATGTGTGGGTGTGTGTGTGTGTGGGTGTGTGAGAGAGAGAGAGAGAGAGAAAGAGAAAGAAAGAGAAAGAGGTATGGTAGGTATGGAGAGAGAAAGGAAGCATAAATGATAGCTTAACCCTTTCAGGACAGGAATTATTTAAGAGCTCAATTGATCACATTTTGTTCTGCAAATTGGCAACAATAATATTTTTCTTTTATAGTGCTACGTGGTTCTAGTAAGATGTAATGTCTTGAAAATAATATACATGATTAGGAACTTTGTCGAAAAGTTGAAAAAGTTGCCAATTTGGACAAAAAACAATGATTTTGAACCTCTCAATGTGTTGCCAATTTAAGGATGTTCAAGCTTATTCTCCTTTTTAAAATTCCTGGCATCGAACGCAATATGATCATGCAACAAAAATGGACACAGTATGTGTAGAAATTTTTGCTCTTTCCACTCATGCATCTGGTATATTTTTTAAGGCTCTAAATCAAAAGTTATTGGGCCAAACCACAAAATGTGGTCAATTGTCTTGAAAGGGTTAATACATGAGACAGAGACACAAATGGAGAGGGGGAAATAATGGAAAGAGAGAAAGAATGAAACTGAGACTGACGAGGTGAGAGATGTTACCCTTAACATGGTCAATAGCAAGATAAAGAACCACTTCAAACTCCCCCAAGCACCCTCATTCTCTCAACTCCTCCCATGGGGGAACACCTGGCTACACCCCCGATTGGGAGTAGAAACTATTGTTCCCCCCCCCCCCCCCCCAATAATACGCCATGCGTGACTCAGTCAATGGATCACGTCGGCGTTTTGTGTTTTTCGAGAAGAGATACAGCATTTTTATGCAAGAGTCGTTCAGAATACAAGCCGATCAAAGTCCAGTGCAACAATGCATATTTTAGAACCAATCGACGCCAATAGTTTAACACACAACTCAATGATCATACATTGTGTGTACTTTGATCAGCTTGGGCTATCCACCGGGTCTGTCGCACTAGCTGGTGCATTCTTCGACAAAGGGCGGGGTAAAGCAGCTATGCTCTGATTGTAATTCTTTGGTTCTTATCGGCTTAAAAACTGCGTCGCCACTCTAAATAGGAAACGCTGTACATCAAAGCACACATAAGGACAACCAATGTAATAACACATTGCTGAAAAGACAAAGAAAAACGGGCCTACTCCAGAAAATCTCTGCGGGAACTTCGGGAACATTATCTACCATAAGGAAGTATATTCACGAATGCTATCACTTGGTAGATAACGCAATATACTGTTTTGCCAGGGATTGTGAATACGATTTTTCTTGGAATAAATCAAAGTGCATGACCAGCACAGCTGTCGTGGAATCATATACCCCCACCCTGGGCAACACATGTTAGATTGGAACCGTATATATATTGGAACTATATAAACATTTCAACAACAACAACAAAAATAGTAATAATATATTGAAATGGCCTCTTCATCTACTCAAATGGCGCTTCACAAGAATATAGATCAGCTTCAGAGGGAACTCAATGTCGAACGGGTCAAAGTCTCACAATGCACAGCTGAGTAAGTATATTCAGGTGACTGAAATATAGGGATGAAATATATATATATATATATATATATACGAAGAATAACAAAAAATGAGAGTTCTGCTTCGGAATCGTAGTTAGATGAGGTGTAGAAGACAAGTAAATAAAAGATCCCGTGAGAATGAAAAGTTTTCAAATTTTCAAATTTTCAAATTTTCAAATTTTCATTCTCACGGGATCTTTTATTTACTTGTCTTCTACACCTCTATATATATATATATATATATATATATATATATATATATATATATATATATATATATATAGGACAATCTTATAAAGCCTTGACTTCATTTGAATATTAATGTATTTTCATACTTGCGCTTGTGTATTTGTAAACATATCAATCGCCATTCAACCAACAGCAACGCCAACAACAACAATCAAAGGCTCACTTCAAGTAAGGAGATTAAATCGAAAGCGCTTGTGAAGTAAAACCATTCTCGTCTTGTGTGGATCCTTTAATCCTTTGTGATGTATTTCTTTTGCTCTACCGCATCTCGTCGGATCGTTGATCCTTTGAACATTTTGTGATATATATATATATATATATATATATATATATATATATATATATATATATATATATATATATATATATATATATATATATATATATATATATCATAATTTGAATATCAGTTGAAATGTTTTAATATTACATATCACGTCCTAATGTGTGTGTTGTAATTTCGTGGCTAAAAGAACTTGAATTGGCTCCAAATCTATAGACTGAAATGGCATTATTAAATGTTAAAAAGCGAATGAAGTGAAAGAACAATTGTTGTCAATTAGTGCATCTCGATACGTATAGAACAGAACCAACAGAACACAGAGAATAGGACAAATATTATAGTCACTGTGTTGCCGTTTATGTTGGCATGCCTCCTTTTCCTGAAAATCAGAATAAGCCACTTCCTTGTGAAGAAAAAAAGATCCTTCATGCCGGTCATGATGATGAAAAGCAAACGCGGTGTCGACTAGAAAATATACTTCTATTGCATCTATACTTCTATTCCAGGAAGAACATATACCTTTCTTGAAATGAATATACCTTTATTGTGTAAACTATACATTCCTCAGAGAAAAGACTTCCTTGAAGAATACATAAATTCCATAAAGAAAATATAACTTCCTTGAAAAAAATATACCTTCATAAAGTAAATAAAGTACAATAAAGTAAGGAAACCGTGCTTAAATAAATATACCTTCTATGAAGAAAATGCAACCCGTTTCGTCTCGAAGAATTATTTTAACGAAAATTTATTTTTGAAGGTGCAGAAATTAGATTCTTGAAAGGAATATACTAAAGAGTATCACTGATTACACAATATCAAATGAGGAAGCTTAGTATACTAGTTTGTAGGTCACCTAATGAGACAAGAAAGCTCAAAAGAAACTTGATTAACTGCATGGGGAAAATGAGAAAAATATAGAGAATCAAATGCATCATGTATGCATAATTATAAGCACATTTGCAAATTCCCAGATCTATAGAGATAGAAGTAGATTTAAAGCCTTGATGGCCAATGTCTGGAATAGACAAGGCACCCAGCAAGCGTTAAGAAAAGAATAATGTAAAAGGAAGATTACATAAGTGCAGTAACTTTCATCTCTGTACGTATATATATATAGGGATGACTTTTCACGGTATAAGGAGTAGTTATGTTGGATTATTAGGAAATATCTACAGAATATGTCCCCAATCACAATTACAAGACCGACAAGAGACGGAGAAAAAAAAAGCCAAACGACCAAGTTATAGGTCGGTCTGGGGTGACACGACATATGCTCCTACGACATTTGCTCCTCCGTCCATATCTCGAAAGGTCAAAGGTTAAGGTCAAGTTCATGATTTGGTTTTTTGTTAAAGGAGAATGAAACCCTGGGGAAAAATCATTTTTAATCAAAAGAGAGGATAGAGAGAAGCAATAAAAAAAAGTTCCATCAAAATCGGTTAAGAAATGAGAAAGTTATGAAAGTTTGAAAAGTCTCAATTTACTTTCTATGGCGATCCTCAAATTGGCAATGTTGCTTCAAAGTGACAGGTTTAGTAGGACAACTCTCCATATGTTTTGTACACAAAATTTCATATTTTCCCCATTATCTCTCAAGGTGCAGCTTGACTCCTTCTTAGCTCAAGATATATCATGGAGAAATGTATTTGACACAACATATGTTGAGTTAACAAAAAGACAAGCATCATCTTTAGAGATAATGGAGAAAATATAAAATTTTGTGTACAAAACATATGGAGAGTTGTACTCCTCTACCTGTCACTTTGAAGCAACCTTTGCCAATTTGAGGATCGCCATAGAAAGTAAATTGAGACTTTTCAAACTTTCATAACTTTCTCATTTCTTAACCGATTTTGATGGAACTTTTTAAAAATTGCTTCTCTCTATCCTCTCTTTTCATTAAAATGAATTTCCCCCAAGGTTTCATTTTCTTTTAAGGACAATGTGAAGATTAGGATTAGGATTAGGGTTAAGGTTAGGGTTAGGTTTAGGATTGACACGGCAAAGTTAGACCGGAGCAACTGTCCCAGGAGCAAATGTCATGGAACCCGGTCTGGCGGCGGGCCTTGTAACAAGCGAGAATAATTACATTTTAAAAAGCATTCAAAGTGTCTATATCTTATAACCGTGTTTTCTTCTTTTATTCAATACACAGCCTGGTACAATACTGCGAGCAGGAAATGGGGAATGACTTTCTTTTGACAAGAGAACTGCATCCGGGTCAAATCAACAACTACAAAGACAAGAAAGGAGGATGCACATTACTCTAGTTATTCTGGTAAGATATCAAAGTTATTTAGCTTCAGCGGCGTATCCAGGGGCGGATCCCTCGTCTGTACTCACCCTTTGGCAGTAATGGGTACATAGAGTGGCGTAGCTTGGATCTCGGTATTGAAAGGGCACTTTTATCGTTGGAGGGGGGGGGGGGGCGGGCACCTATCTTAATTTCCGATGTGGATGAAATGTAAATTAACAAGGCCATTTAATAAATGGAAGGTCACGTGCGAGGGGATTCTATGCCTTATTTCATCTTCATTCTCTCCCTTTCTCACTCTCTCTCTCTCTCTTTATGATAAAGATAATCTTTCTTTTTTCCCATGTCACTGAGGGGGACACGTGCCCTTGCACACCCCCCCCTCCCCTTTAAATACGCCACTGGGTATTAGATTGCAGACAAATCGTTTAAATAAATGTTGTTGTTACTTGAAATTGCTTCTGTTTGTTGTTTCATAATGACAAATTTTTTATATCTATTATTTCATTTTTGTTTTTTCTTTCAGATTCATACCTGAACGTCAAAGCCGATACGCGTGGCACCACGCTGACCATGTATATACAGGGTCCCCCTGAAACCATGAGAAAATAAAACTGTTTCCTCAAGAATCACCCAGCAAAGCAAAATGCAGCAATTAGCTGTGATGTGCATCGTCTTAACTGAGATATGCGGAGTTTTTTATTATCAGTATATATATCAATCATGTTATAACCGGAAAGGGCTCGAAGGATTTTACGATTTTTTTTAATTTCACTTATTATATGTGGATTATTTACATCGTAATTTTAAACGGTGACTGATAATAATAATAAACCATTCAATTAGGCATTGCGAATCGTTTGCACTCCGTAAATTGGCATCGTGAAACGCTCGGTGTTAATATTTAAAACATTTTCATCCTTTCATTTACAAATCAATATTTGTTTCTGTTCATACATCCCACACCCCAAGCACAATGCGTGCTTAGTCTTCTTTCATTTGCATTGTGCTTTTTGTATTATAAACAAAACGTATGCCAGCTTTCAGATATAATATTATGTGTGACATCCAGGGAAGTTTTACATTTGAAAACCACACCTGATATTACAGTGTATCTTACAGAAAGTCTTAAAGCTCCTCAAGTTACCGACTTCATCTTGTTTTTTGGTCTATGTATATGTGTGTTCATTTTTCATATTCCTATGTCCGTCTCTTTTTACTTTAGGTCAAATTAAGGTGTATTTTGTATCTTCAAGTTCTTTAGAATGCACTCTCGTGACAGCCTATTCATTTCTTTTTAATAGAACAGCTATTTAATAACTTTGAACCCGAAACTCATCAATTTGACTAGAATTCAAGTCACCTTTAATATCGTAAATTCAAACTATAGTTAATATCCCGAATGACTTTGATACTTTATCTATTCATTTTGAATAGATTCTCATAACCCTGTCGGAAAGAACACAGTGTCGCACAGTGTGTTCACAGTGTGAAACACAGTGTGAAATCATCTTCACACTGTTAAATTCGAGCGTTTTAACATTGTGAATCTCATCTTCACATTGTGAGCGAGTAAATTCACACTGTGAAATCGAACATCACTATATGTGAACACTGTGGAGTGTCCACAGTGTTAAAACACCTACACACTGTTAAATTCGATCGTTTTAACATAATGAATCAAATCTTCACAGAGTCGACTATGTGAACACACTGTGAACACACTGTTTTTTTTCCGGCAGGGAAGTGTCCCTTGTACGAGTCTTTCTATTCAAATATAAATAGGTTCTATTCATATTTAAATAGATATTTTTGAGAGTGTAGTATAGGTGAACTTGATCTACGTTCGTCGGTTTCCCTTTCATTTTAAATAGGTATATGAATTTCTTCTGTTTCCTTTTTAAAGCATGACACCAATTTAGGGAGAGTGGTGAATTTAATTACACACAAAAGAAGATTAATTGTTGTAATTAATCTGCAAAGGCCATATACACATCTACAATTCAGTTTTGTTGTTTTGTTTTAACATAAAATAGTCATAAATTATGTGGCAACAGTATATAACACTATCTTTGCCCTCACCATAGTTCTGTTGTTTGAGAATATGTATGTATACAGTTGAGCCAGTGGTGGATTCAGGATTCCTGTGCAGGTGGGGTTCAAGCCTCCAAATTTTCTGACAAGCCTAAAGAAGAGATATTTAAAAGGGGGTTCACGTGCCATTGGGGGTCTAAATAAGCTGCCGTGTGTTCAAGTAGAGGCGTATCTTCTTCTTTTAATAGTCCATGTATACTCAAGCTATGTCTGGTTGGATATTGTCGGGGTGCATGTGCCGCCTTTGCACCCCCTGAATCCGCCACTGAACGTGGGGCGTACCCACGTGTATGAATGATTTATATACACATGCACACCAACAAAAGAGAAAGTGATCAGAGGGTCATTATGAACCAACGAGGAGTTATCTATCAAAATTTCATCACATTTTCGTGCTTCTCCGTGTATATGTGTTTTAAATCTTATAAAAATTGTAATTTTATGCATAGTGATCAACACAAAATCAAACAGTCTCTAGTTCGATATATATTATATACCCAGGTTTTTGGGGAAAAGATCTTTAAATCCACTCATAATTCCTCGTTCTACACGTAACTGACCATGGTTTGGAGCAGGGGGTATTCTTATAAAAGAATTAATTCATATTTCAATTTGTCCAGACTCACTTGTAGTTTAGTGACGAACAAAATTACACATCCATGTAGAAGTTCAGTCTAATCATGGTGTCACAAGAAAACAATTGTAAAGCTCATTGTATTCGTCTTCTAAACTTTGTTGAAATAACTTCTTCACTGAATATCAACTGTGAAACTTCTTATTTTATGGTTAATTTCGATTAATTGTGTATGGCTTTATGTCTCAATTTTAGCATACCAGTACCATCTATTTTTCTCTGTCTCCCTCTGTTTTTTAAATATCTTTTTCTCTGTATTCTCTCTCTCTCTCTCTCTCTCTCTCTCTCTCTCTCTCTCTCACACACACACACACACTCTCTCTCTCTCCTTCTCTCTCTCTCCCTCCCATCCCCTCTCTCATGTATATGGTCTAGCAAAAGCAAGAAGGGCATTACACTTCACAAAGACTTAAAAGGAAACTCCACCTTGATATCAAGTTGGTTTTAAAAGAAGCTGGAAAAAAGAGAAAAAAACAGATCGATGAAAGTTTGAGCGAAATCCAATAAGAAATAAGAAAGTTATGAATTTTTGAAGTTGTACTCATTTACAATCAAACACAAACTGGCAACTCCGTGACATGGAAGAAGATGTACCTTGTGCGCTCCTCTCCCACTCGACCTGTACTTAAACAATCATCAAATTCCATTTTCTCCAAAGAAAATATTCAGTCACTAATGCATCCTAGATATAATAATTGCAAATATGTTTTATACACAATCTATAGGAAAAAAATCTATTCCTTTATCAATAAGTGAGAAAATGAAAATCGGTGAACTTTTCTGTAAAAGCAGATGGGAGAGCAGCTCAGAAGATACGTCGCGGAGTTGCCAATGTGTTTGATTGATCACAAATAGTAACTTTCTTATTTATCAACTGACTTTGGTCAAAGTTTCACTAATCTAGTTCTAACATTTTTCTACTTTTATTCTAATCAACTAAATACCAGGATGGACTTCCCCCTTTCTGACTCTCAGCATACGAAGTATATATTTAGACAAAGAGACTGAGAGAGAGAGAGAGAGAGAGAGAGAGAGAGAGAAAGAGATAGAGAAAGAGAGAGAAAGAGAGAGAAAGAGAGAGAGAAAGAGAGGAAAAGGGTGATCGAAAGAGAGAGAGAGAATAAAAGGGGAGAGAGGAAGAGAAAAATAAAAAGAGGACAAGAGATATGATACAAGAGATCTAGAGACACATGCAGAAAGTGAGAGAGATACAGCGTACATGTATATGTACGTATATGTATCAAATAAATTGTACAACATATTTTCTAATAACGTATTAAATTTTATATAAACACAGAAGCTTGCAATGAAAAATGATATAGGCCTTATCAAATATTAAAATAAGTATACCTTTGACCAGTGCGGTACCCGGTTTTGTAAGTTTGGTAACTTGTTACTTGGAGATATCGAAGCGATATAAAGGAAAATGAACGGGTTTCATTGTAGTTTCGGTTGTTGAAATATTAGATTTGTGGTGATTTTTTTTCAAAGCTTTGAATACCATACACAATAATTATACGATGTAAACATATTTCTAAAGGATCATGAACATTAAAGGGCAATCCAACCTTGGTAATAAAATGATTTGTGTGAAAGCAGAAAAATAAGAAAAACAGGATGGTGAAAGTTTGAAAGAAATCGGACAAGGACTAAGAAAGTTATGGATGTTTGAAAAATGAGATCACTACATCTATGCGAATCTCAAATTGGCAATTTGGTGAGTCAATTGTGACATTTTTGTGGACAACTCTCCCATTTGTCATACACAAAAATATCATTAATTTGCGGTTTTCTTCGAGGCGCTTTTACCCTTGGGGCAGTACTCAAAATATATTGGAGATAGCATATTGTTATAGGTCCTCATGAACGAAAAGATCCTACTGAGTGATGCATTTTGAAAAAAAAGTGACATTTTAGACATTTTTTGTGTTAGAGCGAATGGGGGAGTTGTCCACAGCTACATCACAGTGACATTACCTATTTGGCCAATTTGAAATTCCATATGCATAGTGATTACAACTTTCAAAAATTCATAACTTTCTTATTGCTTGTCCGATTTCGTTCAAACTTTCACCAATCTGCTTCTCTGATTTTTCCTTTCTTTCAAAGCAACTTGCTATTAAGGTTGGATTTCCCTTTAAAAAAAACAACAAGTGAATGAGTAAATTACGCAATGCGTAATAAATGTCCCCGCCGGAAGTGCAGATCTGTGGAAATTAACTAGTCTGAACCTTAAAACTTCAGTGAAAAACTTTAGTGAATAAAATAATAATGTTACTGCATGCAAAAGAAGAGAATACCAACAATGCATGTATACAACTGAAATATAAAACATGAAAACATTATGAACCTTCAGCCATTTTGAATAAATTTGCATAAATTTGCATGAATAATGAATTTCAAAATTCTGTGTAGAAGTTTGGAAGCCCCCACCCAGCCCTATCAGATAAAACAATCGGAATCAAAATCCGATGTGAAATAGAGAAGTAGCATTTTTCGTCAATTTTGAATAAATTTGCATAAATTTGCATAATTAATGAATTTCAAAATTCTGTGTAGAAGTTTGGAAGCCCCCACCCAGCCCTATCAGATAAAACAATCGGAATCAAAATCCGATGTGAAATAGAGAAGTAGCATTTTTCGTCAATTTTGAATAAATTTGCATAAATTTGCATAATTAATGAATTTCAAAATTCTGTGTAGAAGTTTGGAAGCCCCCACTCAGCCCTATCAGATAAAACAATCGGAATCAAAATCCGATGTGAAATAGAGAAGTAGCATTTTTCGTCAATTTTGAATAAATTTGCATAAATTTGCATAATTAATGAATTTCAAAATTCTGTGTAGAAGTTTGGAAGCCCCTACCCAGCCCTATCAGATAAAACAATCGGAATCAAAATCCGATGTGAAATAGAGGAGAAGTAGCATTTTTCGTCAATTTTGAATAAATTTGCATAAATTTGCATAATTAATGAATTTCAAAATTCTGTGTAGAAGTTTGGAAGCCCCCACCCAGCCCTATCAGATAAAACAATCGGAATCAAAATCCGATGTGAAATAGAGAAGTAGCATTTTTCGTCAATTTTGAATAAATTTGCATAAATTTGCATAATTAATGAATTTCAAAATTCTGTGTAGAAGTTTGGAAGCCCCCACTCAGCCCTATCAGATAAAACAATCGGAATCAAAATCCGATGTGAAATAGAGAAGTAGCATTTTTCGTCAATTTTGAATAAATTTGCATAAATTTGCATAATTAATGAATTTCAAAATTCTGTGTAGAAGTTTGGAAGCCCCTACCCAGCCCTATCAGATAAAACAATCGGAATCAAAATCCGATGTGAAATAGAGGAGAAGTAGCATTTTTCGTCAATTTTGAATAAATTTGCATAAATTTGCATAATTAATGAATTTCAAAATTCTGTGTAGAAGTTTGGAAGCCCCCACCCAGCCCTATCAGATAAAACAATCAGAATCAAAATCAGCCAAGAAATGACGGAGAAGTAGCATTTTCTAACATTTGAGCACACACGGACGGACGGACACACGCACACACGAACGGAGCCCGTTTCATATTCCCCTCGCGAACTTCATTCGGCGGGGATATTTAAAAAAAAAACTATCCATAGGTAGTTTCAGTTGTTGAAATATAAGTTTTATGTTGATTTTTTAAAGCTTTGAATACTGTACACTAGAATCACAACACATAGCAATTTACATTTGTTAATACATGTATCACCATTTATTTATATACATCTTCTAATATATATTCCATTTCTCTACAATTTTCCATCTCAAAATGCTGACATTCAACATATTCATGTGATAACCTAGCGATACTGAAGGATACAATAGAATATTGAATAATAATAATCAAAATATGGAAAGGAAGATGTTTCATTGAAAAGATACAACATAAAACCTAGGATCATGGGAGTTGCAAGCACATACATGAAATACATAGAAGTATATCACAAGAATTATATTGAAGCCCAACTTACTAGACATTACCAAGATTTATCAAGAATGATCCTTTCAAGGATTTTAGCAATCAAAAAGCAAGCAATTCATACACAAAGACAGATCCAATCCAACATAGATGGTAGTCTTGCTCACAGGATGAATCTCTTAGTTGTCATGGGTGCCAATCATGCACAAAAATAAAGAGGCAATTAATAAAAGTACAGTGAAACAGCTCCACATAAAAGCCATTTGCGAACTTATTCATTTGGCTATGTGAAAACTGTTTGATCACCTGCTGATTGTAGTTTCATAGTGGAAAGTATAAAATAACCATAAAAGCCTTTGCTAAAACTAACCCTTGAGAAATACAACGCAGCACACGGATACCATTTTAGTGGTGCATAGAGAGTTAATTCAGTTTATATTCCACTTCAATCCTCTGATCAGTTATGATTAATTGCAGAAATGCATTCTACTAAAATACCTTGTTAGCCACATATCCTATTGCAAGATTAGTCTCCCTACAATGATTTCAGGAGAAAAAGCAATGCTCCATTAGGAAAAAGTAGTGTTATAAATGATAAGATGCTCTTTGTTCAAGAATAGTTCAGATCTAACTGTTTATAAGAGTGTGTAGTATTTTCCATGTTGTAAGGTCTCACATCGCCTCTCCTAGCATGCCAAGTTATTGCACACCATATAGACAGCAAATTTAGCCAAATGTACTACAATTATGTGTTCTATTGTTACATTGAAACAAGATTTTTTTTCTATGAAAAAAAGTTAATTCACAATGTATGTGGTTCTCTTATAGGAAGAAAAACAAGATATTTTTTGTCAAAACAGGAGTACAGCGTTTAAATTCTTGGAAAGGGTTTTGGGTCTATGCCATGGCACAGAGGAGGTTAACGACAGATATAAGTAAACTATTTGATAGTCCAAAAGAAAATCAAAGAAAAATCATTGCAGGAAACAAGACACAATATCCACTATGGATCCAAAAATAAGCACGTAACCACCAACATCAAGTATTGCTAAATAGCTCTGCCCACATCATTTCACAAAGATAAACTTGGTCTTCCTTCCAGAGTTTCTGACATAATAAATTTCAAACACTTAAACAATCACTACATTGTAGAATATTTGAGCACCAATTTACTAGATTCAATGGGTGACAATTATCAGTCTTTTTTGTGTCTACTTTTAAAGAATAACATATTTAGATGAATGACATTTTCCAAATTAAAATATGACACAGTCCAATAGTTGCATATTCATTACATAAAAATACTGAACTAAAGATGTACAATTGGCATATTACAAGGAAATATTAAGAAAGAGGTGGAATTCTGAATGTTTTCCATTATGTTAGGGAAAGTATGTTAAATGTCACAGCAAATCTAAATAAAGGCAAGACATTGGTTAATGTCTGCGCAAAGCTGGCAGCATACACGCAGAGTTAAGAGAAACATCTGCGCAAGTGCCAATTAGAAGTGACTATTCTGTGCAGTTTCAATTTGTTAGGACAAAATTCAGTGATATAAAAGATAACACAATTCTGAAAATACGGCCCCAGAGAACTAATGGCAGGGATGCCCATGCAATATCTTATCATAATAGATTTTCCAGAAGAAATATTCACCATTCTCGGTTTTTAAGGCTCATGGACTGAACCACGTATATAGCTTTAGGACCCCTGGCCATATAGGGCTACTGAATTTAACAGGCACATATAAGAGATGTCACAGTAGGACACAAGAACAAATCAATTTTAGAGCACAAAGGGGAAGTAAAGGGGCATGACCAAGGTATTTGGTCATTTGGAATTCCATACAAGTATTGTGGAGTTATGAACATATTAAACTGACATGAAGAATTATCATTTGATTTTACTTCATCATTTGGTATGATCTGAGAGCTAGTTGGGTTATTAACTAAATACTATGATCAAATATACTGCAATATGGTAGATAACATATGGGACAAAGTAGCTCAGAATTGAACCAAAATGAACATCATGTATGGACATTTAGGGTCCACTTATGCTATTATATTCTATCTCAGAACAAGGCGCTATTGGGCATGTTTACATTACTACTGACCAACCATTATTCTCAATCAATACATGGTTTACAATATACAGTACTGATTTCAATCATTCAACATCATTCTGGAATGTCTGAACACAACACATAATGGAAAAAACAAAAGTTACAGAAATTAACTTACCAAGTAATACAATGTAGATAGATACATGCACTACAGGGACATAGAGAATCTGTTTGCATGAGAAATTTCAGTAGAAAGATGGGAATTTTGTTCATATGTGTACGGAGACACAAAGCGAAAAAGTAGATGTCTTTAAGACTTATTTTATTTGAAGAGAACAGTGCCTTATCTGTTACCTCAAACACAATCATTTCTGTAGAATGTTTAAATGTTGATCTCATCAATATAAACATATTACCTTTGTTCACCATCTCATAAATTTGTTATCATACACGTAGGTAATGCCATGATATTGTTGTTTTTTTCTGCTGTTCTCTTTTTTTTCCTCTTCTTAAATTCATCACCTAATTTCTTACTCCCCACCTACTAGGATTTACAGTGTCAGTGTCTAATAACGGACTTCTCTTTTAACCCATCCAGATGACGTTTTGGCTGATAAAACGCTTTTCTATGGGTCTTTGCTCATAAAATGTAAAAGCAGTTTTCACTGGATTGCATTACCTACTAATGCAATTCAAAATCTGATGACACCTTGTGCTATATTATGTAACACATTATGATACAGCAGCCTTCCTTTTCCACTTCAAGTAAACCACTTCTCTTGATATTCTTCAGGAAAAAATTAATTTCTTACAAATGTAATTTTCCATTAACCCATTTCCAACAGGAACCAGATAGTTCCCATTTCAAGCCCAGGCGAATGAGAGAATTTGGTAATTTACCAGTTTCGGGAGGCACCATTCTTACTGTAACATGCAGAGCATTATAGAGATGATATAAAGCATGAAAGTGAAATGACACATCTTTGGCTGCTCTGAAAGAGAAAGCAACATGCTGCTTTGCACGATGTTCAACTCTAGACGAAGCACAACATAAAATCATAAAATACTGTGGGTTTATATATTCCTTTTGTTTCAGGTCTCTGAAAATGGCCTTAGTTTCTCCGGAAGGCCCATTGCACAATATGAAACAAGGGTTCATCAAAAATATATGACAGATAAAAAACAAACAAACAGAGACATAGTAATGTGTGTACTAAAGACATTCCACCACCAACATCAAATGCTATGCATGGGACTGGACAAGGATATACATATGTTTGGTTTATATCTATGACTATATAGTTGCTATGGTGACTAGTCTTCTAAGTTCCTGAAGCCCTGTTGCATCTCGTCTAATAAGTCGGCAAAGTCCTGCTTGATTTTGGCTTCACCGTCCTTCACGGGATCCTGAAAATAAAGCAAGGTATTATTATTATTTTTAATTATTATTATTATCGATTTGTCCACAACCTAATGATCAGTTGGTAAATTAAGAAGTAACCGGATTTCATCCAGAAATCTAGGGTTAGTCTTTGTTTCAACAAGTCCTCATCTTATTCGTAATTCTCCTTTTCATTCTAGTCCATGACCTTTATTATTATTATTATTATTATAATTATAATTATAATTATAATTATAATTATAATTATTATCATCATCATCATCATTATTATCATCATCATTATTATTATTGTTATTGTTGTTATTGTTATTGTTATTGTTGTTGTTATTGTTATTGTTATTGTTATTATTATTATTTTTATTATTATTGTTATTGTTATTGTTATTGTTATTGTTATTATTATTATTATTATTGTTGTTATTGTTATTGTTATTGTTATTATTGTTATTATTGTTATTGTTATTGTTATTGTTATTGTTATTATTATTATTATTATTATTATTATTTATTTATTTATTCATTTGGCACTTTCAAAAGAAAAAGAACAAAATCAAGAAACAATATAAAATGTACATACAGTGTGCATTCAGCTTGAATGAATACAATAATTCCATTGACACTTGTGCACCCTACCAGGTGGCCTGGGTGAGGAACAGGTCAACTTTATGACCATGGCCCACAGGCCTTCCTTCCCACACCTGATCGGGTGCAAGAGCATCTTAACATACAGTGTGGATACAACATCAAATAATATCACATTAACAAATGACAGATGAGACGTTCAAACATAATATACATGTAGCTTAATTGAGATCATAAAGTAATGCCAGACAGAGAGAGGGGGAAAGAGAGGAGACAGGAGAGAGAGCAGGATAGGGAGACTGTGCAGAAAAATAACAAGTTCTGGATCTATTCCCTGGTTCTGGTTCTGGATCCTATTCCCTATAAATATAACAAATATTTCAAGGCAACTAGTCTGTAAGTGGTGGTCTTCTTCTTCTTCTTTTGTGTGAGGCTGCGAAAGAATCTGTGCTATGCTTATCTGTTGTGGTACCCGCCACACACTGGCTACATGACAGTCTTATAAAAATAACACTGTTGTTGTTACAGCTTTGATGATTTTGGCACACTTCCTCTTTAGAATACAAAGTATTACAGGATTCATTCCAATTATTTTAAGAAATGGGAGGGGGTATGTCATTCACTCAAATTTAGTTACTGTCAATGGGCTAGAAATTATTCCACAACCCTGATTTTTTAGACTCCAAAGAAGTTTCCTTGTTGCAAGAAAATGGCCACTTATAACATTCTGCCAAAATGTTGCTAAGGCAGCTCAGCAAAACGTGGTGGTGCGTAAAAACGTGGAAAAGACGACTATGACAAAATTATTCAAAATCAACACTTTATTTTATGGAGGCAGAACCAAAATATTAGGATGTAGAACTAGTATTTACCTCTTTGAACACTTTGAAGCAAAACAATATGAAAACTATTATTCAGATATGTCTGATTCTAATTTAGAAGCACAGACAAAGCTGATAATTTTCCTCTTTGCGTTTTTCCTGCGTCTTTATGTGCCACTGCGTTTCGCTAAGCTACCTAAAGTAGCTGGTTATACAGTATTCTATCCAGCATTTCTCAAGCCACATGACCTTATCAATGACGTGATCTTGTATTCTCCTTCCGACAGCTGCAAACACCACTCAGGGTCAACATGAGAGGATATCTGTGAAGCTTACCTTGAATTTCATAGAAGATAGCTTGTACATGATGTCGCCCATGTTCTCCCTGATGATATTCCATGTGATCTTATTCTCACTCTGTGAGGTGCTCTCCACTGCATGCCTTGCCATGTCATAGAAAGAAACAATGTTACTCAGCATTCCCACTGTCTTGTAGAATGGACAGTACCTGAAAGACAAAAGGAATTAAGATAAGATTAAATTGATTTCATTCTTTCTCACTGGATCATTTATTACCAAAACTCATGTCACACAGACACAAAAATTCAATATACAGTACATTTTGGGAAAAGGAACTAACAAAATAGCATATAGCTATTGGTCCTGACAACATAATATACATGCCACTCAAACAAGTGCACAATTTTATCATTTACATGTATATCTACAATTACCATTCTGTATTTATTAGCTATGCTTTAAGTACACAACAATTATATCAACATGTTTATTGCAACATTTATCAAATAACTCACTTATCGTACATTGTGTTCTGTTCTGGAATCATAGGCTATGCTATAAATAAAGGACGATATATCAACATGTTTATCAAAATATTTATCCCAAGTCACCTATCATACGAGTATTCGTTCTGTAATCAAAGGCTATGCCTCACGTAAAGAGGCCGTATTCTGAAAAATATGTAAGGGAAAATGATAATGGTAAATATGGTAATTGTCATAACAAATTGAAACTTCTTCGTGCTTGCTCAGACATCTCTTTTAACCATGCAGTCAGCTTTACACAGCCAATAACCAATGACTTGTCCTAATCTTGATTTGTTATGACAATTAACATATTTTACTGACATAAAAGTTAAACATGGTTTTCAGAATACAACCCCAGGGCAAGATACTAACATGTTTATGGGAATAGTTATCAAAACGACTCACCTATCGTACGGTGAGTATCCGTTCTGTTGGAGGAAATCGTCCTTGAGTAGTTTGGCAATTTCCAGGGTGATCTTATCGGACTCAGCGAGGGAGCCCTTTCCTACCAGTTGCACAATTTCAGACAAGTCTTCCTCTTCCTGCAGGATCTCCCTTACCTGCAACCAAAAACAAACAAAAAAATAATTTTTCATATATTCACTTATTCCCGATAATCCCTCTATATTTACAAAGGGGGAAGTCCAGACTGGCATTTAATAAAGAAATATATGAAAATTAAAAATGAGAGAAACAGATCAGTGAAAGTGTTAAAATCTGTTAAAATCAGTCATGTGGTCTGATCATCAGCTATTCCAATATTTATAGTTCAATTATCATCTGGTTTAATGACCAGCCTGGCTACCGATCACTGTGTCTACCAAGTATTTGGCTGAACAGATGCTTTGCCAAATTGAAGAGTCCCAGAAAGGTAATCATCGAAACTTTATAAAGTTTCAAGTCACAAAAGTTTCTGGTTTTGCAGAATATTTTTCTCAAAAATATGGATATAAAACACCTGGGGGGCATTTCATCAAGTGTCTTGTCAGTGATTTTTACCGACAAATTTGCTCTCAGCCAATCAGATGCAAGGATTTCAGTAGCTTATAACAGTTATTATAAATTGTCAACAAAAGCAAGTTTCATGAAACAGGGACCTGGGCCATGTTTCATAAAACTTGTCATCAATGACAAGTGGCAATAACTGTTATAAGCTACTGAAATCCTTGCATCTGATTGGCTGAGAGCAAATTTGTCGGTAAAAATCACCGATAAGACACTTCATGAAACAGGGCCCTGGTGCACTGACCTTGGTCCTGAGTGGTACAAACTCTGCATAGTTCTTATCATAGAAGTCATCTAGCGCCCTCATGTACTTGGAGTAACTGATCAGCCAGTTGATGGAGGGGAAGTGTTTACGCTGGGCTAGCTTCTTATCCAAACCCCAGAACACCTGCACGATACCCAGGGTTGCAGACGTCACAGGGTCAGAGAAGTCACCACCAGGGGGCGACACACTGAAGGAGAAAAGAATCAAAGGATTATTGCTTCAAGAGGACATTGCAATGTAATTTCACCTAATTAGGATAAAGGCATCAGACAGAGGGTCAGAGTACATGATTTTTTCAACAGGGTAAAATTTGATCAGAGGCGGAGTTTTTTATTCAAACTGAAAACAATTGAATGTTGTCAGTTCCGACCAACACATAAGGAACATGTGATTAACACATACACGAAGATTGCTTTCTGCACAAAACTTTAGTATATTACTTACAGGAAGGGACCTCCTATACATGCATATATGCTGATACAAAAATATGAAATGAATATATTGTACAGTTTCTAAAGAATTCAAATATTTATGTCAGCTTCATTTGCACCCTCCACCCAGGAGTTGTAAATGGATATCTGGTAGGAAATTATCCCTTGAATGCCTTAAGCCCATCCCACACTATACGATCGACTACGATCCGATTTGTGAAATAAATCACAATAGCATTAAATATAGGCATTTTAACAAATAAAATAGCTGATTCAGGTTCTGAACGATAATATAAATACTCAACATAAGAATTTGGTGCAATGTCAGCCTTATATCAGGAACAAGTGCCAAATCGTAGACAATCGCAGGACTGCTCTGATGTCACTACGATTCGGAGCCGGATTAGCCTTTCCTCCAACTAGAAGGCTTGTAATAGGCCGTAATTTTGATTTTAATATCTATATGACTATTCAGAACCTCAATCAAACACATTTTATTTGCTGAACTGTTTATATCTAATGCTATTACATTTTCTTCCAAAATCAGATCACAGACCGATCGTATAGTGTGCGGTGGGCATTACGCACCTCAGAGCAGCTGGGCTAAAGCAATAATAATAGAAGTACTTTTTAAGTGCCTTGAGCATCCCCTGGGATGGATATGTACATAATATAAATGTAGCTATTATTAGTATCAATCAGTGTATCCAACACCAAATTGCACAAAGGCAACATTTTTTATCTGCTCCATACATGAACATTATTCAACATGTTTGATCCCATTGTCCTGGAGCACTGTATGTAATGGTATTTCATCAGATGAAGCCAAACGTGGTAGAGGACGGTGAGAGACTTACGCTCCTACGATGCTCACACTGCCCTCTCTGCTTGGGTTTCCTAGACATTTGACTCTCCCGGCTCTCTCATAGAAGGAAGCCAGACGGGCTCCTAGATAGGCTGGATATCCACTATCTGTAAAGAGACACAAGAGATAAACCATTCTAGCAACACAAGATAAATAGGAATAGACATATATATAGAAAAGGTCCCTCCAGAGAAGAGGCTGTAAATCCTTCCAAGACAATTGACCACATTTTGTGGTTTGGCTCAGTAACTTTTGATTCAGAGCTCTAAAAAATATGCCAGATGCATGAGTAGAATGAGAAAAAAATTCTGAACACACTATGTCTATTTTTGTTGCATGACTAGTTGCGTTTGATGCCAGGAATTTAAAAATGAGAATAAGCTTTAAAATCCTTAAAGTGGCAACATATTGAGAGATTTAAAATCATTGTTTTTTATCAAAATTTGCAATTTTTTCAACTTTTCGACAAAATCGCGAACCATGTTTATTGTTTTCAAAGACATTACACCTTTTTAGAACCATGTAGCATTGAAAGAAAAATATTGTTGCCAATTTGAAGAACAAAATGTGATCAATTTGGCCTTTAAATAATTCCTGTCCTGAAAGGGTTAAAAAACAAATGTAGATAGATTGAACAACCAATGTCTGTAAGCAGAAATGGGAGAAATACAGACAGAAACATTAACCAGTTTACTACTGAATTATATTATTCCTATAGGCTTAATACAGGAGCTACCCGGCTTTCATACGCAGTGGGTTCACAGACAAGAAAATTGGTAAAACAAGATACAGTGACACTTGTATATAAAAATTGCTAAAAAGAGACAACAAAAGTAGTCATTGCGGGCAGGTGGTTATCTTTAGTACATGAGAAACAATGTTTTAGGGGGAAACAAAAATGCGATCTTTAACCCTAAAAGGGCCGGGGGGAAGGTTAAATTTTTTTGTGCCGTGAGCTTCCAGGACTTTATTGCCAAAAGTCTTACGCATCCTTTGATACCAAATTTATCAAATTTTTACCAACGGGTACAGCGCAGCATCAAAAATCGCTGCGCTGCACGTAGCCAAAATGATAATTTCTCCATGTGTATTGTATACAAGCAGAACTTTCAATTCGCAAATATGTAAATAACCAATTAGAGATAATCAAAAAACCATTTGAGATATAGATATGAAACTTTACAGGGTTATTCTTTATAAGATACTCTATCTGTGTGCCAAATTGCAGAAATTTTCATCACTCCACGGCCGAGATCCTAGGGCAGGATTCCATCCCTCCCAGCTGAGAGAGCGCCTTTTTAGGGTTAAAGACAGGTGGTCTTTCTATACAGGGGGTTACAAAAAACAGGTTTGAAAAGAGAAAGAGAAATAAAGACATCGAGAAAGCGGTTTGAGAACCATAGACACTTTACCTGCAGGCATTTCAGCCAGACGACCAGAGATCTCACGGAGGGCTTCAGCCCACCTGGAGGTAGAGTCGGCCATCATAGAAACGTTGTATCCTTGGTCACGGAAGTACTCCGACAGTGTCACACCTAGGTGATGAAAAAGACATACAGAGAATTATTCTGAAGGTATCTAGTCAAGCATTGTATTTCCGAACAGGATGGTATTACCAAAGGTGTACAGTTAAGTTAGGCGTATTAAAATGGCTTAACCTTTCATACGCATGGGACTATGCACATGTTCTCCACAGTATTTGACACAGAGAACAAAGGGCAGCAGATCATAAAATGAGGCCAAAAAACGTAAATAATATCTTATTTTTACATGAAACCATGAAAACAATTAAATAATTGATTGAAAAATCCCTTACTCTGAAAAATAACTCTATTTTGAATGAAACTTTAACCTAAAACTGCCGATTTCAAATACCTCACGACCGATCCGTTCCTGCCTAACGTTTAGAGAGAGAGAGAGTGATTACTGCAACATGCATGTAGTGGCCGTTGTTTATATATTGGCAACCGTTGATATAAAGCATGTTCGTGTAGAACGTGCGGTCGACCTGCCGAACTACGAGTGATAACAAAATATTTTTGTTGATTAGACTGAGCATAATGAGGAAATTTCTCCCATAGGGGCACGTTCGGAAATACGATACCATTTGCAAGGGACCAAAACGCCGCGTCGTTTGGAAGGGGTTCGCTCGGAAGGGAATATCGTATTAAATCTACATTGTCTTTTTAAAATTCCATGAACTTCTTTTTCTGTAGGACTTTGAGCATTCATTATGTAAGTTTGACAGATATTCGTTTGATAGATATTCGTTTGATATTTTATTTTCTATCGTTGATTTTGTGAAAAGTGTACGGAAACTGGATCCACTACCATATCACAGAGCATATTCATGGTCTTTGAAATATTCAGACAACATTAAAGAGAAGATTGAGTTCTGGGAGATGTGAAAAATTATTTTGTGAGTTTTCTCATTCTTTTTATGTCAGTTTGGAAGAAGATCATACTAGAAATGTCCCCTGAAAAGGATAGCTCTTCAAATGCCCTCATATTCATAATATGATGAGAAATAGCTGAAATATTCAGGCCGAACATTCATGCCACTTGTGTGTGCAGTCACATATACCCATTTCTGTGTGCAGTACGTGTCTTTCAGCGATAGTGGGTCTATTTCTTATCATTCTGATTCCGAAAACCTCACAGTATTAAACAATTCTTATTTAATTAATTCTTATGTAATTTGCTTACAATGTCACTCATAACAGTAAAACAACCGAACATGGTCATTGTAATTCATAATCGTCTATAAAATCCAGTCAAATTAAATCCAAGGAACAAACCGATTGAAAATAGTTTCCTGATTTCATCAAAGACTTGCTCAAGGGGAGCATACCTGTGTAGATAGAAGCTTCCCTAGCAGCTACAGGCATGTTGGATGTGTTAGCTACCAGTGTGGTTCTCTTCATGATAGATTCCGTCTTCCCGCCAATCTCTACTGTCAGCTGCAAAGGGGAATACAACATTTTACAATGGGGTTAAAAAATGGCTTCAAAAGGCAGACTTTCAATAACAAGACATCTGTAAAATTATGTGACATCGTCAGGGTTAACATGTACCAACTTAATATACACTATCCGTTTTAAGCATATTTATGACATTGAAGAAAAACAAACACTCATCAAGTAAAATGGATAAATGGGAAATGGATAGCTGTAAAAATATTGAAATTGAAAGTGCCAGTGTCAGAACTGATTTATCAAAAATGAGAGTTACAGATAATCTGAAGTTCTGGTAATGAGGGGAACTAATTTTCCACAGAGTCAAACACAAATGACACTGTGTGTTCAAGACAGAAAAAAGCTTCTTCAGAACAATTTTGGTAAAAAGTGTAAATAGCTGAAAAAAGAGCATAGAAGAATGCGGAAAGCGAAGTAATAGTCCTGACCCATATGCATAATATGGGGTATACTATGAGCTGCAAATGTCAGTTTTACTTGCCAGAAAATATGATTTCCAACATGTGCTTTTGTTTTTTTAGTTGTTTATATACTGTATACACCATATATTTTTTCTGATTAGGACTAACCAGACTATTTCACGAGTGGTTAAATTCGCGAGCAGGAAATTCTGAAATCTACAAATGGCAATAATGATACTTTGGCAAAGTGAAGTGGTGACTTCAGTAAGCTTCTACACAATCAGCATGCATACAACCATGAGATTGATCAGATACAATACCAGTATTGGTAGCACAGCTGTGTACGGATAGCCATGCCAGAACGCACATCTACTGTGTAGTGCTGTAGCCCGAAACGCATGCCAGTCTTTAGTCCGCCAAACTGAGCTGTCCGGGCCGGACCAATTCCGGTCCGGGCTGTGGCAATTAATTGGGTCAACTCGATGACAGAAAGAGATAGTGTAAAGGTCTTGAAATAGCTCATTATTCTTCGTCTTTTATCATAATAAATCTGTCAAAATAACTAAATAAATGCATCCGATTGCCTAAGTGTAGCTCGATCTGTTTATCTGTAGTGCATTCAAACACATATGGCCAGTATGTATTATTACACATATATGCAGCACTGCAAATACACGTACATACACACAACCATGCATCTGCAGTCTAGTCCTATCCTGCATGTATGCAGGGCAATCAATTTAGTGACCAATCAGAAAGTTTCCCTCGATATGTGGGCGGAGTTAATCTCAGAATAAATTAAAGTTTAGTGACCGCATGGGCATGGCCATCGGTGACCCATGCACTGCACCAGCAGCAGATCAGATCAAAAGGCTTACAGTCGATGAAGTTTATTGACCTGTGACATGAGAGAGATCGAGAATGTGTGACAGAAGAGGTCAAGAGGGCACTCTGTGTACATGTATTTTGTTCATGATAAAAGTGTATGTTATGTCAATGTGTGAGATAGAGCAGGGAACTACTACCTCATGATGAAAGTTAGTGATGTTATTGATGTTTGAACTGGAGTTTGAACTGGAGTATATTTAGCCTAGTTTACAGCGGAGATTTGAAAGAGTAATTCCATCGCCAAATCATTTCCTGATAGGCGGAAAATTCAAGTTTATTAGCAAGATGAGCTAATCAATAAACATGAAGATAAAATTAATACACACTCTCACTCTGATTTTTTTCTTTCTTCCCCTCTCCCCGTTTCCCTTCTCAAAATTCTAGTACTTAGTAGTATATCGGGAGGAAGAGAAAAAGAAAGAATTGATACACATGACATGTATTTACCGTATGCTATGATATAAAGTTGATACATATTATGATGGAAAGAAGAAAAACTCTTGATTAAACCTGTTACAGTTCTGTCCCCTTTTAATTCTATTTATTTTTCCATTTATTCTTTCCAGTAACATTTTTTCTATCCCAAATTTTGTCTCTTAAATTACCGATTTCATGATTTCACTTAGTTTCCATATTTTCTTTTCTTTTCTTCACATCTTTCTTTGAGTCTCTCTCTCTCTCTCTCAACAATCCTTCTTTATATCTCGATCACTTTCCTCCTGACTTTCGTTTTCATCAGCTCAAATTTCCAACAAGTCATGTGGCAGAACCAAAACAATGACATTCCTTATCAAAGCACATGGGCAGTTTGTTTACAAATTAATTCACGGCAAAGATCATAGCCTGTCAGACGGCTGGCGCCCAGCTGGGTGTAACATTACATCGCCGTCTCTCTATGCAGAGTGCGCGGCCTCAGCGAACAGGAAACTCTCGTTTGCTATTGGCTGATGAATGGACTGATATTTGGACTTTGGACCATAGCTTTGGAATTGGACAGTTGAAGCACATGGCGCATATAGTGAGAGTGACATGTGGGCGTGGTCATCCAGACTACATGGATGTATAGTGTATGTAAGACAATCATGGGGCAGAAATAACTGATCCTGAATTTGTGTGGAATGTGGCATGCCTGGACCTCAGACAGCAAGATAACGGAGTGTGTGATCTAGATCTACTATTACGTACAAGGGTCATGAGGCCGAGGTCACTAAGAGTCAACCTTTTTATTATTATTATTATTATACTCCTTATCGAGCCGGGTTACCAGGTTGGACCGGATCGGTAAAGATCAGAAAAAAAATTACCGGGCTTAAAACGGGCCGGACTATTTGTTCTGGGCTACAGCACTACTACTGTGTATATATTTCACCAAAATTTGAGTGTTGTTAAATTAGCGACCCTCCCTCGCGACTCAAGAAATTCAAGAAAATAAAATCCTCACAAAATACATAGCGTATACAGTAGATTTTTTTTTTAAACTGTAATTCTGATACAAGAACCCATGATGAGCTCCACTGTGAGTTTACCTCTGGGAAATCTCTCAATACTTCTGACATCTCGTTTCCACGCTCACCGCATCCTACGTAGACGATGACATCACTGTTGGAATACTTGGACAGAGATTGAGAGATGACAGTCTTCCCGCACCCAAAGGCTCCTGGGATAGCCGTTGTTCCACCTTGTACACATCTGACAAAAGAGCAGCAGAAATATTCATCATGCAGATATTTGATTTTCAATTCAATTCATTTATTTTCACACTGCACTAACCCATATTGTTCAAGTGATTTTGCATCCTTCGGGCAAACTTGTTGCATACCAAAAAACTTATCTAATCCAAATCCTTACTTAATATGCACATATATTCTGTCATGAGAGTGTCTGGTTGGAATTATGGTCCCTGAGGTGACGTGAACCAAGACTGTTTTTATGAGGGGTGCAGCCCTGAAGGAAAATGGTCGTCTTCATGTCACCGAGGGTACCATAGTTTAACTAGAGACTCAAATGTAGACAGTATATATTTGGTTTATATCCATCATTTTGAACAAAAGCTTAAATCTACTCATCCACTTATGATCATCTGCACCGTAGGGTATGGTAGACCGCAAACATACGTACACAAACAGTTTGAAGAAGTGATGAATTTGTGCGGTATCAAACGCGTAATAGTACTTCTATTCACGGATTGTGATGTCAGATGTTACCCTGAATGACAATTTGCTCATTTGCATGAGGCTAGTGGGAATTGTATTTTGTCACATGACGCACATTAGACCAATCAACGGCGAAGATTCTTCTCATGACGGATATAATGAAAAATAATGTGCATGTGCTTTTTCTAAAGTAGTTGCTTAAATGTGTCAGAAGTATTATGCTTCTAGTACACACATGATTATCACTAAATATAAGTTATACAAAGATCTGTGGAATGTCTTTAAAACAAATCACTTTTCCATCTGAGATAATTTAGCAAGTACTGTGCAATACTGTAGCATAGTTTATTCTTTTTTTAAATCATTTTAGATACAAGACACTACGACAAAAAGAATTTACACATGAATTTTGAATCAATGAGGAGCGCAACTTACGGGAAGAGAGCATCCAGAACCCTCTGTCCGGTGAGCAGGGGATAGTTTGCAGGGAGTTTCTCTGAGACTGGTCTGATGTTACGTACTGGCCATACTTGAAGCATAGTGTGTTTGGTCTTGTGGCCGTCAAACTCTGTTTCCAAGACAACATCCTGGAAAAAACAAACAAGGTCATGTTAAATCGCTTACATGCCATTTTTCCAAAGGTTCATAATTCCAAAGGTTCGTTTTTCCGAAGGTTTGTATTTCCGAAGGTTCGTTACTCCGAAGGTTTGTAATTCCGAAAATGAAAATGGGTTCGTAATTCCGAAAATGAAACAGGGTTCGTAATTCCGAAAATGAAATAGGGTTTGTAATTCCAAAAATGAAATAGGGTTCATAATTCCGAAAATGAAAAAGGGTTCATATTTCCGAAGGTTCCTAATTCCGAAAAGTTATGTAGGACTCTATTGCATTTTTGGAATTACGAACCTTCCGAATTATGAACCCTTTTTCGTTTTCGGAATTATACTAATTTCTCATCATACTAATTTCTCATCATACTAATTTCTCATACTAATTTTACTCTGCAAAGCTATTTTCCTTATACTTGCATGATATCTAATTTAAAACATATGTTAATTACGGAATTTCATCAAAAATTCAAGATGGCCACCAAAATGGTCGAATATGAACTTCTTGGGACACGATTTGGCAATGGGAACATAAAAATTCATTAACTAGACACTTCAGGCATTATAAAAAAAGTTGGTTAAAAAAATTTATCTCAATGGCGCACAGGGGACCCCCTTTCCAACTAGACTAAGCTTGTTCGGTGGATTCGGGATTTGTGAAGGGGGCACAATTACAACCAAAAAAATAATACAAAATCAGGGGGAGCTGGCCAGTTGTGCCCGCCGATCTGCCATGGTCCATACTCACTGTGATATCATAGGAACCAGGTTCTGCAATCCATGTCACTGTACCCCTCCCCTTGGGTGGAAGCATCAGACGATGCTCAATGAGGGTATTCTCTGGAACCATCCCATAATAGTCACCGCCTGTAATGTGACTGCCAATCTGGGTGAAAGGTCAAGAAAAGGGGAATAGGTGACAACATGTTTTTAATGCACTTTCTGAAACGAAATGTCGAGCATAAACTAAAATCACTATATACATGTATCGGAGATTTGGCCTGTAACTTTGCAGTAATCTAGTGTGGTATATATGAAACAAAATGTAGAGCAAGAACTGCAATCAGTTTCTACCTTTAAATCAATCATTTGCTTACTTCTGATGCAGAATTACTCCCTGTAGGATATTAGAAAAGGGCAAATCTAAATGATGGCAAACCACAAGCTTCATGTACATGTCGACCTACAAAGTACATTGCATTACTCTAACCCACATGTCAATATCATGTTAAAAGAAGATGTCATCTTGCTATACATGTATCTTTTCTTGGATCAATTATAAGAATTTGTGGGTTCTTTGCCCTTGGACTACTGCAGAAGTCACGGCTCTATAAATGATACAAGACCATTTATCTGAAATATCTATCTAGACTACCCATCTGGAGAAATTATCCAGTTTTATCTAAATCATCTAGCAGGACCATCTATAAAGCCCATTTATCTGGACCAATTATCTGGACATCTATTCTTGTCATCTATTCTAACCATTCATCTGGACTATTTATCTGGACCTACCCTTATTCCAGGGTACGGTTTGAAGTCCCACTTCTTGGTGCGGCTGAGAGCTTTGACGTTGACACCACGAGGAATGTAGATACTCTGCGTCAGGTCGTTGATGTCCTGGAGGGGACGCTGGATCCCGTCAAAGATGTTGTCCAGGATTCCCGGTCCCAGCTCAACAGACAGCGGCGTGCCTGACCTTAGCACTGGGTCACCTACGCTTACACCAGCTGTGAGAGGTCAATGAACTGTTAAGAAAGTGGCATTTCTCGTTGTGAGGTAAGGACGGGCCTGTAGGATTCTTGACAGTGTATTGCACAATTAGTTCGAATATGAAGTATGGGGGGGGGGGTCTTCAGAAAGAGATACTAAGGGTAATTCCTCCCCAAAAAGATATCGACATTTCAACATGTAAAAATTGTCTTTCTAAACCATTCCCCCTGGCTAGGATGCTGCAGTGCTACATGTAGTTCACACAGTTTGGGACGGGAACCCTGTTGAGGCTCTCAGTACACATGACCAGGGTACATGTTCCTTGTCTCTGCAAAAATGAGGATATGGTGTAGGAGAGGGACCTGGTGCTACATGAGAGACTAGGCTATTGACAATAAGAGCTCTCTACAAAAATTCTTTTATACTTGGTGCAATTTGAGGAAGGATACATGCCTACTCATAGACCTGAATGGCAGTCATGAAAAATGATACATGTCTTCACATGACATGAATGGTGACCCATTTTTACAAACTCCTACTCACATAATGCTACATGTTATAATGAGTGAGAAAGAATACATGTCTCCTCAAAGACCGAAATTGTGACACTTTCTACAAACCCTCATAAATACCGGACTTCATGTTATAATGACTGAGAAAGGATAATGGTGACAAAACATATTTACAAACCCCTACTCATACAATGCTACATGTTTATACTGAGTAAGAGTAGAATACAAGTCTCCTCATAGACTGATATTGTGACACTTTCTACAAACCCTCATAAATACCCGACTACTTGTTACAATGATTGAGAAAGGATAGACATCTCCTCATAGACCTGAATGGTGACCATATTTACAAACCCCTACTCATACAATGCTACATGATTATACTGAGTAAGAGTATACAAGTCTCCTCATAGACTGATATTGTGACACTTTCTACAAACCCTCATAAATACCTGACTACATCTTATAATGATTGAGAAGTGATAGACATCTCCTCATAGACCTGAATGATGACCAATTTTTACTACTCCTACTCATAAATACTACACGTTATAATGAGTGAGAAAGAATACATGTCTTCTCATAGACCGAAATTGTGACACTTTCTACAAACCCTCATAAATACCCGACTACTTGTTACAATGATTGAGAAAGGATAGACATCTCCTCATAGAACTGAATGGTGGCCATATCTACAAACCCCTACTTCTGAATGGCTACACATAGTAGTAATTGAGAAAGGATACATGTCTCCTCGTAGACCTGAATGGTGGCCATATCTCCCTCCAACCTGATGATCTCTCCTACCAGCTCACTGTGACCCACACGCACCAGCTCGTACATAGCTGCTCCTGACATACGCTCTGCTGTCACCACTAGAATAAATTAAAGAGAGAGAAATAGAGTTTTTGAAATAATTCATAATTCATTGAAGGGTATACTCTAACCAGTGAAAAAATTAACAAGAGAGCTGAGCAATTTACTGTATAAGTGGTTATTTTCGCGGTGGTTTTATTTTCGCGATTTTCGCGATTCGGTCCTCGCGAAAATTTCCACTTCAATATATGGCTGTTTATAGTAACAAAAACATCACAAAAATCGCGAAATTAAACCCTCGCGAATTTCCCTACCTAGTCCAAAATCGCGAAAATATCTGTACGCGAAAAAAACAGCTTATACAGTAGCTCTGGAAAGCTACAAAGGAGCTCTGGGGGGGGGGGGGGGAAATCCCACGGAAATACACGAAATCGATGTGATTAAATGTTCCTTGTTTCACAACAAATCCCAATAGAGTTCCCATAAACAAATGGTGTATGTGTATGTGCATTTTATGAAATTTATGAAAGTACATAATATATATATATGTATTTTATTTGATTTTAATTCATATTTGTCTAAAGTTTCAAATAAAACAAAAAGATCTCCAAAACAAAGCAAAAAGAGATAGATCTACAATTAGTATGGGGAAATCATATCTTAATTTTCAATGAGAATAAGAATTATTTTCTTACCATGGTATACATTCATGCAACTATTACATCATACATGTACATCATCTTACTATTACATCATAAATCATCTCACTATTACATCATAAATCATCTTATCATACATCATCTTACATTGTAAGTAATTTCAAAGAAATTCCTTATCAATGTAATGACCTATAAAATCTTACTTCCAGTCATGTTTTGGACTGATTTTTTTCGACATGTATTTAGAAGGTTAATGTTATCTTTTAGAGGATTTACATGAACATACATGTACACAATAGTAGATAAGGTAGAACAGGAGAATACTTGTAAGCTTAAACCAAGTCAGCAAGCAAAAGGATTTGGTCAGTTGTTATTCTTCTTAGTAGAACACTTCACTACATTAAGTTCATCATCAATTCATATAAATTTTGAAGCCCAATTTTTATATTTCACTTTTACTTTCATTTTCCAATCGTAAATGGATATCTCATGTGACAACACTTTTTACAATGCATTAATTTTTTGGTATTTCTGTCACAGGAAGTGTTTTATGTCTAGATGCACATTAGATACAAGTAGATTGTCCAAACACAAAATTATGTAAATGTACATGTAGGCCTATTACATTTGAAACCCACAACACAGAGAGGTTTATGGTTTTCTTATAATAATAATAATAATAATAATAATAATAATACTCCGTTTTTGCATAGCGCATATCACATTACTATTTACTCTGTCTTATGTAATTTTCTTACCTCATTTCGTACATTATGTATGTTTTGTTAGGCGCCTTGAGCATCCCTTGGGATGGATACATGTATGTGCGCATTATAAATGATGTTATTATTATTATTATTATATAACATCTCTATCAACTTCCAAAGGACTTCTGATATTATTACCCTGGCTTCAGCTCCGGCAACCGTAGCGTTCAATGCATTCAAGGAATAAATCCTACCGGTACCCACTTACTACACCTGGGTCGAGTGTGGCAAATGTAGATTAATGTCTTGCCAAAGAACGTCGGAGCTGTGGCAGGGATTTGAACCCCATACCCTGTGATTCACAGTCCAGAGAATGATCTACTAGACCACAACACCTCTACTTATGTTTGGATAAAGATCATAATCTAAAAGAAAGCATTCCAATAGACTTATTTTTGTTAAAATTACTTTGGTTTAACTGTCTAGTTTTCTACAGCCATATCAGTAGGGGCCCTGTACACATACCCCTTTAAATTAGAGGTTTTACATTATCTTTTGATTCAGAATGATATAAATTACCAGGGATGGATCCAGAGGGGGCGAATCAGCCGCAGCCCCCCCCCCCCCCCCCCCCCCCTTTGAAACCCAACTGGCATACCTTAGGTTAGGTACACAATTTTTTTTAAATGCCTCTTTAATTGTGTACTTTTCTGGCTCCGGCCCCCTCTTTTACAAAATCCTGGCTCCCTGATTACACATTTACATGTACATGAGCAGAAAGTGCAAAAATCAAAGAAATAACTGTTTATTTCTGTTCAGTACAGGTGCTGTTCATGAAGAAAAATAATTCAAGAAATAAAAAGGAATACTGATGTACATGTAAATAAGTAATAATTAAGTTTGTAAGCTCAAATTTCTTCCAATTTATTTACATATACAGAAGTAGCATATTTCATATGTTTTTCAAATATCATGTACATGTACACCACATAAAAGTGCACAGCCTGAAGGCAAAAAGGAGGTGAGTAAGATCTGTGGATTATATAACGTTTCATTTCTAGTCATCCAGCTCAGGAAATCACAAGTACAGATACAGGCTATTTCCTGTGCATACCAGTAGATCTCCTACTAAAATCTAACGACCACTATAAAACATGTATGTAATAGAACATTGCAGGATGTAGGAGGGGCTGTATTGGCTCATTTGGCTGTATGATGTACTTCTAGGCATTTCCATGGTAAGGGGACACATGCAGACCTCTGCAAAATTCATTTTCAGGTCACAATGATCATATTTCAACTTCAGCATTACAGTGTAGCAAATAGCTTTTGTAAATATTTCAGATAGTCTCCCTAAATCATTCAGTTGTCTTGTACTAGTAGGTGAATGAATGAGTTCATACAAGAAAGGACATAGACTGGCAGCTGTAAAATTGAAACAGTATTTTTTCTTTTTCATAACTGTGGCATATTATGTAGCAACTTGAATTTTCAGATCCTTCACTGCTAGCGCTCAAGAAAAATCTACAGGCAGGAATATGCTCTAAGATTGTCCAAGTTATTTTTATTTAACACAAAAAATATAAAAATTTGGCATTTTGAAGTTGGAAATATGCTATTCATATTTGATGGAATCTAACAGCTCCAGCAAACAGTAAACATAACCATGATCATCACTGTCATCATTCAATGCATAATTATCACCAAATGATGCATTCCTCTCACCACTGTGACTATTTACAATCACCAACTAAAATGTCATCATCACATAATCCTATCATCAACAGCTTCATTTTCACCACCCTTCATAATCACCACCATCATCACGCATCATCTACATGATTATCATCATTATCATTGTCATCATCACATCATCATCATCATCATCACCATCACGATCAACATCATCACTACCATCACCATCATCATCACCATCATCATCATCACAATCAACGTCATCACCATCATCACCATCACAATCAACATCATCACCTTCATCACAATCAACATCACCATCATTACCATCATCACAATCAACTTCATCACCATCACAATCAACGACATCACCATCCCCATCATCATCACAATCAACATCATCACTACCATCACCATCACCTGCACCATCACTATCTCCATCACCATCATCATCATCATCATAACCATCATCATCACCGAGTATGAGATGAGCAATGGTGAAAATTTGCATGGATAACCTCCATGAGTGTATTTCAGAAGAAACTTACCAGGTCCCGACACAGCATGGACGTAGCCATACTTGCTCTCCTTCTCTACATCTCCAACTTTATCCATGATGATGTGATTTCACTAATTTATGCTCTCCTTCTGAAAACAAAGACAAAAAGAAGCACCTTCAATACTAAATTCACAAGAGAAATTAAGACTTCTAGCTCAATTAATCTACTAGGACTCATTCAGCAGTTAAAGAGAAAGTTGAGTTCTGGGGAAGGTGAAAATTAGTTCATAAGCTTTCTCATTCCTTATATGTCAGTTCAAAAGAACATCATATGAGAAATGTCCCTTGAAAAGGATTGCTCTTCAAATGGCCTCATATTCAAAACATGATGAGAAATAGCTGAAGTGTTCAGGCCGAACATTCATGACAAATGTTCTTGCAGTCCCATATACATGTACCCATTTCTGTGTGCAGTGTACATGAGTCAATAATAAATGTGTATGTATATTCATTCCATGAGAATGAGTCAATTTCTTATCATTTTGATGAATCCAAAACTTAACAGTATATGTACATCAGTTTTTATGTACATGTAGACAGAATCAACCTTTCACAATTACTTTGAGACAGTTTCTTTCACCTTGTTATTGCATGACCAGAACTCAAGCTTAGAGTCTCTTCTCTGTATAAATGACACCCAAAAATCTAGCAATATTTTACGCTCGAGTGAGCAAAGGCCAGTTTTGTGAAGAGGTACAAAATCCAGACTTGACAAGAATTGTTATTTGTTCAGGCTGATATCGGCAAAGTTGATAGTCATGAAAAGGCTTATAATAAAGTTTCATATTTTGATCAATAACAGACAATTTTTGAAAGAGTTCACTTTTGTTCTCTGTATGAAATATGCATCTCATCAACATTTTTATGCTTCAGTGAGGAATCAACTACTTTATGGAGTGTTTTGAAATATTAATTTTGGCAAGTTTTTAATTCAAGCTGGCACTTTCTCAGTCAACCATAAAGTTTATAGACATACAGAAAACAAAGCATATTCCTTCTTAAATTGCCTTTTAACACATAGCCCGCTATTGTCGACCATTGTCACTTCATGCTTCTGTCGACGATTGTCGACAGAAATCACGGACAAAAGATGAAGCGCTAACACAATTGAATGGGTGCAGCGTGCTCTATTCCTGTGTATCAATGCCTTGTACACACACACAGCTTTCGTTCCATCACGTTTTCGATATTTGCTTACATTTGCTTTTTTTGAGTAAATGATCTTTTTTATGCGTTTTTCTGTCGCGAAATATGGAAAGGGATGTCTATGGGAGAGCCCTGCTAGAATTTGTCATCTTAACATTTATGCCAATATATATCTTACTATATGTGCAAAATAATATAAGTTATATATCATTAGAAAGTAAAGACTACAACTTTGCTGTACATCATTTTCCCATAAAAAGCACCAGTAAGAAGTAACTTAAGAGTAAAACCCCCGTACTGGTTCATCACATCACCCTTTAAAATAATCCAGCAGCTGTGGGTTCCGTAATGCACAGGGCAAAGAGTTGATGATCAGAATATAAACATTTCTAATCCTTTCCAAGACTCTCAACTTTGTCTTTGCTGATATATGTATGTACGTGTATGTAGATCTACCAGCCAAAACCAATACAAATTTTTGTTAACCATGGATTTTGCACCATTTCACAACAATGGCTTTGCTCACTCAACTAGTCAAGCGTAAAATATCGTTAGATGTTTTGGTGGCATTTGATAGGAGAGATGTCCGTACATACATGTAGGTACCGTCCGTGTGTAAATTTCATGAACATATTTTGAAATGTTCATTTGGGGAGACTTTTTCCAGCTGTTACCGCAACCTTTAACGGTTCTCAAATTTGTCAATACCAGCCACTCCCAGCCAGAACAAAATTATTCTTCATGTTCTTGTCAAGTCTGGATTTTGCACACTTTCGCAAAAGCAGCTTTTGCTCACTCGAGCTTCAAATATCACCAGATTTTTTTTTGTCATTTGACAAAATATTTTGAAATATTTATTTGGCTCAAGGGGACATTTTTTCCAACTGTTAACATTTTCCTGGGACACACTGTAAATTAGATCTGCTTAACTATTAGCGTCCGCCAAATTGATGCCTTTGAAATAACATAAAGGCCTCTGACAGTTAATGTTAAGCACTGTTAACATTAGACCGAAAATTCTGTCTCTCGTTCGTTAGCCTCTTATTTTGGTAGGGTCGGCTCTTCACTCAGAGACAGAAGCGGGCCGTTCGATCTGCTGTGCAAACCGAATATAGACTCTTCATTGACTCACACACTAATAACAGTTAGAATACGGTTGCGAGATTTTCAAACAGAGAATACCTCGGACCCTGAATTACCTGAAAAAGGAGCTTCAAACAGATAATTATTCAGTCATTTGGTAAGTGAACAGATCCGTTATAACATATAAAGCCTAGGCCTAGTCTATTTGATGTAGATAGATCTATAAAAATATATGAAAATATAAAAAATATTGATTTTTCCAACTACATGCTGACTGCCTGTCGGCGGTAAGTTCACACAGCAGAGTGATAGGCCCGTTTCTGTCTCTAACGTGAGGGCCGACCCTAACTGAAATAAGACTTAAGAGGCTAACGAACGAGACAGAATTTTCGGTCTAGACCGGCTATGTTAACATCACGATAGAACCAAATCAAAAATTACATACCAAACTCCAAAGTGAATCATGTTCATATACCAGTGGCAGATAAGCTTGTACATGTTTAATAACTATAAGTTGACATACCGTTACACTTACACACTCGTATAGTCAAGTATTGTAATTCCGAACGGATTGCATTACCGAACGTGTATTGTTAAGCGCCTAAAATGGGTTTTCATACGCGTGGGATTACGCGTATGAAAACCACACTATTCAAACAAAGGTTGTGTCTTTTTCCTATAGGTTTCACACGTTCGGAAATACATTACAGTAACTTTTTCAAGGGACCAAAACGCCGCGTCGTTGGGAAGGGGTTCACTCGGAAGGGAATATCGTATTAAATCTACATTGTCTTTTTAAAATTCCTTCAATTTCTTTTTCTGTAGGACTTTGAGCATTCATTAGATCTAGAGTAAAGGCTCTGGTGTGCGGCCGCTTAAAGGGAATTTGCTGATTTATCAATCAAAGACTCGCACATAATTCAATACAATCAATTCATAGTCCAAATACTTGCTTACTAAAGTAAATAGAAGGCAAAATTAAAATTATTGACCAATAACGTGGTCAGTAGTGTCCATTTTTCAAAACGGTGCTAGGGGTCCTGTGTGCGGCCGCCTCTACCCCTGTGAGCAGCCGCCAATGATATGTCGGGTATTCAGCATCATATTTGTGACTAAGTGAAAGAAAATTAATATCACATTTCATACATTACATTCCAATACTTTATAAAAATTAATAATATTCTGTTGAAACCCATAAAATCTGTCAAACATGATGATCTATCAAACGCCATGACCAAAAAATGAAAGCAGACTACAATTTCCTACAAAAACCTGCATTTTGTACACGTTTTACACAGGTGGCTGCTCACCAGACCCACTCAGAAAAATGGCACTGGTGAGCGGCCACCCCCATGCAGCTTTCCCTGTGGTAGTGTAAATAAAAATTTCTGAAGCAAAACATGGACCATCAACTTCATTCTCTTAAATAAACATCAAATTACACATCAAATTGAACAAATAAAGTTTAAGTATTGGTTTAAGTATGTCATAGTCTCTTAACTTAAAAGTTAAGAAACTGCAATTTTTTTGTCGATGACTGGTGGCGTACATTTCTCATGATGTTGAGCGAGATTCAGGATACTTACTGCTTTGGCTGAGTATGTTTTTTGGTGCAATAGAACCTACCTGAGACTGTCCAGGGTAATTTTTGAAGGGATATCAAAAATTTTTTTTTTATTTTCATTTTTTATTCACCGCCGGCTGCTCACAGGGGACCGGCCGCCCACAGGGCACAGGAGCACATAGATCTACTCTATGTAAGATTTGACAGATATTCGTTTGATATTTTATTTGCTATCGTTGATTTTCTGAAAAGTGTTCGGACACTGGATCAACCACCATACACTCTTTCACTCCCTCACAATCTCACTCTCGGCTCAGCTGATATTGATAATGCCATGGCCATGGGGGGGGGGGGGGGGGGGGGGGGGGGGGAGGGGATGAGACCGGGGAACCCGTCGTCATTCATGGCTCTTGCATCACGTTAATGCTTAATTTAAATTTAAATTAAAAGTCGAATTAAAGTCTTACATCACTACATAGACAGTTACATTATCCATTTTACCAAAACCAATCATTTAATCAGTTACATGGCTATAATACGATGTAAATGTTAACTTACATGCAGCTACTCTCTCAAGATCTATCCACTCGCCTAAAAAAACTCGAGCAGTCTATATGTATCACATGATCATATTGACATACATTGCATGCAATATGCGCACGCACGGTATGTAAGAGACGCGAGAAGGCTTTGGACGATTCAAAACCGTGTAATTTCATTCTCGCCCATTGTACGATTCGTACTCGTACACCCCTTTCACTCGGTATCCTTAATTTTTTGAATAGGTACATAAGAATAAAAGGAGAATGACTATTTTTGATCACATATCTAGAGGCAGTGCCTCAGATTGCAGGAAAATGGCATGATTATGCCAACATACCCCGATCTGCAGCGCACGGGCTGCAGAGCTTTGCAGCCCCATGTTTCCCACTTTTCTAATTGACACCCAAAAGGCACCTAATAATTAATATTTTCCGTCGTTGTTTTTGTAGCTTGTCAGAGATATTTTTAAAAATAAATTAGCACTTATTAAATGTAATAATCTCTAGAATGCAAAGTTGTAATACCGCAAAATGCATAATTTTCTTTCTTTTTTAGGAGGAGGGGGGGGGGGGTAAGGTGTATCCACCTACGTAAAGTTAATAGGCCTAGTTTGCAGGCACAAACCCTTTTTGGAAACCAGTATGTAACTCTAAACGCGTAACGGAGTGTCTGAGCTGAGACTTCAATAGGCCCTGTACAGGTTGTACTATAGCTGCTCGTGACACAACCAGTAGGAACCTGGGTCAGGCTTCTATCTAGACACAATTATTTTGTAATAAAGTGTCAAATTAGGGTCTCTGCTTGCAGACTAGTAAAGTTACACACTCACACTAGAATACTCAATATGCCATTACTGCTGTCAAGTGAGAGCTAAATCATGTTTATAAGCAAGCTAGATCCTTGTTTGTTTGGAGTTGGACGTTATGTTTATGGTTCATAAGGTATAACACAATTTGACTTCAATTTCGAAGCGGCGTTAAAAAATCATGAAGGGTACTATTAGGCTGTCTTGTTCCACCCCCCCCCCCCCCACAAAAAAAACAACAACAACAAAACAAAACGAAAACGAAAAACGGATCGACGCCCCTGACTGTACATAGTAAAGCTAATGAATAAGAGGTGAATGGTTAATACAGATCACAGGGCTGGATTCTAAACTACGTACACCCGTACATTTTATCTTCTGTTATATATAGCATGATGTTTATGTTTAAAGAATGTGTTCGTCGCAAGCATTTTGGAATTTACCTGTTTCTATATTATAAAGATGAACGCGATCATACTATGTTTCAGTATAACTATAGGACTCTTTTCATTACAGTACATCCTCTCCATTTAATGATTTCTCAAACATGAATGTTCTCATGTATATAATATGTAAATCCGGCCTTGAAACATGATCTCATTCCGTTCATGCTTGCGATGAACACATTCCAAAAGTACCGTTATTTTTATTTTTCGGTTTGGGGCCGGGACAAGAGGTGATCATAAACATAATACACAAATAAATTCATAAGAGGGTTTGATGCTGGATATATGCATATTTTCATAAAAAGAGGTCTCTATATACAGTGAACAGCATAGTTATTCATACCCTTTGTAATTTGAAGTCTTATATATTTGTCTTCAAATGAAAGGTTGACTCATTTTGTGAATCATTTTATGTTATATAATATGCGTGAAATTCTTTGTCACATGATCTTGTATACATGAACATAAACCAGGACAAACCAATTTTTATAATGAAAAACAATGTCGACTCGGAAGTAGCATGGACATAGCCTACCCCCCCCCCCCCTCCCCCGTCACCTCCTTTCTCTCTCTTTCTCCTCGATTGGACTTTCTTACAGCCCCACCTCTCCCCCCCCCCCCCTCTTTCTCTTACTCCATAGGGCCTACACAGGAGGTAAACATGTAGAGCATGCACTAGTTGTAAATATACATTTACAACTAGTGCATGCTCTAAAAAAAGAGTGAATTTTCGCTATATTTTTACACCCCCGTAAGTGACGTCAGTGATCACTTGTTTAGGAGTGAGTATCGAGTGACTATCGAGTGCTCTCTAAAAGGAAAAGAGTGGAGTTTCACTTTATTTTCACTCTATTTTCATTCCCCCGGGAGTGACGTCAGTGATCACTCGATCCCCCCCCCCCCCATATGGAATTGCACTGTAAGTCAGTATTGTTCAATAGTCGCTTTTAACTCTCTTTTCGCAAAAGCTCAGCCTACAGAATGAATAAATGGTCCCAATCTTATTAGTAGACCAGACTCTTTCATTTAAAAGCAAAATATCAAATATTTTCCAGATATGAAATACTCTAGGCACACATAATCCGCTCGCAATGCATTCTCGTGAGGCGGAGCAAAGTTAATATTAGGATAAAAGTTGAATAAAGAACTTCATGTAAAATCGAGTATGTGTCTACTGTAAATCAAAAGAAGGTACATGATGTTTAATAGTCATAGGGTTCTCGATTTCACCGCTATAGGCTGAGGTGAGCTTGCCTTTGTGTACTTTTAAAGGGTTTATATACATTATCTCAGTGTATTTCCACTGTTTCAGCATGCGAGTCGGCGAAAGTTATGTTTAGCCGCGTTTCAGGGTTCATAAATTTTGTTATCGCCGGGAAAATGCCGAAATAATGCAACTCATTCAGGAGATTTTTATATTTTGTCTCTACTCTAAACATTATAACGAATTCCACCCCAACGTTTTCAAAAGAGTATTTTTTTTAAATTATTATTTAACACGTGAGCGATTGGGAGCCTGAATTATTGATGTGAGCCCTATATAGTCCCCATCAGTGTTGTCCAAGTCAGCAATTGTATATCATATTTCTTTAGAAAATAATAATTAATTATTTTGTCAAAGAACCCAACGACGCGTGACAATGACTCCGTTGGTAATGAACGAGCGTCATCGGTCCCATGGAAACGTTAACATGTTTTAATAGCATACACAGTGGCGTAGCTACGGGGGCACGGGAGGCCCCTAATCGAGGGTCAAACAAACAGAGAAAAGAAAGAATGTGTGTGTGGGGGTGCGTGTGTGTGTGTGTGTGTGTGTGTGTGTGTGTGAGAGAGAGAGAGAGAGAGAGAGAGAGAGATAGGGTAGAGAGAGAGAGAGAGAGAGAGAGATAGGGTAGAGAGAGAGAGAGAGAGAGAGAGGAGGTACGACCCCACCCATCTCAATGGCCTTGTTAATTTTCTTTTCATCCACCGAGTAACACTGGTCCCCCCCTCCCTCCCCTTCAGTGCCTGAACACATAATCTACGCCACTAAGCACTCACAGCAATCGACAAGTGTCTTCTTGTACAAGAACGCAGTATGCAGCCCCCCCCCCCCCCGAAAAATGATAGGGCTATGTATTTTGTCGGTAAATGCATATATCTATGATCCCTATTCAACATCTCTGGACATTGCTGAACCCAGACCCTTATCAAAATCGGACTATAAATGATAATAATTCATGATATCTTTACACTTCATACTATGCCCCCCCCCCCCCCCCGCCCCATGCACGGCTGAATGGGTTTAAATTGTCTCGTCAAACAGGCCTTCGTCTGCTCTTCACTATTTTTAGTGACTCATCTGATCTGTCTCCGCCGTTAGGCGAGCTGCGAGCAGCAAATGCTTGATTATTGCAGCTATGGAAACAGTGCCTATTACCTATTAATGTATTCCAGACAAAATTTATGACACTGTCTTAATATCGGTCCTACCAACGTGAAAATAATGATTGTATCCACGGCAAGCGCATAGCCATGGGGAACTGTTGTCCCTCAAAAGGTAGAAAGATTTGTAACCAAATGGATGTCTATTACTTTTGCTCAATGTGTCGCTTCCCCGGCCCCCTATGAAAAAGCTGCATGGTTACGCTAATTAAATGATCCATGAAGGCATTACTCACTCCCAGTCAGGATTTTAAAAAAAAATCCCTTTGATAATAATCATCACTCATTTACAAAAGGGTGATCCAACGACGCGTGAAATAATTCTCTCCGTTGGTAATCACCAAGTGGCAACCATTATTGAATATAATTGCTGCCATAGAAACACTACGCATCCGTTCTCGGTTATTAGCAACATAACACTAACGGATGAATTATAAATATACGGTTCTCACGACAGAACCGCCACATTGGTTAATTGCTTACGGCACATCAGACGTCCAAAAGCATCTAGCTCCTCAAAATTTCCTCCATCTATACAAACGTCTTCTAGACACAATCTTCAAACATGGTAAGCCGATTTTCTTCAGCTTTTCATAATTGGATAATATAATTGAATTCAATGAAATTAGATTTAGTGGCATTTTGAAAAAATAAAAAATTCATTCATTAATCAGGATGTTGAATGGACCCGCAAGTTGGAATGATTTTATCTGTAACATAGTTTCTTTTTATTAGACAACTCTCAAATTATGCCACCGAATTACATTTTGTAAAAATAATGTGTCTGTAGATTCATTTTTGCTGTGTATTATTATCAAGATATCCCTACCTATCTCGAAAGGTTCGGTGAGAGCTTTTTATGTAAAATACAATGACGTCAAAAAAGTGACAAGAAAGTTGCCAATCGATGTTCATCTGTTGAAATATTCATGCAACCATCTCATTATTCTCCTAGCGGGATTTTTATGACATTGAACATTGCAAAATAAAAAGCTTTACGATTTCCTTCTCTTGCTTGAATCGATAGAAATACCTTGTAATGCTTCAAAAAATGATACTGATGATAGAGAATGGAAAATTAGGCTCTCAAGACATGTGAAGAAAATTTACTGGAAGTATTTTCAAGGGTTTGCCATGATCTGTTTTTTTTTTTTTTTTTTTTTGGGTTCTGTTTTAAGAGGTGGCGTTGTTACAGGAGGGGCAAAGGGGGTGCGTGCCCTCCCCTAATGAAGCAAAATTTAAAAAAAAAATCAAAGAAATGGAGAAAAAGGGAGAGAAAATGAGTGGGGGAGGGAACGTGAAAAGAAGTCACTATTCACACACTCTCCCCGTATTAATCGCCTTGTTAATCCGCATTTCATTTTTCCAAGTTAGACTGGTACTATCCCAGTTATGACAGTACCTTATCCAAAAGATTCTATTCTACTTCGAACAATAGATAAAATATTGAATTTCATTCTTATGCACGTAGTCAATCAGCATGCGGGCAAGGGGCGATAGTCGTACTGTCTGATGTGGTAACCATAGTGACCACGCATCATGTGCAGGGTAGAGATGCACCATCGTAGCAACGTGCATAGCAACGGCAAACATTCGATTGGAATCGATAAATCATTCATGCATTATGAAATAGGCATGCCCAATGAGGTCCGACTTATCAGGAAAATCAAGATAGAACTAATAAGGAATCGATAGACTTCTATCATCAGATTCACACTGGAATATAAACCATTAAAAAAAAATCAGTAGTAAAGGAGTAAAATTGGAGGGGGAACCAAAAAGAAAATAAACAAAAATAAAACCTGAATTGAATCACATCGCAAATGTTATTCCATTCCATTAAAAGAAGAGTATACAGGAATCAAATTTCATTTTTCGTATTCATGGAGATCACTGAAGACAGATTAAGCATTCAAACTTTTAACTTTAACGTAGTGGAGGTTTTGTATTAGACGTGCTTAATAGCAAAATATTCTGAAAGGTGTGTACGTGCGTCTGTATTGTTGTGAGAGGGTGGGAAAGCGTGTGTTTTTTTTAGGGGTGAGAAGACATGAGCCCTTGAAAGGTGAGCCCCCCTTGAATGTTTGCCCCCCCCCCCCCAATCCCAAACTGCTTCCGGCGCGCCTGATCACAATTGACTCTATTAGCATGATTAGGTTATCTCAAATCACTCACATTTGTTTTTAGATAACAACTGCTTTTGATTGCTCAGCAACATTTTTTCTTCAACTATGTTTTCAGTGGCAGGCCTACAGCGCTGGTTCAACCCCCCCCCCCCCCGATGAATTGCAAAATAAGAGCAAGAAAGAGAGCTAATATGGCGAAAGAATTTAGAAAGGATGAGGGGGGGGAGAACTTTAGAAGAAGATCAAACGTGAAATTCTCCTCTTATTCATTGTACACTGCAACTCTGACTCAGTTCATTTCGCTTGTCGAATGTACCCAATCCAGTCTTAGACCAGTGCCCCTCCCCTACCCTGACCATTGCAAAATGCGCCTTTGAATATGGTTATGATATAAGTAACATTTTCTTTTCAGAAACACGTTAAAAAATAAAACGTAACATCAATATCAATGATGAATATAAACATTGCTGCTTTGCTAGCGGTATCTCAATTAAGAGTGGAGTAGCGTGGGTCCAGCCATTAAGGGGGTCCTTCGGGAAGGTGGGGGGGGGGGGGCACCGGTCTTTAATAGTTGGATGAAACACGCATTGACGATCCCATCGATTAGTGGAAGGATGTGGCAATTTTCTTTCTCGCGTTCCTTTTCATCCTCTCCCTTCCTTTCTCAATTTTTCCATTTTTTTTTCTTTATTCGCCATTCCATTGAAGGGCACGTGCCCTCGACTACTTCATAGGCTATCGAAATTTAATTTAACTTATTTGTTTATTTCTTTATTAGCGTGAATGTATCTCTATCCACGTCGGCCAAGCCGGAGTCCAGATCGGCAATGCCTGCTGGGAGTTGTACTGCCTTGAGCACGGTATCCAGCCTGATGGTCAGATGCCCTCTGACAAGACCATCGGAGGTGGTGATGACTCCTTCAACACCTTCTTCAGTGAGACTGGGGCCGGCAAGCACGTTCCCCGTGCTGTCTTCGTCGATCTCGAACCAACCGTAGTCGGTAAGATTATTGTTCTTCATCCTTTGGTTTTGTTTAATTTCATCGACGTTAATGCAATGCTTTTAATTGAGAAGGTCCTAATAGCCCCCCCCCCCCTCCCCCTTGAAAGCATAATATATGCATAAGAAAATCGACACTAATTGTATTATGTCCACACCACACAGAGCTGCATTCTTTGAAAATTCTGCCCCACCCGCTCCCCTCAGGGTGGAATTCCGAATTCCTCATGTTGATTAATCCCTGGACACACCACTGAATTATTTGTTATGACTTGATCATCATAATGAAGTCACTTACTTTTATTTCGTCTGACCTAATAAAGAACCTAGATAGTAGGCCGATGAACTATATGATTAAGTCGCAGGATAGGACTTTTTGTATTTGACTATTCTCGGTAATCTTTAAAGGCATTGATGTATTCACATAGTCTGCTTGTTCTTGTCCAGATGAAGTATTGATCAATTGATTTGTCACTTTAAACACATTTTCAGATGAGGTTCGTACCGGCACCTACCGTCAGCTCTTCCACCCTGAGCAGCTGATCACCGGCAAGGAGGATGCTGCCAACAACTACGCCCGTGGTCACTACACCGTCGGAAAGGAGCTGATCGATATTGTCCTTGACAGGATCAGGAAGCTGGCTGACCAGTGCACAGGTCTCCAGGGATTCCTCATCTTCCACAGCTTCGGTGGCGGCACAGGTTCGGGCTTCACCTCCCTGCTCATGGAGCGTCTCTCCGTCGATTACGGAAAGAAGTCCAAGCTCGAGTTCGCTGTCTACCCCGCACCGCAGATCTCCACCGCCGTTGTCGAGCCCTACAACTCCATCCTGACAACTCACACCACCCTCGAGCATTCCGACTGTGCCTTCATGGTCGATAACGAGGCCATCTACGATATCTGCAGACGTAACCTCGATATCGAGCGTCCAACCTACACCAACCTGAACCGTCTCATCGGCCAGATCGTCTCCTCCATCACCGCTTCTCTGCGATTCGACGGCGCCCTGAACGTCGATCTGACGGAGTTCCAGACCAACTTGGTGCCGTACCCACGTATCCATTTCCCTCTAGCTACCTACGCCCCAGTCATCTCTGCCGAGAAGGCCTATCACGAGCAGCTAACCGTCGCCGAGATTACCAACGCCTGCTTCGAGCCCGCCAACCAGATGGTGAAGTGCGATCCCCGTCACGGCAAATACATGGCTTGCTGCATGCTCTACCGTGGTGATGTCGTCCCCAAGGATGTCAACGCCGCCATTGCTACCATCAAGACCAAGCGTACCATCCAGTTTGTCGACTGGTGTCCTACCGGCTTCAAGGTCGGTATCAACTACCAGCCACCCACCGTCGTCCCTGGTGGTGATCTCGCAAAGGTCCAACGTGCTGTCTGCATGTTGAGCAACACCACCTCAATCGCTGAGGCCTGGGCCCGTCTCGACCACAAGTTCGATCTGATGTACGCCAAGCGTGCCTTCGTCCATTGGTACGTCGGAGAGGGTATGGAGGAAGGAGAGTTCTCCGAGGCTCGTGAGGATTTGGCTGCTCTCGAGAAGGACTACGAGGAGGTCGGCGTCGATTCCGTCGAAGGCGAGGGCGAGGAGGAGGAAGGCGAAGAGTACTAGACAGATTCATATTCGCCCCCGCCGATCCTTAAATGATTTTGTTTTAGTACCAGTCTACATTTTTCAACAAATTGAGTCTATTTAACTGACTGATTATTCCTCGTTCTGTTATGATTCGATTTAATGTGAATTATTTATTTTTGTTTGATACTTTTTTATTCCAGTTTTACACATCTAGCAAGAAAAATCATTACATATTTATACGTGACAACAGAAAATAAAAAAAATATTGGCTCTTAAGTGTTTGGGTAAGGTAAATACATACAAATAACAGGAGGGTTGACCATGGCGGCGAAAATAATAAAGTCTAATACATGTTGTATACATCGTATCAAAAAGGAAAAAAACATTACTTGGAAAAGGAAAAAAGAAGTTTTGCACAGTTATCAGAAATCACAGATGAATATTTTAGATAGTCTTTATAAAGTATATAAAAATACACATTCTGATACAGAGTTTTTATCTCTTACATGGACCGATTTTTAATGGGTTTTTTTTTTTCAACAACTTTTCGCAATCTTTTTTCTTTCTTTGCAGTGAAAATCATTGTTGCCTTAAAGATGTTAAAGTGACCCAAACTGAAATATTCAGTTTTGCTGGTAAAATGGAAAACAAAATTCCATACAGGTTATCATTTATCAAAAGAAATATATCTATTGATATTATTGAGTTCCCATCATTGTATGCAATGTTTGTGTGTATCTCGAGACAGACTGATGCAACATGTTGGCTCGTAGTAATTAGGTGTGTGTCTCTCAGTATGGTGAGAAACGAAATGCGTGCATATCCATGGGGATAGTTCAGACAGAGAGAGAGGGGGGGGGTGAGAGGGAGAGAGATAAAGAAAGAGTTGGAGAGAGAGAGAGAGATGCTAGAGAGAAAACAAATTAAGAGTGGATTTTATGATGGCTATTTTTGATGGCTAAAACTATAGTTCCGAGCAGGGGGGGGGGGGGTGAGAGAGAGAAAGAAAGAGAGAGAGAGAGAGAGCGAGATTAAGGGAAAGAGAGAGATGCTAGAGAGAAGCAAAAAGTAAGAGCAGATTTTATGATGGCGATTTTTGATGGCGAAAACTGTTTTCGCTCCTCTTAATTAGTTAACTTAGAGCTTATTGTAACCATGGTAACATAATCCTTTTCTAACAATACTTATCGCTGATTCTAGATGACATGGATGATGGAACTATAATTATTGAACTGGATTAACTTAATAACAGCACATCACAATAATGACATGAAATGAACCACAGTACAGAATATTTCAAAACTGATATGATATCATGAATACATAATAAATGAATAGAATTAGATTTAGATAATTATTTACACAGGGATCTGCAAACTTCTTTTTTTATATTTTAAATCAGGAGCAACTAGTTATTTCCTGGGGAAATGTCCCCCGCCCTCACCCCCCCCCCCCGATCACCGCCCCTGATTGCCGCCCCTGGATTAAATGTACATAAAATAATTTTTGTCTCCTTTAGCATTTTAAAGTGTCGTACAGAGGAACAATATAAAAGCTTGAAAGCTTTACAAATAACCAATCCTGCAAACAGTAACCATCACTATTTGCATCACTATTTGAATTGAAAATAGATGTATAATGATATCGCCATAGTACTTCAGCCCTCCATGATGCCCCTGAAGCCCAGTGTGTGAGAGAGAGAGAGAGAGAGAGAGAGAGAGAGAGAGAGGGGGGGGGGGGGGAGGAGAGATCGACAGAAAGAGAGAAAGAGAAGTGAGGTGAGAAGCGAAGAGGAAGATGGTCGGAGAGGCAGAAGATACGGAGGGAGGGGGTGGGGGTATAGACAGAAAGACAGAATGAAATCTATCCCACATAATAGTCTCTTTCTTTGGTATATTCTTCTCACGTTCTTTTTTTTTTTTCATGATGACAAAGTTATATGTTGTTGAATACTGAAATAGCAAAACAAACCAAGATGATTTTATGCAAACTGCGTGAGAAAATTCATTTAGCAGCCAGAGGCAATGATTTTCAGAGATACTAACTTGATCAGGGGCAAGTGCCTTGAGAGTCACTCGCCCCTAAACAATAAAAGACGAGAGAACTTATTATGAAACAGGTACTCGAGAGAGCGAGAGGGGGTTTGGAGTGGCGAGAGGCAACAAGGAGTATTTAAGTGAAGAAATTACACTATATATATATATATCACCCTTTGGATACACTGCATCCCATTAAAAAAAGGGGTATTTATGACGATTTAGTAAAAACCGATAACCCCTCCAACCCCCCCCCCCCCCCCCCCCCCCCCCATTCCCCAGTCATGATTGGACAAACGAGACGCCATTTGATAGACTGGTCAACTCGGCAACCTGGCTACTTCGACCAAGTTCTGTGATGACCCCTTGCTTCGATAACACGAAGGGTGATATTTTCTTGCGGGAAATATTTTAGGCCGAAAATGTATAGAGACCATTTACGGACGTGGGCGCGCGCAATACCTTTGGGCGCGCGTTAGTTAGTCTTACTAATTAGATTTAATTCGTTTCTTGTTATTATGTAAGCTAATGTCGAGGAAAATATGAGAAAGTTATCATACTTTCTAGAACTTTATTAATTCATATATCGATATATTTGTATATTTTTAAATACTAATTCACAATAATTGGCATATAGATAAATTTAGTTCCTTAGAGTACGGTATATCAAAACGACTGCACGAACCCTATCTTTTCTTTGACCTTTAAACTTTCCATCTAATCCGCGATTTTTTTCACGCTGCGGGTTAACGATTCTGCCTTGCCAAACTTTCTCCATTTGAAAAATCCACTACTTGCTTTTCTCCATTTGAGCAAAATGACGAAGTGAGTTAATTGAATAATTTTCACAGTATTTTATCTTTTCATCTCCCTGTTTTGTGCTTGCTTTGTGTCGAAAATCCAAAGTAACATTTATTGAAGTCTAAAAATTTGCACGGGGGCTTTCCATGTCCATGAGCGGTGGTATAGTCAAGCCAACGCCTGCTCCAGCGGCCTGCTGTTCACTGAAACCTGTGAGCGTGAATGGCACAATATGCGCCGCGGTGCATACATCTTGTATAGTCATGGACACTCACACTTATGCGAGGTTATTGGAGATAACCTCGCACTCTGTACCTTCATACCGTGAGCAATTGCCTCCCATAGACAATTGTGTGATATCTTGCCCTTATGTGTGCAGGAGGGGAACAAGTTCACCGACCAAAGACGGCCTGAAAATTTCACTTGATCAAGACAAGATGATAAAAAAGTCTTAAACTTAAAGGTATTAAACAGTAGTGGTAGCAAAATGAAAGTTGGCATGAAACTGCTCAAAAACAGTCTCATAATATTGTTCGGCTTGCATAAAAAGATACATGAGTGAGATAATCCGGTATTCTATTCATGATTTCCGGTGATTTTCAGTAAAATAATTCAAATGATCGAATATCAACGGTTACCTTATAATTATACCCTCGCTAAGGACCACCTACCCTGACGCTCCCGGCTCAACGGCGCACAGCGGTTCGCACACTGTTTACACGTGTGTGAACTGTCAACGCGGTACCGCGCTTGTAATTCGATGTTTGTTTTGGGGGATATTTTAACCATTTCTAAACCATTTTTTTTCAAACAAACATCACCTACGTTCGAAATTAATCATTTCACAACAGTATATGTAGTAATTTCCATTCCAGCTGACAAAGTAGTTAAATATCCAAAGCGCCACCTTTCCCACTACTGTACGATACCTTTAAACTTAAGATTCCATCAAAGGATCTGGCATGAAATTAGATATTCTATCATTCTAAAATGTAGAAGGAAGTATTTCCTCAAAATTTTGCTGATTATATTGGTGTTTTTACCTCAACTTAAGTTAGAGGTCGTGACAGACCGAAATTGACACAGCCCCATATAGATCTAGTGATGGTCCTGTGAGTGAGTCATGGATTGTATTTCCGAACAGCATTGTATTACCAAACTTGTACAGTTAAGCGCCTAAAATGGATTAATGGTTTTCATACGCATGGGTCTACGGGTATGTTCTCCACACTATTGAAACATAACAAAGAACACAGGGTAGAAAATTATAAAATGAGGCAAAAAACATAGACCTAAGTAATATCTTATAACCTGCTCTCTTGTCACCCCCAGTCTTCATCCCATTGTCCCCAAATCGGGGTAGATTGTGTCTTTTTCCCATAGGTTTCACACGTTCAGTAATACATGTACATTATCTTTTTCAAGGGACCAAAATGCTGCGTTGTTGGGAAGGGGTTCGCTCGGACGGGAATATTGTATCATATATACGTTGCCAATTTAAAATTCCATCAATCACATTTTCACAGAAAAGTTAGTCAATAAGTGTAGGAACACTCCTGCCAAGTTATTTTGCTCAAAACCATTTCATTAAAAAGTTAAGCCATTTTGATTAAGGGGGGAGGTACTTTTTTTGTTGTTTATAGCCTATACAGTACAGTCTAAGATCATTTCACATTGATATCATCCAGATTATCATTTGATACTGATAAGCTTAGATTTATAATGAAATTCTTATGTATTTATTCTGTCTTGAACTGCATTAATTCAAAAAACATTTTTTTCATTTTCCTTAGTTAACAAACATTTTTATAATTCTCTTATGTTTTATTTTAGAAATAGTCTACTCTTTCTATTCTCCACTTTCCTCCTTTTTATTTATTTTTTTATTTGTTGATGTATGAATGGCATATAGCATTTTCACTATTTATGGGAATGATTTTACTTGTTCTTACAGAGGGAGGAAAGATCTTGGGGATATCACCTCACACAACATCAAACAGCTGAAGAAACTCAACTCAGTCGTCTTCCCCGTCTCTTACAATGACAAATTCTACAAGGACGTCTTAGAAGTGGGAGAACTGGCCAAACTAGGTAATCGTTGGTAACTACATGTGTATATTGGTTTGCAGTGAATAAGATAATGAAATTACATGTAGGTTGAACGGTAATACTTACTAAAACCAGAAACTTTCGCGACATAAAACTTTCGCGAATTGTTAACGACAGCCAAATTTGCTGTAAGAAACTTTCGCAAATTGCAATAATTTTATGTTGTTTCAATTGTGATTTGATTATTTCGCAGCCTGAAACTTTCGCAAATCTCGACCACTCGCGAAAGTTTCATGCACGCAAAAAGTTCTGGTTTTACAGCCCGGGAAGGGGGGGGCATGCCTCATTGAGACCTGTACATCATCCAGGTAAATCACTTTCTGAAAAGCACCCTAAATGGGGACTGCGATAGGAGTAGTTTTGATACTCTAAACAGGGAAACCCTTCTAACATCTGATTTTTATAACCTTAACAGCAATTTTGTATCTTGTGTGGTATTTTACATCCTATTTGAGGATTACATCATCATCATAGACCTTTTTTTTTTTAGCCAAAAAGGAACCATAAAAGAAATCTAACTTAATTTGGAACACATTACCAAACTACAGTTATATCCCCCCCCCCCCCCCTCTTTCCGCGGATCTTCTTCTTGTCACCTCTGAATTTGATACCCTTTTTCTTGAAATTTGTGTTTTTTGATATCCTAAAAGTGTAACCCGGGTTACTCGCCTAATGCTGAAAAAGTACCCTTTTTATCTGTTTTTGTGTACACGGATGATGTACAGGCCTCAATTAGACATGCCCCTCCCCCCCCCCAAGGTTTTACAGTATTTAGTAAATCATATATACTACAATTTGAAATCCAATTGCCAGTAAAATTTGAAATCCAATTTGTAGAATCGGAAACTTGTTGTAGACAACAGCCAGTTTCATCTAGCAAAGAAACTTTCGTGAATCACAAAAAGTCAGTGTTGTGACTGATGTAATTCTATTATTTTACGATATGAAACTAATTGTTTTATGTACACAAAAGTTAAGGTTTTACAATATTTGTAAGTGCAGCATACGGCAATGACGCAGTACTAGCACTCAACTTTGACCTCTTGTATGCTCCAGCATCAAATCATATCTTGATTTTTGTTTGTTCTATCATACTGCCATTTGAAATCATTCATTTGTGCCTCCAGAATATTGCCATTTGAAATCGAGTATTTATTTGTACCTTTAGTATACTACAATGTGAAATCATATTATATTTGATTGTACCTCTATCATACTGCCATTTGAAATCAAGTATTTATTTATACAGTATTTGTATGTCCCTCTAGCATACTACAATGACATTGTGGTGGGTGCTGTATGCTGTAGAATCGATACAACAGACCAAGGAGCAAGACGTCTCTACATCATGACCCTAGGATGTTTGGCACCGTACAGGAGACTGGGAATAGGTAAGCAACATTTTTGAAATTGTATAACACGCTTGGTGCTAATAATATCAAGGGTGGAGATTTCAAATGAAAAATACCAAGGGCAAACTCTCTTTGACAAGTGTGCTGACTAGGGTAATATAGAATGCGAGCATGCTCTCAACCTGCAAAGTTGCTTTGATCGTCCAAAAACATCCCTTGGGATGCTGCAAGGGCATATTTCACTTCATTTGCACCAACGGTAAACAGTTTCCTGGAGAGAAGCCTGTAGTTCGTTACTGTCTCTCTGGTGTTGCTATAGAAGGGGGATGTGACACACACACACACCCCCCCCCCTTAAAAAAAAAGCTTTCTTTCTGCAAACATGTCATATTTATAGCCTGTAAGTGAATTACCGAAATTGATGACCTTACTTTTTATTTTTCTGTAAAGTAATTTGTTTTTATTGCTGTTGGAAAACCCTATTCCGATCCCTTGATGAAATATATTCTGGAGTTAGTAGTGTCGCTGGAGCAAATGTTGGATGAGTAGACACTGGGGTGGGGGACAGATGGTTTTTAAAATTCTCTTAAAACTTTTAAAAGTTACCTCTCCGTAGAGGTGTTCATCATGATATGGGAAATCACATGAGGAAATATTCCCATCCATTGATATAAAACATTGGTCTGTTCCTTGCTTTCAGTCCCATTCATTAGTATTGGTGTTTGAAAAAAAGAATTGAACTGTTTCTTATTCCCTCACAGGTACTATGATGCTCAAACATGTTCTAGATTTCTGTGAGAAAGATGGACGCATTGACAATATATACTTGTAAGTTCTCTCGTAACCTTTTATGCCAAAATCTTCTAAAGCAGGTGCTCTTTTTCATGATACCAAATACAATTCATATATCCTGCTCTGACTAGTTATAACTGTGGCTTACAAGCTATGTTTTCCCCATGATGTGCTAGGGATAAAACACAAGTTTCCTAATAATTCTTTGTACAAAAGCTAATAATGTGATAACTTAGATAAAACATGCGTATACCATGTTCACTAAACAAAGTCTGTATGATACGAGTAGCACATCATGAAAAACACCTCATGTACAGTATATTTTTGTAACAAAGATTTATCAACTTGTGACATGTATTATTATTATTATTATTATTAATTCGGCAAAGACCAAAACAAGAAATCATTGAATAATGATGAATTACAGTTGTAATTACAAGATTTAGAGACAACAATCATGACTTAAAGGGAAAGTCCACCCCGATACCAAGTTAGCTTCAAATGAAGCAAAAAAAGAAAAGAAAAAGACCATCGGGGAAACCCGAGCAAAATCCAGTGAGAAACAAGAAAGCTTCCGAAGCCGCAACCAATCAAATACAAACCGGCAACCCCGCGTCGCATCCTGCGGGCCCCCTCCCCCACTGCCCCATACATTTTTTTTTTTAATCATAAACTTCCATTCTATCTATATATCACACACGCACCATCGATACAACAACCACTGCACGTATCATTTCTAACACTGTGAAAGTTTGTGAGAGAAACTTTTTTTTAGAATACAGTGATCTTAAACTCATGTCACAGCGAAAAAGAGGAAGAGGGGAGCGGTGGCTGCACTTTGTGTTTCAGGGACATTTTTGTGATGTTATTGTATTGCATGGCATCACTTATGGTTTGTGAAGATAGCTTAAAGGGAATCAGTAACTTTGTAGAGACTTGATTTAATAAATTGTTGAATTTTGATATCTGTCTTGTATAATGATGTTCAGAAGGATGAATAAATAGCAAGGCATAGAAAGGTTTTCAAATATACAATATTATTATTAAGATATCTATGACTGAATACTGGCATTTACGAAATCGTACAGGGTACGCTTTGGTCTAATACTGCAATCTATGGGGGAAAATGAGTCTGGTATTTCCGGTCACTTGTATATGATTACTTTTGTGAAGCACATGATGATTTTGAACTTGTGCATTTTTTTCCCCTGGGCTTCATTTTTACACCATATTACATACACTGATAGCATGTAAGGCCAGGCAGCTCAGATTTTATCAAACCTGTACAAAGTTACCAAATATCATCCATTATTCCCTCATTTTGACAGACATGTGCAGATCAACAACGATTCGGCCATCAACTTCTACAAAAAGTTTGAGTTTGAAATCATTGAGACGAAGGAGCATTACTACAAGCGCATAGAGCCCGCTGATGCCCACGTCCTGCAGAAGACCCTACGGACCAAACAAACCAACGGTGTCCAAGCTTCGTCATGAGAGGGCATCCTTGAAGTATGACATGTTTCTGTAAACATTGCATCATGACATTATGGACTCGAGTTGTAATGGTGTGAAATTTGACTCAGTGTGTGAGTGCCAGATTTGGTAGCATGGAGCTACTTCTTGGAAAGATTTGACAGTCAAAAAGGAGGAATCTTCAATGAATAGTAGGTGAGGTTGATGAGGTGAAGACACGATGTCTGTTACACGACAATATGAAGAAGTTTTTACCTTTTAAGTAATAAGATGAAATAAATCAAGAAATGAATGAAACTCTGATAATAAGTGTTAACATACATGCACATCGAGTCCACGGAATGCTATTTATATGCTATTTATATTAGAATAATTTAGGTAAAATTGATTTCTAGTTTCTTGTTCCAGTTGTTTGTTTTTACCTACAATTGCTATTGGGTCAATTTCCACATAAATTTTTCTTAAGATTTTATTTCTACATCTACTATGGAGGCTTAAGAAAAGGTGAAATTTCACAATATCAATGATTTTATCTAGATTTAAAGGCTTCTCTATTTTAATTGAAAACGAGAGGAAGCAGTAGGTGAAAAGAAACTAAAATTCAATTTTACCTGACATGGGCCCTCTTGCATAAAAAGTTGTGATTAAACGCAACTTGATTTTCAACCAGTCAGGATCAAGTATTCAGGACTTGCGTTTAATTTTTTGAGTTGTGATTAAACGCAACTTTTTATCCAAGAGGGCCCTAGTGATTACCTACATGACATAATTATAAGGGGCAGTTATTATCTTCTTTTCTTAAAGATTCATTTTCTTGACCCTTACTCAATTTCATAGAGGAAATGGGTCAAAGTTCATAAGTATTTGTCTTGGCAGTGTCTGGGTTGTATTTTGTCAAAGACAGAAGGTTGCAGTTGATTTTAGGTCGGGTTAGGGTTTGGGCATGGTGTTGTGAAGCAGGGTTTACGCCAGGAATTCGGTTAGTGCTTAACATTGACTACAGAGCAATCGCCGTCAGAGCACTTCTAGTAAAATCATTAGTTTTCTGATGGCAGACTTCCTGTCTTCACATATAACATGTACAGTGGAAACTCGTTATAAAGAGCTCCGATATAACGAGATTCCTGATATAATAGGTAATTTTTGATGGTCCCATGTCTTTGTTCTTTTGGTGTTTTTTTTTTTACCCTGATATAAGGAGATTCCTGATATAACAAGGTCATTTTCATGGTCCCAAGATCCTTGTAGTGAGTTTCCACTGTATAGCATTCCTATGTACATGGAGTGTGTACTTCCCAAAGTATATGCTCTAGTTTCTTGTGAGTAGCATATACGTGTTCAATTATACTGTTCCATTAAAGATTTACGGGTTGATTGAGGTGAAAAGGCACACTGTTTAAAGATTCATTTTCAAGTGGTGGTGTGTGCAAGAAAAAGAGGAGGAAAATGATTTTATTGATTACAAATCAGATAAGAATGCAAATAAACAAATTTATTGACTCAAGCAGATAGTGTTTTGGGGATTACTTGAATGACATTAATTTTGGGGTTTGAATTTTTCCCTTCGGAGGAAAGTGGAGAATGTTGAAAACTGAAATGTTTCCTGTTAAGGAGTACGAAACAGTATATATTGGAAGGTGGACAAAATTGATGAATATTTCACCCAAACCTTTTTTTATTCAATACATTTCATAATACTGTACCTCATGTAGAAGGTTGCAGTTTCATATTATGTGTAACAAGCCAATGGAAACTAAATTTCTATGTGTTGAATCATATAGACCGATAAAGATAAATCTGAATCTGAATATCCTATACAAACAGCGAAGTCGAAAGTATAATCAACACTATAACAATGAGAATATGATTATTTTCCCTTTTTTAAAATAAAGAAGCTACTTTCATAGGCAACAAAAGAGCACTTAATTTTAAAGCTAGCCATGATTTCTTTCCAATGATATTGCCTACCATACCCTTGTTAGAGACAGTTCATTTGGTTTTATATGCCCATGTTAATCATTGGCAGATCAGGTAGTAGACATCTTGTCATAATTTTCAAGTTAGAAATATGGATCTCATTTTATTTCGGTAATTTCTCAATTGATTTTCTACATCCGCTTTGAATTGAATTATATAATGTTGCTCACTTGAAAACTTTGCATACAATGTATTTTATATGCTAAAATATTAAAGAAAACTTGTACTATTTGAATTGATGACTGGATTTCAATTTGAGTTTGGGTCAATGTGTCTGTAGTAGTGGGGTAGAAAAGTAATGGGAGGAAAAGGGTGAAAGATAGAGATGGGATAGATGGAAAGAGAGAGAGAGAGAGAAGAAAGGTAGAGGGACGAAATTGAGAGAGAGAGAGAGAGAGAGAGAGAGAGAGAAAGGGAGGAGGGGAGAGGGGAGAAGAAAGAGAGAAATGGGGTTTTATGTGGAGATGAAGGAAAGAGAGAGAAGTGGGGGTTGTATGGCAATAGAGAAATGAATGAATGAACGAATGAATTTATTACCATTTCTGAAACAATATATGAAATATATTTACAAATGTGAATGGTAATGGGATCCACGAAATAGCTGAAATGGCTAATGAATATGTGGTTCCCTGACAAATTATGTAAATGTGATATAAGTAAAGACTACTTAAAATACCTATATACTTCTTAGAAATACAAATGCTCTAACAAATGTCATCAATAATCAGTTTTTTTTTAAAAAAGAAGTAAATATTGGCAAGAAGTGCATGTACTATACACACACGCATAACACTCCCTGCCCCCAGCCACCAGTGCGCGACACTTACCCCTGCCACGAGAATTTGTCGTGTACTGAGGTGACAAGAAGAGGTGAAATGTATTGATTGAAAGAGAGGGGAGAGATAGAGCGAGATGAGGAGAGGGAGGAAGAGAAATACAGAGTTGGAGAGAGAGAGAGAGAGAAAGTGGATGACTGGGGAAATGTATTGAAAGAGGGGGATCGGAATGGGAGAAGGAGAAATAGAGCTAGATGGAGAAAGAGAAATTAGTAGTGGGACGAAGAGAAAGGAGAAGGGGGTTGATGAAGAGATGAAGAGAGAATTAGATGGAGAGAGAGAGAGAGAGGAGAGAGAGAGGAGGAGAAGGAAGAAAGGTTGAGCGAGTTGGAAAGTGAAATAAAGGGTTGGGTAAACGCGCAGGAGATGTTGTAGAACTTGATCTTTAGGTTGTAATTTCAATTTTCAATACCATCACACAAACAAGAGATGTATTTTGAAACATTGATGATAATCTTTATTCTAAATATAATCAATTAAAATTACATATTTATATACATGTACATGAACATGAAGTAATGTATGTTGCACAACTATTTCATTTATTAACTTGTAAATACATCTTACCCAAAAGTTGGGATGCATAAAATCTATGTAATGTACGTATTTTCTTCACAACAATGATAATTTGGTTTTGTCCATGATATAAACTATTGGATTGACAATGCATAATTTGCTTTGGAATAATATAAATAATTGTGTGTACTAAGATATCAATATTTATCTTATACGTGGAATGTAAGAGTGGACAACGTAATTCAAATAGTAAAAAGGAAAATGATAAAAATCAGCTATGTAGGCCTCAGGCCTACAGCGTTTTTATGTTGTCCCCGAATCAGAACATTCGGGTAAAGTTATACAATTTATCGCATGTGCAACACAACTCATGAATTTGCTATGACCAACGAAATAGACAAGCTAAAATCAGACGCAAATTTGTCACGGATGCTGCATCCATTTCAAATGTCATCAAAGTAAAACTGCCATTTACATACTATGCAGATGGAAGTTTTTCTTAAGTGCTATGCAATTCATTGCACATGGAAAAAAAATACGGATAATCGTGCGCACATACACTAGACTATCAGTTAAAATCATGAAGTAGGATTGTGCTGATCATACACTTTCTGAGACACAACACAACAATATTTCAGAATAGTGATACAAACAAGGAAGAAAGAAGGATTTACAGGGCTATTTTCCCCCTTTTTTTGGAGGGGGGGGGGGGCTATTGTAGTACCAGTGGGATTTCTGTGTGAATTTTTTTTTAAAGTAAACATTTTGTCAGAGCCCACAAAGATTGGCACTGCCGATGCTACATGTGATTACTATTCTAATATTCCATTTCATCCCTTGGAATAATTTCAAAATTTACTAATTCATTGTCTACTATCGTGCTTTCTGTATCTTCATTTCTGCAACTGTACCAGAATAAGTTACATTTCGAAGCTTATAACCAACAAGCGTTGCATTTATTTCATGCCCCATTTCATTCCCATTTTAGCCATGTCTTTAATGTCACCAGGGCCCTGTCTTTTAAAGACTTGCGATTGATATCAATTTCAAATTATTTGCAATCAATCGAAACTCTTTATAAGACAGGGCCCTAAAGTATGCAAAATTGATTTGGTATAATTAAAAATGAAAAGTATTATTATCTCCGTTCTGCGAATTAAACTATAAAATGTAAAATATGACATTGAATTTAAAATGAACCTATAAACTGAAACTTTGCCTATGTCCTCCTCCTGCTGAGACATATATATATCTATATATATATATATATATATATTATATATATATATATATATATATATGCGGTGTTTTTATTTGACTCCTGAGTTAATCTACTAATTACACACCGACGCAGAACTTTTCATACTTTATATATATATATATATTCTTTTCAGGGTTACTATATATGATATACAAGACTACAGTGGAGCAGCGTGGGTCAAGTTATGGGGTGGGATGAGGGTGGGCACTGGATAGAATGCAAGGGGTATAGAGGGGAGAGGGGAGAATCTGGTAAGGAGCGAAAGTCCTTTTCTTTTCTCATACTTTATGTCCTCTCCCTTTCTCTCTCCCTCTCCCTCTCTCTTTCTTCTTCAGTTTTCCTTTTTTGTTTGCCATGAAGGGGGGGGGGGGCTCTGTGAAATGCCCTTTTTTTTTTGCTCTGGACGAGAAAAAAAATGTGGGAGAATCCTACAAATTCTTCCTTTTCACAAGTTTTTTAAGAGTCAAATTAAGGTATTGGTCATTATGCATGCGTGTATCGCTCTACCGGTTTTAGTGCTCAGTGCCGATATCGATTAGACTTGTTTATCTCCTGACTCGGAGTACGATGGTTGCTAGGGTTAGGAGAAGTATCCACCAAGCCAGGGTAGTAACGTATCCGATCCAGACTTCAAAATAGCTCATGTCCCAGCCTGACAGATAGAAAGAAAAGGGCGTGAGAATTTCTTGAATTTATTTCTTTAATTGAGCAAGCATTCGAAAAATAAAATGTATTGAAATTGGATCTAGAACCTAGACACCAGTCTAAAATATCTATGGAATGGCCAAGGAATCTTATAGAATGATGCAGAAATGGAATGAAGGCAATAAATGATATTGAAAAAAGGAGATAAAAATAGAATAAATATAAATAAAGGAGCAAGAACTTAAGATGAATCATTGATAATTACCTCGTCCCAGTATTGCTCTAATACCCTCTGCAGCCAATGTTTGAGGCAATGCCAGTGCGATGTAATACACTGGCTCAGGCATCGCTTCAATTGGCCATACCACACCTGTCACAGAGAAAGAGGTAAATGACTTAATTTTATCTTTATCAAATAAGCTTTAAAAAGGAGGAAAAAACACATGAAATGCGGGAAAAGTAGAAAGAGGTAAGGAAGGTAGAAGGAGAGAGGAAAGAGAGAATAATGAAATAATGAATACATAGAAAGTTGAAATGCAATTTTTACAAATGCGTCTAAAAACAAGCATTTCAGATGCAGTTACTGTTGGGAAAAGATGAATTAGCTTGCAGAGAATGTAGTAAAATATTTTCCCGACCAAAATAATGTCGTAACGTGAAATTATTTAGGTTATATCATTTTTACCGCTGGAGGAGGTTGGAGAGGGACTGTTACTTATGCGTCCTTGATCCACAATATTATGCCAAACATTATTTTAGAACCATCTATACACAAATTCGGACCAACTCGGTTTTAAATGGGGGGGGGGGGGGGGGGGGGGAAGAAATGGCTCGTGTTGCTTTGTAGAGGAAGCAACACAACAAGAATATATGCACCATGTTATATAAACTCTTTGTTGCTCTCTCCTCTGAGTCTATTTCAATTCAATACTCTTAGATTATTTATTTATTAATTTATTTATTCATTTATTTATTTATTTATTTATTTATTCATTTCTGATCTTTAGACAGGATGACTCATATCAACAATAGTGGTGGTCTTCCACGAGGCCCTGTTAACAACAATACGAAACAAAAGGGGAAAACCCCTCAACAAACCATGAATATAAACTCATAACAGCAACAAAAAATGAATATGGTATCCTCGTAATGATTTGTTTGTTTTGTTTTGTCTTATTTATCTACATTGATTCGATTTTTACCACTGAGAAGGAGAAGGGGGTAGAAGGATCCGAGGGCGAGTTGAATTGCCGTGGACTCCGAGTCACAGAAGGCCGAGATGAGCAGACCAAGAGCCATTCCACATAAACCTTGTAACATCATCATTAAGATTACAAGGAACAAACTACCCTCGTTCGGAAGCTGAAAGACATTGAGTAATAAAATTATAGGTCTATAATTATTTTTTTTAAAACAGAGAGAGAGAGAAAGAGTTACAAGAAGAATTAGAGAAAGAGAGAGAGAAAGAAAGAAAGAATATAGATCGAGATTTAAAAAAAAAGGAGAAAGAGACTTAGTTATAAGAGAGGGGGAGAGACAGAACGTGCGTGCGTGTGTGTGTGTGTGTGTGTGTGTGTGGGAGAGAGAGAGAGAGGGTGGGATGTGACAACAGATTGTGAGATTGAAATAGAGAGATCTATAATAATGCATCTGCGGAGAGAGAGAGAATGGGGAAAAAACTAAACAAAACAAAAGTGGGAAGAGAGAGAGAGACAAAAAAGGGAGAAAGGAAGGCAACTGTTGTGAAAAGGAGTGATACGATCATATCCTTACACACCTCCTTTAATTCGACAGCCTTGTTTTCTCGCATTTGTAGTAAGACCGGGACGCCCCCCCCCTTCCCTTCCATGACACTTGTAAGTGCTTCCTCAGTGACTTGAACCTCCGCCATTCCTTACATGCCTTATCATATACTTACATCGAAGACGACGAATGTGAAGAGGAGTACGAGAGCGATCTGGACCGAGATGATGAGGAATTGAGTCAAGACATGAGCTAAGCTCACCTCACCCGATCCAACACCTACACAAAAGAGAATATATGATATCATATTACAAACACAATCATGATAACGACGATTAAATCAATATCTGCAATTTGTAGAGGGTCGTCGAATTCGCCAATGATTTGTGTTTCTGTTACATAGGCCAACACAGAATGTGTTTGACTTTCTAGCGCATCGGCGTCCATGACTTTCTAAAAAGCACCCTAAACGAGGATTTCAGTTGAGAGGTTTTTGATACCCTATTCACCATGTTCACGGAAACCCGCGAAAATTTCTGATTTTTAGATCTTGCATATAGTATTGTACACCCTATTCAAGGATTGTATCTTCCAGGCCATTTTTTGGCCAAAAAGGAAGAGTCAGAGACAAATATGTGCTTTGGAACACATTACAGAATTATGTTTTCATGGAAAAAATGGGGGGGGGGGGGTAGGGGGCAGTTTCCCCCTTAGAAAATATTGGAGGGGTGGGACAAACGTATCGTTTGGCCACCCCATTGAATTCAGAGGGGTAAAATAAAATAAGGAAAATGATGCAAAACTCGGGAAATGAAACCATCCAAACAATGAAATACAAATGACATTACACGATTAGACTTCAATTTCGCGCAAATTCTGTAATTTCCCCTGCTTCATGTAAGCGTGGAGAAGGTGGTAATCAAGCGGCGTTAAAAATCAGGAAAGGTACTATATACCTTCCTTGCACCCCCCCCCCCCCTCCCATCCGAAAAACGGATCGACGACCCTGGAAACAGGAAGATCAGATGATTCTAACTCAAAGGATGATTGATAAGCCGGGCATAAAATGAAAAAAGAAGATCATTACATTATTGATAATAGCAACAAACTCAAGAATCATTTTGATAATGTCATCAGTTGTCCTGCTGTACCCCAGTCACGTACAAAGAACACTTTGGGTGAGTATGTTTTGATATAAATGAAAGAATGTTTTAAAGAAATAATTTCTAACCTGAGACCCAAATCCTATCAAGAAGACCTTCTTTCCTCTCAACAACAAAGGTCATGGAGGTCAAAGCCACGGCATGGAAGAATATAATCCTAAAAAGAGAAATAAAATGTCATGATTTAATCGATTGCTTCATCGTTTCTTATTGTTTTAATCAAGAGGTATGAAGCAAAATCGTTGCCAAGTCATAATCAGACAAGTCCAGGGTATTTGGTCATTTATTGTCCCCTTCGCTACCAGGAATAAAGAAAACTAAACAAATATTAACGTGGCATGTATCATTTTCCTCGTTATTGGGTCCAGGGGCGGATCCAGGATATCGTATAAGGGGGGGGGGGGCACACAAATGCAGGATTGTCAACTTTGGGAAACTGCTTGGAGGGAGACCCATATTTTTTTGGTCTCTCGCCAGCCCTCCAAAAGTCGCTCAGTGGGGGGGGGGGGGGGGGGGGGGGGGGGGGGGGGTGGCGAGCAAAAAAAAAAAAAATTTCGCCAGCCCTCCAAAAGTCGCTCAGTGAGGGGGGGGGGGGTTATGGGGCCCAGTTCCCCTCCATAATTCTCTGACAAAAAAAAAAAAAAAAAAAAAAAAAAAAAGGTTTCTGCTCGAAAAGGGGGGGGGGCACAATCGCAAAAAGGGGGGGGGGGGGCACATTGCATTGTTTTCCCTCAAAAGGGGGGGGGCACGGGCCGGGATTGCCCCCCCCCCCCTGAATCCGCCACTGATTGGGTCTGATCTCAGATCTAGTAGGGCTGCCAACTTGATAGAATCACCAGGTATACTAAAATTTCTGGTAACATATTGGACAAATTATCTCGGACTTACCCAATGTGGGAAAAACACAATATTCATTGCTTTCTTCAAAGTGCAGAAGATGGCTTTCAAAGCAAATCAACTCGTCTTGATAGGCATGTATAATTAGCAATCCTCTTAACCTTTTTAAGTGAAACAATCGAATTGAAAGCTTACGTTAAAATTACACCAGCAGCCATAAAGTTTGTGAAAGGTGCGTCGAGCTCACCGTAGACCGGGTCTAGGAACTAAAAGAAAATAGAAATACATTTTGAGCCTAAAGTAAGAATGGTTGAAAACTTGGATCCGGCAAGATATCAAGTAGATGTAGAAGATGTAGACGTGTTGTGATTTAGTGGATAGGTCACCAGACTGTAGATTACAAGGTGTGGGGATCGAATCCCAGCCTTACACTGGTGTCCTTTGGCAAGAAATTAATCTACATTTTCCACTCTCGACCCAGGTGAAGTAAATGGGTACCGGTAGGAATGTATTCCTTGAAGCTTCATTAGGGCAGCTAGGCTGAGGCGGGGTAATCAACCAAAGCCCTTTGGAAGCGCATAGAGACATTGATAAATATTTGATATGCGCTATACAAGAACTGAGTATTATTATTATTATTATCATCATTATTATCATTATTATTATTATTAGTAGTAGTATTATTATCATTATTATTATTATTATTATTATTATTATTATTATTATTATTATTATTATTATTATTGTTATTATCATTATTATTATTATTAATATTATTATTATTATTATTATCATTATTATTATTATTATCATTATCATTATTAACATCAAGCATGTCAAGGGGAATGATGCTTTCAACGTTAATTAATATGTTTTCTTTTTGTCCTTGGGGAAGGACAAAAACTCCCATATCGCATGTATCTGGAAACACTTAAACAGTTTTCAAAGCAATGTCTAACAGAATGTAGTAGACAATAATTAAAAATTCTAGATACTGCCAACTCAGGTTTCCAACTCAAAATAAAAGAAGGCCTATAACAACTGGACCAAACCATACACAACTCAACCAACATGCAGATGTAAAATTATCAAATAATGCTGTCTATTTGATTAACAGTGTATTGTCCATTGAGGTCATTAACCAGTCAGTACAAGTTTATCTGAAAATAACCTTGTACTCCATCATAGCTTTTACGGGTGAATAGGCTTCAACAGCTTTTCGTGTATATCAGCGGGCCTTTTTCCATTCTAGATCATCCATGAGAGGAAAATAATTATCTAAAATTTCACGTTCAACTCTGAATCCCCAAATTTGTGGCAAAGAAAGACTTGAAGAGTCTCTGAATCAGGTAATCTAGCAAATTTAAGATAGTTAAATCTTACTTTGAGCAATTTTGTTGGATGTTTTTGACTGCTGCAATAGTGAATGTTGGGCACAGTCCAACATAGGCAAGGGCCTATGAGTGGAAAATACCTTGGACTTGGCCTATGATAGACCATGTAGACACGGGAAACAGAATGACAACAAATGCAGTCACAAATTATACGAATGATACTAGTATTTGAAAACACTTACAGCGATGGGAATCTGAGCAATGGCTGGGTTCAAGCCTAGTCTTGTCAGGACTACATTGACGAAAGACTGTATGGAAAATAAATGAACAACGTTCGATTATACTCACTTTGAATGTATTGGGTGTTAAAAAAATATGTTAATACAATATGGTAATACTAAAAATGCAGATTGGTAAATAATACTGGTGGAAAGCTGTTGTCATCAGCTGTGCCATTACAGCACAACTGTTCTACTGAGAACTGGAAAAGGACACCTGTAAATCAAGCAAGCAAAAGAAACATCATAATGATAATACTATATAGTATAAACTAAACGCTTAACATATTAACCATGTTAACATTTCGAGAAATTCATATTTATAATGTCACTTAAAGAAGACGCCTCCGTACAAGAATTTGCCAACTTTTTGCGACCTGCTATTGATCAGCGTGGTAAACTTCAAATTTTCAACTGTGTTAATAGCATTTATAATGCGTTTAAGGGCAAAGTACTGGCGCTTTTTCTCATCACCTTACATTACTTGTACATATATCTGATAATGTATATTTTATCAAAGAGCATTCTAGTTGATCAATTATGACTTAAAGATGTTTTTGTTGCTGATTTTATACTAACGATATACATTGTTCTGATTTAGTCATATGTTATTATTATTATTATTATTATTATTATTATTATTATTATCATTATTATTATTATCATTATTATTATTATCATTATCATTATTATTATTATTATTATTATTCGCTCACGGCCAGGGACACTATTATTATCATCATCATCATCATTATTGTTGTTTTGATTACTGATTATATATCACCGAGCAAAATATTGATGGATATGTCAATGATGCTCAATGAATAAGTTCATACAGTACATACATATTGCTACAATTCACCAAACATTAATACTGTTTCCATACCCCTACTTTATAGTAAACTCATATCACGCCATCCAAAATCAAATCTTTGTATCATTAAGAGCTCTGCTTTTTATTTCATACTTTTAATTATGACAACACATGCACACGCACTATATATCCATTCGTAACAGTCACAGTGCAATGCATGATAAAAATTCATAGACAAGATTTGTTTGTTTGTTTGTTTTCAAAACTACCTACATCGTATGCAGCTAATATACCAGTCTGGATTGACACTGCAATTTGCTGATCTAATAAAGGTAGAATTTGGAGAAAAGAAAATTATTTGGAAGAATAGACATGTTATAATGAATAGGAATTAGAATAGTAGAAAAGTGGAAGAAGAATAGGAACAAAAGATAATCTGTAAAAGTTTGAAATTGAAAGTTAGAAGTTATGATATGTATACAATGTGATTAAGAATTTTTAAAGACAAAATCAAGACTTACGAAAGAGGTTTAAGTGTTCTATCTGTTTACAATGTAATAAACATGTAAACAAGTACCATCAACATAACCAGAGGCGGGGGGGGGGGGGGGGGGGAGGGCACAACCAGCCCAATCAATCTTTTGAAACCCAATTGGCCTACCTTAAATATACAACAAACAAAATGCTCCCTTAATTATGTAATATTTTGTAGTGTGACCCCCCCCCCCATTTACAAAATCCTGGATCCACCCCCTGAGTGTAAATATTTCGTTTCCGTAAGGTAGCACATAAACGTAACTTATTCCGTGATTAATGACAAATGGAGTTCCACAAGGTTCTTTATTATGTCCGTTATAACTATAACTATGTCCGTTATGTCCGTTATAAGATATGTAGAAATAGTGATTGCAAGCAAGTAGCTTGAACTTACTCGTGGCGTCCAGAGTGACTCGAATAGTACTGCCATAAATCGTGGCATTGTCAATTATATTGTCCTGGAGAACACTGAAATATCAAAGATATTATCCGTCAACAAAATACGGAATATATAAAGTTTACATCAAGGACTAAATTTTGCAAATTAGAAATAAGGGTGACTGTTCCAAGCTTTCCCATTTGCAGAATGAAGAAAGCTGGTCATGATTTTGTTCTGTATTCTTATAAGTATCATAAGAATGATCTATTTTCACAACTAAAATAAGGTTTGCAGGATAGGCCTATTGCTTGATATATTCTATAATTATAACAGATACCCTGAATGAAATTGTAACAAATTGAAAAGACTATATTGCATGAAATTGATTTCGGTGAACTTGATCAATATGCACTGAAAGTAACCTTTACCCAACTTGAATAAATCAAAATTTGAATTGAACGGAACAATCACGTCAACGCTATCTTATTGCTATGATCATAAATTCAGATATAAACATTTCTACAGAAAAGGATATAACGATTATTTTTCATCAAACCAGAACTTACAACAAACAACAATTAAAAAATAATCATACCGTTGGATGAGGTAGTAAGAGTAGTTGGTTGGTATTTCGATGATACCCCAGTATTCTCCGTTACGTAGATCCACCAAGGCTTCCTCAAACGAGTCAACGGGTTTCTGTATTTACGGTTCAAAGTAAAGTTTCATTATGCCATGTTTAATGATGGCACGATTACAGCTTTCCAGAGAGGACATGGTCACATTGTGTCCAAAACTAGAAAAAGAATTAGTTAAACGGTATCCATTTAATTCACCCGAGTCGAGTGTGGGAAATTTAGATTAATGTCTTGACTGTCTTGTCTTTCCAAATGACGTTAGTGTTGTGGTAGGGATTTGAACCACGACCTGGCCATTTTGTGATCTACAGTCCAGTGACCGCTAGACCACAAAATCTCTACATTACTTTAACCTACAAGCCTGTATCCAAGTCAACTATTCATTTAATTTGATACTGTGTAATTTGAATGTTCCGAGTACATATATGTTCCACACGACTACTTTACATAGTTTCATTGTGCTAATGCTATAAGTACCGTAGATCATTCTTATGTTTTGTTTGTGTTCTTCTCTGCACTGGAAATCCAACTTGGTTAATAAACAAACAATGTTATATTCAATAATACTTATTATGCAAATCAAAAAGAATATTGAAACGAGAATGACCTGCGAGATCATTGAATCGTCAAGTTGGTCGAGGAAGACGTAACTGAGATTGGTTTGGCTATAGGGGCTATAGGGGCTATAGGGATCGTTGTTGACCACGGCTACGGCGAGGTTCTGAGGTTTGCCACCGATGGCCAGGTAGAACAAGCTCACTTCAACGACAGGCAGTAGGAACTGAAAAAGGGTGAGGCTGGGTAAGGGAAGAGATGGACAATGGTTGCGATGGTGATCACGACAGAAATACTACTTACTGTTTCGGTTCTTATAAATGATAATAAAAGTAATATTAAGTATTCACAGTGGGCCAAAGTCACATATAACTAATGTTTTCAAGGCGCAGTGAAGAAGAAAAACATGAAAATTAAGAAGATTATAATAATACTGGAACAATTGAACAACATTAAAGTCAATCTACTGGAAAGCTATTTCGAACAAGCGAATTTTGAGGGCATTTTTAAACAAGCTAGACCTGATATATTACGAATACCTGTGGAAATAGTTTGATTTGATTTCATAATAATAATAATAATAATAATAATAATAATAATAATAATAATAATAATAATAATAATAATAATAATAATAATAATAATAATATAATAATAATAATAATAATAATAATAATATCAATATTGTTTATACTAATAACAGTAATTATGATAATAATGATAATAATAACAATAATAATACTAATAAAATAGTAATAATAATATCAATAATAATGATACTAAAAATAGTACTAATGATAATAATTATAATAATAATGACAATGATATGTCTTGTTTACCCATGGTAGCCTCATCCGTACTATGTACTAATCCCCCAGAGGGCCCTTCACTCATATTATTATCCCGGCTTTAGCACGGCTGCCGTAGCGCTCAGTGCATTCACGGGAAAAAGTCCTAACAGGTATCCACTGACTACACCTGGGTCGAGTGTGGCAAATGTAAATTAATGTCATGCCAAATGACGTTCCATCATTCATTTCATCATGTCCGTAGGCATGCTATACACTGTAAAAAATAACTGTAAAACTACAGGTTTTTTAGCCCTTGAAATTACAAGTTATTGTCGTTATTTCAATTTTGCAGTCTTTTCCTGTAAACCAACAGCAAGTTTGTTAATTTACCGGAAATCAACATATATTTACATAATTCCATTGTAAATATATGCTGATTTCCGTTAAAAAAAAAAAACTGTGGAAAAACGGGCATTGCCGGCATCCTGACTGCCAGGAAATTTCCGTGAAAAAACGGCAAATTTGTTTACATTGTACTTTCCGCCAAATGTCATTTTATATGTAGGTCTACAGTTTTCTCTTGACTTAAGTTATTTGTATCAGGACAAGAGGCTTACAGGCACATTTTCGCCAAGGGGCTGACAATTCTTGTCCGAATATCTACTTTCCAGTGTCTAAATTTTGCGAGCGAGCGAAGCGAAATGGAAATGAAAATCGACTAAAAATCACCCTGGATTTCTTGCTAGCTTGAGTAGATCCTTGATAAGTAGAGCCCACATGTTAAGAAGACTTGGGAAGATATCTGTGCATTTCCACGGCGGTTTGTCTGGAAGAAACATGATACAGTAATAGATGATATGCAATTTCCAAAGTGAAAATAGCATATTGTGAAGAAAAAAAAGAATCATCAATATGAAAAATAACCATGGAAGAGATAGAGATCCAAAATATATAAAGTTTTAGAAACCATCTACGACATTACATTTTGACTGCTACAATAATATTAATGCTCTAAAATACCAATCACACTAAGATATATAGGTTCAATTTTTACCCTGGCCGGTACAGCAGCACCACAACCGGGGCTCAAATATTAACTTTTGGGGTTCATATCGTACATAATTACCCCCTTAAAGTTGCACATTTACACCCCTGCAATTTTCCCTACATTCCCCCCCCCCCCCCCCCGTACCTCTTATACAATAAGTAACTGGCTCCCTTAGGGAGAGTAACCATAGTAAAATCCTTATTAGTACCAAAATTGAATTACTTGCTTTTATCTCTTCCAGAACCAAAATTAGAAATTATTTATGATGTTAACCGATGTTTTTACGAATTCATATGGCATGGTAAACCTGATAAAATAAGTAGAAAACAAATGTGCCAATTATACACTGATGGTGGGGGTAAAAATGACTGACATTTTTATGCATTCTAAATCACTCAAAATATCATGGATAAGAAGATTTATTTGTTGTCCACGTAATGAAAATTTGACTTTACATATGTTCCAATCATTCTTGCCTCCATCATATACATCTCTTCAGTTATTCATGGGGGCTGAACATTACAGAGAATTAGCCATTTCAATGCGCAACCCATTTTGGAAAGAAGTATTAGTAGCCTTTTCAGATCTTACTCAATCCATTGTAGATGATATTGCATTTCAACCCCTTTGGAAAAATCCTAGAATACAAGCCAAAAATAATGTAGTTTATTTTAAGTCTTGGTGTACTAAGGGGGTACGATTTGTAAACGATGTTTTGAAAACAGATGGATCATTTCTCTCATATTTTGATTTTCAACATAAATACAATGTACAAGTAAACTTTCTTCAGGATTATGGCTTGTGTAACGCTATTCGATTTGGTTTTAATAAAAATGTCATACCAAAGATCATGGAACCTACATGTATTATCCCTGATGCATTGTTTTTAATACTGAAAGTGAAAAAAGGTTGTTCACATATTTATCATTCGTTCTTGAAACATAAGATAAAGGAATGTAAAAGTCTTACAAAATGGAAAAAGGAGTTTGACCTAGACAATATCATATGGAGTTCTTATTACCAAATTCCCTACCATTCAACTGTTGATATAAACATGAGGTGGTTTCAAATCAAGATGCTGAATAGAATTCTTTACATGAAAGATGCTTTGTTAAGATTTAAATTAGTAACATAACCTATGTACATTTTGTAATAACAGTGAAGAAACAATTATGCATATATTTTGTTCTTGTATTTATTCAAATGAAATATGGTCAAAACTTGAGCTTTGGCTATCCCGTACTACTGTAAACATTAAGCTTACAAATCAAAATAAATTGTTTAGGTTTCATAGACGTAATAATAGTGCCCTCAACTGTATTTTGATTGTAGTAAGGAAAGAAATTTTTGCAGCCAAATGCAAAAACTGTTTGCCAATTTTTGAACACATCATTTCAGCGATAAAATGTTATTATGATATGGAAAAGTATATATGTAAAACAAATCTGAAAGAAAAGAAATTTATGAAAAAGTGGTCACAGTTTACTAAATGTTTCTGATTGTGTTTTCTTATAAACATATATATATATATATATATATATATGTGTGTGTGTGTGTGTGTGTGTGTGTGTGTGTGTTATTTATTTACTTTATTATTTTTTTTTTTACCAAGTAAATCTGTAACATTTAGAAAAGAAATTGCTATACATATAATTAATTTTTGCAAATGTATGTTCGTATTGTATTTAGAATGGCCAAGAATATCATTTAGAAATTCTGCATGTATATATACCTTTTCTTGTATATTTTTATGTATGATATTTGTTAATAAAGGAACCCTGTGGAAGGGCTAAAAATAAAAAAAAAGTAACTGGCTCATCTGTATGTGAAAGAAAAATCTTTTCAGGCCGGGGCGGGGGGGGGGGGGGGGGTATAAAACTACATGAATGAAGGAAGCGATCCTTTTTACAAGGACTCTTTACGCAAAACGAAACTAACGACACGACACCACGACATGCACGACTTTCTATAAATCGCTCTAATGCAAACCTTATGGCACCATGCATGCACCCTGCCACGACATCGTTTCAGGAAAGTACAACATTTAATTGAAAAAATACCCATAAATCCCTAAATTTCCTTTTGACTATGCAAATATTTTGTGGACTACTTGATGGAGTCCAAATGAATTCCATCACGACAGCCTTGCCATCGAATTCTCTCCGGCGCGGCACGACTTTCATGCAAATGTCGTGTAGGGTATAAACTGATTTTGTCGTTTGCCGGATTGCAATACGTGCTGTCGTTTTGTCGCTCGTCTTGTTTGGTGTTTGCTGTTCAGAGGCTACATTATGCTAACCATAATGATAATCTGGAGTCGCTGTTATGGTAGATATGGAACGAACCACGCCCCCATTGGGCGGGGCCGTATCAACGGCTATCTCTTCGTACACATCATTGGTGTACTCATTCGCCTGACCGTTGGGCTGGGCTCCGGAGGGTATCGCCTCGTACACCTCATTGGTGTATTGACTCACGTGACTATCTGACCCTGAAATGAGCCGTGTCCTTTCATTGACTTCTGATATACTTGCTGCTCGCGCGTGGGTTGGAATGGCAACCTAGAAAATGAATAAAAACTGAAGTTGAAAACAGGTCATATTTTGTGATAGTAATAACAGTTTTTCATGACGATAACCAAGATTATAACATTAAACCCATAATACATTTTTCTTCTCCTTCTTCTTCTTCTTCTTCTTCTTCTTCTTCTTCTTCTTCTTCTTCTTCTTCTTCTTCTTCTTCTTCTTCTTCTTCTTCTTCTTCTTCTTCTTCTTCTTCTTCTTCTTCTTCTTCTTCTTCTTCTTCTTCTTCTTCTTCTTCTTCTTCTTCTTCTTCTTCTTCTTCTTCTTCTTCTTCTTTTTCTTCCTAATAGTTGCACTAAATGCAAATTTACGGATGGAGGGGAGGGGGTGAAAGCTCCCTGTCGTCTTCTTTTCATGTTTCTTTTCGAAATAACACGATAAAAACCATTTTCGAAAAATCAACTCAAGGCAATTTCAATAGCCCTGTCTGTCACCTTTAGAAATGTGCGAACATTACAATAGCGTATTACGTAATCCGAACCTGATTTCTATGGGCAGTACAATAGGCGTTTGAAATTGCCCTTGAGTTTATTTTTCGAAAGTAGTTTTTATCGTGTTTCTTTTTCTCCTTATCGTTTTCTCCCAATTTCTCATATCTTGATCGTAGGTTGGGGGCCTGTGCAGCTAGCCCAGTGGCTACGCCACTTCTGCGTTTTAAACATATTATACTCTTACATCATCATCATCTCCTTCTACATCTGCCATGCAGAGCTTCAAGAACACTTCCTCCAGCGTCTGAAAAACAAATTCGTAAATTATAGAAAGAAACATATAGAAAACTGAGGAACAACTGTTACAGCAGAATACCCCATTACACCAGTAACCCTATCCCGGCCTAAACCTGACCCAACCCTGAAGTTTACCCTGACCCTAATATTACATGAAGCTGACCCTAACATCAACCCAACGCCATATTATCATGCATTATAGAAAGAACAGCAGTATACATTGTGAGAGAAGAAGAGAGTGACAAATGCAGAATAGCCCACTACACATGTAACCCTAACCCAACATTGTTTGTTTTTGCATATCATCAGGCATTGTGTGTGTGTGTGTGTGTGTGTGTGTGTGTGTGTGTGTGTGCGTATTTGGGTTTTTACAGACGTGTATCAATCAGATATGATTATTTACGTCTGGGGACCGACCTTTAACGTCACCATCCGAAAGACTTGACTCAGTCTCGAACCTGGGTCCGCTGAATCAGTTTATAACTTCCACTGTTAGCTGGCCTACTGCAGGCGCACGCCACAACGCCTTGTTTCTGTGTAAAAGCTTATGTCTTGTTTATACCGTGTAAGTTTGATCATGTAGCCTATATTTAACACTGAAAATTGAAGTTTATTCCCAAGCAAGTTAACTTAGTTAAGTTAGGTTTTATTCAGAGGGTTCTGTTACGAATTTATGTTAATATCTTTTTTCTACAGAATCTGTAGAAACATGTTTAATGGTGGAGTATTACCGGAAAGTTGTATGTCTTTATCAGGACTTGTGGGTCTTCTTCAGCCAGAAGTTTCCCGTTCCTCATCAAGCCAACCTGTAGCAAGAAACAAAAATAGTGTGTATGTTAACATGCTATCATGGGTGTTGGGATGATGTCGTTATTGGTAGAAGCACTATCCATGTTTTCATCATGTTCATTGTAATATGTCTATGACTTACATCAGTCCTTAAATCGTTCACTGTTCTATAAACTTTATCCAGGAGAAACAGATGCTGGGTTCATTTTTTACCATGTCATGTATGAATTTCTGAGTGAAGATCATTATCATTATCATTATCATTATCATTATTATCATTAGTAGATAATGTAAAAATCGATCAAGTTTTGTTCATACCACATCTGCGTTCCTGGCTTCCTCGATGTAATGTGTTGTAAGGATTATGGTTGTCTGTCCGGTCTGTGCGAACTGCAGGAGATACTCCCAAATCCTACATATTCCAAAAAAATATCAATACAGCTCAAATCAATATGACAATCATTAAAAAATAATAAAAACAACATCAGCAATATTAATGATTGTAGCAGTAGTAGTAATAATACTACTAATAGTGGTAATGATGATATAATTGAAAAAAAAATGACAATCTAATTATTTGGTCTGACAACCCCCCCCCCCCAAAAAAAAAAAAAAAAAAAAAAAAAAAAAAAGGTCTTGAAACGCCTCTGTGCATTGGCCTGAAAGAACATCTTTATTCTTAATAATCATGATCATAAAAGATTCTTTTTCAAGGCAAATTGTCGACTTACTTCTGCCGGAGGAGTGGATCGACGCCTACCGTAGGCTCATCTAGAATCAGAAGTTCAGGCGACTGGATCAAGGCTACGGCAAAGGACACTCTCCTCTTCTGACCCCCGCTGAAATAATTGCAAAAACACATAGAATCTTGTTCATTACTTTTATCATTTTTAATTACTTCTTGAAAATTATTTGTTTGCTTTCAGTTCCTGCATCTGAGATGCCCTGAACGAAACACCCTTTTTCGTAAGGCCACATATGTGACCATTACGTAACCAAACCCAATTTTGACCTCTGAAAAGGAAGCATGTATATTGAAAAGTCTTTCTGTCGGTTAAGAGCGAAAATGTCAAGTAGAAATACAGAAGTATAGACTTCTACCATCGACTAGAATGTGAGGATTGAATCAACAGTTTTGAATGACGTTAGTCACACACGTCACTCAGAGTGGCCATGTTGAGCATTTGATAGAATCTTTACCATTCTCTGTGGTATAAGATATTTTACCTGAGATATGCTACCATTCTGTGCCTAAATGGTAGGTTAAGAAGATCTAGCAGGAAGTCTATCCTGTCATTAGCATCCTTTCTGCTCATCTTGTGAAACGTGGCGAAATAGATCAACATTTCTTTGATTGTGAATTCCCCGTAGAGTGCAAGATCCTGTAAAATACGGGGTAAAACGGTCGAGCCAGCAATGAAGTTATCTTTCTTTGTCTATGTTTTTAAAACTAAACACAAGATTCATGTGCAATTCTGTCAGTTTTGAAATAGGAAATTTCGGGAAAACAATGTAAAGCGACATGAATATTATGCGTTGTCCATAAGGACAAGGATATTATATGGTAATGTGTGCACTATAAAATAGGTTTCCGCTCAAATCTCCAGTGCGTCTGAAGAGTTCACAGTCTTTTGCAACCTAGCCTGGGGGGACTCTACAACCTCCAAATTAAACAAATTAATCACTCTACAAAAGAAAATAATTCGTATAGCTACAGGTACTGCTCCCCGTTGTCATGTCAACCATTTGTTCAAACAATTTAACATACTAAAATTTACCGATATGAATAAACATCAACAAAGCATATTGAACAGATGTACAAACAATTTATTTCCTGACCAATTTTGTAACCTCTTTCAATTAAATTCTACTATTCATAAATACGAAACCAGACACGCAAATCACATCCATCTACCCAAGCACCAAGCTTTTGCTTTTAGAGGTGTGTCCTCCAGCTATGTATGTACCACAAGAATGTATATTTTGTCATATTTTTGTTAAAAATACATGTACATTATTTTGCTCATTTATTACTTTGTACATTTATATTGTAAAGTTGGAAATTCATGTCAAATGAGTCAGGAAGTTAGTGCCAGCATGGGATCTGAACCATGAACCTCTTGATATAAAGTCATGAGTCAGGAAGTTAGTGCCAGCATGGAATCTGAACCATGAACCTCTTGATATAAAGTCAAGTGAATGAACCACTCTACCACAACACTTACTAACAAAAGCACAACTGATTACCTGTGGCATGTATCCGACCCTACTGCCTGGGATACCATGCCCCCGAGTGAGAGGAGGTCGTCCTAGGGTGAGAACCAAACCTTGGTCTTTACTCAGCTGGCCCAAGCAACATCGCAGGAGAGTAGTCTTACCGCACCCACTGGGACCTAACAGACCGTAACTATTGGGAACAGAAGGAGGTCATCGGTATCAAAAGGTTTGGAGAACATTGTATCATCATCATCATCATCATCATTATCATCATCATCATCATATTTCATAATCAATTCCATCCTAGTAAATCTTAAGCATCATTATTCTTGGTATTATCATCTTCGTTCTCCTCCACCTCCTACCCCCTCATCATCGCCGTTTTCATCAGCAGCACCTTTACTATCACCATCACCATGATATAAACCATCATCCTCATTGTCAACAACATCATCACCACCACTACCACCATCATTATCATTATCAATACCACCACCATCAGCAGCACCTTTACTATCACCATCACCATGATATAAACCATCATCCTCATTGTCAACAACATCATCACCACCACTACCACCATCATTATCATTATCAATACCACCACCATCAGCAGCACCTTTACTATCACCATCACCATGATATAAACCATCATCCTCATTGTCAACAATATCATCACCACCACTACCACCATCATTATCATTATCAATACCACCACCATCAGCAGCACCTTTACTATCACCATCACCATGATATAAACCATCATCCTCATTGTCAACAACATCATCACCACCACCACCATCATCATTATCATTATCAATACCACCACCATCAGCAGCACCTTTACTATCACCATCACCATGATATAAACCATCATCCTCATTGTCAACAACATCATCACCACCACCACCACCATCATTATCATTATCAATACCACCACCAGCAGCAGCACTTTTATCATAATCATAAACATCATCGTCATCATCTTCATTATCACTATTATCATCATCATCTTCAGCATGATCATCACCAGCGCATTCACCACAATTACCACCATTATTATCATAATCATAAACGTCATCATCATTATCACCATCATCATCCTCCTCATCATCATTACCATCATCATCAAAAGCATTAGATCCTTTTGTTGCATAAGTAGTTATTATTTTTATGTCATAAGATGAAATTTAGTAATGGCTAATGTCTCTTACTTCTAAAGTGAGTTGTTTAATCAAAACTAATAGAGCAATTATTTTACAATGTGTAAGCCAATTATATACATTATATTACAGTTGATACTTCATTTCGAATATAAATGTGGAATGGTATCCATATATCTTTCAGCTTTAATTTAATTTTACTCACATTTTCCCTTTGGGTACTTTCATTTCGAGGTTCTGCAACACTTGCAATCTGTTCTTGCCTCTTCCATAGTGTTTGCTCAGGTTATAGCACTCAATGGCGTAACTTCCTATGTCATCCATGGTACCGAGTTGTCAGGGGTGTTGGTACCGAGTTGTCACGAGTGTTGGTAGCGAATTGTCAAGAGTGTTGCTTCCAAAATTTTAGACGTATGTCCTCACTTCTTACTTCCAACTCGCCTCTAAATGAAGGTGATAGATAGTTCGAAATAGTGTTAATTAAATATGTCGTTGATATTACATGGAGCGTTTAGATAAAATATTTAGCAAGGCTTATAGGTTTTTACTATAGGGGACTAGCTATGAGACAATATCAAAGACTTGTAACATCATACGCATTTAGATACAAGTCGTAATTATCTTCTAAACCATAGGTATGCCTGCCTGTAATGAAATTCAACCCCGCTGAGGACTATATTTCTAAATGAATACCAATTATTTATTCAGTAAAAATGAGTAAATTAAGGGACACTGTATCATGGACTAATTTTTTTTTTTTAATACAATGATTGCGATACGTATTTCTTGGGTGACGTGGCATTCAGGAATGTGTTTAATAAGACATGACGAACATTATGTTCTTTAAATATTTGACTAGTTTACTTCATAGTGAATCTGATCCATTATTGCATCAGATACAATAGTTTATACATTGTGTTACAAAAATCACTGTGAAAGCTTTACTAAATCTCGAACTATAAAGTTATGATTTTTTTTAAATTCGTTTGGGCGAACCCATATTGAACTAGATGACATTGTGCACTTCTCTGCACACTCAGACACTCAGCTCATGTGTAGGTCATTGCTATGAATATCAAAGCTAGCTTACTCCGGATGATTCATTCTGCCTTTGTCTTAAAGGGATTCGGTAACTTTGTGGAGGCTTGATTTAATAAATTGTTGAATTTTGATATCTGTCTGGTATAATGATGTTCAGAAGGATAAATAAACTAGCCAGGCATAGAAAGTTTTTCAAATATATAATGATATTATTAAGATATCTATGACTGAATATTTCCATTTACAAAAGCGTATGGCCATATGCTTTAGTCTAACACTGAGTATGTGGGGGAAAATGAGTCTGGCATTTCCGGTCACTTGCATACAGTCATATGTTTACTTTTGTGAAGCACAAGATGATTTTGAAGTGCTTTTTTCCCCCTGGGCTTCATTTTTACACCATATTACATACACTGATAGCATGTAAGGCCAGGCAGCTCAGATTTTATCAAGCCTCTACAAAGTTACCAAATCACTTGAAGAAACAAGTTAAGGTAAGCTGACTAGACTAGTAACAGGGTTAAAGTTCCTTAGCTGATAAGGTTAGGAGTAATGTAAACAGATCGACTGCTTGAACTAAACGCTAATTGCATCTTCATCTTATAGGTTAACGATCAGGGGCATAGCTACGGGGGGGGGGGGGGGGTACGGGGCACATTCCCACACGAACGATGGAGAAAAGATAGGGGGATGGGATAAAGAAAGGGAGGGAAAAGTTATTGTGAAAATGACCCCCTCCTGCGCCCTCCCCTCCCTCAATGACCTAGTTCTCTCGCATCTAAAGGCCGTTACAACCCCCCCCCCCATCCATTCCACAAGTCATGGCTATGGCTAGAGTAGACACACGCTTCGCCATTGAAGAGAATGACGTAGCTACGGGGGGCACGTCCCCTAGAAAGGGGGAGAGGGGAAAAGAAAAATGAAAAACCCACTCGACTCCTACGACTATGGCCGGTGGATACCCCCCCAAAAAAAAAAACAATAATAAAATAAAATAAAAATAAATAAATAAATAATAATTTTTTAAAAATGAGACCGGTGCCCCTTCAGTGTCTGGACATACACTACGCCACTGACTTAGGGCACAGATTTGATCACAAACTGGATATATCTGCTCGTCATTACAAATTGCCTCCTTATCGTTTGACCTATTTGCAATGAGAAGGTCATGGAGATACACATTCATTCATATCACCACTGTCAACATTTACTTGTCTTATTAAAGAACATCGTTCAAGAGTGATGCCAGACTTAAAATTAATAATGCTGTTTCATCGTCAAGAGCTGGATACGCACATTTTGGTCTTTTAATTTTTATTCTAATTTGGCAAAATGAAGCAGCTTCCCAATTGCCCGCATACTACTTTGCTCTTGTTCAAAATATTTAAGCCCCAATATCTTAAAAACCAAATTAAAACGCTGAAATTTATTATAATGATATGACAGTAGATAATGTCTTCTTTAATTTGATAGGCTGCTCACTAAAATGCGATCATGGATGACTGAGCAGTGGCCATTTTTAAAAAGCATGTCAAAATCGTCTTGGCCCAAGTTTGGGCTGATTGATTGTTCAGGAGTTACTCACATTACCTGTGAGTGCATTCAACTGAAATTGAGATCATTTAACCTACCTTCGTTCAAAACTTGGGCAGAGGCAAATTTGACATGAATCAGCAAAAATCTAACTGTTCAGCTGTTCATGGCCCGGTTTCAATGATCAATGTGTCAAGTTAAAGGAAACATCATAGGCTAAAATATGAGTATCTTTGATTAAGTCTATATGCGCTGATCATGCTGATTGTAATGGTATTTAGGGTTGAATCTGGGTCTCCTTTTTACTGACTCACTGTATATAACTATCTTGCACTAACCAAAATTCTCAACATCGACCCTGGACCACTATCTCTATTCTACTTCAAACCTGACCCTAATAATATCTTAAACCATAATGCAACCCTAACCCTAACCCTATATTATTATTATCATTATTATTATTATTATCATTATTATCAATCGTCGCCGGAGCATATTTCAGAGCACAGATGAAGGAAGCGGTAATTGTGTCATACGTAGACTTGGACCGTTGCCAAAGCATATCACAACAGACGTCATCAATTAAAGATGAATAATTAAATCAAATAGACACTGCGTCTTCTCATGAACTTTGGTGTCAGAAATGTGTTTGTCAGATGATATGTTGATAAAAAGAAGTGCATAGACAAGTTAGAGTTGTAGAATTACCAGCTTAGTTTGTCCTTGTCGTGTCATTTGTCAAAGAAAAATATCAAAATCAAAAGAACAGGCATACTATTGCTGTATCTAGAATCGTTCTTAACGGAATCTACGGACCAGGTGGAACAATCTTAAAGCGGTCCAAAGTGAAAGCTTAAAATAATTTCAAGCAAGAAAGAAATAATCTTGAAATACACAAAATATTTACATGGTATCCAACTATCCAATCTGATTCTTAAGGATATTAAAGATAATAAAATATTAACAGGAATGTATGATTATATCGTAATAATGATAATAATGAACATTTATACCGAGCCATGTCTGCCAAAATTGACATTCCTGGCGCTATTGTGAAAGACAGTATAACATTATTGTGGGCATATAATCTGTACCGGGGGGGGGGGGGGGGGATTCGTATTTTGTTTTTCCGAAGGTTCATAATTCCGAAACACAAATTTTCCATACCAGGGGGCTCATAATTCCGAAAATGAAAAAGGGTTCGTAATTCCGAACATTGGTTACATTACTCCCAACTCCGAAGGTTTGTCATTCCGAAGTCGGGCCGATTTCACCCCATCTAGCCCATGCATCAAACCCTGGCAAAAAGAAGTTGTATGCAATGGCGTATCTATGTATTCTGGTGCCCGGGGGAAACTTTCATATCTGCGCCCCCCCCCCCCCCCATGCCCAAACTCAGATATATGAGCGTTTTTAATTTAGAAATGATGACACTACCATGACTACGTGAAAATGAGTTCTGATGCACATTAACCCGGGGTTGTTAGCCCAAATTTGATGAGTTATTGTATAAGCGAGGGAGCAACGCGACCGAGCGGCAGTTTTTTTTTTTCCTTTTCACCCCTCAAATTGAAATTTCTTATGTATATTATCTTTACAACAACAACAACAACAACAACAACAAAATCTAAGGGAATACAGCGACCTAGCTATGGATTTTTAAATTTCCTTATTTATTTTTTTGTTGTTGAAATTTTGAACATTCCTATTTGGGGGGGGGGGGCGCGCAAAATGACTGAAAACCATGAATAAATATATTTGAGGAATTTATATAATTGCAAAGCAAATTTATTATTTCTTTGGAATGTTTTATATTTGGAGAGTACTTTTTATGCACTATGTCCCATCTGGTGGCGCAAAATTCAACAAGCTCCTGCCTTATGCGCGGGGGGGGGGGGGGGGGGGCAAAGCAACTAGAGTCAATTAATGGTTAACACTTTAAAACGCCATTAGGGGAGCGAAATAGCTAGATCATGAACATAATTATGCGAGGGATCAAAGCGACCGACCTTTAGGTAATTTTCGCATTTCAAACCCTATAAAACACAATTTCTTACGCATTTTTTCCTTGACTGGGGCGCAAATAACTCTCAAAGACCATAACATTTCTTGTATTTCTCCCCCTTTTCTTTCTCTCTGCGTTTTTTGCGCCCCCCCCCCCCTTTAAGTGCCTCCCGGGGCACGTGCCCCCTCTGCCCCCACCCGTAGATACGCCACTGGTTGTATGCCAGTACATTACAAAACACGAAAAGTTGACCACGAAAATTCCCGTCGGGATGGGGTTGTAATAGGCCCCCCTTTACAGTTTTAATTCACATCCGAGAGACAACATGAAGAAAGCACTTACCAGATATCCTGATCTGACGGATTCCTGCTACGTTTGCTCACAGTTTGAACTAAATGAAGTCTTTACAATTTTATCATGCCGTGCCATCATGTATCTTGGTAGCCTTGAGTTCAAAGTCAAAGATTTGAAGGACTTTGTTGATTAATGTTAGATAATCCCCCACAGATTAATTATTTACTTAATTAGATAACCATTGGCTCCGTTAGACTAGTCGTGAATACCTAGTATATAAGATAAGCATGTGTGTTATTTGCCTGTCTTGATCGGAAGAGAGAAATGCATATGCAATGAAGAAAAAAAAAACAACATTAGAAGCTATTTGGACTTTACAATTTATCACTTATATGGTACTTTTTTTCTTACGCCCGTCATCGAACCTCTCTTCTTCTTTTTTCTCTTTCTCTCCCTTTACGTTTACATAATACCTGGGGAGCGTTTCATCAAGTGTTTTGCCAGTGATTTTAACCGACAACTGTTATAAGCTACTGAAATCCTTGCATCTTATTGGCTGAGAGCAAATTTGTCGGTAAAAATCACTGACAAAACACTTGATGAAACGCTCCCCCGCATTCCCCTGCTACAACTAACCTAATCTTGGCCCTCTTGCATAAAAGTTGCGATTAAACGCAACTCAAAAAAATTTAACGCAAGTCCCAAATACGCGATCCTGATTGGTTGAAAATCAAGTTGCGTTTAATTTTTTGAGTTGCGATTAAACGTAACTTTTTATGCAAGAGGGCCCTTATCATGTATCTCTCTATGCCGAACAACACTTTATGGGGGACTCGTTTTTTCCGAAGTTTCATAATTCTGAAACACAAATTTCCCATTCCAGGGCATTTATAATTCTGATAATGAAGTAGGGCTCATAATTCCGAATATGTTTTGCATTACTCAAAAGGTTCATTATTCCGAAGGTTTGTAATTCTGTAAACGATATAGGGTTCTATTTCATTTTCGGACCCTAATTCGTTATCGAAATTAGAAACCTTCAGAATAACGATGATTTCGTAACTTTGACTCTTCGGAAAGACGACGTATAACACTTTGTAATCCTGTGTATTCATCATTCTGGGGTCTACCTGAATGTTTTATGAAACACGTTTCAAGATAGGGAATGCTCTATTCCCTGATTTGATTAATCAGCTATTCGTGTTCAAATTGGCAACACCTGTATTTTCTTTTATTGCAACATTTTCCAAGCCAAGTCTCATATATCCGAAAGAAATATCCATTGAGAGAAAATATGTGGAAAAGTTTTTTTTTTAAACAGAAACTTTCATATAGAAAACCAATGATTTTTTAACTGCTTAACATGTTGCCATTTCATAGATTTTAGTGCATATAATTGGATACAGGGTGTGCAAAAATAGTTGTTGATTCTGCTTATCTATTAGGTATATGTTAGAGAGCTCTGAATTAATTGTTACTGAGCCAAGCCAGAAAATGTGGGCATTTACAATACAATTACTATACAATTTCTTTCAGAAGTCACTGTATTGTTATACAAAAATTTTGGGAGTGATAGCGTGGGGACTTTTCAATAGTGAAAAGAAGTATAAGTTAGGTGAAATAACATTCGGCTAAGCAATGCAGGATTATAATATCGATTGGAGGAACTTTATGTAGCATGGTTTTATAAAATGCGCAGAAATATTCTAGTAATGCAACAGAAAATAATAGCTGTTGAACGGGACAAGAAAATAACGCGCGGAGTGCTAATCAAGCATGGTCCCTCTCTAAAGAATTAAACAAGGTGAAAAATGAACAACTAAGAGAAATAATTATGTGTGGTACTGATAAAACCACATTTTACAACTACATCAAATTGTGCTAATAACAACAACAACAACAACAACAATAACAATAATAATAATAATAATAATAATAATAATAATAATAATAATAATAATAATAATAGTAATAATAATAATAATAATAATAATAATAATAATAATAATAATAATGATGATAATAATAATAATAATAATAATAATAATAATAAAAATAATAATAATATAATAATACTCGGTTCTTGTATAGCGCGTAATACATTTTATCATTGTCCCTATTAGTACATCGCGAGTTGAAAGGTTACTTAAAATTTTTTGTAGAATCTGATTTTTTTTGCTATTTCCCCTATTTTGGGGGTGCTGAACACGAATCTACCTGTTGCCATTTTTCTAAATGACGTCTTCGGCCGTTGCCATGGTAACGAAATATTTTCTAAAAAATAACATATATCTCTTATTAAACAACATAAAAATATAATGTAAGTAATGAAGTGTATCAATTTCAAGCTACCCATTTGATTTTAATCAAAATCTCAGTTGTCAAAGGTCATGGTTACGCTCAAAAAATGTCGTTGCCATGGTAACGCCTAAAATTTCCAGAAAATAGCATATTTCTGTAATAAAAAACATAAAAAACATAATAGAAGTGTATAAATATATATATTTCATGCCAAAACTTTGCTTGACATCAAAGTCTTGGTCATGCAAAGTCACATTTGTGCCACAACATGGTCGTTGCTATGGCAACGACATGGTAGAAATTGCTATTTTAAGAAAAAATATAGCATTTCTGTATCAAAACAAAAAACAAAACATAAGAAAAATGTCCAATTACACATACTTTCCACTTTCCGATTCTTTTCAGTCTAGATGTAGATTTTGAGGTAATAATCATGCCTGATAGGACAGTTGCTATGGCAACAAAATGATGCAAAAGTTAAAGTAGGTATGCATGGCTTATGAAATCAATAACAAAAGTGTATGGGCTAATATACCTATAACGTACCCCATCCCCTTAGACACAGTTTCATCCATTCTGTTAATTTTTGTTACCCGGATGACTCAGCTATCATTATCTGCCTATTTGCCATCAAAATGGTGGTGGATGAAAGTGCTAGAGACGTTGCCATGGTAACAAATTACTTTTCAGAAAAGAACATATTTTTCATAAATATAAAGACATACAACATACTATATAATTAAAATTTTCTGTAGAATCTGATTTTATGAGCTATTTGCCTTATTTTGGGGTGCTGAACATGAATTTATTTGTTGCAATTCTTATAAATGACGTCTTTGAACGTTGCCATGGTAACCCAAATATTTCCTATAAAATAACATACAGTGAAGCAACATAAGAATATAATGTAAGTAATGAAGTGTATCAATTTCAAGCTACCTGTTCAATTAAAATCAAAATCGTAGTTGTCAAATGTCATGGTTACGCTCAGAAAGGGCCGTTGCTATGGTAACGCCTAGAATTTCCAGGAAATAGCATATTTCTGTAATAAAAAAAAACATGAAAAACCTAACAGAAGTGTTTGAATATATCTATTTCATGCCAAGACTTTAATTTCCATCCAATCTTGGTCATGTAAAGTCATATTTGTGCCGCAACGACATTGTAGAAACGGTTATTTTAAGAAAAATATAGCATTCAATAAAAAGTCAATATCTAAGAATATCTCTTCCAGCTACAAGCTAAGCTGCAATTAACATCTGAATTATCCCAGGTCATGGTTATGCTCTAAAATGGCCGTTGCCATGGTAACGTCTGAATATTCAAAAAATTATGTATTTTTAATGGAACAATCAATCAAGTCGGGTAGAACTCCCGAGATCCACGGATAAGTTCTTTCCAGCAACCTTTCTCGTGTCTCCTGGAGACCAGTGTCCATCCTTAATGAATCGACATATGTCCTCCTAGGACTCACTCTTCTTGTATCTCTATGAAGAGGTTCCCACAGGACCACTGAGTGTAGTGTGCGCTCTGGATGCCTTTGAGCATGACCTGAAAGCTTCAATCTTCTTTGGGTTACTTTTGAGCTGACCTTTGGAAGGTTTCCGTACAGCTCCGAGTTCCTCATTCTCGATGCGTACTGGTTGACGCTCAGAGCCATCCTTGAAATTCTAATGTAGCACCCATCAATTATCTGATTAAGTCTCTTTGTAAGGGTCCAGGCCTCTGAGGCTCTGACCCATACAACAAAACAGACTCCACCGTAGCTGTGAAGAGATGTATCTTTAGGTCTTTACGGAGGTCTGATTTCCATACTGACTTCAGGGTGTGGTATGCTGCCCAGGCCTTCCTCACCCTACCCACCACATCCTCCTCTGTGTTCCTGATCTTTGCTCCCAAGTACAGGAAGTCATCCACCAATTCAATTGGCTTCCCACCAGTACTCACGATCCCCTCTGGCCCCAAGATGTTCTCCACCAGATACTGCGTCTTGCTCTTATTTATCCGCAGTCCTACATTCATAGATACCTCCCCCACCTCTCTCAGTCAATCCTCCGTCTCCTTTATTGTGTTTGCCAACAGAATTATGTCGTCAGCAAACTCAGCATCTGAGATCTTCTTAGCCTTAACTCTCCTGCTCCGAGCAGGAGTTACAGTGAAGCCAGAGTCCTGGTGTTTCTCCAGTGCCAGGCGCATACAATAGTCAATTACGATCACGAAAAGATATGGAGCTAATATTTCACTCTGGGGTACTCCAGTCTATATCTCAAGGAACTCTGTCATCCCATCAGGTGTGATGACCTGGGCTCTGGTGTTTGTGTACAGCAGTGATATCAGGTCCACTATCTTTTAGGGGATTTTATAAGCCCGTAGAATGTTCACCAGGCAGTTCAGGTCCACAGAATCAAAGGCTTTTCTGAAGTCAATGAACACCATGACAGCAGGGAGGCTCTTTGCTCTGTCACCCTCAAGAATCATCCTAAGCATGAGAATGTGACTGGTGGTGGATCTTCCCTCTCTGAAGCCATTCTGGTTGTCTCTGAGCTTCTTCTCAATCTCTGCCTGGATGATCGCTTCAGAATCATCCTGTTGAGGGTCTTTGCAGCAAGTGACGTCAGTGAGATGCCCCTGTAGTTGTTGGTGTCAGTGAGGTCACCTTTCTTTGGTACTGGGACGATGTTACTTATCCTCCATTGATCTGGGACAACACTCTTCTCCAGTGCCTGATTACAGAACTCCAGGATGATATCACTAAAATCACATCTCTTCATCACCTCCGGCGACACTCCGTCATCTCCATACTCCTTACCCTCCTTGATTTTCCCCTGGCTCTCTTAAGCTTCTCACTAGTAAAGGGCCCTGTCTCGATGTCCATCTCCTTGAATAGCTGCCTGATCATCCTGGTGTTCTGAGCTGTGGGAGGGGTTGTCCTAGTAAGATCTTAAAATGGACCAGCCACTCCCCCTTCCTATCCTCAGGGCCCTTTCCTTGGATCTGACTCGAACTCCCTCTCTTCCTCCCCGTGATCTCGTTGATGATCGTCCAACTCTCTTTGCTCTTACACCTGTCTTCTGCTTTCTCAACTCTCCTGATCTTCTCAATCAGCAACGTCTCCTCCCTAGCTTCAGTGCAGTTGGCATAGAGTTCTTCCTTCCTGTCCTCAACACACTTCTTCCTCTCCTCTGAAGGATCAGCATAGAACTCGTCCACAGCAGCTCTCAGGTGTTCCCTGGCTGCACATACTCTGGGATCTTCAGAGTAGTCATCTCTCATCTTCCTCTTCCTCTTCGGCACCAAGGCCTCCCCAGCTTCTGCTACTGAAGTGGAGAAACTATAGGTGATAAAGTAGGAACATGAGAAAGGTATTTCCCATTCGTTTTTGTACACAGAACGAAGAAATTCTTAATTTTCGGGCTGACATGAGGTCACAAATGGTCATGTGACTTGGTAACGGTATGACCGATTTTTGTAAACTTGATGTCACAAGATGCAGAAGACTTGAAAGAAAAAGTCAGAAAGTGGCGTGGCGTGAAATGCAGTGGTTCGAAATGCGCAGCGATGTTTGGGGCCTCGGAGCTCCCCCCCCCCCCCCAGTAGATACAAAGGGTTAACTACCCAGCTCTCAGCTGTTATGATATACCTGTTTGGCATTTAACCGATGATGGGTGTGAGCACCAAGGCTCTATCCTGGGTAATACACCTGTTGAATATTGCAATTAAAGAAAAAACATACACTTTGTGTCTGACATCATGAAAATGGAAAAATTAGGGTCTAACGTCTGATGTGTTTTTCTGCAAGATTCCCAATCGATAAAGGCCATGGTTATGCCAGACAAGGGTCATTGCTATAACAAACCTGTAATAGAAAAAAAAATGTGTAACAAGATTATCTTGGAATAAGTAACAACATTTGCCAATGGATTTCTAGCTGTCCTGCTGAATCTGGACTGTTGCCGAACAACGTACAGCTGCAAAAAAAAAAAAAGGGAGAGTTAAAAAGTATGCGTACTATGTCTAAAAAATTAATGGATATAAGGTAATATTGGCTGCTTCAAAATATTATCCTCGTGCTTCTCCTTTGTAACATCTAAATGCATGTTGTAGTACGTGAACTTGTAGATCAGTTCCTGAAGGTTATTAAAATGGCCTAGAGGATGACTGTTGCATGTTCCAACTAGCAAGGTCTTATCTGCAACCAACAGGTGCCCTTTCAAGGTCACAGCTGAGTTCCACAAAGTGTTAAACCTGAGTACCAATGAACACAGGAGGAAAACTGCTAGAGGAACTGGAAGATCTAGTCTCCTTCAGGGCCTGACTTGATCTAGGTCTAGTTTATATGCATGCATGTAGCTAGGTAAGAGCAGAATGTGAGACTTCATAGGTTGCCTCCAGACCTCCAGGTCCATGTACATGATGTAAGCATCTGAGAGTGCAGTCTTGGAAGGTCAGAGTAACAACCGCTGCATGTAGGCTGTGTGACATCTACTCCGGCATAAAAGGTCAAGAGTTGTCTGCTCTTTTCAAAGGAGGTTGAAACTGGAGTTTCTGAAAAAGGTTTTTGTTGGCTTTATTGGCTTTTGCCCAGATATTTTCAAAACTGGCATCAGACACTTATTTCATTTTCCCATTCTTTTTTCTTTTTTTTTTTAACCATGATCCACTTATTTAATGTTTTCAGATTGCTATAAATATTGTAAATGTTGAAATGTATTGTCTCTTGTTACTGGTAAGTAAAAATATAATCATATCACATCAATCATATCAAAAGAGCCTCCTTTGAAGCCCACACAAGTTGGCGAGAAAGGGCACAATCTAGGCAGGCTGTTCAAGTCATGAATATTTTTATCATGGGATAATAATGTCATATCAGGACTTTGCCATAGCAACGGCCATGTTTTGCCATAAAGCTGCCTATGAATAACTAACATTTTAATGAATATCAGAGAGGTACCTTGAATTACATTTTATATATTCTTGGACACTTGTATTGCGCTTTTGTATGTTATATCAAAATATATGTAAAGGCTATATTATATTTTTCCCCTTTCATAAGTCGAGCATACTTACTTTATTTTTGTTTACATCAATGTGTTGTCATAGCAACTATTCTATCAGACATGACCGTTACCTTAAAGATACATCTAAAATACATCTTCATTGAAATAATTGGAGAGTTGGAAATTTATGTACTTAGACATTTTAAAATGTTTTTTTGTGTAAGTGTTTAGATAGAGAAATACTCTAATTTTTTCTCAAAATATCAGTTTCAACCTGGTCATTGCCATAGTAACGACCATTATGGTATGAATACATTGTTGTATGACTTTGAATTATAACCAAGATTTTGATGGCAACCAAATTTGGAGCATGAAACGGACAAACTGATCAACTTGTTATGTTTTTATGTTGTTGCATCACAAATATATGGCATTTTCTAGAAATTCAGATATTACCATGGCAACGGCCAATTTGGAGCATAACCATGACCTTGGATAAGTCAGATGTTAATTGCAAGGTAATGTGCAGCTTGAAAGAGATATTCTAAGACATTAACCATATGCATTTATGTTGTATGTATTTATATTTATGAAAAATATGTTCTTTTCTGAAAAGTAATTTGTTACCATGGCAACGTCTCTAGCACTTTCATCCACCACCATTTTGATGGCAAATAGGCAGATAATGATAGCTGAGTCATCTGGGTAACAAAAAATAACAGAATGGATGAAACTGTGTCTAAGGGGATGGGGTACGTTTTGGGTATATTAGCCCATACACTGTTGTTACTGATTTCATAAGCCATGCATACCTACTTTAACTTTTGCATCATTTTGTTGCCATAGCAACTGTCCTATCAGGCATGATTATTACCTCAAAATCTACATCTAGACTGAAAAGAATCGGAAAGTGGAAAGTAAGTGTAATTGGACATTTTTCTTATGTTTTGTTTTTTGTTTTGATACAGAAATGCTATATTTTTTCTTAAAATAGCAATTTCTACCATGTCGTTGCCATAGCAACGACCATGTTGTGGCACAAATATGACTTTGCATGACCAAGACTTTGATGTCAAGCGAAGTTTTGGCATGAAATATATATATTTATACACTTCTATTATGTTTTTTATGTTTTTTATTACAGAAATATGCTATTTTCTGGAAATTTTAGGCGTTACCATGGCAACGACCTTTTTTGAGCGTAACCATGACCTTTGACAACTACGATTTTGATTTTAATTGAACAGGTAGCTTGAAATTGATACACTTCATCACTTACATTATATTTTTATGTTGTTTAATAAGAGATATATGTTATTTTTTATAAAATAATTCGTTACCATGGCAACGGCCGAAGACGTCATTTAGAAAAATGGCAACAGGTAGATTCGTGTTCAGCACCCCCAAAATAAGGGGAATAGCACAAAAAATCAGATTCTACAAAAAATTTTAAGTATCCTTGAAAATTGAGACGAGGAGCCGTGTACTATATGCGCTTCAAAGAGCTTTGGATTATTACCCCGGCTCTGCATAGCTGCGCTAATGAAGGCGCTGAAGCTTCAACGGATTAATTCCTACAAATCAAATCAAATCATATCATATCACATCATATCATATTATATCATATCAAATCAAATCAAATCAAATCAAATCAAATCAAATCAAATCTGTTATTCTGGTGGACGGGTCTGTTGACCTACATCTGCATGATTATATTTCTGATAACGTTTTTTTGTTCTTCTTCTTCTTCTTCTTCTTCTTCTTCTTCTTCTTCTTCTTTTCTTTTCTTTCCTTTCTTAACATAAATAGCCATTGCCTGTGGTATACCGCTATAAAAAAATAAGTCGAATAAAAACAACTCTTTACATGTATATAGGTAACCCATAAAGGGCCCCCTTAACCACAGGCATCTATTATATTACATGAGCTTGGCTGCTCGTGCACATAAAATGTAAAGGACAAAGTAAAAAAAAAAGTTTTATTTTCAGCATGTTCAATTGAATTTCATTTTATTATCACTGGTTAACAAAGCGTTTTTCAGCTAGACTGCGCTCTCAATGCGCAGGGTTTCACCTATTTCTCTGTCACCCTACCTTCTGTACTTATTATGACCTCCCTGCACCGTTGTAGGTCAGTGTATCTGTGCCCTCGCAATATACATTTCTAAAGTTCATAGCACTGTAACCATATACAGACCGTATACTGTTAGAAAATTCTACAAAATGAACATTTCGCAGAACCGGATGATTTTATCTTATATTTTGACGGATGGGGGTCTATAAAAACACATGAGCATAGAGTCAAATCTGAATTAAGGTAAAGTGTGACGATGACAAAAAACTAGAAAAGGGAGCAAGCGTAGCTTGGAGGGCTTGTAATTATCAGGTGTCCAAAGGAAACAAAATAAAACACAGATATTTAAACATACATGTAGTAATATGGCACATATATGTGACACCCTTACCTTTCGCGCTCTCCATCCACGGCAGGCCAGGTGAGGTATTTGGGTACTCGTTCTGAAGAAATTCCTTGGATGCGTAAATCATGACGGCTCGGCTAAAGCCGGGGGAAGCATTACTATTTGTAGGCCTATAGTAGCTGAGCTATATAAATGCATCTATATCAAAATAAGTCCTCCATCTCAAGAGGATTCTGCTTCCCCCCCCCCCCTATCGATTATGGGGTACGTACGCCACAATGAAAATGCAGCTATAAGGGTTAGGGATCAAATTATTGTTACAATGTAATACTGATAGCTTCCAAAACTGGCAAATACTGCCTGACCTACTCTCTCATCCAGTCAGATTAAAAACCTGCGCAAGCAATTTTCATGAACTTCGCAAATGTAGCCACTGTTAATTAAGAAGTAAGAAATATAGTAGCATCCGCCTGAATACAGACCCTCACCCAAGGTTTAGGGTTAGGTATTATAGTGCTTTGTCCGGGATTGAAGTTTAGAATTCAGGTAGTGTAGAGAAATGACTGTGGAACAATTCTGTAGCCAGACCAGTGTGGCCAGCGAAAAATACTATTCTGCTTGGGAGCAGCGAAAATTCTGCTAAATCAAAAATTTTACTGCAAAATTAAAATTTTACTCAAAAATTCTCTGACAAGCATTTTTGGGGTGTATTTTTACTCGAAAATTCTCTGACAAGCAAAAAAAAAAAAAAAAAAAAAAAAAAGGTTATCAGCATTTTTGGGGTGTATTTTTTACCGGAAGATTCTCTGACAAGCAAAAAAAAAAAAAAAAAAAAAAAAAAAAAAAAAAAAGAAAAAAAAAAAGATTATCAGCATTTTTTGGGGTGTATTTTTACTGGAAAATTCTCTGACAAGCAAAAAAAAAAAAAAAAAAAAAAAAAGGTTATCAGCATTTTTAGGGTGCACTTTTACTGGAAAATTCTCTGACAAGCAAAAAAAAAAACAAAACACCAGAATTATGCTAAAATTCTGCTAAATTTTGTCAAATTATGCCTAGCATAATGCCAGATGCTAAAGCGGTCAAAATTCTGCCAGAAAGCAGAATTCTGCCAACTCTGGCAACCTTGAGCCAGACCATGTGCAATGACATAGCCTAGCACATGAGAGACCATGGCCGATACTCATAAAACTTTGCTAAGCCATTAGTATGACTACTATCCAAGCTTGTAATTTTTTTTAAAGGAATGTTGGCCTATCTTTTTAACTTCTTCCTTTTTTTTCTCTCTTTTCTCTTTCACTATCTGCTCTCGCTTCCTTTCCCTCTCTCTTATTCCTCTCTATATCAGCTCTTTATCTCTTACGTGTACATGATGTATCTATCAACCTCATTTCTCTGCCCCCCCCTCCTCCCCCCCCCCTCCCTCCCTCTCTTTATTCTTCTTCTCCCCTCTCACTTTCTACAAGTCCAATGCAATCTCATTCTTTTACACTCTCTATTAATTTATATTCAATTTAGAGACTATTCAAAACATAGTTCACAAAGGTACTCAAATATAACGTATGCCTCTACTCTACTAATGATAACCTAAAAGCTTGTCAGAGGCTTGCCCAACAGAGCAACAACCAACGTCTGCATTTTCAAAACAATTTTGTAAAAATAAATCTACACATGTGACTGCAATAGTTTGTTACTGGAGTCTCAGAAATAAAAAATGTCCATAACCCGTCACATATGAATCCATTAGTTTGTCACTAGAGTCTCAAAAATAGAAATGTCCACAACCATCACATTTGAATGCAATAGTTTGTTAGTAGAGTCACAGAAATAGAAGTGTCCATAAATTTCAATACAATTGTGAACTGGTCTATTCAAGAATGATATATTACAAAATGGATTTATTTCCAAGCACATTTATTATAACACTGAATGCATATTTATATGCTTAATATGGCAGGGTATAGCGCGGGGTACAAGATGAATACACCATTTTTTTTTCTCAATCATTTCAATTCAAGTTTCATTCTGCTTACGAAGCTACAGGGAGGGAGATTGTTCTCCTTTCTCTACACTAATTTGTACATAGACATATATAAAAGTCATTCAAAGTTAGGTGTGCAACAGTCTACAAAATCATCAACCCTTTTGTACAGTAGAGAATTCCTATGTTAAACTGATGTGTGAAGATCTTCCTCTAGTGCACTTGGATATAAAAGTTAATTCTCTGCTTAGTAGCATACATTCAGAACCATACAATTAGTTTTGCTTGAAAAATTTATTTGTATATTTGTAACTTGTGGGAATTTTTTCATCTTTTCGACTCTCTGCCCTGCCTATAAAAATGACCCAGGAATCGATCCCGAGTTGTGTTATTGGATGGTGACTTTGTGATTAGTAAATGTGTCTGTAAAAGCTTAATTACTCACAGGAATACACTGGAATACTCATAAACTTAATTTTAAAAAGATATGGCTCAGGTCAAAATGTCAGCGTGACAGTCCCTTCTCTCTTTCCCTTCTTACCTGTTTATTTGCTAAATACCAAAACCCAAAACTTCCACATCACCTAGCACATGTACACTGTGTCACAAAAGTTGACTGTGGCATTCCAGTGTATGCTCCATTAGTCGACCAAAGCTGAGAAAGAGTTAAGCAGAGAAAATCAAGGAGAGATTTGCTATACAGGGAAACTTTTGCACAGATAAAATCCAATTACCCTCTTCTTTGCCATGAGCATTAAATCCTATCCAAGTCTTTCGTTGTTATGCTATATCACCCTGCTTAGAGCTAGTAAGTAATTAATGCTGTATTAAGTAATATGAGTTAACACCCTTCTGCCTCCAAACAGATATCGTTGGATGAAATATCAATATTTGTTATAACCTGAAGTAGACACAGGTACATACAGAGTGAAGATTAATGATAATGATAATAATAATAGTAATAATAATAATAGTAATAATAATAATAATAATAATAATAATAATAATAATAATAATAATAATAATAATAATAATAATAGTAATAATAGTAGTAGTAATAATTAAAAAAAAAAATAAAAAAAAAATAAAAAATAATAGTAGTAGTAGTAGTAGTAATAATAACACTACTACTTATAATAACACTAATACAAATACAAATAAAAAAATACTAATGAAAATAATAAAATTAATAACAAAATTCTGTTCTTGTATAGCGCATATCACATGATGATGTAACGTCTCTATGTTCTTCCGAAGAGCTTTGGAAATTATTATCCTGGCTTTAGCTCTGGCAACCGATACCAGTGTAAAGTGAATTACTAAATCCTACCAGGTACCCAATGACCTCACCTGGTTCAAGTGTGGCAAATGTAGATTAATGTCTGTGGCAGGGATTGGAACCCCACACCTTGTGGTTCACAGCCCGGGGACTTATCCACTTATCCACTAGACCACAACAGATGGAAGATATTAAAGCAATATCAACAATCACACAGAGATTCAAGCCCCCAAATTTGGCTTTTTCAGAATGTTCATTTAGGATAACTGTTCACACTCTATGGCAAAGAAAGGGTTAAAGGGGAAGTCCAGCCATGAAATAACTTGCTTTCAACAGAAGCAGACAAATCGGACGAACAGATTCAAAAAAGTTTGAGGAAAATAGGACAACTAATAAGAAAGTTATGAATTTATTATGACAAGAAAAACTGGGGAAACCAATTGGCAAATTTGCAACTTGAATATGAGTTTGTGACGTCATGGGTACACTTCTAACCATTTATTTTGTTTATATGAATACCACATTTTGTAATTTTTTTGTCCAAAAATATGTTTTCTCAAAACTTAAACCGAAATATATTTATAGTAGATATGTTTTTGCATGTACATTAATACATACTTAATAATTTTCTGTAAAAAAACATGGAAAATATGATTTTTTAACAAAATATTCATAAGAAATAGATAATTAAAAGTATGAAATATTGTGAAGATCAATATTTTTAGTTCATGATATATGTTAAGGAGTATACATGTAAAAATGTATGACTATAGAAATATAACTTGGTTTAAGTGCTGAAAAAATCATAATAATGAACAAATAATATGATTTTGCAGTAGTAATATATACAGAATAAATGGTTAGTAGTGTACCCATGACATCACATACTCATAGTCAAGTTGTTAATTTGTCTAGTGATTTTCATTGTTTTCCCCAGTTTTTCATGTCATTAAAAAATCCTAACTTTCTTATTAGTTGTCCGATTTTCCTCAAACTTTTTTTGGATCTGTTTGTCTGATTTTTCAGCTTCTGTTGAAAGCAAGTTATATCATGGCTGGACTTCCCCTTTAAGATAGGATAATTTTCTTATATGACTCAATTTGTCTTTGACTGAAGGCTGTTGCACACAACTTACACATTAACATGCTAATGGAAGAATCTACAAAAGTAACTGAAATCAATAACAAATTATGTACACACTTGCTAGGCAAACAAATAAGTTACTTAATTAGCCATTCATATGACCAGGAAAAAAACAAGTACCACTGAAAAAACAACACCTTTTGAGTTTGACTCTAGAAAGTTATTGAATAGTAATGACTAATACACAGTCCTGTGAACAATGGATTAGTAATACATGATTAGGTCAATAGTAAACTACATCACCCACATACATACTCTACAAACATATTCATTTTTTTTTTTACAGTATTCAGATAAAATTACACTAGATATTACTTTAGAAGTAATCGTATATTTAACGACATTTAGTGGTCCCATTTGTCAAACAAATAATATCTGCATTTAGAATGCCAGATATCTACTTCTTTGGTATTAATGTATGTTGCAAGCCATTTTTCATTTTTATTTATACAAACAATAAAGCTTATACATCGGACTACACATACATGTACTCTGCAACATAATACTCGGGAGTGTCACATAAAAACAATAGCACATACCTTTCACATTTGACACTATTCTCCATTCCCAAACTTTTAAAAAAGGTAAATAGAAGTTAAACAAAGATGATTTTTGGTCAGGACCCCATTTGCATGCTTCACACCAAAAGTGACAAAAAAAAACACTCAGGAAATGACGTTAGTAATTAGTTTATAATCATTGCCAATTTAGCATAACGTCGGCAAGAGGGGAAGTTTAAAGATTCAGCTGCATTCTTCACCTTTTGAAATGTAATTCAGACAGCAGTGCAGCCGCTTAATGAAGGTGCTTAATATCATTATTAAATTTTGTCAATAAAATATTTGCAAGTTGACTGATCCACGTACCAAATACAATTTTTCCCAACACCCATTACCTGCCTGCATTTTATTAATCAATTATTTGGCAATTTATAAAAGCAACTTGTGCAAACGGAGTGTGAAGTTTAAAATTTCTTACAATACCATTTTGCTCATACAAAATTGACAATAATTGTTCCATTTCTTCATTATTTTTTCTTTCCCATCCATCTAATCGAACAAAAGAATGATGATAGCACTGAATCAGCACTACACATCTCTCAGATTTTTACAACATTTCACATGTCCATAGCACAGACAATTTAAAAGCACTATTTCCATTTTTGTTTATACACCACCATAAAACAGGATTGAATAACATCAATTTCTCATCAATCCCTTCTCCCAACACACAGATTCGTCACCTTTACATGTACTTTACACTATGTTACAGACTTTGAATTCATTTCTCACGAGAATACATATATCGGTATATGAGTGTTTCCATACAGCTTTCATCAACCCAGCACTGCCTGTGAGACATTGCCACAATAACTGAGGCAATCATTGATTGGTAGGAGAGCCACTTTGCCCCCCCCCAAAAAAAAAAAAAAAATCAAAAAAATCAAAAAAAATCATGTCATGTGAGGTAAAAATAAAAAAGTTGATCAGCCACGAATTAATACTAACAGAGTATTAGAATGCTCTCTTAGATTTGCCAGGGTAGTGGACTTATGCAAATTTTTAAAATTTTGGCGACTCTCCCTGCCATTCTGCCATCTGCCACTAATAAACATGCCTGTACAGTCATATTAAGCCCCCCCCCCCCCCTACTCTTTAGGCTTCCCAACTAACAATAAAACAGGGGGCATGACCGATTTTCAGCATCACATTTTGCTAATGGCTGGTTACGTGAATGAAATATGGAGATTCCATTTTGGATTACTAATCACTGAATAATTTGTTTTTCCATTCTTGATTTGGACAGATCAAAAAACTTAGCAGATTTAAGCCTAGATTTTTTACAACAATATTTTGTGTCCTTCCTTAACTGAGTTATAAATGTATTCTAATAAATACTGACCAAACTTTTCTAATTTACACTATTACCTAATAGAGGTCTCAATTACAAGGTTGATCCTTATCTTACCCAACTGCAAAGAGAGCAAGTTCAATGCTTGTAGTTAAGCAATAAGTGGACCTACAGCTTTAAGGCCTATCCAATGGACTTGGTAATGCTGAGTAATACATCATCAAATGGCACTTGCATATCAACTTGCTTTTGAAATCAGGTCATGTCTATTACTAGATTACTGCTCGGCCACAGAGCCATTCAAAGCCAAATATTTGCGATTTCCTTCAAAGATTTGAGCCTGGGCTGGGTGAGGAAAGCTGGATAGAAACACTGGCAAAAATCACTGTACAACGACATCAGATATAATCATCACAATATACAAAATTCATGTATACTTTTGAATACTACACATCCTCCTAGAAAGACCTCATTTTCTCTCTTTTTTTTCACTTTGGCACTACCATCGATGACAAGTTGATGAATAAATCTTTGTTAGATTAAGAACACAATATGCTTAAGAGCTACCACATTGCAAAGTTCCATGACACTTATAACATGGAAGGAATACAGAGACATGATTTGTACTATTACAAATAAAACATGATGAAGACATTTACATAAAGCAATGATTGAGTTGCAATACATTATTCAGTAATCTGCATAAATACACCAAAAACAAGGACATAAGAATTATATTTTTGGTCCTTTCACCTTAATGAAACTATCTTTTAAAGATAGAGTATCATGTTACAATATGTATAGGGAATGGGAAAGATTGGTCTATCACAAAGTAAAATGAGAGATAAAAGAACCATGGAATGAAATTCTAGAGTACAAAAAATACACTTCCATTGTGTAAAATCTTAACTGGTATTATACATATACAATCCAAGCACCTTTTTTTAAATGAACATTTCTACATGAATGTGTCAGATATGAAACATACGGTGTCTTTAAAAAGAAAATACAATATAATGGCAATCACACTTTCAGAGAACTCTTTGAGAACATATACAAAACTAAAAATAATACTGAACCCACATTTCTCAATCCACTTATAAATAGAAGAATTGCATTTAACCAAAAAACAAAAAAGCAAGCACAAGAAAAATTCAGACATTACAATAAACAGTCTGGCATTGCGAAAGAAAGAATGGAAAAGATATTGCTAAGCTACACATACTCTGTTTCACCTAAAGACAGTTATATTGCAACTAGTTCTAAACAAAAAGAATCTTGCATACATCAAAGAAAAATCCTACAAGGTGCCATTTTGAATGAAGTTCTGGCATAAGGCCGTAAGTACCAAGGAAATCAAAGTGCAGGATTGCATGTTATGCCTTACTGCACATACTCACGCACATGTATCAATGACTACATCAAATAGACTTTATGGCAATTTTTGTACTGTATTCATTAACAAAATAGTGTTGCTTCCCACTGTGCCCAGGGCTAGAGTACTCCCAGAAAGTGCTTATTTCTACCGAGTGAGTCAAGAAAAAATTGACACTTTTATAATTGCTATAGAATGTTTTAAGATCGAGTTATAAATAGGGACGTATGTGATATGTTTATGTTCACTTATGTTTTAGTTCCTGAAGATGATCGGAAATAAAAGGTCGAAAATTTGAAACTCATCATGACTCTGATCGGAGTATTATTTCTAGCACTGTATCATGTATGTGATATGTACTTGTAGAATATCTACCCATGCTTCTTTTGATACCATGTTCATTGGATGATATGCTTTTATAATCATTCCAGGGGCCTGTAACATAAAGAGATAAATCAATCTTACGACTGATATCAATCGTAATTCTATGGCAAACCATGTACTGAAGAGTTACAATTGATTGTATCTCTTTATGTTACAGGCCCCAGGTGTAACTCGGTCAATCCATGGATTCCTTATCAGGAAAACAACTGGTTGGGAGATGGCACTAGTGGGTCTTGATCCAGTTACCCAAGTTGACCCCTATGCAACCAACCGCGAAATAGCATCCCATGAATATAATACCAGAAAAAAAAGGGGGACAATACCTTACAAGTACATATCAAATATGTCCATATTTACAACTCACTCTTAACCGAAATAGGCAAATATAAAAGTGTCCAGTTTTTCTGACTCACTCTGTATTTTCTCTTACTGAAGTAGAAAATAGACCAGCTCACATAAAGTGCATTTCCTCCTCCAGTTGCATGTGACATGATGTATAGCATTCCCCTTTTAAACTTTATTATAATTCAATATTCAGAAAGTGGGTTTTATAAATAATAGTTGATGTTATGTCAGCCAATCGACAATCAAAGTAAAATTTTCCTTTAAACTAAATAAGCCTCGAAATAGTCTTCCATTTTTATGTCATATGTTGGACATTTTTGTTGAAAATATAAAACACACCCAAAGAAAAATCATATTATTGAAGTTGCAGGCATGCACTAACAAAGCTCTTACAGTACAAAAAGGTATGAATGTAAATTGAATTTGGGAACTGGAATATTCTACATTTTGCACAGATAAAGGGATTCTCATACCTCAAATTTCTACTTCCAAACAACACTAATAAAAGAAATGATTGTCTGTAAAGGCTGCATATTACACTTGATGAAGATAGCTGAATTGTTTTCACTAAACACACACCAAAAAAATATAGTCTACTTCAGCGATTGAATACACATCATCAGGCAAGACTTATAGGAATTACTACTATGATAAAAACAAAAAAACAAGTCACTTCGTCCCAATAATATAGAATCTCTAAAAACTGTATAAAAAAGACAAAATACAAGGTTTAACGATCATATTAGTTTGACTAAGATATGATCTGGATTACAAAGTTTGGTTCATTTTTATGGCAAATTTTCATCATAAAACAGCTGCAATTAAATCATCTCTTTTTGGTGGATTCGATCATCTGACAATGGAATCATTCAACTATTCTTCTCTTCGCTTTCATAATGCTGATACAATGTTATTGCAAGTTTGAGTTGTGCTGCAGAACGTCCGCAAATCTTTCACTTTCTGTTCAAGTTCTTTCTTTTTTTTTCACATGTACAGAAATGATGTGGAGTTGAAGAATTGGGAAACTATGGCGTGTAATTACAATGGTACAATGTTCAGGATATCTTTTCATAGTGTACTTCATACATGTCATATCCTTCAGTAAGAGAGGACCATTCACATAAATACATGAACTTCCCATCCCCATTCTCTCTCTAACTCTAACTCAAACTCTCACTCTCTCTCTCTCTCTTACACTCACTCCTTCTGTTGCTCTTCCTTTTTTCATCCGATCTCTCTTTATCTTTTCTTTACTCACCATTTTGATCTTTCTCACTCTCAACCTCTCTCTCTCTCTCTCTCTCTCTCTCTCTTTCTCCCTCTATATCTCTCCCAAAAATCCCCAACAAAGAAGAGAGCGGTGCTAATGTGACCCATTTCCCCCTGGGTGGTTGAACTTTTCAGAAAAAGACAAAAACAAAAATGATAATGTACCAGGCAAGACATGAGCTATCAACCTCAGCAAATTTTCAGCAGACACTTTAAAAGTTACTTCACTTCTCAAACCTTAAAAAGCAATCCCTACTAACCCACTGGATACAAAATGACTTTAGACACTTTCCATGGCCTGTGTATAGTGTATTGTACAGTGTGACTCTCAAGATATCTCTTCAAATACCATCTTCACAAAGTGGCTATTCAGTTGTCTCTCTTCTGTATTTCTTGCTAATTTAGTATTCATGTGTGGAAAAAAATGTACTTTCACAAGTCCTGTAGGCATCAAAGAGTACCTATTCACCGGTGTAAAGTGCCATCATGGAGCTAGAAAAAGTTTGTTGACTTGTTTCCTTCCTTAATGGACATCATCTGCATGGAAAAGCTGACATGCAGGAGGATTTTGACCTTAATTATTAAGTTTTCTTGGCAATGAAACACCTGTTCAGCGTTGGATTTGTTCTATCTGTTAATGTAAGACAGCCCTATTTGATTTGGAAAGTAAATGTGACATCCTACAAATTATCTTGTACACCCTTCTGTTTCTTCTTGGTGTCCAAAGGGTACCATTATTTATACAGCATCCAGTCTTCACCTTTTTTGACATACAGCGAACACAATGACTACAAACATCCAAAGGCAGTGAATACATATGTGAAAGGGTCAGACCCTCATCAGAGTAATAGCATGTTCTGTGGTGGAGTCGTTTCACTTCCGGGCAGGGAAGTGTTGCCAATGAACTGATGCTTCTGAAGGTGCTTCTGCAAAGCGCTGTTCACAATGAACGACTTGCCACACACAGGGCACTGGTGGGGTCGGAACTCTGTGTGGATACGTTCGTGCATGTTCCTCGCGCTGCACTGTGAGAAGCGCTTGCTGCAGAAGTGGCAAGGGTAAGGCTGCTCGCCGATATGCGTCCGAACGTGGATCTGCAAGTAGCGACTCTGTGTGAACGTCCTCCCGCATATGTTGCAGATGAAGGGTCGAATACCATGCACTTTCTCATGGTGGGCAAGAGCACCAGTGTCTTCAAAGCGCATGCTGCAGAATCTACAGTTGTACATCGGACGCAACGGGTTGGATTGCTCCGCTAGATTCTGCGCATTGTAATTTGGAATGGTATCATGTGGAACGTTTGGACTAGGCAATGGCATCTGATCTATGGGGGACAGAGGATTCATTTTATAGTCCCCGTTTCTCACATGTATTCTCTCATGAACGTTACGAGAGCTCCCCTGGGTAAAGCGCTTTGTACAGTACCGACATTGGTACGGTTTCTCGCCCGTATGCGTGCGTTCATGGATTTGCAGGTATCGGCCTTTGCTGAAAGCCTTCCCGCAAAATCCACAAACATGATCTCTAGGCCGCATGTGTGTCTGCTCATGGCTAACCAGCAAGGCAGCATCAGTGAAGGTTTTATTGCAATAACGACAGCTCTGGATAGCTGGACGCACTGGAAGATTTGGCACAGTGGAATTCTCGCTATTCGTTTCTGAACTCTTCTCGCCCTCCTTCTCTCCATCTTCTCTCTCTGTAGCTTCTTTCCCCAAGGCTTCTTCTTCTTCTTGCGCTTGCTTGGCTTGTTGTTCTGCTTCTTTTGCTGCTTTGATCCTCTCGTGGATCCTCTCATGCGCATTCCTAGAGCTGGTCTGACTGAAGGTCTTCCCACAGTACTTACAAGAGTACGGTTTCTCCCCAGTATGGATGCGGACATGGATCTCCAAGTAGCTCCTGTGCGTGAAACGCTTGCTGCATATGTCGCAGGAGAATGGGCGCAACACATGGGACTGCTGATGCTGATGGAGCTCTGAGGAAGACGCAAAGACCTCAGGACATTGCCTACAAGGGAACACTTGCCGTTGCTGCACTGGGGCAGGATGTATCGGCTGCTGCGGCAGAAGCATAGGTGGGACGCCATTCATCGAGGGCATGCCACTGCACTCATGTCGAAGCAAGTCTCTGCTTCGTTTAAAGCTCAGACCGCACTTCTTGCAGTCATACATACCCCAGTTGCCATGCTTCTGTTCATGGACATTACGGGATGTCATCTGATTGAAGCGCTTGCCGCAAACTCTACACGGATAAGGCTTCTCGCCTGTGTGCAGACGTTCATGCACACGTAAGTATGCCTTCTGGTTAAATCCTCGTCCACAAACGCCACACACGTAGGGTTTCAGAGAGCTATGGGTAAGCTCATGTTGCATGAGCTGACTTGCAAAGAGGAAGCATTTGCCACAGAACCTGCACTGGAAAGGCTTGGAGTCACTGTGGATGCGCTTGTGAGTTCGGAGATGGCTACCATCTCTGAACCTCATCCCGCAAGTCGGAACATCACACATGAAAGGTTTGATCCTGGTATGGGTTCTTTCATGTGTGTTGCGCGCACTCCCTTGCGTGAAGGACTTATCACAGAAGCGACAACTGTAGGGTTTCTCACCTGTATGGATGCGTATATGCGTGCGCAAGTACTCTTTGTGGCTGAAGCGTTTGCCACAGACGTTGCAGAGGAATGGCTTGTTGACATCCACCCTAGTCTGGTCATCGCCGTTTTCTGCCACCCTTGTGCCCTGCATGCAGGCATGCCCCTCAAGATCTTCCTTTGTTGGAAAAAGATCGCCGCACATATCGCACCTTTGGCCATCTACAACACTATGGGTAATCATATGAGCGTTGTAGACCAGTTCTAGAGCAAACTGCTGCCCACACACCCCACAGACGTACCCCTTCCCACTCCCCTCAGGGTCTTCTAACCCACCCCCATTAGGTCCCTCAATTGCCTCCCCGCTCTCATCCCCATTTCTAGGTTCATACTCTCCATACCTTTGCATACTCAGATCCAGCATTGGCTCCCCATTGCTCATGACATAACCACCAATCCTCTCATTCTCTTCTTCTGACCTCTGACCCATCGGGTCATAATAATCTGACCCTTGACCTCCATTCTCATAACCTGGAGAGCTCTCACTCATCTCCACATGCTCTACAGGATTCTCTCCTCCATTCTCATATGAACTCTGACGTCTTAACTCCAAACTTTGGCCTGTAAACTCTGAACTTTGACCACTTAACTCTGAAATTTGACCTGTAAAATCTGAACTCTGACCTCTCAACTCTGAACTCTGATCTCTAGAATCTGAACCATTACCCCTGAACTCTGACCTCTGACCTGTGAAAGCCTCGTCAGGAAACCTTTTGAAGGCTTCCGCTTCTGCCACCATAGCAGCGAGGGTCTGTCTGTCAATGCTCTTGACCACATGATGACTGGTGGAAGATCCCTTAATGACCTTGTTGTGGGAGTAACGAAGATGGCGGGCAAGGTAGATAGCGATGGTGAACAGACGGCCGCAAAACTCACACTTGTACGTTCCAGATTCTGTAAATAGCCAAATTATTGAAAGTGTAAGTATGCCTGCTCAGTATATGCTCAAGTCTTTCAATCTCACATCGTTCTTCTTTCACCAACAACAGGCCAATGTCTCTAGCAACATCTTGTGTGGCAAAGGCATAATAATCACTCAAGACTTTGACATTATACTGGACTCATACATAAGGCTGGTCAGCTCCAAAATGATGTCATACAAAAATCACTCTTGAATATGACTTACTTGACTCGTAAATAAGGCTGGTCAGCCTCAAAACATCATGAATATCACTCTTGAATTTGACTTAAATGATTCATTCCTAGGGCTCAGCTTCGAAATGTCATAAAAATCTTCCTTGAATTTGACTTACTTGAATCATACATAAGGCTGGTCAGCTCTGAAACAACATCCAGCTTCTTGGCAAATTCTTCTCCATAATAGACCAAGAGTTCGGTGCCAGGCTCAATCGGTTTACATGTATGGTAGTAGATCTCACCAAGGTACTGGAAAGCCACCAGGTTCTGCTCCGTCAAGTTGCGAGCGCAGTTGATAAAACGAAGCCAGTTGCCTTTCCGCTCGTTCTTACCATCGATGCAATGGATCACTTTGCCCTGCACACATATCTGAAAGGTGAAGAATCACTTGGCTTGAGAAAGTCCACAGGAGTGGAAAAAAGCTTGGCTACTTCATTTCAAGGTTGGTAGAAGCTTAAACTACATGTGAAGATCACCCCCAACAAACAATCATTTTCTATATCATATCTGAAAGTCCACAAAATCTCCAACAGCAAGATCATATTGTCATCAAATGTTATAGTCATTTCCAAACAAGTTTTCTTGGCAAGAATTGTTTGTCATAGCTCCAAAGTGAGTGAACTTGCTTTGCAGTATCCCAGCAGGTATGGTTTAGAATAGTTTCAGGTACATGTACATGTAGGTGCTCAGTATGGAGGTCGTCATCATCAATTTTCTTTTTATCAACATAAGTGTATCAACAAAATTTTTGATTTTCTGGGGTGATCTAATGCATTATTCAATCCATTATACATGAATGCTTCAGCAAGAATGTTGGTCACAAAAATCATTTGTCATTGCTTTAAATGAAAGTTAGTGGCTTCCAGCAAGAACACCTGTTGAATGGCTCTATAACCTTGAATAAAATGAAGTGTCCTAAGTGAATTTATCTTGAGAATACAAATTGACAATTACAGTTATTTGTAGCTAGGTAATTGGGTGATGCTTCGTTATGATTCACTCTCCCCAATCCCAGGGTGTTTTTTTTTAAATTTTCTACAACACACCTGCTGTGATAATTCTTGTCCATAAAGAAAAACAATGTCAACTTATCTCAAATATGTGTCTCTCAACATAAATGTCAACAAGAGGCCTGTCAATGATAGCTCAAGTGCTTGAATGGAATGTCCACCCTGATATGAAGTTGGTTTTATTGCACATTTGTCTTTAAATGATGACTTGCATAATATACAACCGATCCTCTATCAATGACCAGGAAACTGGAAATTTAAGAAGTTTTCAGTGCAAAATTCAATATCAGGATTAGATTTCCCTTTCACAATGTGAAAGATTATAACTTTCTTAATAAAAAAGTAGCAGGCCTACCTCCCAGGCGTAGCCACTCCAATAGCCTGCATCGTTGCTCACAATTTCCCCGGCATAGGGGCCAAACCGCACCCCCTTGGGGATATGCTTCTCCGCCCAAACCCCTTCCCCGACCCCCTCTACTCCCGACTGGCGGATAGAGAGGAAGTCAGGGAGGGTCAGCCTGGCCCTGTTCTCGCACTCTGCGGGGACTGGCTTGTCCTCGATGATGGTGAAAGGGTGTAAGGGACACTCCCCTTCATAACGCTCCTTGCACTCCTCACAATCTAAATGGCACAAAAAAAAGAGACAATAGGGATAAAAAAGGGAAAGATACAAAATGTAAGTCAAGCAACACATTTAAAGCAAAACATAAGAAGTTAAGCCTCTGCCACTAACAAGCCGCCAAAGTTTTTGGTTTTACAGTATCTCAATGAATTGCTTGCGAGAATGAGCAGAAATTGCTTGTGAGAATGAGCAGAAATTGCTTGTGAGAATGAGCAGAAATTGCTTGTGAGAATGAGCAGAAATTGCTTGTGAGAATGAGCAGAAATTGCTTGTGAGAATGAGCAGAAATTGCTGGCGAGAATGAGCAGAAATTGCTTGTGAGAATGAGCAGAAATTGCTTGTGAGAATGAGCAGAAATTGCTTGTGAGAATGAGCAGAAATTCAGAATTAACAAATGCAAACTTTTTGCACTCTTCGGTAATCACTTTATCTCTGAGATGCTATGCTAAATTAACTTCTACAAAAAATAGGAGCAAGGAAGATGGAATTACCCATAACTTCCTGACAAGAGAAAGCGACTCGAAACAGCCCGAGTAGAGCACAAAGTAAATGCCACTCCAATAAAGAACACACAAAGTCACGTACTATTAATACCCATATTTGTACTATCCTTGCTGAATATGTTATACATCATGGCATCCATACATGAATGCATCAGGCCAATGCAGAGGAAGAAACAACAACAGACCAAACACTATTATACAGTGTGTCCCAGAAAAAAGGAAACTGGATTTCATGGCAGCAGTTTTCTGCCATAATAAATAATTTCTTTAATAAGATATATACATGTATGAAAAGCTCTGTTTCTCCTCTTTCATTTGATCAAAACTCCATTCATGCATGATTGAATTAAAACAATGGAAAGTGGTGCTACCAAAATTTCATTTGCACGCACAAATTGCAACTTTGGGTGAGTTTTTAGGGTAGTAAACGTAATCATTTTGATAAGAGAAAAACATCTCCTTAAAATTCATAATTTTATCTTTTATATGACACCTCATGTGTAAAAAATGAATTATGTATGTCGGAGAACAGGGAAAATTAAAACATGCTTCATTTCTGCGCAAATGAGTGGAAAGTGGAGCAAGAAGCAATTCAGCTTTCCGGGCCTATCAGCTGACAATGGACTTAATGCTTGGGTGAATTTACCCAAACATGGGGAATGAAAAGGAACATTAGAGATGGTTGGGGTATAAAAAGGCTGAAAATGAAGAAAACCATCAGCTTGCCTGACAATGCAGCTGACCACAGAACAAAGGGTGATCATCGTAATGAAATCCTCTTCCTACATGTAACTGGCATTTCTTCTTCGACCAGATCAACCATTGTTTACACTGAGGCTCGTCCCTTCCTGTTGATTTTTTAAAAATGTTTCTCCATAACGTAGGCTTCACAGGAACGTCGCGATCTGGATATCTCTCATGGAAGGCTGTAGAAACTTGCTGCAGGCTCACAGAGTGAGTCTATTCCGTTACGACGAACACCCTTTGTTCTGTGGTCAGTTGCATGGTCAGGCAAGCTAATTATGGTTTGCTTAATTTTCGGCCTTTTCATACTCCAAGTGACTCCAACCATCTCTAATGTTCCTTTTCATTCCCCATGTTTGTGTAAATGCACCCAAACATTAAAGGGATTGATTAACTTTCCCCAGGATTGAAAAAAAAAAAATCACTGTTACAGCTAATGCTGTAATCCTGTAATTGCAAACCTTTAGGTCAGACAGGAATCGCCTGAGTTTTATAAGCTGATCGGTCGTTTATATATCAAGATATTTACGATTGAACATTGATGTCCGGATAGAGTACCACCGAACCCTATAGAACTCTTACGGTTGGCATACCTCGCTCTATCACAGAATACCGTACGGGCTGGAAACCCGCTCTGAAATCGCCGAGCGCTGGTGCTTTGGTTTTTGTGACTGCAGCGCAGCGAAGAAGCCGAGCGACTTGCGCTAGCGATCGCTAGCTTTTTTCTCTTTTTTAGGATAGTAAACGGGTTCCATTTTCTCTCATACTTTCACATATTCTTTATTATATATGTAGTTAGCAGATTGCACATAATTCACTGGCATTTGAGATGATTTCACAATTTTTCACAAAGTTAATCAATCCCTTTTTAAGTCCATTGTCAGCTGATGAGTCAGGAATGCTAAATGGCTTCTTACTCAACTGTCCACTCATTCGGTCAGAAATCAAATCATGTTTTCATTTTACTTGTTCTCTGGCATAAATCATTCATTTTTTAAGAATGAGCTGTCATATTAAAGAGGGAATTGTGAATTTTTATGTGATGTTTTTCTTTTTTCAAATTGAATGCGTTAACTACCCCTAAAAACTCACTCAAAAAAAAAAAATGTTGGGAGCACCACTTTCCATTGTTTTAATTCAATCATGCATGAATTATGAATAATAACTTGTGCATCAGATGAAAGAAGAGAACTAGAACTTTTCATGCATGTATATCTCATCAAGCAAATTATTCATTATAACAGACATTTTCTATCATGAAATCTGGTTTCCTTTTTTCTGGGACACGCTGTATATCAGCTATGTAGACATATCATCCCTTTTTGGGCCCCTTATTCTCTTGTTCTCAATACTTCTGTATGAACCTACATTTCCAGGTACACATAATACTGTTCATCAAAGACATTAAAAAAAAACATCATTGCTGGGTGCCTTGGTGAAAGGCATTTGACTTGGCCGTTGTACCATGAAAAAGCTACTTAAAAAGGCTTACAAAAAGCATTTCTATAGTAGCGGTATTTGTTCACGTGAAGAATAGAAACCATATTTCACATCATACTTATTTTACATACTGCAGTACCTGTTGTACCATGCAAAAGCTATTGAAAAGGGTATAGAATGCATTTCTATAGCGCCTGTAGATTAGTGCTTGGAAGAATCGAATAGACGTTATCAAATTTTGCGTTTTATTTGAAATGGCGACAAGTTCATGAATACCTTTCTCTCACAACTAACGATAAGTTCATGAATGAACCTACTTAATGCCAATATGAGATTTCACAAGCTGGAGGCTTTGGCATTGTTAATTCAATAAAGTCTGTCTACCAGGAGTGGCACATACTTGTCCATGTTTCCCGCTTAATCAGACAAGGTACAACATAAACTTCATCTCCCATATTAAAACATAACAATAACATCAATTGATACATTGATGTACTCAGGAATGATGTTTAGCATCTGTTGAGACTGCCCAGAAGGGCATCACAGAATTTACTTTCACATGTTTAAAGTCCTTTCAAAGACTTTCAAAGACAATGCAGACATTATTTGTTCCCTGCACATGGAGACTACGGTATAACCAGAAACTTTCACACGGATTCAACGTTCGCGAATTTTCGCGTGTGGTTCAGATTCGAGAAAGCTTCATGCCTCAAAATCACTGCTGATTCATGATTGATGTAACACTAAATTTTTTGAAATTGCGAAAGATTCTTGCTTTGAAAATTGCTGTCGTTTATGATTCACAAAAGTTTGGGGTCGCGAACTTTTTGGTTTTACAGTAAGTTAGTAAGCCCAAAATTAAATACAGGACACCTATCAACGAACATATTTCAGCTATATGTTTACTTATTCTCTACCTCTCCCTCTCTCTTTTGTTTTCTCTCTCTCTCTCTCTCATGATTTATTTCACTCTGTCTGGCATATTCTTTCATGGTCTACTTATCATGTTTATTTATTCCTAATACAACGTACTTGCTCTCTTCGTATTCTGTGAACCCCTGTCTGTATAAATCTGTCTGTCTGTCTCTTTCACACACACACACACACACACACACACACAAATCTCTTACTCCGTCTATTGTAGCTTCTTTCTATTCATTTGCTCATTACGATTACTTACCATTGATACTATGTACATGCACTTGCTATATTTGTTTTCTGTGTGTTTGTGTTTATGTCTGTCTCTTCCCCTAAATTGTTCTCTCTGTCTGGTATAGTCCTGTTTCTCTGCTTACAACATGTATGTTTCTTTGCCTTATTTATATTCTACATCCTTTATCTGTCTGTCTATCTCTATTTCTCCCACCCCTATTTCCTTGTCCTTGTCTTTTTCGTTGGTATCAGACACTTGCTCTATTTATTTCCTGTGATCCTGTGTTTATCTGTCAGTCTGTCTCTTTGTTTGTCTCCCCCCCCCCCCCCCACCACTGTCTCTCTCTCTCTCTCTCTCTCTCTCTCTCTCTCTCTCTCTCTCTTCCTCCCTCTATTCCTCACAAACCCCTGTACTTACAGATATGTATAGTGATCATCTGGCATGCTAGATTGCATATACCCTCTCATTCCCCTTCTCTCTCTGTCCCTCCTTCCCTCCCCTCTCCCCTCTCTTTCTCTCTCCCTCCCTCTCACTCTCTCTATCTCTCTCTCCCTCTCCATCATATTCCTATACTTACAGATAAAGTGATCATCTGGTATGCTAGATGGCACATACATTCTTCTCCTCTCCTCCCTTCATTCTTTCCTTCTCCTCCCTCTTGCCCTTCCTCTCTAAGAAGCCATATACTTACAGATATAGCGATCACCTAGCTAGCATGCTAGATTGCGCATACACTCTCCTCCCCCTTCCTTTTTCCTCCCTCCCTCCCTCCCTCCCTCCCTCCCTCCCTCCCTCTCTCCTATCTCTCTCTCTCTCTCTCTTCCTCACTCTCTATACTTACAGATATAGCGATCACCTAGCATGCTAGATTGCGCATACACTCTCCTCCCCCTTCTTTTTTCCTCCCTCCCTCCCTCTCTCCTATCTCTCTCGCTCTCTCTCTTCCTCACTCTCTATACTTACAGATATAGCGATCACCTAGCATGCTAGATTGCACATAAACTCTCCTCCCCCTTCTTTTTTCCTCCCTCTCTCCTATCTCTCTCTCTCTCTCTCTTCCTCACTCTCTATACTTACAGATATAGCGATCATCAGGCATGCTTGATTGCACATACATTCTCCTTCTTGCTGCCTGCCCATCGTCAAATGCAGCATTGTCTAAAAGAAAAACCAGACAGACAGACAGACATGAATTATAATGATTCTATCATAGGCTATTCATTTGAGAAGAAAATAAATACACATGTGATCAGCATGAGAGAGAGAGGAATATCTATTTGAGCATAGTATACAAATATTGACTTTTTCCGAGGCACTGTGAAAACCATGGGGGTGCTACACATACAGTAGTTCAAACAAGGCATCTCACGGAAGATCTTATGCTGATTTACTATTTTGGGATCATGGTAAAAATTACATGTATACATATAGCACCATCCCCTCTACAAATAGTTTTCACTAGCTCCCAAGCAGAGTCACTATTTATTTCATTGTTTAATGATTTTATTCACTAGATACAATACATTGCTATTTACATAATATTGACTGGCCTTGAGGAGGATATGACATACACGTATATTCCCTGAACTAGATTCATATTGGATTATATATTGATCTAGTGAGGGCGATATATGCTGTATCTCCTGAAAGCAGGAGCCAGTCAATATTGTTATTATCCACATCAGACATATAGAGCAAGCAAAACGTAACAGTTTATGGTTAAAATAGATTCCAAAGTCATCATCAAATCCCAGCTTTTTATTGAAATCGCAATTCCAATTTTTCCATTGCACTGAGCCAGCAAGCGCAACTGTGTGCAGCAACTAACTGCGCGCTCCAACTGCGCACTGCAATATAGCGCAGATGTTAGACCAGGGAAAATATACGGCTATATTGCCTGATTTTATAACATGTAAAGTCCATTGGCTTGTGTGAAAGAGGGTGATATAAGAAATATAAACCCTCTAGCCTGGTTTGCACCAAAGACGAGGGGAATACAATTTTGTAAAACCACAGCTCGGATGTTCTGATACGGATAATAATTATATACAGGGTAATATTGAATGGCCTTGAGTGGGATACAAGGATATAGCGCACGAGCTATGAGCATATTTCACGAGTCGGCACGACGAGTGAAATATTTTCAAAGCGAGTACGATGTATCCTTGTGTCCCACGAAAGAAAAGCCATTCAATATTATTATTATTAATTGTATGATACCTAGTTCCTCAATTTTCACCATTACATGTCCTGACTTCGACATAAAAAACAGGTAGAAAACCATTTTTGTCCTTACCCAAGCATTTTGCAAGAGCTGCGCGCATACATCCATTGTCTTAACCTTTGCGTATTTAAGCGCGTATTTACATTTTTACGTGTCACGCGCACCCCAAACCATGAGATATGGAGATATATTGCACGGTCATCCGGGTACTTTTACACAAACCATGAGATATTGTTTTAAAATTGCACGGTCATCCGGGTACTTTTGCGCAAACCATCAGATACGCCAATTTTTCTGGTCGCCTGAAAACCCTTCATACAAATAATAATACAATATATTACCATTATATAGTATTACGGCAGTGAAACTTCAAAGTTCCTAAAAAAAACCAAATTGACAATGATATGATACCCTCCCCTAAGAAAAGTGAAAAATATACTGCATTCAATTCTCTTGTCTCTCAGTCGACACCCATAATCAAATGACTTGATTATACTGGCACTTAATTATCAGCAATTGTGAATCCTTTTAAACATCAAAGAAATTTATTGAAACAATGCACCTGTCAACAATCTGTGAAATATAAGACTCTTAAGTAGTCAAAAATTATAAGATGTAGATGTGTACTGTTTTACCTACAGTGCATTCTATTGTGTCCTTAATATGTACATTCATGTCAGGTGATATAAGATCTCCAAAGCCAAAGCCAACAAACGAACAAACAATAGAATTTTTTAAAAGCAAACAAGCAAGCAAAAAAAATCTACCGTGGGAAGAGAGGTAATAGTGAATAATCAACCAGGCGAAACTCCCTGTACACGCACACTTTAGACCAATCAGAAGCCTAGGATCCATCGACATGGAGCATATCAACTGCACTGAGCCAGAAGGGTGTTGGTTCGTATCAGCTTTGTACTTAATGCCTTCTGACTCTCAGCGGATCAGGACCCTGTTTCACCAAACTTGTTTTCAATACCAACTGCCCCATTTTTATGACAAATTTGCTTTCAGCCAATCAGATTCAAGGATTTCAGTTAGCTTCTAACAATTATTAGGTGGTCTGTCGGTATCGACAGATCACCTCTGAATTTCGTACGAATTTTCTTTCTTTATTTCTTTATTTATTTATTTATTCTTTATTTTTATTTTTCTCCCCATTTCTTGTGACCGTAAATTCTCAAAATCAACAGGATCAATTTTCTTCAAATTATGGTTAGTTATCAGGCCTATCAAGGTCAAGTGCCCCCATCTTTTTCAAGGTCATCAGATCATCGTGACGTCATCCAGGCGCCATTTTGTGAAATCACATTATCGATCATATCTTCATAACGAGTTATCAAAAATAAACCATATTCGACACACATTAACTTCAGGTCATGGGTCAACATAAAATGTCAACAAAATCCGCACGCGCATCATGACGCGCACGTACGCGCGCGTCAAAATTTAAAAATGCTCAAAATTACTTTTTAATCAAATTAGAGTATGGTTCAGGACATTTTAAGCATTTCAAAATTTTCCGTCCGTGCGCGTCCGCTCACGCGTTATGCGCGTGCACAACTCGTACAGAATGTAAAAACGCCGTTTTTTTGCATGGTTTGTATTCCTGACACAGTTCTTGACAATTTCCAACTATTTACAGTCATTCTCGACATTCCATAATGCCACACGCGCGCGTCAAACTTTCAAATTCGTGCGCGCGTCAATGGGCAATATAATGTAAAAAGTGCTAAAAACATGCCTATCTAGAATCCGCCATAGCTCGTCAGAATGCCTGGATACCCCCAAATTTTATTACATATTCTGAAAGCCTATGAATTGTAGATTTGGATTCATGCAAAATTTTGGCCGATCGCATTTTGTGACGTCATGATATTTGCCTATGAACTCAAAAATTTTATTTTGAAAAAATGACGTCATAATTTTTGTATTCATTTGACAATATTTCAGTAATAGATTGTCAGTTTTCTTCCAAATTTTGATATGTTGTAGATGAGACAATTCTCTACAAGATCAGTTGCCACGATTTTTCATTTTGACAAAGGGATCATGGCGTATTTTTGCGATTAAAGGAGGCATGTCAATTTTTCTCATTTTGCGTGTATTCTCTATGGGACATGACTTTTTCTCAAATCTTGATTCTACATTCCGGTCTTCTTTGAGCAGTATCTTTGTAATTTCTGCTCGAATTTCTTCCAAATTTTAATATGTTATAGCTAAGACTATAAGCTTTCACAAGTATGCCCTCCAATTTTTGATCAGATGTCGGGATCATGCCCATTTTTTAACTACAAAATGTCATATGAGAATCCCGTTTTTCGTCTACGTGTTATCTCTGTTGGAAATATTTTGGTCCATTGGTAAAGCACTTGCCTCCCATTCCGGCGACCCCGGTTCGATTCCCGGTGGGTCCATTTAAAAAAAAAAAAAAATTTTCACTTAAAAAATTTTTTTTTTTCACTTTCATTTTACCATCTTCTTCGACTATTATAACATATACCATCACAAACAATGTAATAAACTGCCTAATTTTGCGTGTTATGTCTATTGGAAAGTAGTGTGCAGTAGTTTGTGTACGATCTCATTCCCTGTCATGTATTAAAGCTAAGGGGATAATCTTCCACATGTCCTTCAATATCAAATCGTCCAGTTCGTTATCCCCATTTCTCCAAATCGGCTCAGTCAATTTTCTTCATATTTTCGTCTGTCATCAGTCCTAATAGGGTCAAGTTCCCACATCTTTTTCAAGGTCATCAGGTTATTGTGACGTCATCCAGGCGCCATTTTGTGAAAATCAACTTATGGTCATATCTTCATAACGAAATGTCATTTCTCTTTCATATTTCGCATGGTTAAGGTCACTGTCATTCCAGTCAAGGTCATTTTGTTAATGGGCAGACAGACCACCTAATTCGTCTTCAGTGACGAATTAAATTTCTAGTTGTACCTTGTTATTGATAACAAGTTTTATGAAACGGGGGCCCAGATGGTATAATCAAAACTATCGGTGCAAGTGCATTGTATGCTGTACATGTTTGTAAATGAGACAGGCTGTCATTATTAACCCTTTCAGGACAGGAATTATTTAAGGGCTAAATTGATCACATTTTGTTCTTCAAATTGGCAACAATAATATTTTTCTTTTAGTGCTACATGATTCTAATAAGGTGTAATGTCTTTGAAAACAAAATACATGGTTAGAAATTTGTTGAATAGTTGAAAGAAATTGCCAATTTTGATGAAAAACAATGATTTAAACCTCTCAATGTGTTGCCAATTTAAGGATCTCAAAGCTTAATCTTGTTTTTAAAATTCCTGGCATCAAACGCAATATGAACATGGAATAAAAATGGACATAGTGTGTGCAGAAAATTTTGCTCTTTCTACTCGTGCATCTGGTATATTTTTTAGAGCTCTAGATCAAAAGTTATTGAGCCAAACCACAAAATGTGGTCAATTGTCTTGAAAGGGTTAATATGACAAGAAAAGGACAGAAAATAGCAAGAGAGCATAAAAAAGTAGCTAGAAGGAAGATAGAGGGAAGGATATCAGAGAGTTTGAGGCTATATCAAAGAAATAGGCAGAGCATAAAAACAGAAGATAAAGAATAGCAGAGGAACAGACAGAAGGATACAGACATAGTGAAACAGACAAAGCGGGAAGAGAGAAGATGAAAAAGGTAGAAAGATAGTAAAAGAAGAAACACAAAATGAAGAGAGAGAGAATGGTTGGAAAAAAGGAAAAAGTAAGAAACAGTTACAAGTAATCAAATCTATTAAGTCAGAATACAAAAAAAGAGAAAGAGGGAAATATAAAAGGAGTGATGAGGGTTAAAAGAAACACAGAGAGACAGATTCGGAGAAAGAAAGGAAAGTGGTGCTCCAAAAGAGCTCTGGTAAAAAAATAATCAAGACCAACCGAATCCATCTATTTAATCGATTTAGGTAAAAAATCAAAGCCGCTAGATCAAGGGCTGACAAGCAGTCACCCCCTGATCACTGCTGGGAGATCAGTTGGTCACTGGCCGGTGGGAGACCGCCCTGGAATGAGTCAGTCACTGCCTGGATGCCACACGGAGCAGCTCTCCCGATTTCACCCGGTTTTGACAGGAAAACAACCGGCGATCAACTGGAAATCGACAGGGCATCGCTGGGGCTTTTTTTCCGGGCAGACTACAAATTAGTCGGTCACCGCTCCGATTTGTTACCAAGGCATTTATCATATATACAACATAGTTGAGATATGGTGAAAGCTAAAAAAAAAAATTCATTTAACATATATATCGACCTCTATGACTCGTCACCTTTGACCTACAATGAACAAAAATCTAATCAGTTCGTCTCACTGTGGTGATGCATACTGGTTCCAAGTTTAACTTCATGGCTCAAATTGTTCACCCTGAAATTTCATGGTGAATGACCTCCAATACTTTGACCTTTGACTTACATTTGCCAAAATCTAATCTGATCATCTTCCTATGGTGATATACATTTATACTGGTACCAAGTTTAAAGTTTATGGATCAAATGGTTCTTGAGTGATCTTGAGAACAAGAAATTGGGACGTATGGATGGACGTACAGAAAACCTGAAAACATGATGCCTCCGGCTCCACCTTTAGTGGGCGGATGCATTAAAAATACATACAACACAATAAAAACTACTTTCGAAAAATAAACTCAAGGGCAATTTCAAAGGCCAATTGTACTGCCCATAGAAATCAGGTTCGGATCACGTAATACACCATTGTAATGTTCGCACATTTCTAAAGGTGATAGACAGGGCTATTGAAATTGTCTTCAATTGATTTTTCGAAAGTAGTTTTTATCGTGTTATCCATAGGCTGTGAGAAAATTGCACTTTTACAACACATCAAATTCAAAAAATAGCTCCCATGTACAGAAAAATCTTTTTTTCATGGTATCTTCCCCCGAGTTTGGAGGTTGATTGCAACATTTTTCCACACATCTCTATTCTGTGCCATTCCAGTACACTCTTGTACAGCATTTTTCCACTCTGGGTCTTAATGTTCTCTTTTAAGTTTGGTTCATGTCTATGATGCCTTCCCTCTTGGTCTAGCACCTTCTACTTTCCCTTCCAACATATCTTTCAAGAGACTCTCTGATATCTTTTGATGTGACTGAAGTATTCTGCCTTTCCTTCCTGAACTAGTCCTATCAGGGTAGGTTGTTTAACTCTTACTGTGCCAAGGGGTTTAGCTGTCTTCAAAATGTTACCAAAATGTGATCAATGCTTACTTTTCAAATGTCTGCACTTCATTAACCATCTATTATTTCACAAAACATTGTGTACAAAACTTGTAGGAAATTTATTACCATTTCTTATGATACCAAACATTATAACTTTACCCAATTTTATGCTTTAGAATTATTGAAATTACATTTGAGTTTCTTTTTTGTCCATTATTTTTTGGTTTCTCATTTGTTTACTACTGTTTAATGTTGAAATGAGGTAATATCTTTTCAAAAATCACCAATTTTCTCTGAAATTTTCTATGGTAGCATATAATTATAATCATATATTTAAAATGCTTGATTTATGCTCAAAATGTTGATATACATTGACCACCATATACCTTTCCAGTGGTCAAGCAATTGGGGAATGAAAATGACAAGTCTATCTGTCACATATACGTGCCATCGGCACTGAAAGAGTTAAGCCCTGCGATGTGCAATATTTCTTTGTTAGTTTTCATATCATCTGAGAATAAGGATATTTGAAAAGAGGGTTGAAAAGCAGATAAACAGCATGAGACAGATCTAAAGTAGAAATCAAAACTATCAAGTCAGCTTGCATAGGGAAAAAAAAGAGAAAAGAAAAAAAGAGGAGAAGAAAGAGAGAAAATGAAAGGAGAAGAAGCAAGGGCAGAAATGAGGGTTTAATAAGGGAAGCAGGTCAACGGTAAAGAGACCGATCACAACGGAAAAAAAAACCGACAGACACCATTCAAAGCAAAATGCATTGCTATCAGCAATAACACTATATATTATCCAAGGCCACTATCTACACAATGCCATCAAAATTGGCATAAAAAAGGAAAGAACACCGAAAGAAAGTTCAGTTCAGTGGTGCCTATCCAAACACAATGCCAACAAAAACAGTGTAAACGAGAATATCACTGAAGGTGATTAATACCCCCACCCCAATGTGTGTGCCAAATTTCCTGAGCATCGCACGAAAAATGAGGAAGTGGTTTGATGTGCAATATTTTCCTATTTTATTGCCATATGTCGTTACCATGGTAACACAGGTTCCGACACATTCAAAAAATATGTTTTGCACATCTCCATCCCAAGACCAATATGTGTGCCAAATTTCATGAGCATTGCTCAAAATATGAGAAAGTAGTTCGATGCGCAAGATTTGCCACGGACCGACCGCCCGCCCGACCGCCCGCCCGCCCGACCACACGCTGATTCCTATATACCCCCTTCAAACTTCGTTTGGCGGGGGTATAATAAAGTAAGACAGAAAATGAAAGGAGAGGAAAACAAGGGCAGAAATGAGGTTTAAAAGAAGCAGATCAATGGTAACAGACAGATCACAAAGAAAAAAAAACAGACAGACACAATTTAAACCAAAATGCATTGCTATCAGCAATAACACTATATGTTATCCAAGGCTTCTACACAATTCCATCAAAATTGGCATAAAAAAAGGAAAAGCACAAAACGAATGTTGAGTTCAGTGGTGCCTGTCCAAACACAATGGAGGCAGGATTGGCAGCATAAACAGAGTAAATATTATGTTCTAATTCACAATTCCTCTTTTTAGATCAAAAAGGCAGACATTTCTGCAGAGAGCCAGTTTTGTACTCCAGTTCCCAAAAAGTTCTGACAATTAAAAAATAAGGTTATCAGATTTTTTGGGGTGTTGATTGAACACCCAAAAATCTCTGGCAACCAAAAAAAAAAAGAAGGTTGTTGTCAAGGGGACAAAAAATGGGCAGGAGTCCAGTCAGGCAAAAGGAGGAGGGGCTTGCCAGAGATTGTAGAAGCCCTCATCCTAAGTCAAAGTCTTTTTAGTTAGCTTAGCGAAATGCGATGCCGCATAAAGTCGCGGAAAAGATGCAAAGAGGAAAATTGCCAGTTTTGTCTGTTTCTAAAATTAGAATGAGACATATCTAAGTTGAAGTTTTCATATCATTTTGTCTCAAAGTGTTCACAGAGGTAAATACTAATTCTACATCCTAATATTTTGGTTCGGCCTATACAGTGCATCCCCAATCAAAAGTTAACAGTTGGAAAAAGTCTCCCCAAATAAATATTTCTGAATATTTTCAATAAATTTTTATTCTTGTAGATAGCTTAGGGTCCCTCCTATACAATAACACCAAACAATCTGACTAGTTATTATGCTTGAGTGATCTAAAACCACTTTTGGGAGAGGGTGCAAACTTAAGACTTGACAAGAATTGGTGTTTGTTCTGACTGGTATCAACAAAGTTGAGAACCGTTTTAAATTGACAGTTAGAAAAAGTCTCCCCAATTAAATATTTCAAAATATTTTCAGGAAAATTTCATACCTGTGGTTAGCTTAGGATCTCTTCTACCAAAAGACACTGAAATGTCTCACAATATTTTACGCTTGAGTGAGCAAAAGCCACTTTTGTGAAATGGTGCAAAATCCATTCTTGACAAATGTTTGTTGCTGTTCTGGGTGGTATGAGCCAAGTTGAGAGTCATGAAAAGACTCAAAATTTTATATTCTGATTATTGAAAGACTATTTATGAAAGAACAGACTTTGTCCAATGTATTTCCTGATATATCCCATCAAAACTTTATGGGTGAGTGAACAAGCCAGAGGAAATTAAAAGACTCACCAAAAGTAACATTTTGAAACACTCAGCAAAGTAATTAATTGCTCCCTCAAGCATAAAATGTTAATGGAATGTGCAAGGATATATAGAGAACATAGCCTGTTATTTCATAAATTGTCTGTTGTTGATCAGAAAATGGAAATTTCTAAGCCTTAGCTCGGGCTGATACCATCCAGAGCCAATATCAATTCTTGTCAAGACTGGATTTTGCACCCTTTCACAAATTGCCTTTTGCTCACTTAAGCGTACAATGTAATGAGATATTTTGGTGTCATTTGATAGAAGAGACCCTAAGCTATCCACAGGTATGAAAATTTCCTAAACATATTTTGAAACATTATTTGGGGAGACTTTTTTCAAGTGTTAACTTTTTCTAGGGACGCACTGTATAGAAAAAATTTTGATTTTGAATAATTTTGTCATATGCGTCTTTCCCACTTTTTTACGTGCCACAATGTTTCCCTAAGCTACTTTAGTCCAGACTCTGAACCACACTATGCCAGTGCAATCAGGGAGAAGTCAGAAAATCCATTGCAAGTGAGCTTCAAAGTCCCAGACGGTGTCCCTGAAAGTGAAAACCAAAGATTTTCAGGGAAGTTATTCAATAATCCAGAACAATGAATATATCAAAACCAGACACTTCCTTGGAAAGCTCATTTTCTCTTTTATTATGACAACATAGTTATAACCAGAAGATCACGCATGACTGAGCAGGAACTGTTTGTACTTTGTAAGGCATGTTGACATTTGTTCAAAGTAAATAAGGCCTTGATATTTCCATTTTCCAACAAGTAAAGAGGACACTTTACAAATAATTTTGTTTTATTATGTTTAAACTCTATATTATTAATTACTGTAAATATTTTGTGGATTATGTGCTTATCAAACTTCAAATGTAACCTTCATGTCCACTATCCTTTTTCTCACAAGCGTCTGGGTTCTAATTATCAAACCTTTCGTAAGTGACAAAAAGTTGTCTGGGCAGATATACTTACAGGCAGAAAACTGGTGGTGGCAGCAAAACATTCTGCATGAACAACACTTCAACTGTCCATTGTATTCAATGATTTTCACACTCAATTTGTTTTAGCCCTAAACTATCCATATCACCATACCACTCTAAACCCTGGAGAACAAGTATTTAGCCTGCTTTTCTCATTTGAATTTTTATGCCCATGCTACTAGCCTGACCTTATGGCATGAAAATTCACATTGGTCTCCTCAAAACTACTAAACTGATCGAACATAAAGTCTTTGGCCTGTACTCTGAATGCCAGTTTAACTTAAACCGCAGTCTAAGTGTGGTTTAAACCCAGTCTAAACATGCCCTTTAAAACCAGAGTTTTAGAAAAATCATATTCTTGACCTTATTATTATACTCTGGACAGTCTGTTGTAGTTTATCTTTGTACAGAAATTTAGACTGCACTTGCGGCTCAAGTCAGTTTTAATTAAACTCTAGTTTAACTTAGACTGGAGTGTAAGCTAAACCAGAGTTTAGAATACGGGACTTTGCCTTCAGCCTGATCCTTAGGCTTGGATTCTTGTTATTTCTGTTCTCTCTAAACAATTCCGTTCGCTCACTACACAATGAATGGACTTTTCCTGCGCGTGGAAATTCTGAATAGTTTGCCCGGACATTTTTAATAATTTGCCCATTGATATGGAAATGAAGATGAAACACCCACACTGAGTTACTATCCGTAATGTAAAGGCTTACATGTGTACCTCCATAATGAGAAATTCACCGTTTTCGGCTGTTTTTTGCGTCAAAAATGTACACATAACAAAAATCAATTTTGTAACAAGCGCGTAATACGTGTATCCATATCATACTGAGATTAAACTTCAGTAAGTTATAGGAGGAAAATAATCCATGTAATAGACTCTAGTGTTATTGATGGATAAATTATTCATATTTTTACAAATACTTCAGATTTTGACAATCTGGGTAATCTATCGTAATATGACTTCGCATACCTAAAAGAGCAAGATTCATACATCAACATGCGTCGTAATACTTCTCATGGTATTGAATATGTATCGAATTACAAGACATGCTTTTTGCTCACTATATATATATAGCAAAAATATCTTTATAAGAAAATATTAGTCGTGTAATTAGAAATTCACCCTGCTTCTGATGGCATTTTCTGTCAAAAAGTACGCATAATAAAACTCAAATTTGTAACAAGCGTGTATTTATAAAATAAATGTATCCTAGTATCCATATCATACTAAGATTACACTTCAATAAGTTACAGGAGGAAAATAATCCATATATTAGACTCTAGTGTTATTGATGAATAAATCATTAACATTTTTGTGAAACATTCTACAGTTTGATCTTTTTGATAATCCATGTAATAGTTATGAGATATGACATGGCATGAATGAAGGACTTGATTTAGTCATTATCAAGCATCTTGTTTTGTTCAAATGTTTCCAAACGGAACTGAAATTTGAGGAGTTTTTGGATGGAATTTTTTGCTGATTACAGAGGATTGCCCTGTTAGGTGTTTGTGTCAGTGTTGCCGCGACTCACTGGACCGGTTGATTGACATCATCAAAATAGATGTATTATATGTACGAGCAATCAATAGAGAGGGAAAAATACTTATAACCAAAATTTATTAAGAGCATAAACAACAGGTCCATCAAAATAATAATTTAAACAAAAAGAAAAGGTGTAATTAATCCTAACATAAATCATTGAATGCAGATGATATTAAACAACAAGAACAACATTCAAAATGGTTCCAAGCAGGAAAATAGAGTCGCGAACGTACGTGGCCCTCAGCACTTCTTCCCATTTAAGCCACTGACTAATGAATTCTCTAATTTCCATAGACTTAATACATGGATGATCCGGTCCCCGTGGACAGTGGGTAAATGTTGAATAGACCTGGGCCCTCTTGCATAAAAAGTTGCGTTTAATCGCAACTCAAAAAATTAAACGCAACTTGATTTTCAACCAATCAGGATCGCGTATTTGGGACTTGCGTTTAATTTTTTGAGTTGCGATTAAACGCAACTTTTTATGCAAGAGGGCCCAGTTCTGTAAAGTATACAAATTTATGCACATTTCTTAGCACCTAGTGACGAGCTATTCCATTAACCTGCTTTTTATAAACGAGCCTCAATGCTTGGAATCCAGTTCGCGTACATTACTTGTTGCTATGTCTGGCAAGCCTCGGGCAAGCTTTCATGTTGTCAAGAACAACCTTTGTTTGAAAGGTATGTATTAAAATTTGAATACATTACCGAACCAGTTTATTGAATAGGGGGTCTGGTAAACATGTAGGGCCCACTGATACCCAGTAATTTGCTCCTGAGCCCGAAGAAAATTTTGGCATAGAACCTTTATTAATGGTAGGTTCAGGGTTAGAGTTTTAGAGTTAGAGTTAGGATTTATCAGAGCAATGGGATGTAGCACACCAACGGCACATATGACTATAAAGGGTAAACTATCTTTAAAAAAACCTTTAAACCTAAAAAAAAAAACACCTTTTAATGAGGAACCTTGATTAGTGGTAGGTTTGGTGTTAAATTTTAAATGATAGGGTTAGTGTCAGAGTTAGTGTCAGAGTTAGAGTCAGTGTCAGAGTTAGAGTTAGGATTTATCACAGCAATGGGATGTACATGTTGCACACAAATACACATAGGAGTATAAAGGGTAAGAACCTTTGAAACAAAAGACAACATTTTAATGTGGAAATTTGATTAGTGTTAGGTTTCGGGTTAAATTGAGCTTTAGGGTTAGTGTTAGTGTTAGAGTTAGAGTTAGAGTTAGTGTTAGAGTTAGAGTTAGTGTTAGAGTTAGAGTTAGTGTTAGAGTTAGAGTTAGTGTTAGAGTTAGAGTTAATGTTAGAGTTAGAGTTAATGTTAGAGTTAGAGTTAGTGTTAGTGTTAGAGTTAGTGTTAGTGTTAGAGTTAGAGTTAGTGTTAGAGTTAGAGTTAGTGTTAGTGTTAGAGTTAGAGTTAGTGTTAGAGTTAGAGTTAGTGTTAGAGTTAGAGTTAGTGTTAGAGTTAGAGTTAGTGTTAGTGTTAGAGTTAGTGTTAGTGTTAGAGTTAGAGTTAGTGTTAGAGTTAGAGTTAGTGTTAGTGTTAGAGTTAGTGTTAGTGTTAGAGTTAGAGTTAGTGTTAGAGTTAGAGTTAATGTTAGAGTTAGAGTTAGTGTTAGAGTTAGAGTTAGTGTTAGTGTTAGTGTTAGAGTTAGAGTTAGTGTTAGAGTTAGAGTCAGTGTTAGAGTTAGAGTTAGGATTCATCACAGATATTGAAATAGAACATCAATGGCACATAGGTCTATACGGGGTAAACTATTTTGTAGAGAACCTTTAAACATAGTACAAAGTTCAGAAAATGCATGTACGAACATTACTATATATAGCGTTTTGTGAAGAACTGCCCTCAAACTACATTTCTATTGATACCTTGCAATAGCTACCTGCACATTCATAATGTTCCTAGATAGACTATAGAAAATGATAAAAATACCATTGTGCTGGTTTTCTCTACCATAACACATGTACTTCACATTGAATACACATGTATACTGCAATATGTATCACATACATGTAGACACTACATGCCTACACAAACAGCACTGCAGGTACAGTGTGTATTGGAATTTGTTTAGGCCATCGTTGAAAAGAATACCATATTGCACGACGGTATGAAGAGAATAATGACATTAGTTAAGAAAAACGCAACAGTAGACAGTGCACAGCCCAACGTGGGACTATATGTTGCCCGACCACACCTAATGCCCTTACAAAGAGTATGCACTAATCATTCAATTAAATAAATAATTTAATCTATTTTTCTACTGCTTTTTTTTTTCTTGGCATCTGCACATTTGTGATAAAATTCATATGGTAGACAAAATACCAGCAGGTCACATCTACACCAAAAAAATAACTCAATGCCAAATACATCAGGGATAAACACTTAACAGGCGCCCGGGATACATGGTCACCCCATAAATAGAAAGGACCCCCAAAATTTCAAAAATTCAACAAGGGCCTCATGCATAGAGTTCCTTAAATCTCCATCCAGACCCTTTATGAAAAAGGTTAATGTGGAGTTCTGTATACTGGGTATGCCTTGAAAATAAATGCCAAGAGAAGACCTGCAGATGAATGGGAACATCAATTCCTAAAACATGTCATCTTTGAACCAGACATCATGGGGTAGTTCTTTACAGGCAGTCACTGTATCACAAGCCAGGAATAGCCCAGGGCGCAGCTGTGATCGACTGGAAACCTATAACCTGCCTTATTCTCGTTCACTAATTTAGCACGCTTATACCATTTCTATATCAACTGGTGGTGGGTCCTGGCAAGTCAGCAGGAAATATCAGCATCTCAATCAACACCAAAATAAGCTACCTTTCACATGCATAGCTGCCAGAACCCATCCTATAGGTCTGCTACAAGCATTTGTTTTCATGGTTTGCACGCAACACCATGTCTTTTTCCCACACTTTCCGATGTTTTTCCCACCATTCTGTTATAAGACTAACAACACAACTACAAGAAAATGATCTGTATCCAGTAGCACATATTCCATTCTTATTCAGGAAAATCAACTGCCATTGCAGCCTCACTCTTCCTCCTACTTCTTCGATCTTGTTTTCTTCCTTCTCCTTCTTCGCCTTCTCCTAATTCTCCGTCTCCAATTCCTTCTCCTTTTTCTTCTTCTCCTTTTCTTCTCTTTCTCCTACTTTTTCTTCTCCTTCTCCTTCTTCTTCTCCTTCTTTGTTTTTCTTCCTCCGATAGTTTTGAAGATCAGCAGTAATACCACAAAATGCTGACGTCTTACACGGGTTGTGTAGAAAAAGGTCTGTACTTATTTGTCAAGCAGAGCAGAGAGGATTGGGTAATGTGAATCATGTGCAGATATCTACTAAAGACATATACGGTTTAGAAGGTTTCTCTTGTTCCTCATGAATGAGACATCTGGGATGAGAAGAACTCCACACTCCACCATCCTGCTGAAAATAGCTTGGGAAGTCTAGATAGAATGTGGAGCAAAGTGATGCTGATACAATTCATTTCAATTTGGATCCACAGCAAATCCAAACTCAACCATCTTTGGCAGTGAATATTCTTTGGCTACTTGACTTTGAAAAAGTTGAACAAACTGACCATGAACACTGAAACCTCCTAGTCGAATACCCTCAATGAAAAGCAAAAATAAAATTGGCAGGACTGTAATTAACGAACAAATGGGTTTAAGCACTGGTTAGGTAAGCAAACACAGGCTACATATCAAATTTCAAAGTATATAATCACACTGACAAGATGTTTCTTTTCATGGTTTGTTCTGCTTTATGTTAAATGTTTACATGTATGTTTTATATTTCCTTTGAAATGGTGCCCCCAGGTTCAAACTTTAAGCGAGGGAGGAACTCATTGGCCCGTATTCTGAACTCTGGTTTAACTCAAACTTCAGTCTAAGTTAAACCAGACTGAAACTACCCCTAGCTGCAGTCTACATTTCTGTACAAAGTTAAACCATTAGAGTCCAGTATGCACTGGAGTTTAAGTTAAACCAGAGTTAAGAATGTGATTATCTTAAACTCCAGTTTAAAGGGCAAGTGTAGATGGAGTAAAAACCACACTTAGACCACAGTTTAAGTTAAACGGGAGTTCAGAATACAGGCTATTGTCAGCTTGGCACCTGGCAGCACATCGATTTGAGTCAAATCCTTAACCTTAGCTAATGGCAGCAACAACATAGCCAGGATTCAAGGTCCAAACCAAACACATACAAACTATGTGCTTGATGTATTTGGTATGTCTGTTCAATTACATGTCAAAAAGACCCACAAAGTGTCTTCGAGGGATAAAGAAACCTAGTAGATGTGGCTGGATTGAGTCAACTTCACGTGTCATCAGACCTACTGCTATATTTAGTCCAAGGACATATATATAAATGTGTGTGCGATAAGCACAAGTTCACAGGAGTTTCACAAAACAAGAAAGCTCACTTTCATTTTATAATGTGCGGTCTTGTAGCCTTGAACTCTGGTACTAACCCTGCTTTTCCTGATCCATATGATCCTATACTCTTTGCAGTGTGACAAACTGGAAACAGTAAGTCTGAAAATAGAGTAGCCTAAGCTCCAACAACCCTCTCCCTCACCTCATCACCCCTTAACACTTACTCAGACAAACACAAAACTTAGTAGGAAGAGAGTACAAGTGAGATGAGATAGAGGCCAGTGACAAAAACACCTGTGAGTGGTCAGGGATTTAGCTCTGGATTGCTCTAAGAGAACTCTTGAAAAACCAAAAAGAGCTCTGTTAAAAACTATAAGAATATATAACAATTTTTGTTAGGAAATGTTACATTTCCTTTTTTTTAAATCCTAAAAGAGCGCTGTGAACAAATGAAGTAATTTTGACACTGCTAGGACAGACTGAAACTCACCTTGGAGAGGACTAGATCTGGACTGACTCTCTGATTCATTTTTGCTGCCCTCTTCTGCTCCCTTCTCATTTGAACTCTGACCTTCTGACCCCTTCTTGACCTTGGGTGAAAGTTGGGCTATCTGCTGGTGGACATATCTGAGATGGATGGCAAGCTGGCCTGGCCCAGAAAACTCATAATTGCATAGGTGGCACAAGGAAGATTTGGTTTCTACAAGGAAAGCAGAAAAAATATTGGTTTAATAAAACTAAAACAATCACATCCTTTAAAGGCAGAAACATAAGAAAAGTCATAACTGCACAGGTGGCAGAGGGAAGATTTTGCTTCTATAAAGAAAGGTGTAGAAGGATCATCATATTAAAAACAAGTGAAATAGCATTCGTTGTCTCGCCTATGCCTGGCAGTTTGTGTTGTAGGATGAATACCACCTAGAGATGGTTCATACCAAGTTTGGTAGCAATCAGCACAACAGGACTGGCCATGCCTCAAAAAGGTCATACAACTGACCATTACTTAAACGTATTCTTCTCAGCATCATACCTACATGTATACCCGTTTAACGACATCTAGATGACCTATGACCTCAAATCATCATACAGATTGAGATATTACAATCCCTTACCTCACCCAACTTTCCAGTGCCATTGGAAAAGTGGCAGTAATGTCTCACTCCAGCTACGCAGCTGAGACATTCAAACAGTGACATATCAGACACAATTGTGTCATGAAACATTTGCAAATTGTAAACAACAGCCATTTTGCTGGAAGAAACTTTGGTAAATTCTAACAATTTCGTCCTTTGATTCAATTATTTCACGGCCTTAAATTAGAGCTTTTTTTGGATTACTCACAACTTAAAAGTTCCTTGTATGTGAAAGTATCTGATTTTACAGTATAATACAGCATTGTGTCAGCAAATGCCAGTCACATCTGAACTTTAGAAAGCTTTACAATAGGTTGTCTACAATACCTATCTTTTTTGGCACATATTCACGCTGTATTATACCTGCAGTTGAATGATCTACTTGATTCATTTGTTCTCAATATAAAATAATACAATATGATTTAATCCAAATCCACTCCTTAAAGCGCTCCAGGCACAGTGTATGATAAAGAAGTAAGGGAATAAGAGAGCAGAAATACAAGAGAAGAATACTAATCATCAACGGGAAGCATTAAACTAGTAAGTTTTTAGACTGCTTTTGAATGAATCTGAAGAATTGCAATTTCAAATAACTATCTAAAAGTAGATTATTCCATAATATGAATACTATACATAGTATTTTGGTGTGCTGTCAGCCTTATACCTGGAATAAGGGCCAAATCAGTTTAAAATTGTGGACAATCGTAGCGACACTGATTTTCCGTTTCAAAAAATGGCCTTTTCCGTTACAGAAAATCTGGAATTCCGTTTCAGATGGGCTGAAAAACGTAAATTCCGTTTTGCCATAGACTTTGTACACATGAAAAAACTAAAATTCCATTTACATAAGATTTGCATACAAACATGAACTTGTACCCTACAACTAGTTCATGTTTGCATACAAACATGAACTTGTTGTAGGGTACAAATGTTCTAACATTACAGAGTCGGTTAAAATTCAGGTATTCGACTTGCATTTCATAATCCTGACTGGATCATGAAGGAATCTTACATGACAAACCATGAAAATCTGTGTAGTACCCATGAAGCAGATTATTTCAACATGATGCACAGAACTCTTACGATTTCTGAGCACTCTATCGCACTGACGTCGACGAAAACATTTCAGTCTTGGCTGTCATGTCAGCGATCGATGTTAGGCGCACACGCCAGCCCATTTTTCGAACTGTACAACAGCGTGTATTCGGAGTTATTAACCATGATTTTAGGCCCGATATTTATTCACTGCATAACAAATCACAAGAATAGTGTAAGTTTTACGATTTTATTTAAAAAATGAAAAATTTAGAGGTAAAAGGGGTTTTCCGCGACTTTCCGTTTCAAATGGTCATTTCCGTGAATTCTGTCCGTTTTCCGTGATCGCGGAAAATCAGTGTCCCTACAATCGCAGGACTGCTCTGATGTCACTGCGACTCAGAGCCGATTTGGCCTTTCCTCTGATTAGAAAGCTCGCAATAGGCGTTATTTCCAATTTTACTATCTATTCAGAACCTCAATCCAAAATATTTTATGTATTTAAATGTTTACATCAAATGCTATTACATGTTCTTCCGAAATTGGATCGCATCAACTTCAGAGTTGATGGTTAATACTACTTACCTGCAGTTTGATTATCTGCTTGGTTCATTTGTTCTTCAGATTGTTCTTGAGGCGGGTCTTCAAGGTCTTCTGATAATCTGCGTGGAGATTTCTGCTTGCGCCGACCAGACATTTCCATCTCTTGAATTCATTGATTTCTTTCTGAAAAGAAAAAAGAAGACACAATCACTTAGAAACATAGTTCACCTTAATTACCTAGGCAAAATGCATGATTTTCGAATTTCTTCTGGCAACTCCTTTCCTTTATGACCTCCGATTTAATTAGTATTCAATACTAAGTACTCCGATCTAATTAGTATTCAATATGATGGGCAGTGATCGCATCATCACAGCAAAACCGAGCCTCATGCATGACAGAAAAGTCTTTGGGTAAGCTTGGGGGTCTTGCAAGACGCCAGATATGTAAAGCCATCTGTCAGGAAAAACCTCTTTGAAAGAGTTAAGGCCCCAAATCATCAGGAATGGATGATTTGATTCTTACATGACCCCTTGGACAAGCTTGACCCATCTCGATGTAAAAACCGTGCTTTCATTAACATTCGATGCCTAAGTTCCTCATTCCATGGATTCCTTATCAGGAAAACAACTGGTTTGGAGTTGGTGCAAGTGGGTTTTGACCCAGTTACCTAAATTGTGCAGCTAACTGTGAAATATCACCACAGGAATATGGTACCAAAAGAAATGGGGGACCATATTCTACAAGTACATAGCAAATACGTCCATATTTACAACTCACTCTTAAAACAATAGGCAATTACAAAAGTGTGAAGTTTTTTTCTGACTGGCACTGTATACTGCCTAATAAATCTCCAAGGTCTCTAATTGGCGCTTTACAGACATATTATTACCCCTGTCATTGCATATACACTTGCCCGCACCTAATTTTAATTCACTTTCAATTTAAAGACATTTACGTCCAACTTTCCAAGTATACAAAGTAATAAATGAACAAAATAATGTACATGTATTTTTAACAAAAATATGACAAAATATACATTCATGTATAGTTGGAGGACACACCTCTAAAAGCAAAAGCTTGGGGCAAGGGTGCCCTTACATGTAAATGTAGGCATTACCGCATTAGATTACATAATAATTATATTTAAAAAGAAAAAACAACAAAAAACAGAGAAAAGGACAGTGGGCGACTAGTGAGCGAGTGTCCGTTGAGGTGACCCCCTTTGACCTTGCCAGTTCTTGCATAAATGTAAAGTTGTTTACAAATGCAAGCTGAAAAAAATCTATCAAACACCACTTTTTGTAAACATAAAGTTCGAAAAATGATTAAAATATAGATGTATCTTTCACAACAATACTGCAAATTGCAAAATCAAAGTTTGATCAACGGAAAATCTGAAATTTTAGCGATATTTCTTCAATTTCTTCAGTTACAAACAGAACATTTTACCTGATATACTTCCCCTAAAATTCCTTATTTCGGCTAGATTCGCAAGAAAATCACTGTGATGAATCATTAAATTGTACATTTTTCTACAACCATATGGTATTTACGTGAGCTGAATTTCCGCAAAGAGTTTGTGTCAGAAAAAAAAGATTTTGGTGTCCAATTGCCGAGGCTGACATAACAGAAAAATATTACAACCTCGTCCCACGCGTTGAAATCTGTGTACAGCTATACTGTGTGAATTGAGTAAGTGAGCGGTCAATGGGCCATGCGCATGCGCAATCCATGAATGGGCTGACTACGGCTGACACATGAACATCGTATACGTGCAGATCGTGAATTTGGCATCACTGCACATAATTTGCTGCTCCAAATTGCTGCAAGATATTGTGAGAAAAAGACGTAATATCTCTCCAAAGAGAAAGGTCGCATCAGCGAAACTTCCTCTAAATATGGAAAATAAACCCCCAAATAAGGAAATGAAGTTTCATGGATGTTTATGCAGGGGTAGACTTGTATAAAAAAAAATAGACACATAGTTTTTGGATGATTTCATTTTAAAATGTTGCTGCAACTCGACAAAAGAGACATCGTATTTCATGATTTTTTCAGACGATCATTTCTACAAATTAGTTCATGTGGGAAGTTTTAGCTCATAAATCGCCAAAATAGAAGCATAAATTTAGGTTCCTTGTGATGACCGCACGTACGCTGGTATTTCAAAACAAACAGGTCAGTAATCTGCTGATAACCTGGTGTTCTCCACCAGGGCTGGAGGATATCATTCCTAAACAGCTAAGCTTGATTGGAGAAAAGAACAAAAGGAAGGAAAAAAAGAGGAAAAAGAGGGGAAGAATAGGAGGTGCACAAGAAAAGGAGTAGAAAAAAAAAGAGATAAATTCACGAAAAAAACAGAGATAAGAAACGGAGAGAAAAGACCCAATGTATGGCAGGGAAGTGTCAAATGCTGAGCAAACCACAATGACTTTTGCATCCTAATTTTCTTAAATTTGCTAGAGTACCTGATTCAGGGACTCTTCAACTCTTACCCTGTTAGAAATTTGAAGTTTCAGAGTTGAAAGTTAAATTCTAAATACTTATTTTCCTCTCATGACATGAATAATCTAGACTGGCCAAATCCCCACTAGTTAGTACACACAAAACCTATTGAAGCCTATTCACCTGTTAAAGCTATTGTGGAGTACAAGCTTATCTTCAGATGAACTGGCCAAGAAAAATGCTTGCTCTGCCTAACAACACTGTGTAATTTTGTAGGTAGAGTCTACTAAAAAGAAATTGATGCTCAGCATCACTCACACATATGCCACGTCATTTATATAAACCTCACACACTGGACCTCTGTCCCACTGGTATTACCTCCCAGTAGCAAGTGTGTGATCTCTAGCACATATTTGTGCTGGAAAGGAGCAAGATCGCTGCCCAAAACAGCCTCAAAATTTCACTTGATCACGATGATGAAGATCCTACTGAAGAATCCGGCACGAAATCAGATATTCTATCATCCTAGCATGTAGAAGGAAGCATTTTTTAAAACTTTTGCTGATTACATTGGTGTTTTACCTCTTCAACTTAGAGGTCGTGACTGCAGCCGAAATTGACACAGTCCCACATAGTGATGGTTCCATGAGTGCCCGTAGGCAAGTGTGTGTTCTGGATCTCATAAGTCATATGAGAGCTTCACAGGAGCAAGATCTCCGGCCAAAAATGCCAGGAAAATTCACTTGATCAAAAGGACAGAAATTCAATTGAAGAAATTGTCTGGAAATAGGATATTTTATCATCCTAAAATGTAAAAAGGAAGTATTTTCCCCCAGAATTTTGACCATTATTCTGGTGTTTTTACCTCTCCAACTTACAGCCCCAAATAGGAATGGTTCTCTGAGTGTGCCATGAGCAATACGTTATCAGTTAGGTTGCATAATGAAGAGTGTCCAACTCCTGGGACTCTGGCAATGCAGGTCGCTCAGTCAGTGGATCAGTGATTTTTGCCACAACAAAATGACAGGAAACAAACAGGGAATCAAATTAAAATTCTACCAATTAAATATAAAATATCTGACAAATCAATGCCCACCAAATAATGTAATTAATTTCTCAGACATGTTAGATTAGAGTTAAAAACAGTTCATCAAGACAAAAACCTGAGAAAAAGTACAATTGAACATGGTCACTTGATAAAGGGAATAACTAATTATTGCAAGGATCCACAGCACAGTTCTTCACATGTAATCTCATTTCGCGTATGAAATGGAATTGCCATTTCCCGTTTCTCATTCACATATGACTGACTGTATGTACAGCTGTGCACGCGAGTCGGCGATCAATGAAGGATGCCTCTCCAACTAACTGCCACTGGCACAGTGCACTCTTCAACTCTACTCTCACTTATTCCTACATATCGACTTCAATTAATCAACCTTCTCGTTCACATCTCCCAAATCAATTCAAAATGCACATACTGCACCTTTTATTGTACCCAGCTATGCAGAAGAGACTAAAATCGGTTCAATAAGGCTGCCTTTGTTCGCTTTTCTCCCCATCTTTTCGTTCGCGGAGGCTCCGTAAAGTTTACATTATATTTCGCGAAATTTGACCTCTTTCCAATTGACTTTCCGGGTCGTGCCTTTTGGATGACCTCGGGGGAAAGCAACCTTTCCTCCAGGGGTTATTCCACTGCAGCGGGTGGTCCGTTGCTAGCCACCTGCAAAACTTTGGACCAATCACGCGCGAGGGATGAATGCATATTTTATCAGTCCATCTGAACGAGTCATGGGGAATAGGTTGTGTGACTGCATAGTAAGGATAATGATTCGAATATAATGGATTGAATTTGTTTACTGATTGTGGAAAAGGAACTATTTTTCAACGTTACATCATGAACCGATCAGATAAAGTGCTTCAGTGAAGATATGGATTGGATTAACATCACAGATGACAGAAGAATACTGTTTGTAGCTCACTGATACTAAAGATCGTGATAAAAGGATTTATGAAACAAGATAAATGAAAGCAAAATAATAAGATATTATGCATATCTTTCTATAAGCTTCATTTTCATTTGTATATTCATTAAAAGTAAATTTATGATATCTCGGGATCTCTCCCTCTCTGCCTGTTTCTCTGCCTCCCTCTCCCTCTCGATATACCTTGCAAAGTTGCTTCTGCAATAGGATCCACATAATTTCAGCGAAACAGGTGGTCAAATATTTTTTTTTATATCTATTGGTGAAAAAAAAATTACAAACTGAAGCAAAAAAGCATGATAACTGCATTTGGTAAAACAGTTAGGCTATGACATAAAATTTTAAGCTGGTGCTACCTCCATCCCCTCTATCAACACCTTCCCAAATTCGCAGTGCACAGGGAAACAAAGTCGCATTAGTTACCCAGATACCCCCCCCCCCCCCCCCCCGGCCCCGGGACCAAGGGAGGATTCCCAGATGCATCTGCCGAGTGTACGATCGATGACCTTTCCTTTTTTCTATTGTGACGTATTATAGTGTTCGTTGACACGACTATTATGACGTAAAACCACTCCCATTGTTGAAGGCGCTTATAGCGCGCACGTTTACTAGCTTCGGCAAAGTTCGTTGACCCGGCCTACTTTTATCATACGCCTGTGCCGATTATGACGTAGAATGTTCGCATTGTTGAACGCGCTGAAACTGCGCGCAGCGGCTAGACTGTACTTCTACGAAGTTCGCTGACCCGGCCTACTTTATCCGACTAGTCGACTCGGCGTAGAACGATCGCATTGTTGAACGCGCTGAGACCAAGCGTAGAGGCTAAACTGCCGATTTTTGTACAGTTTCTATAACTGACAAAGAGAAGGGCGTAGGGGTCTACTCTATCCATACGGGGGTCGAGGGATGTATCTGGGCCTATGATCAGGGCCCCGTTGCATAAAACTTACCGTTAATGGTAACTCTGATATCAATGGTAACTACCATGGTAATATCACTCAACAGCCAATCAAAATCAAGGTTTCCATGGGAGTTACCGTTGATGGCAAAGTTACCGTTAATGGTAAGTTTTATGCAACGGGGCCCTGGGCAGCCACGAAAGCTATAGACCCCTTGAAATATGAATCCCCCCCCCCCCCCCCGTGCCCTAGAGTTTCATCATATCTTTAAAAATTCTACTTCATGCTGATTTTTATAAACGGGCAAAGGGCCAATATTCCGCATAATAATTTCTTCTGGCTAAAGCAGAATAATCAGATGGATGCACAGTGAAAGAATGAAAACAAAAAGCGAGATTATGATAAGGAGAGACAAGAATGTTATGAATGTATTTAAGGATTTCTACATGCATAATCGGATCCACGGATATTGGACCGAACTGTCCAGTCCCCTTTTTTGTGAAATACTAGTAGAGAAATAAGCTAAATAGAATATCAAGTGAGGAGATGGTAGACCGTATTAAGATCGTTGTCAAATAATGAAAGCGAAGAAATAGGCCTAATATTCCGATTTCTTTTGATATTCTGACCACTCGAATTTGATCTGTTATCGGTTATGAGGTGGGTATTTCATTTAAATTGCATTTGTACACCTCCCCCCCCCCCCCCCTCTCTCTCTCTCTTTAGTTATTTCTCTTTTCTGTTGCCATATTTTATCCTGGGAAATACCAGTGATTGTATTTATTTTTGCGCATGCGCTTTACCATTTCTATGATAGTAATGACGTTGTGGACAACATTAAATGAATCATAATCTGACATCAGTATGGCAAAACACGTCATTACGATAATCCCCTTATCCTCACTTCCACTTCTCTTCCTCCCCCCCCCCCCACCCCCTCTCTCTCTCCCGCTGCCCCCCCCCCCCCCCGCTGCCCCCTCTCTATCTATATGTATCTGTCTATTTCTATTTATCTCTCTGTCTCTCTCTTTCTAATGATCTACCCCACCCTCTCTCTTTCTCTCTCTCTCTCTCCCCCTCTCTCTCCCCCTCTCTCTTTATATGTGAATTTTTCGTAAAAGCGTACTATCTTTTGTCTAGGTTTAAATTGGTAGATTTAGTCCAGATTCACCTCTTCATCCGCTTAAATGACCATACTTCTGTTACTAAATGAACAAACAACAATCATGTCAACATAAAACATGTATTCATTTTCATTTTCATGACGGAATTCATTTCATTTATTCTCTTTTGTTTGTTATTATGTACAAATGACTGGTAATTCTGTCAGAATTGCCAGTCATTTGTACATAATAATTACCTTGACACTTGCCGCTCCATAAATAAATGGTCTAAATAAGAACCAGTTTTATCTTTTTCTAGTCCATTTTTATGAATACGAACTAATGCGTCTTCAATGTTCACTTATACTGGGCCTATCTGTAAGTTTCATTGAGTGTGTTATATTGTGATCAAAGAGTCGCGATAAGTCATCATTGGTATGATTCTTTTCTTTGGCGTCACATTGTCAAACAAAAGTATCGGAAGTGATAGTGTGGTATAATCATAGAAGTATAGGTTAGGTGAAAAGGTGTTTGGGTTAGCATTGCAATTATATATATTTGATTTATTGATCATATTTTTGTACCATCAACAATAACATGTTTTCAAAAATTTTGCAAAAAACTTATAAACGGGAAAACTGATATTTGGGCAAAAGGCATCAGTCCCCGGTTGAACATGCGTCCGTTCGCCTGTGTCCTCATAGGCCAGGAGCCCTTTCCCAAATAGTTTCCCCATTTTACATATGAGATTTGACCCCTTAAAGTTACTTGGACCATCCATGTCATTCACAAAAAGCTTGTCAGCCTGAATGAAGCCGCCGGGTTTGGCCCCCAGAGCCCGGGGCCCCGAGTCCGGTCGATTTCAACCCATCTACATCTACATCTACGGAAGAAAGTTGTATGACTGTATATTATTAATGTTGCAATACTCAAGATTGTACTATGTAAATTTGACCTAAATTGAATGAGACTCTTTGGAGTTATTAAGGTTGTAATGCCAAACATTGGGTTTTCTCTACATCAAGAGCATTTTGGGCAGCAAAGCTTGGTTTAGGGGCACTTTGTCGTTTTTTTTCAGGGGCGTGTTACACGACCTTCCCGATGGAAATGTTCGTATCCGGACAACTACCCCCTCGAGAATTCCCCCCCCCCCCCCGAACAATTACCCCCAGGATTCTCCCAGGACCCCCCTCCCCCCAAAACAAAACAAAACAAAACAAAACAAAACAAAACAAAACAAAACAAAACAAAACAAAACAAAAACAAAACAAAACAAAACAAAACAAAACAAAATAAAACCAAAAAAACCCCCCCCAAAAAACAAAACAAAAACAAAACAAAACAAAACCAAAAAAACAACAAACAAACAAACAAACAAACAAAACAACAACAACAAAAACAACAACAACAAACAAACAAACAAACAAGCAGTAATTGTCCTGGGGGTAACTTTTACATTTGTGAAGCTTCATGATATTCAAGGGGCCCTGGATTCAATCCTAGCTGAGCTGCTTACATCCTTGGACAAGAAGTCACCTACATCTGACCATCTCCACTCAGGTGTATTAAAATATATAGTGACTATGGCAATGCTGGGTTAATAATAATTGCAGGGCCATCAGGAAGAGTATAATATTTTCAATATGGTAATAAAATTACTGGTAATGACGGAAAATGCATTCTCGATAAAAAATAATGTAATATTACTTGTAAACCATTTCCTCACGAAATGCGATTCAGAACTCCAAGATCAGCTGGAATACAGGCCTATATAATGTAGGCTACGAAGAGCTGAAGTGAAAATGAACTGGTAATTATGTGAGCTTATCATAAGGCACATGAGATTCATTGGGCACCTGATACGTAAGAAGGCTTGGAGAAACTTGGGACAGGAAAATTCAAGGGGAAGAGGGGTAGAGGAATGAGAAAAATACTCTGGATCGACAGATCTGCAGAAATGGTTAGAGGAGAGATGAGGAAAAGACCAGGGAGTAGTGGAGCTGATTGAGAAGGCTAGCTAGAAACAGAGGTCGTGGAACAACATGATCGCCAAAGGAGAGAGAGAGAGAGAGAGAGAGAGAGAGAGGGGGGGGGGGGGGGGGAGAAAGAGAGAGAGAGAGAGAGAGAGAGAGAGAAAGATGTATAACTGCCGACTGCCGTCATGAATGACTTCTCTCTCCCTATATTTCAATAGCTTTTGTTTGTGTTGTCTACAACACTATGAAAAATATGTCGATTAGAATTAAACAACTTTTATGTAGGCAACCCACATAATGGGCCCCCACAGACGCAAGTTGTCAAGTAATTGTATATATGTTCCATGAGCTTCACTGCCCATGCACGTAAGCGTGAAAGATTATTGGGAAGATCATTAAATTTGCATTTCATTATGTTCAACTGAATTTTCTTTTATCATTATTGGATGACAAAGTGCTTTTCGGGAGAGTGAATCAGAGGACTTCGCACCGTCTCTCTTCCACGTCCCTGGTTCTACGTTTGGTGCACGCACACAGGGTTTTACAGACAAAATAATTACAACTGTCCAGAACTAGACTAGGCCTCCCAGTCCGCGTCTTTTTCGCGAGCTCGCACCCCCTCCCCCTCCCTCTCCACTTCTCTTTCTCTTCTTTTCTACCACTCAACATCTCTCTCTCTCCTATTCTTCTTTCTATTCCTTTCTTCCTCTCACCTCTCCCGCGTGCCCTTTCTTAATCTTCCTCTTCATCTCTCTCTTTATCCTCCTCTGCACCCCTCCCTCCTACCTTCTCTTAAGCTTCATCTCCACCTCTCTCTACCATCTCTTAATCTTCCTATGCTCCTCTCTCTCCTACCATCTTAGTTTTCCTCTGCACCTCTCTCTCTCCTACCTTCTCTTATTCTTCCTCTGCATCTCTCTCTCTCTCTCCCATCTCTTAACAATCTTCCTCTGCACCTCTCCACCATCTCTTAATCTTCCTCTGCACATCTCTTTCCCTCGTGGTAGAGAGAGCGAGAGAGATGTAGAGGAAGATTAAGATCTTTATCTTCCTCTACATCTCTCTCTGCCATCTAGTCTCCTAATCTTCCTCTGCACATCTCTCTCCCCCTCTTTTAATCTTCCTCTGCACATCTCCTTCCCTCTCTACCATCTCCTAATCTTCCTCCGCACATCTCTCTCCCCTCTTTTAATCTTCCTCTACACCTCTCTCACTACCATCTCCTAATCTTCCTCTGCACATCTCCTTCCCTCTCTTAATCTTCCTCTACACAACTCTACCATCTCCTAATCTTCTTCCGCACATCTCTCTCCCCCTTTTTAATCTTCCTCTACACCTCTCTACCATCTCCTAATCTTCCTCCGCACATCTCTCTCCCCTCTTTTAATCTTCCTCTACACCTCTCTCACTACCATCTCCTAATCTTCCTCTGCACATCTCCTTCCCTCTCTTAATCTTCCTCTACACAACTCTACCATTTCCTAATCTTCTTCCGCACATCTCTCTCCCCCTCTTTTAATCTTCCTCTACACCTCTCTCTCTCTCTACCATCTCCTAATCTTCCCCTGCACATCTCTCTCCCCTCTTTTAATCTTCCTCTACACCTCTCTCTCTCTCTCTCTACCATCTCCTAATCTTCCCCTGCACATCTCTCTCCCCTCTTTTAATCTTCCTCTACACCTCTCTCTCTCTCTCTACCATCTCCTAATCTTCCCCTGCACATCTCTCTCCCCTCTTTTAATCTTCCTCTACACCTCTCTCTCTCTCTACCATCTCCTAATCTTCCCCTGCACATCTCTCTCCCCTCTTTTAATCTTCCTCTACACCTCTCTCTCTCTCTCTACCATCTCCTAATCTTCCCCTGCACATCTCTCTCCCCTCTTTTAATCTTCCTCTACACCTCTCTCTCTCTCTACCATCTCCTAATCTTCCTCTGCACATCTCTCTCTCCCCTCTTTTAATCTTCCTCTACACCTCTCTCTCTCTCTCTCTACCATCTCCTAATCTTCCCCTGCACATCTCTCTCCCCTCTTTTAATCTTCCTCTACACCTCTCTCTCTCTCTACCATCTCCTAATCTTCCCCTGCACATCTCTCTCCCCTCTTTTAATCTTCCTCTACACCTCTCTCTCTCTCTACCATCTCCTAATCTTCCCCTGCACATCTCTCTCCCCTCTTTTAATCTTCCTCTACACCTCTCTCTCTCTCTACCATCTCCTAATCTTCCCCTGCACATCTCTCTCCCCTCTTTTAATCTTCCTCTACACCTCTCTCTCTCTCTCTCTACCATCTCCTAATCTTCCTCTGCACATCTCTCTCCCCTCTTTTAATCTTCCTCTACACCTCTCTCTCTCTCTACCATCTCCTAATCTTCCCCTGCACATCTCTCTCCCCTCTTTTAATCTTCCTCTACACCTCTCTCTCTCTCTACCATCTCCTAATCTTCCTCTGCACATCTCTCTCCCCTCTTTTAATCTTCCTCTACACCTCTCTCTCTCTCTACCATCTCCTAATCTTCCCCTGCACATCTCTCTCCCCTCTTTTAATCTTCCTCTACACCTCTCTCTCTCTCTCTACCATCTCCTAATCTTCCCCTGCACATCTCTCTCCCCTCTTTTAATCTTCCTCTACACCTCTCTCTCTCTCTACCATCTCCTAATCTTCCCCTGCACATCTCTCTCCCCTCTTTTAATCTTCCTCTACACCTCTCTCTCTCTCTACCATCTCCTAATCTTCCCCTGCACATCTCTCTCCCCTCTTTTAATCTTCCTCTACACCTCTCTCTCTCTCTCTACCATCTCCTAATCTTCCTCTGCACATCTCTCTCTCTCTCTACCATCTCCTAATCTTCCTCTGCACCTCTCTCTCTCTCTACCATCTCCTAATCTTCCCCTGCACATCTCTCTCCCCTCTTTTAATCTTCCTCTACACCTCTCTCTCTCTCTACCATCTCCTAATCTTCCCCTGCACATCTCTCTCCCCCTCTTTTAATCTTCCTCTACACCTCTCTCTCTCTCTACCATCTCCTAATCTTCCCCTGCACATCTCTCTCCCCTCTTTTAATCTTCCTCTACACCTCTCTCTCTCTCTCTACCATCTCCTAATCTTCCCCTGCACATCTCTCTCTCTACCATCTCTGAATCTTCCTCTGCACCTTTCTTCCTCTCCACCTCTCTATCTCTCCTGTCCTTTCTCCCTGTCCAGTTCTCACTATCATCATGTCATCATTATCATCACCATCACCTTTTTACAATTACAAAATCAGAAATCTAATTTAAACTGTAACTCAAACTGTCTAAAACTGAAAGAAATTAGGGGCTTGTTACAGTAAACTGCAAACTACTCTACAAACACCTTATAATAATTATGACAATAAAAACACTACCTTTTAAATTTTACTTTACCAGGCTTGTTAGGACCTGAAATTAACTATGTATAAATTGCCCTTTTGCCCCTTCATTTTAGTCAATTTACTCACTATTTTAGAAATGATAAAAGAACATACAAATTACCCAAATCAGAGTTGTTACATCATGCATTCTGGAGGTAACATTTCAAAGGAGAAAAATGCACAGATTTTTCAGAACTTCATGTGGTTAAATTTGCAAAATTGATGTGCATTCTTACTGAAAGAACGCTAGCTTGAACTGATGATAGAAAAAAAAAAAGAAATAAAAGTGTATAGTTCTTTGTTTTGGAAAGTGAAATAAATTACAATCATGTGAGGATAACTTAATGATAATGCCATTAACAAAAATGATTGAATGTAGAAATTAAGACAGTGAAACCTCATAATAAAGAACACTTTATATTAAACTCTGATTTTAAGAAGGTAAATTTGCTGATCTCAGTTCTCTGTTTCCTATTGTATTTTTAATTTAGTCCTGATAAAACAAGATGTTAAAAAATAAATTTAACAAGGTAAATAATCTTGTTGCAAGGGAGTTTGCTATAAGAAGTTCCCACTCTGTACAATTAAAGAAACAGGAATAGATCACACATGATTTTAATACTGTGCATTTATGCATCAATAATGTCTTGCTGAATTGATGAAGTACAAATACATGCTTGCAATTACGTATCGTTCCTATAAACAGCTCATTTCCATGTTTTAAATTTTCTTACCACATACATAAGTACAGTGGAAACTCGCTATAAAGAGCTCTGATATAATAAGATTCCCGATATAACAAGGCAATTTTGCTGGTCCCCAAGCTTTTAATATGTTCTTTCGTTTTTTTACCCTGATATAAGGGGATTCCTGATATAACAAGTTAATTTTCATGATCCCAAGGTCATCGTTATAGTAAGTTTCCACTGTACCTAGATATAAACGAGTTGATAGATATGCTGGAATAAAAAGGACAGAAGCAAAAATTGTACACTGTAAATTCATAAACCTTTTCATTACAAGATGAGATGCCAAATTGAAAATGAAATGTGAATTAATATACTGCCACAATAATTACGGTGAAAACCCATTATGAAAGAGCTGCAATGTAACAAGATTCCTGTTACAACAAAGTAATGGAGCTTTTCCCAGGTCTTTATGTTCTTTTTTTAAAACCCTGATATCAGGAGATTCCTGATATAACAAGGTAATTTTCACTGTCCCAAGGTCCTCACTATATATGTAGTGAGTTTCAATGTACCATAAAATGATGTAAATATTAACAACGTGAAGATGAAAAAACATTGAAAGTGTTTTAACATATTTTTCTTGAATTCCAGGAAATGAAGCAGAACCTTTGGACTTCCTATATTCATTTATAGATAAGACAATGAAAAGGGTCCAAATCATTCATGGAGATAAAAATTATGTCAGAACTCTTTTCCAATTTCTGTTACAATTTTACAGTATTTGTGCAAAGCACAACGTATTACATTTAGTACATGTCATTTAAAATCAGACACACATCTCTTTGGGGGCAGATTCTTAGTAAACATCACAATAAGCATTTAACTTTTGAAAGTGAAAGCAGCGGAGTAACTTAAACTTGTGACTTAACACTTGAAGGATTATACCTACATCAGGATTTTTGTGTGTAATCTGTGTAACTTTGATTAAAAAGACAATAAGAATGTATCACTTAAAAATAAGAGAAAATACTTTGATAACACACAGATTCTTCTTTCAGGACAAAACTTCATGCAAAATCAAATACATGTAATCTTACTCAGAATCATAATTGACATTGCATGCATCAGTACTTAGTTATTATCAAGGGAAGAAATACATGTATAAAGTAAACAGCATTTTTGGATTTAGGTACAAAGAGGGTTAAAAATAACAAACATTTAAAACATGTTCAGTTCTATACAATACTGTACAAGGTGTTTGGAGTTAAATTCCTTCAACCCATTCTCTGCCACTAAATCTAATGAACAATTTTTATATGAAATTCCAGGTGTCACATTTTGAAGTTTTTTGTTCATAATTTATTCGTTGGATTTGGGCATGAATTACATGCATCCCCCACTGGAACGACCTTCAGAATACCTCTACTTTCTCTTCTTTTTTTTTTTTAAATCTGGGCCCCGTTTAATAAAACTTGTCAATAACAAATGTCACACATCGATGAAAAATTTGCTCTCAGCCAATCAGATGCAAGTATTTCAGTAGCTTAAAACTGTTATAGTAACTTGTCATAGATATCAAGTTTTATGAAACGGGGCCCTGGACTATAGAACAACCTGTTCATCATTAAAAATTCTTGGGCAGACATTGTGACCCTCAACAAAGAAAGGGGTCAAATATGGGGGTAACCTCGCTAGTCATAAGGACTGCTATTCATAAGGACCACTTATTCATAAGGACCACTATCCATAAAACGTGACTAAATGAATAGCGGTTCTGTATGAACAGCGGTCCTTCTAAATAGCGAGCAAACCATAGACAAATTACCTCGCTATTCATAAGGACCTCCATTCATAAGGACCACTATTCATAACTATTCATAAGGACCGCTATTCATAATGCGTGTTAAATGAATAACGGTTTCCTATGAATAGCAAGCAGACCCACAAATATGAACACCAATTAACTTCAGATTGATGATTTCTTGGGTCCCATGTGTTGTTATCGTGAAAACTGACTACACAGAGAAAAATAATTCAACGTATTCCCTTCATAACTAACTCATGAAGAATATGTACTGCAAAACCAGAAACGTTCACAAAATGAAACTTTCGCAAATTGTAAATCAGTCATTTTCACAGTGAAACTTTCACGATTTGCAAAAATTTAGTGTTATGTCAACTGTAATTCAATGACTTTGTGGCTTGAAACTTTCGCGAATCTGAACCACACGCAAAATTCCCGAACACTAAATGCCCTGCGGAAGTTTCTGGTTTTACAGGAATTTTTATTACAATATTCACAGTAATTATTTACAATGATATATCACAGGCTTTGAAGCAGAACTAATGTAGCTCATACAAAAATGACAAATATGCATGCATGAGATACAATTTATAAGAATTACAAATTAAAAATTACAAGATTTAAAGTGCCTTTGCATCATATTTTCTTATTAGTACTCTATGTGCTCATCCATATAAACAACTGCTTCAATCTGTCAATGACACATCACTGCCTATTCCATTGGTGGCAATAAATTTTTACAAATCCACCTGAAAGTACTGAATCTCAGAAGTGCAGGAGAATATCATTTTCATACTCGTAAGACAAGTGTAGAAACTTTCATTAAGAAATAAATGAGGATTTTAAAACAAAGGAATATCAGTTGGGACAGTCTTAAAGTAAGATATCTTAAAGAGAAGACTGAGTTCTGGGAAAGGTGAAAAATAATTTGTGAGCTTCCTCATTCATATTTTGTACGTTTTCATGACTAAAGTCCGATTCAATAATTATCCCATTATGCCTTGTATTGCTCTTTTTTTTTTCTTTCTTTTTACTTATAATTCTTATCAGTAGACACAAAAACTTCTGCATAATAGATGTAATTTTCTCATTTTCTTTTTCGATAATATGTTTATATATTGGTCAATATTATTCAATGAATTAGTATATTCTTCCAGTTATTTTCCCAATACACCCTATTTAGTATAGTTATATAACATTATCGATGCATGTACATTTATTTTTGTTTATGTTTATGGACGCATAGATGTATTTTTGTTTATGTTCGTAACCTTTACTATGTAAATACAAAGAATTTCCATATATGAATGGACAATAAATGAACCTATACCTATATATCACAGTAGAAATGTCCCCTGGAAAGGATTGCTCCTTAAATGCCCTCATATTCAAAATATAATGAGAAATAACTGAAATGTTTGGGCCAAACATTCCTGCTACGTGTGTGTGTGTGTGGGTCAATTTCTTATCATTTTGATGATTCCAAATCTTCACAGTATACACCAATTCTTATGTAGACATGATCAACCTCTACCAATTGCTCCGAGTTTCTTTCACAATGTAATCGCACCATACTGGTGGAAGAGTATCATAGCGGCAATGGTCATGCAATGGATTTCACATGAAATCATCTTATATTTCACCACTGACTACAACTATACTTTGGGTAGTCACATATGCCCAATACTTGTAATTTTCATTACATGTTTCGTTAAATTTTGATGATTCCAAAACCTTGCAAAAATTCTGAAATAAAATTTAATCAACCATTCAAAACAAATTCGGACAGCTACCAGACCTGCCAACCCTGAAACCAAAGAAATAGGGACAAATGACAAGGCAAAGGCTGAAAATAGGGACATTTCTGAGTTTCCTATACATTACTACAGACAGATTTTTGCAAAAATAGGGACAAAGTGATAGAAGTGGCTCTTTCTTTTACCAAAAATTGGGATTGTCCCTGTTAAATAGAGACAGTTGGCAGGTATGAGCTTCTTTAACTAGTTCAGTACAGTACTCAAAAACATCCACTCAAGTTCTGGTATTATTTTACAATGGAATTTTCAATCGCGGCTCTTAATAATATCAACACTGCAATAAAAAGAAGCTCAGCAAAACCTTTTAAGGCCACCGCACACCTTACGATCGGTCTGCGATCCGATTTCAGAAGAAAATGTAATATCATTTGACAAATCATTCAAAAATGAAAAATATTTTTGATTCAGGGTCTGAATAGTCATACAGATAGTAAAATCGATAATACCGCCTTTGCCAAGTTTCCTAGTCGGTGGAATGGCCAAATCGGCTCTGAGTCGTAGTGACGTCACAAAAATCGTACGACTGCCTACGATTTGAAACTAATTTTGCCCTTATTCCCTGTAGAAAGCTGACAGCTCGCCAAAATCCTTTGTTTAGTATTCATATTAATTTTCAGAACCTGAATAGGATAGATTTGATTTGTTTAAATGCCAATATTTAATGCCATAGCAATTTATTTCACAAATCGGATCGCAGACCGATCGTAAGGTGTGCGGTGGCCTTTAGAGAAACTACGTACTTGTTCACATCTGATAGAATATGCAGTGAAACAGTCATCAGCGTTTTGTCACTATCATACATGGATTAGTTTTGGTGATCAACATTTTCTCCAGCAGTAACACCTGACAAGGGCTTTCTAATAATAGAGGGTTATAGATTGGCTTGCATTTCAGTTTTCAGGTTAGGGTAAGGCAGCGTTTGGAGCTGCGGCCTATGAGACCGATATGACGGTCTCATGACGGTCTCATTAGTGTTTTGACTTTTTTGAGCATTCACCATACTGTGTCTCATGGGCTGTCTGCCTACTTGGATGTCCTGACGCTTGCGGCTTGGTTCATATCCAGGATTTAAGTTAGAAATTTGCTTAGTGTGTTAAATTGGCCGTGGAGCCATCGTTGACAGAGAATAGGTCATACAGTTGTAAGTACATGATCATATCCCAAGAAGATGCACACGTGACATATATTGCAAGTTGTTGTGAAAGAAACCTAAACAAAATTTATCTCGTACAGAGATCACATTGACTAGATTTGCCTATATTTTATTTTGCACAGAACAGTGGAAACCAAAAATGAGTAATCAAATACTAGTTCCACAACACACTTTTAGATGCTTTGATATTCCCTAAAAGACAAAAGGTTGTGCATGTGTTTGGATTTCACAGAAAAAAGAAAAGAAAAAGACATAGTGACTGTATCTATTTTAGTAAAACTCCTTTGAATTCTTCTGGGTAAAAACTGCAAAAATTGTACACATTGAAGGAAAAAAAAAATCTGCATTTCAAAATTGACAAATCAATAAATCTAAGAGAAAATTAAAATGATTTAATATTAAAAAGGGGCTTAAGAATGCCAAAAACATAGCACACCTATATTTTCTATGAATATAATTTCCTTTTTTGAAGGATTTCTTTGACTTTAATGACATTACAAAATTAGAATTGCTAGTCAAGAGGTTCTTGTTTGATTTGAATCCCCATCCACTGTTGATCATCCTCGATACCATCTCCAAGAGGATCACTAAGATGGTTAGAATTCTCATATCCAAAATCCATACTCTGATCTTCAGCAAACGCTTGTTCTTGAGCCCGTTCTAGTTCTTCGTCTGGTCCTAGATCCAGGTCCTCATTTTGACTGAAGTCCACATCCTGCTCATAGCCTAAGTCTCCTCCATTGAGACCCAAAGAGTCCATCGCCCCAGGACCAAATGGGCAAGTGTCTTCATGGTCTGAGCAATCCGAATTTAACCTGAACTCCTTGGCACAGAACTGACATTGGAAGAGGCCCTCTCCGTGATGTACCCTGATGTGGTTCTCCAATCTGACGCGCTTCCAGAAAGCTTTAGGACACTTTGAGCATTTATGCTTCTTTTCCGCAACCTTGATCTTCATACCATGGACATTCTTGGACGAAGGTTTCTGCGCTACATCTGCACATTTCAGTTGGGCAGCAGCCTTGCGCCCAAGGACATGGAAGGCGCAGGAATCTCTCTTGATGTGTCGGACAAGGTGGTGGCGCTGGGTGAAGGCAAAGTTGCATCTATCACACTTGTAGGGTCGATAATCCAACTCACCTGCAGAGAGAAGGGAAGACTGGTTTGCAGGTGATGAAGATCCACCAGTTAATAGAGATTCTAGACGAGACATTGGCTGAGAGGAAGAGGACGATTGTACCAATGATGGAGAGAGTGGAGCCTCGAGACGTTGCAGCAACAATGATGGTTGCCCGCGTTGGGTGGCTTCATTCTGCAAATTTCCTTGGCTTGTTATGTTGGTTATGAAGGGACCATCACTTCCATTTCCATTATCAGCACTAGAATACATTTCAGATATACTCATGCTCTCTTGAGGTCTCTGAACAGTATCTTCCCTTGCTGATTCTTTAGGTTTCAGAGGAACCCCATGCTTAAATAGCATATGCCGTGACAGACTGGATTGCTGCTCAAACACAGCATTGCAAATTTCACAGACAGACATCTTGCTGAGATCCTTCAAAGGTTTTTTGCTGTTGTGCGTTGCTTTGGAGTATATCTTCCTGTGTGCTTGACGCTCATGAGCCATGCAGAGTCCTTTGAGCCTGAATGCCGATGGGCAATATCTGCAACGGAACAGTTTCTGTTTTGTAGAGGCATTTGAAACTGTCACGTTAGATGATGCTTTTTCAGATGATCTTGGACTGTGACTTGGTAAAATATCTGCTACTTGTTTAGCCACAATATCTGAATCTGGAATTGCTTTTTGCTCAACAGTTTTCTTTGAAACCACCACTTTAGATGGTGGTTTGTCAGATGGCCTTGGACTGCAACTGGGTAAAATATCTGCCACCTGTTTCTCCAGAGTCTCTGAATCTGAAATGGAATTAACCCCTGAAGTTGATGTTGAGACACCTGATACAGATGATGATGCAGCTGTAACTGATGTCGAGGCAGCTGAAACTGATTTTGAGACACCTGTTGATGTGTTGGCCCTATTCTCTACACTTGGTCTACTATGAATACTTGAACTAGATCCAGACATGATACCAGAAGATGGCCATGGCCTAGATTCTGTAGAAGGTTTTTGAGCCGCAAGATTTGACACTATTTTCTCCAGTCGACTAGCAGATGAAGATTGTCCTTCTGGTCTTCTGGTTTGCTGCAAAATACTTGGCAAAATGCTATCAGAGGTGTCAGGAAACAGGGCTTGGTAATCTCCAAGAGCACTATCCTGCAGAGATCCTAGATCATAGTTGTACTCTGGCTCATCCACAGGCTCAGGCTTTACCACCACTACTCCAGGAGATGGACCCTGCAGTGGCACACTGTCAGGAATGTACAGAGCTACAGTGTCTTCCTCCAGACCTGGTTCTGTCTTCACCTGTACGCCTGACCTTCCTTCTGGATTGAGCCTGCGATTAAACTCTGATGACAGCAACTGCAGCAGCATATTATTCCAGTCTGGGTGGTCTAGCTCATGTTTTTCTCGCTCCTCTGGGTTGGCGAATCTTAGTGGACACTGACTACAAATGAACAGCTTGTGATAAATATGTTCATGAATATGAATGCACAGCATACTGGCAGAGTTAAAGTAGTTGCCACAGACTGGACAGGCTTGCGGTGCTTCTGTTGCAGGATTTTCCTTCTTTTTAGGGCATCCGAAGCGAGTGTGCTCCTCCAGAAGGGACTTCTTGGTAACCGAGTACCCACAATCCCGACACATGAATATAGCTGCAGTTAACTTTGCCTGTGAAGCAGCTGGCCTGGAATGCTCCCACTTCATATGCTTAGCGTAGTTGGAGAGAGTCTTGTAGCCCATACCACACTTTGCACAAACGTGTGGCCTATCAGGGGATGGCTTGTGAAGCTCCAGATGGAATCGTAACTGTCCTCTTTTGACAAAGCTCTTGTTACAGTGATGACAGACATGACGTTTAATCTTTCCCCCTTGAGAGAGTTGAGGTTGTGCCATCTCCACAGGTTCTGCATTAAACTCTGTGCTACTGGTAGCCATAGCATTATTCTGCTCATCCAATTTTCTTTTCTTTTCCTTTTCCCTGGCCAGCTTGATACATAGAACATTCATGTTGACGTGCTTGCTCAAATGTTGCTTCGTACTGTAACCAATTTGACATCGCTCACATCTGAAGGGCTGGTTTTCCCAGTTGTCATGAACTTTCATATGTGTTTCAAGATGAGGTCTGGCAAAGAACTGATAGCTGCATATGGGACACACCAGATTTTTGTTGCCCAAAGGTTGCTTATTAGCAGTACTCTCACCCCCTTCACCATCCTCTACAGCAGCTGTTTCTAAGGTCACCTCTTCAGTTCCATCTCCACCTTGCTGATTTGTCTCAACTTCTGGCAGGTCATCAACAAATTTACAGGTTTGTTTTTCCAGGTGCTCCACCAAGTCGCTTTTAGTTTCAAATTTCTCCTTACAACGAGGACACCTGATCTCATGCTGGTAACCTTTCCCCCAAGGATGAACTACATTGCAGTGTCTGTGGTAGTCCAAAAGTCTAGTATACCCCAGAGTGCAGATTTTACAAACAAATGGCTTTGTGTGTGCTAACTTGTGAAGTCTTGTGTGCTTCCGCAGATGGATGACAGTCATAAAAGCAAATCCACAGGTCTGACAAACGAAAGGTCGTGCCCTTTCTGACTTGTTTGTTCTATTGTGAACTGGCGTTCGACCTGCTGTCAAATTCCATGTACTTGTACTAGTCGATGTCACCTCATCTTGGGACGCTTGATTGGATTGTTCCGCATTGTCTACTAGTGGAAGATTCTCTTCATAACTCTCTGGCACCGTTTCCACGTCCACATCATTATCTTCTTGCTTAATGACAGGGGGTGTGAATCCTTCTTGGGGTCTGATAAAACCCAGCGCATGTCGACGCAAGTGCTTCTCCAATTCACTAGGCCTCTTGTACCTTTGGTCACACTGGTCACAGCAGAACTTCTTGTCATGTCCGGTCTCTCTAATAATCCTTCTACCACCTAGGTTGATGACATCCCTCTGAAGACCACCGTGGTCCTGACGAACATGCTTCGTGAGCATGATCTGATTGCTGAAAGGAACAGAGCAGATCTTGCACACAAATTTCGAGGTGCTTGAGCATCTTTTCATGTGTACAAGGTAGAGGCTTTTTGTACGGAACGACAACCCACATCTCTTGCAGCGTTCTGATGTAGACTTTTTCCTTGGCAGATCTGGATGAACAAATCCTGGAGCTTTGCGGTGCATCTGTACATGTCTTTCCAAGTGGGATTTGGTGTAGCAGGCAAATCCACAAGTCTTACAAGAAAATGGTCTTGTATTAGATACACCCAACTTGTGAACTCTTTCGTGTCTCCAGACAGAGGATCTATCCTTGTAAGTAGCAGGACAGTAATGGCATTTATGCATACCCTTTCTTAAACCAGCCTGAAGGGAACTTACATCTGGTTTAATGTCTCTTGGTGGCAGATTGGATGTACTTGCTCCAGTGTCATTTCCATCAGCACTGCCAAAATGTTTCACTCGTCCACGATGTCTAGACAAACCAACCATTGTATTGTATCCGATCTTGCAGACCTCACATTTGTAAGGTTTGTTGGCACTCTTAGCATGAACACGCAAGTGTTTGTAGATTCCAGATGAGTCACTAAAGTTATCCCCACAAATAGGACACTTATAGGTTTTCAGTCCAATGCGTATTGGTTTTCTCGAATCAGGTGTCACATTGTCTTTAGGGTCTTGGTTGTGAACACGCATTATATGCTTTGTTCGTTCCTTAGTACTCTTGAATCCAAACCCACAGTGTGAACAGCGAAAAGGCAGATTGTCTCCAGTTTCATGTCGTTTGCGATGCCTGTTCATATTGCATCTCATGGTGAATGTATCTCCACAGTACTTGCAGGAGAATGGCCTCATCTTCAAAGATCTGGGTGGAGACCTGACTGGAACTGGCTCAGGGGCAACCTTCAAACTGTCCAGAATCTCTGCAATAGGTTCTCCCTCGACATTGTTTGAAAACCTGCGATGGGCTCGTCTGAGATGCTTGGTCATGTTCCCAACTGAATAGAATCCAAGGCCGCATTCAACACATTTGAAGGGTTTGCCTGCACTCTGTTTGTGGAGGCGGATATGCTTGTATTTGGTAGTCCTCAGTCGGAACCTGTCGCCACAAATCGGGCATGGAAAGGGTCTATCTGCCATTCTTGTAAAGGTTTCCATACTACCTTCCTCTACATTTGCAGACCATCCACTTTGTTCCTTTTGCCTAAGTGCAGACTGTCTTGGTGAAATGCTGTGAACCTGAATGTGGTCATCTAGGAGATGCTTGGCTTTGAATGTTTCACCACACAATCTACATCGGAAGGGCCTCTTGGTCTTGATATCTATACTTTCAGCATTCTCCAGTGCAGAGTACATCTTGGCTGGGTCATTCCGTACTGGGGTCCCTGGCTGACCTGTATGAACTCTCTGATGCTTCTTCAAGTTTGTAGAGCTTATAAACCTGCACTGACAGATGTCACAAACATGATTCCGCTCATCCTGTCTATCGTGACTGTGTACTTTGGTGTGTGTTGTCAGTGAACCTTTGGTCTTGAAAGTGCACAGACACTGCTCACAGGAGAATGGCCTTTCCTCTGTGTTTGGTGTTGCCCCTTCAATATCTGTACTTAAAAGGAAACCATCACTTTCTGCTTTAGTTGGGGTCTTTGAGGGTGAGGGGTCGCTTTTACCCACTTTGATACGGTGAGAGTGCATGTGATTAGAAAGGCCTGATCGTCTCATGAATCTCATGAGGCAGATGCGACACTGGAAAGGCCTATCTGAAGACATATCTACAGAACCCATTAGCTCTTCCTCCCACACAAATTCTACATCGGGGTGAACTTTCTTGTGATTGCTGACACCAGAACGTCTTGTGAATGTCTTCTGACACACAGGACACTGCAAACCTTTTATAACAAACACCTGCTTATTACCATTACGAAAAATCTCTGTCGCCTTCTGAGCATGAGCTTTTTCACGTTTAAAACCAAAGTTCAGCTTGGAATGGGAGCGTTCATGAATAGTAAGGGATCCTCTGTGCTTGAAGCCAGCATTGCAGTACTTGCATCTGAACGTAGACTGTGAAGATATGGACTGGGCATGACTTGCCAGATGTTTCAGCAGTTCTTGCTTGGTAGTGAAAGCATTCCCACATTTCTGGCAGGCATAGGAGACTGAACTTGTGGAGGTTGATGCGGCTGCCTGTGGACCATGAATCTGGCTATGCTTGGCAATGCTGGTTTTGGTCTTAGCATATATCCCACAGATTTTACACTGGAATGGGCGATCACTGGACTTGATATGCCGAGGAATGTGTTTCCTCAAGTTCCTTGCATACTTGTAGCTGGTACCACACTTGGGACATACATGACGCCTTGCATCTTTCCCACTTAAAAATGGCCCTTTATCTGTTGGTGCCACAGAGGATTTTGGAGTTGTTGTTGTTGTTGTTGTAGATGTCTGTACTCTTGACTTCCTACCAGGCATTTCATTCAGGAGTCTCTTTGTCTCCAAAATGTACTCTGGAGTATGAACCCTCATATGGCGTGTGTGGTTGGAAAGTCCTTTGAATGCAGCTCCACATTCAACGCATTTATATGGACGTGGAAACCTGGAGTGCTTTTCATGAACTCTTGAATGGCTCTCAAGCCCCCAGAATGAATCGAAACGTGCCCCACATCTGTGACATACATGCAATTCATTAGGAAGCATCACACCCTGTGACGTACTGGCTGGTGGTATTGTACCAGGCTCCACTTTGATCTCTTTTTTGCCCAATGAACTGGCATCGATATCAGCTTGGTCAAGACCATGGACAAACTTCAAATGCTTGGTGCGATCAGATTGTCGGATGAAGGCCAGATCACATAACGAACACTTGAATGGACGAGAGCTAGAGCCCTGGCTGTGCTGTTTCAAGTGTACAGAGAGTGCATATGAACTCTTAAATGTTCCTCCACACTTGTGACAGTTGAAGCCTTCTGTCTTGATCTTGCCTTGGACAGGGTTCGCTTTGTTCTTGGCTGCCCGCAATTCTTCGGCATGTTTCTTTTTCATGTGGCCTTTCCACACCTCCTTGCGATTGAATGACCACGGGCAAAATTTACACGTGAATGGACGCTCGCCGCTATGAATACGCATATGTCTCCTGACATTGGCACTAGACGAGAAAGTGGTACCACACTCATGGCACATCAGAGGGTCTCTTTTCAGGCTTGTGGAATCAGATGCAGATTTTTGTTTTTGGAAAGGCAGCTTGATCTTCAGGGTGTTTGTTGCAAGTCCTGGTGGATGTGAAGCAAATGCTGCTTTGAATTGGTTGGGCACCACTTGCCGATGCTCATTAGGATGATGGCGAGAGATATGCATTAGCAGTAGACATCTCCGACGGAAGCTCTTGGTGCAAAAACTGCAAGGGAATGGCTTCTTGAGCTTGTGCCTGTAACGATGATCCTTGAGATAAGATCGCTTGGAAAAAGTGAGATCACAGATCTCACACTTGAATGGCTTGTTAGGGTCTTTGGAACGTGATCCTGGTGGATGTTGAGTTTTAATATGATCATCTAGATAACTCTGTCTTACAAACCTCCTCTCACAGAAATCACAGAGCAGTGGCTTCAGCTTGACATGGGCTTGCATGTGTTTCTTCAAAGTGGCAGAGAACTCAAAACTCTTACCACAAACCTTGCATACATATGGCCTGTCGGAGTTCGGGTCAATGATCATATCAGGCTGTGAGATCTTTTTCTGGTCGGTGGTTTGATTCTTTTCAAGAGCCTTATTGATAAGCTCCTCATATTTTGCATCTAGAACACTGTCCTCTACTGCAGAGGTGTCTGTTTCGGGGTGCATTTCTTTCATATGGGTGATCAGGTAGGCTTTCCTTGTGAACTGCCTTTCACAAAAATCACAAGGATATGGCTTACCAAAGTGCAAGAAGAGATGCTCCCTCAGTGAGGACTTGGCAGTAAAGGCTCTGTCACATAATTCACAAGCAAAAGGTCTGTTTTTCCCATCGTCAGGACATCTTTGAGGGTGAATAGGCAGTGGAGCAAGGGAAGAGTCACCCAAATTTTGAAACACTTCACCCATTTCCTCATTTGCCAAGTCATCTCTTGGATTGTGTACTGTCGAGACTACAGAATCATTGCGTGTTTTAGGCTTTGTTAACAGACCTTGAAGAATAGATGCTGGAGATTCATCAACTTCATCAGCGTTGTTGCCATCACCATTGCTGCCCCTTGCTCCCATCTGTTCTTGCTCTCCTGTTTTCCCTTGCTGTTGTTTGTGCAAGTTCATATGTCTCTCTGCCTCATAGGTTCTTTTAAAGTCCATGGGACAATAGAGGCAAACATATGGTTTGTATCCCCAGTGAACGTATATGTGCTCCAGAAGGTGTGCTCTCTGCTTTAGCTTTCTTTTGCAGACCACACAGGCCCAAGGTCCATCCATGCTGTGAATCTCTACATGAATTTGCAGATGAGATTCCTCAAGGAATGTTGACTCGCAGAGTTGGCATTTGAAAGGTCGAGGAGGCATAACTGCTTCCGGGAAAGTCCCTGCATCTACAGACACGTCATCAATGCTATCACTGCCCCGAGGAGAAGAGGCAGCAGAGCTTGCTGATACACTTGATGAAGTTCCCCAGATTTGATGAACTTTGGTGTGGCGTTGTAGAGTTGATCTTGATGGATAACTTCTGTTGCAGATCTCACATTTGAACTGTCCCTCTTTTTGGTCACTAGAATTTGTCATTGTAGCATTTGCCTGGTCACAATTTGCTTCATGTTCTTTCAGCTCATCTTGGTCAAAGAACCCAAAGCTACAGAACTTGCAGTTGTAGCAGTCCAAATCAGATGAAGGGGCAGGCTTCTCAAATTGGTTGTTCTGTGACAGAACTAAAGGAGGAGGTGGAGGCTTTTGAGCAGCACGCATCAAGTTCTTATGAATTTTCTTGATGTGGAGTTTCAGTTTCTTGTTGCGCATGAAGCCCTTTGGACAGTATGGGCAGACAAATGGACGATGCCCAGTATGACTGTACTCGTGTTCCTTCAAGCTAAACTGACTTTTGTATGTCTTTCCACAAGTACCGCAGAAAAATGGTCTTTCTTTGTGATCTATCTCATGCTGCGCAAGACTCTCCTCATCAAGGAAGGACACAAAGCATGTAGAACACTGAAACAAGGTGTGTGTCTTCTGGTGTTCTTCAAGAGCCTGCTTGTTGTGACATGCCTTCCTGCAAATGCTGCAGATGTTAGACCTCCATGCCTGTTGGGACATTCCTTCTTCTATCTTCCGGCTGGACAAGGGGTTTCCTGTGCTGCCTGTACTCTCTTCGCCTGGAACCTGTTCATCCTCATCTCCTGGTATGACCTCCACTATTTCTTTGTCAACATTGACATCAGTGTTGAAACTCCCATCAAGCATATAATGAGAGTCCACTTCTGCTTGGTCAGGTTCTGCACTGTTGTCTACCTGGATAAAATCTCCCACAGTTGAAATTGTGTCACGTTGAGGATGTCCTGCTGTTGACAGATGGTCCTCTGTCTCTTCCTCCATCTGGTTTGCATTCAAACCTGCAGCTGTACTTGGTTGGTCACGTCCGTTAACAGAGGTCTGATCAGATTGGTCCATTAATTCATCTAGAAACTTGATCTCATCTTCTCTCTGTGCTGAGGAATGCATTGGAACATCTGTTTCTTTGCCAACATATTCCTGTTCCCTTTCATGTTCCTGTACTGACCCATTTTTTTCATTGCCTTCCTCAATACTTGTTCTCTCCACTGCATCATCAGCGGGAACTTTAATAACAGATTCTTCTCCAGCCTTTGAGGTTGTCATTTTTCCAAGCATTGGACCAAACTTGTCAAATATGTTATCACTCCTGGCTCCACCATTACCACTCTGCTTTTCTGTGGTCTCTCCAGTTGAGTGTTTCGAGTTTTTCTTCATCCTGTCTTCAACGCCAATCCTCTTGGTCTTAGAAAAGACATCTTCAGAGTTTGAGGAAGTCTTACCATTGGTAGTGTCATCCATAGAGGGTTTCGTCTCCTTGCATGTGACTCTTTTACCTTCCTTGTTGTGACGGGCAGCAACATGAATTTCTAGCAATTCTTCCTCATCAAAGAGCTGTCCACATTCATGACAGAGATGCCAGTCAAGTTCTGAATTATGGAACAGAAAAAAAGGGAGGAAAATAAAAATCAAGGTGGTAAATTACATAAATAAGCTCACAGACTGTAATATAAATGTATCAAGGATGCCACTTTAACCCTTTCATGACAGGAATTATTTAAGGGGTAAATTGATCACATTTTGTCCTTCAAATTGGCAACAATAATATTTTTCTATTAGTGCTACACGGTTCTAACAAAATGTAATGTCTTTGCAAACAACATGCATCATTAGAAACTTAGTCAAAAGTTGAAAAAAATTGCCAATTTTGATAAAAACAGTGATTTTGAACCTCTCAATGTGTTGCCAATTTAAGGATTTTCAAGCTTATTCTCCTTTTTAAAATTCCTGGCGTCAAACGCAATATGGTCATGCAACAAAAATGGAAACAATGTGTGTAGAAATTTTTGCTCTTTCTACTCATGCATCTGGTATATTTTTTAGAGCTCTGAATCAAAAGTTATTGAGCCAAACCACAAAATGTGGTCAATTGTCTCGAATGGGTTAATACAATATAAATACAAAATATTTGTTACATATACCTCTTGGATTTGGAATGAAAAGGATGAGATTTCAATGGTATGATGTTTGCATCTTGATACTAGATATTTTCTTAGAGTGATCTACTAGCTTTCTAAAGCTAAATCACTGTCAGCTGCCCTAGGCCATATCCTTGCTGGTTAAAAAGTATTATACACACTGGGCTACTGGGTTATATGTAAGATCTTTAGGAAGCATGAATTTATCACACCCAGATCTATGAGTACTATTTATGTGTGGTGATAATCAGCAAAAGTGCACTGCTCCAGTTAAGGAAGGAAGGCAAATCATTTGATGGCAACCTACAGTCAACATCACTTTAGTTGACGTCGCATGTGTCAGATAGTTGCTTAACCCTGACTCGACTGGGCTATTTCAAGCTCCTCTCTGCTGGCCCCCCCCCCCCCCCCCCCCCAAACTCTGATCTCTGCCACAACATGACGGATTCCCGCAAAATTTTACACTGACCTCGAGAACTGCGTAAAGAACACAAATCCATTGTTATTTTTATATAAATCTTTATTTTTTCATTTAATATGATTTATGCAAATTACATAAAATAAACATTTTGATTGATAATCAAGTAAAGAAATGCCTTGGAGATAAAATTGTAATGCAAGAAGTTCTTCTAAACCATAACAACATTATTACATAAGAAAAAATCTTGAAATGATTTCAATTCTTTGGTATTCTATTGTTTTACAAATTTCTTACGTACTTCTTTGTTTTTCAACTTTTTTTTTTAAAAATCTGTTTCATAGTGTTATATGAACCAATATTCAGTTAGAATAGATGATAATTACAGCTTAAAGAAGAAATTATAGGTAATAAAGGAGGAACATGAGGAAATGCAGTTTTCCATTGGTTTTGTACACAAAACTAAAAAATTCTCTGTTTTCAGGCTGACATGAGGTCATGAAGGGTCACATGACTCAGTAACGGTATGATCTTTTTTTTTGAAAACTTGGTGTAAAAAGACGTGTAAGACTTGAAAGAAAAAAGTCAGAAAGTTGTGTGGCATGAAACACAGCGGTTTGAAATGCACGGTGAAATTTGTCTGAGCCCCCCCCCCCCCCCAGTACAGTAAGGGTTAAGTCAATGAAAATAAAAAGTCCCAATTTATCCTCATAGACTTATTTGTGCTAATTCTCTGTATAAGTCAATGTTTGTAAGTCGATTAATTGCCTAAGTCGATCAAGTGCCCAGAACAGTTCCAAAGAAAAAACATTAAATTCACACCGCCCATGTTGAACGGGTAATCAATCACTGTCAAAAGCGTCACAAACACCGATTGATTTTGTTTAAATAGACTCCAGACATGCTGGCATGTGCTTCTCTATTCTTATCTCCACTCTCTCTCTCCCTTATCCCCTAAACAAGATCTCCCTTCAAACCTTTTCCATCAAAAGTGGCTTTATATATATATATATATTTATGAGATTTGCAACAACTCTCTATCTCAAAATGAGACTTCATTTAGTTCTGCAATTTTGTACGAAATTGGAGGTTGAAAATCCTGTTGAAAATTTCAAATAGAATTATCGAGTTAAATTCATGCATCTGGTAACAAATTTTTTTTTATCAGCGTTGTTAGAGAATGATATGCTTCATCGGGAAAAGCTATAGAAATTGTACTTTATCAGAGACGCATCACATTTCCTTTTTAGTCCTTTATTATGAACACTGATTTTCAAACTTTATTTAAGATATGATCAAAGAGCATGCATCTGATAAATTATTTGTCAGAGGATGATATGCATTGTCGTTAGAGTGAAAAGACTTGAGGAACTTTTTAAATTCATATCGCTCACAACAACTCGAAAATAGGCAGTCGGAATGTACACATTTTGATGACAGATGATAAGAAAAGATACCTCCTCTTTTAAAAAGAAAACATAGCTACATGTATACCCCATTTTGTTTTATTTTCTTTATATTGGATATCGGTATCAGCATCGGCTGATGTGAAAAAAAAAAAGCATATAGGCTCAGGCCTCAGATGATCTCATTTTCTGAATGTTTGCACAACAAAACCACAGCATGCATGGGATAAGAATTGTAGTGTAGTCCCAATGAAGCCACCAGCTGCATTGTGAGGTGCTCCCCAGACATGTTAGGGGCAAGGACAAGGTGTAAAGTTGAATTTTCTTTGACTTCCGCACAAGGTGAAAATCGCCTAAGTCAACGCATTTCACTCGTCCCGTCAAGATCGACTTAAGCGAAGTTGACTGTATATGGCAAACTGAACAAAATGTTACAGCTTGTTTCAATTTTAGTTCAGGCCTTAAATCCTACAGGAATTGAAGCAAACACTAGCAAATCCCACACCACTAGTCTGCAATTCAGTATTATCACCTCAAACCATAAATATTCATCATCATTCCAAAGGGGCATTTAAAGGAAAAGTCCACCCTGATATTAAGTTGGTTTTAAAAGAAGCAAAAAAATTAAAGAAACAGATCAATGAGAGTTTGAGCAAAATCTTGCAAGCTCCTCTCCCATTTGCCCTGTACTAAAAAAAATCATGAATTTCCATTTTCTCTCTAAAGAAAACATTCTATCATACCTTCACCCTAGATATAATCATTTCACTTAGTTTTTATACAAAACTTGTATATTACAAATCTATTCCCTCGACAACAACCAAAAAAAAAAAAAAAAAAAAAAGAGAGAAAAATTTATGAATTTTGGTGTACAGAGCAAATTAGAGGGGAGCTAGCAAGATGCATCAGAGTTTCCATTATGTGTTTGATTGATTACAACTTCAAAAATGCATAACTTCCTTATTTCTAATCGGATTTTGCTCAAACTTTCATTCATCTATTTCTTTAAATTTGCTGCTTCTTTTAAAACCAACTTAATATCAGGGTGGACTTTCCCTTTAAGCTCTCTCTTTCTATGTCTTGAAGTTACCACCAGACATCCCTACATGGGATCAAAGAGACAGGGTAGGTGGTACTGATGTTCTTCAAGCAGCGGTAGAGAGAAGTCTAGCTGACATGACTAGCTAATGGTCTACACATCAAGTATGCTCTGCACTACCAAGAACCTGGCTACCAAGTAATCATCAGGTCTTAACACATTCACAAAAGTTTACCACAGAACTGAAAAAAAAGTGACACTTGCAAATACATGTATCAAACTTCACAGTACTTGTTCTCACCATTTTCTTGCTGTTCCGGTGACATCTTATCTCTGTTTTCTTCACTGTCACCATCCTTTTCACCATCATCAAGATCTGCACAATGGATGAAAATTAGAACTCACAAATGGTAAGTGTTGCATATGACTCAAGATTTTGGTTCACAAGAACATACTGCCTGTTTGGAGCCAGAAGGACGTTAACTCATATACTTTAACAAAGAGTTAACGCCCTTCTGGCTCTCAACAGACGATACATTTCCTATGTAAGCAAGTTCATTCCCTGGTTCAAAAAATTGAAGCAGATTGCTCAAATGCAGTGCAAGCAAGCAAGAAGTACACAAAAGGGTATGAAGTACCAAATCATGCAACTATTGTTTGAATACTTGAACATAATTACATGTCTAATAAGCAATGGCAAAAAAAATTGGCAATAGCTACATTCATAGTATAACATGCAAACTACATGTGTATGAGAAACACAGAAAAACATGCTGACAGTTGCTGAAAAACATAGTTCAAAATTATAATATGTGAACTGGTGATTTGATCTGAAATGAGGAGATGACAATGTTTTTAAAAAATAATTGAATTTTTTCATTAGAAGTAACACATGCATTCAGCAATCTCACCCACTAATTTACATGTAAGGTCTAATACTGCATAAATGCATCTGCTAGGACATTCTGGAGATGTCTTACAGACTATACAACAGCATTTTGGGTCGTATTAACTTTATTTTCATTCCTTTCAAAAGGATAATCAGAACTTTTGCATTCTGGAATGGCTCACCTATAAACCCTTCCACCCAATTCCTGTAAACCTTCACAGATATCTTCAGAAGCATTTTCTTAATTGCCGCTAATGCTTTAAAAAATGGTGAGTTTGGTATTGAAAAGATTAATAAGACTGGCACGTGCATGCTGGAATATTTCACACATTAACCCATCCACCCAGTCCTCAAAGGCATGATCTTTCAAGGCATTACTTTGATTGCTAATCTTTTTAAAAATTGGTTACTTATTCAAGCTGTTGATGAGAGCAACACATGCATCTCACCTGATAACCCTTCCCCTCAATCCTGCACATCCTCAAAGACATGATCTTCATAGGCATTTCTTTGATTGCCAACCCTTTTTAAAATTGGTTAGTTTGGTATTCACAAGGTTAATCAAAGTAACACATGCATTTCTGAGATATCTCACCTATTAACCCTTCTGCCCAATCTTGTACATCTTCAAACCACGTGCACACCACAGGGTCTGGGCCAAGAAAACAGGAGAAAGAACACAGCATTACGACCCAGCAAGAAAACACCATGCCTTTAAGCAGTTTAAGGTACAAACTGTCCTACAAATACATGTAGGGCTGATGAAGGAAGAACAGCTTACAAAAAAAAATTAGCACCTCTCTTCTGTTACAGCTATAACATCTCTCACATGCTCTGAAACTGTTTTACCACTAACTCTATGCTAACTAGGCCATCAGAACACATGAAACTTTGCTAAAATATGTACTAAAGAAACTACACAAGCTGATAATCTATATCATATTCCACATACTAAGAATCTTGCCGTTAGATTGGGCAAAAGGTAATCACATGAGAAAGCGTAGTTATCCCCATCAATCGACCCGAGGAGAAAAGTTTGTGACCTCGACGGAATAGTACTGATGTGTTTCGCTGATCTCTTCCATTCAGTCCATTACAGAGTCACAATACGTTATCAACATTATGGGTACGCGCGAAATGAAAGTGCGTGACCTTTAGGAATAGTCAGAATGAAAAGTGTGTGACCTTTACGAATAGCTCCATAAGCGTAATAAAATAAGCTTAAATAAGCGTGCATTGCCCGTTCGTGCTCTTAATGTGCGCACCCAGGTATACCAGGAGGCCGGTTTATTGTAATGGTGGTTTTAACTTCTTTTGTGAATTTGGGCCTATATGTCTTTTTAGAGAAGTAAATAATAATTGTTTCAGATGTGGAATATAAAGCAAATAATCACCTTTTGATTTCAGGAGATGAGACGTACAATCACTTCCTCGGCGATCTGAATGTATACGCTATGTATAGCTACATCCAGATCGCCTCGGAAGTGATAGTTTGTCCCATCACCTTCACCAACGGTAATTATTTGCTTACTATCACTGCTCCTTACAGATTTGTGCAATAGCTTATAATTTGCATGCTCATATGCCAGAGTGCTTTTCTACATTTCCTAAGAAATATGAAGAATCCTAAATTAATAGAAGTGGCTACATCTACTTCTCAATCTAATGATTAAATTAGTGAACATCAGAGACAAGAAGTGAAGAAAACACATCTAATCTTTCTTATGTACACTGGTGCTGATATACAAGTAGTCAGCATTTCATGAAAGAGAGAGAGAAAAAATAGGCTGAATGACATGTGATTCAAAAGAAGTATAAAAATACGTCCATACTGAAAAGTCAGAAATTTTCATGAAATTAATATACATAATAACAGTTGTTTTCACAGCAAGAAATATTTGCAAAGTTTTATACATCACAAAAGTTTCTGATTTTATACCGTAGTACATGAATGGGAGAATGCAGCATGCAATATGGAAAAACAAAACACTTAAAGGTCTGTGGTCTGTCTAAAATCTAATGGGTGAAACCAACAAAGCAAATGTGGATGAAAACACAAAGCCTGACGAATACTTCTTTTATCAAGTGCTACAAAAGTATCTAAACTCCTAACCCACACAACAGACCTTCTGGTGATGTGTGAACAGCCCCCAAACCCCTAAAAAACTTCCAATTACTCTAAATGCAGTAGCATGTGTAGTGTTTGGTGCTTTGAGTGGTTTTTACACTCATTTTGAGAGTTTTAAAACTTTTGATTCCATGTTACAGAAGTCTAAAAAGTGTACCAATCACCTAAAAAATAACTTGTTTACAGCTAGAAAATATAAAATAAACCAAAAAGAACTTTACCTGGCATTCTATAAATCAACAGTACAGGAGTATGAAGAAAATAAAGGATAACATGCAAAGGCGGGCGGCACCCAACTTCGATTCCGCAAGGGCCCTATTCTTTACCAGCATGCTTGGGTGTGTCAACTAGTCTACACATAAGTTGCCTGTACGTTCATTAAGAGTATACTTAAACTTGCAGTACCTTTTTATAGAAGTAATATTTGAAGCCCACATTTTGAATACAGTATAGCGACATGGCACCTCCAATAAACACAGCAAAATATTTTTGGGTGATTGGTACCCTCTTAATGCTGACATTTTAATATATCATACTGGAATCAGAACCCACAGCATTTTGAGTAATATCATATTTTGGTTATTGGTCCCCTTTGACTTCATTTATCTCTACCTGGTACTGCTGTATCGCCCAAGTCATCATCTGAATCAGCTTTCAAGGACCAGGACTGCTTGCTAGAGCTTCCAGTCAACCTGATATCATCCTCCTCATCCCCCTCCTCATCATTGTCCAGTAGAATCAGGTCTTCAGGTTGTTTCTTGGGTGTGGATGGAGCCTTGGAGGGCCTGGTCGACTTGATAGCTGAAGGGGAAGCAAATAAAATTGCCATCTAAATACTTACACTAGTTTAGAACAAATATACTCTCAAATATTTCCCCCCCAAAATATATTCCCACATCAGTGAGTAAGTTTTAGAATAATCTCTCTCACAATAATGGAGGTGTTCAATGGCACACTAGTATCTAATGCCCCCCCCCCCCTGAACCAAACACTTCCACCTACACATCAAGAGCACTGTTGACACATGTAATGACACAACTTAACCCTGACTGTACTGAGGGGGGGGGGGGGGGGGGGATCTGAGCCCCAGACCCCACCCCCCCAAAAAAAAAAAATTAAATGCAACAACAACAAAAGCAAACAAACAAAAAACCCACCAATTTTGTTGTGCATAATGTAAATAAATATTCCTTGTACAAATTAATATACATTAATTCCAAAATATTTATTTGTAATATAACTGCATTATCACATTAGCCACTACATGTATAATAATTTAAACAAGAATAAGCATTTTCCCCCTAAGAAGTAAGATTTATAAATTTTCAATGCAACTATACACTTATCATTCACTGACCTCTCTGTGTTGATGAACTGACTCTAGACTTCCTACTTGCAGCTTTCTGTGTTGATGTACTGGGACCTGAAAATGAAAGAAAGAAAGAAATATACAGGTAACTCTGCCTAAGTCGAATCTCTTGGGACCACAGAAATCTGTTCAACTTAGGCGAAATTCGACTTAGAAGAGGTAAAAAACACATGTTTTGCTCATTCTGTTCTGAAAAATTGCTTCGACTAAGGCGATTATTCGACTTATGGAAGGTCGACTTATGCAGAGTTAACTGTATTTGATTGATACAATTTGTTCTCATAACTAGCTAGATGGCCTATTGAATAAAATCATCAGGATGGTGTAAACTATTAAGAATTGCTTCATGACATATCCAAAGGACAAAGGTAAATACCATTTGGGCGCTCTGAGCATGAGGGGCGTTATTTCATTACCGGTACCTTGTGACACTAACTGCAATGTTCAAGTCAATAGATTTCATGCAGCAGTAAGCAGTGAACAATAGGCCCATACAGATAGAGATGAATGGCTTGGCTGCACTTGCATACAAAAGACAAGGGTTTTATCTGATTCACTGATTGCTAGCGGTGCATTGAAACTCTTGTTTTTGGACTGAGGAATGCATGTCTTCTTTACATAAAACCTGAGCTCACAAGGCAAACCCGGAGAAAAAAATTCAGGCAATTTAACAATCTGAGATGAACTCGCCAGCACTGAATTCTTTCATTGCCTATAGCACAGCACTGAATTCTTTCATTGCCTATAACCACCTGGTTCCCCTAGACAAGAGGTTAAAACAGCAATTTGTGACTGAGCTTTGGATAAAAATGGCACACAAACATTGCACATCAATTTACAATATCTGTATGTGATGTTGGTACACTTGAGGTGAGATACAGAGGAAACTCAGTTACAGTATAAAGAGGTCTGATATGACAATATTCCTGATATAACAAGGTAATATTCCTGGTCCCAGCTCTTTATATTCTATTGTATTTTTTAACCTGATATAATGAAATTCCTGCTATAACAAGGTAATTTTGATGGTCCCAAGGACCTTGTTATACTGAGTTTCCACTGTACTTACTTGTGGTTGGTTGGGTCACTGCTTTCTCAAGGAGGTCCTTGCCTTGCTTCACTGCTTTCATATCTAATGCATGATCAAAACAAGCATGGAAGAAGGAGGTAGAAAGCAGATGTCAGAGCTATCCATACAGAGAGTCCTGACACTGGAGGTCGCTTCTGATTGGTCAGTCATTTCATGGAGCTTCAAAAAGTTCCCTCTCATAGAGAATGTACGTGAAAGGGAACTATTGGGAGCTCCATGATCCGCCATGTTTTAAACAAAGAGCGCGTGCGCGCATGCTTATTATGCGCGTGTCACAACTCTCTCTATCAACGCGCTCTGGCAGATGTGGGAGGATAAAATAAGAAGGGGAATTAAAAATAATGAGGAGAAAAGTGATAAGGAACACGAGTCATTCGTTCTGTATAATCTGAAGACTGTGAACCTTACCTTTGTGGTGGAAAATATCCATCCAAAACATGATACCTTCAACACCCTTATAGCATAAGTAAAACTTCTTTACTGCTGTTAGATATTATGAACTTTCATGTGTTTAGTGCTCACTGCACTAACAGTCCGATATACAAGAGCGTTGATGTTGTACATAGAGGAAACTGACAATCTGTTAAGTGTCAAGGCCTCCATGACACATACAGTCCAATACATTAGCAATGATGTTGTACATAGAGACAACTCACAATCTATCGTAGGTCCGGGCTTACATTACACTTACAGTCAGAAACATCCTCTCTGATGTTATACATATAGGAAACTAACAATCTAATCAGGGTCTGCATAACACTTTTACAGTAGGATACATCAGCCATTGGTTAGGGTCAACACTACACTGATAAACCTATAGATTAGCATTGACATTTCAACAGAGGCAGGCTTCTCCACAGGAAATGGTTTATGGTCTTGCAACATCCAAGAGGCTGACCTGGGAGGATCAAAGCAATTTTGGCTGTTGAAAGTATTCAATGAAATATTCATTACCCTTGTCAGTAACTTTGTTGAGGACTATTTGCCCTTGGTATTTCTAATCTGAAATCCCCCAAGCTTAGTATTAACAGCAAGGGTGTTATGGACTGGCAAGAACCCTGCATAGAGGAAACTAACAATCGATCGTAGGTCAAGGCCTACACTGCACTTACAGTCCGAAACATCAGCGTTCATGTTGTATGTAGAGGGAACGCCGTAACGGCTCTGGTGCACATACTTCAGATGACGAGTCAGATATTCAACGGACGTCAGTAGTTGACCACAGACGTTGCAGAGATGAGTGTCTCCTGTAGCTACTGCAGGGAAAACAAATGGTAAAGACCAGATCACATATCATTCTGTCTCTCCTATTTCTCCTTCAGATTTGCCTAGAACATTAACTTTTGAAATGTAAGAATTTTAGGCTGCCAAAACCTGGCATCCAAGTATTTCGCTACATGATTCCCTATACGATTCCCTACATGATTCCCTTAATCTGTCAACTGTTCATATTGGTTGCCTCATGTACCTGTGTGATACACAATGTTAAGCCCTAACAATACATGTATGACACACACCAGATGAAAATACAAACCAAATGCAGATCATGAAGTATTGGTCCACTGACAGCATACCTATTCATCCTATATGATTGGCAAGCACTTGTGGCTGCAGCCTGCACTGAGACAGAGGCCATATGCACACTACTTGTCAACATAATTGAATTCATGCATTTGTCTACCTGTCGATGGTTGCGTCTCGATGCCCAACTTCCTGCCATACTCTTCACCATAGAAGGTCAAGAGTTCTGTGCCTGCCTTGATGGGTTTGTAGGTCACGTAGTAGATGTCTTCATGATCCTGGTACGACCTCAAATTCTGTTCCGGTTCCTTGCAGGCACAGTTGACATAGCGCATCCAATTGCTGTTGGACTTATCCTTAGCATCGACACAATGGATTACATCACCTTGGCCTCCATCACTACGAATCTAGGATGAAATGAGTAAATATGTACCAGAAATCATATGAGAGAGGTGCCCGGAAAAGGACAAGCAACAGAAATTTGTTCACTTCTGACTACGTATGGTCCAAATCTTGTACCTTATATTCAAAATCTGTCACCTCTCAAATACTCAAGCTAACCCAACATTTCTGAATTTTTTGTGGATCAATCCAGAACCTAAGCCCTCAGGCATATTCAGTAGCATGCAACATTGTTTATCGCAACTCCTCCTCCTTCACATGAGTGAAAAACAGTCCTTCCTAATAGTCTCTCATCATCCAGACATCAAATTCAACCCAAGCCAAAGTTTATCGGGATCAATCCTTTGACTTACCTCCCAGGCATATCCACTTTTATAGCCTGCAATTTTATCCACCTTGACTCCTTTATAAGGTCCAAACTGTGTCCCTTCTTCAAAGTCTCTCAATGCCCAGACACCCAGTCCAGCATCAGGGATGGCTGAGTCACGAATCTCCAAACTGTCAGGTAACGTCTTGCTGGCACGGTCTGGACAAACCTCAGGGGCAGGGGAGTCATCAATACTACAAGTGACCTTTGGCTTGGTAGTCACTCTCTCAGGGATTAGGTAGGCACTGACTGAATATACAATGTCATTGAAAAAAAGTGGTGAAAATTAGCCCCCAAGACCTAAATCTAATACTGGTACATACATGTATAATATGCCAATTAGTATTAACAAGATCATAATATTCAGGATTTATATAGCACCTAATACATCTACGATGTCTCTAAGCGCTTTACAGACATATTATTACCCTGGTCATCAGATTCATGGATTACCAGCACACAATTGTATGTACCTTCTCCACTCCCCGGGGGATCATCCTGATGAATCCATTGAACACGTGGGTGGAGAGGAGCAATGTAGATAAAATGCCTTGCTCAAGGACATAATTGCCAAGCCAGGGATTAAACCCACAACCTTTACATCTCCGCTCAAGTGTTTAAATCACTCAACTACGACACCTCTAATAATAAAATATGGTTGACATTATTCCTCCCTTCTTCGTTTGTTCTTTTGATATCAATATATTCCAATTCAAAGAACAGTTGGCCCTTGACCTTTAGACTACAACATCAAATAAAGGTTTCCTATTTGTACTTATAGCTGAATTACAGTCTACATCAGTGCAACTTTGGACTGGATTAGATTCCTTTGGAATACACAATCCTAGTTCTGTTGGTTGCTCTATCATTGCATACCTCGCTAAACCCATGTTGCATATAGGTAAACCACCAAAAAAAATTTCAGTATGTAACCAACTGCTCAAAAGTTTGGACTTATCATGTCACAATTTAAGGGAGTACAGTTTCTCAAGATGGTGCTTTCACACAAAATGGTTCAAATAATGTATGATAGATGAGCAGAAAATAAATGAATTAAAAAAACAAATGGAACATCTAACAAGACCATTACAACAAGCATTTGCTATTTAATTAATTTTACCTTGTTCCAGTTTGTCTCTGTCCATGATTTGCCAAGTTCACACTGACTTCTGAAGAACTAATAACATCTCATGGTTGTAAAAGAGCATCTGTAACAACAGTGATTGAAAAAAATGGGATATACTTAGCTTTTTCTGTGGCAAGCTATCTAACGTACCATAACACAATTTTTGATAAATAATTTTTTATTATCATTTTTACTCCTCTTCTAACAGATTCAGTTCTGGTCAACAACATTTCCCTTACATCGACATGTGTTTCAAAAATTTGCATAACCCCCATTAAACTTTTGAACATTGACTAAAGGTGATATACACCGGGTTACGCAATGATAGGATACGGTATGGCAGACTTCACAGTTCACACTCCGCCTTCATGACGATTAAAAGATCTGGTTTTGTAAAAGCTAGCAGGCTCAGCACAAGAGAACATAAATCTAATTTAACCCATCAAGGGCAGGGCATTGTTTGAACATTTGGACAAAGGTGGGTGAACTTTTTACGCTCTCACAGGAGGTACATGTAAACTGCATCCCACGCATGCTATATGGAGCAGCAATAGAAAACATCACAAGAGGGATACTGGCAAAGCTTGATGTCTTGACAAAGGTTCAAGAAAATCCTTGGTCTCTCAAGAACAGTGACAGGTGAAACCATATTTCTACTGACAGGACTCATACCTCTGTGCAATCAGGCAAATGTCGGACCTCCCCAATGAATGATTGGAGCAAAGGAGTTTTCTCCACGCCTTATCTAGAAGTTTATCCCCTCCATCAAAACCAAGCAAACTATCTTGAAGAAATACAGATCTCCTTATACTCTCATGCTACAACCAATCACATACAGCATTAGGAAGAAGTACTTTTAAAAACAATAAAATAATTGAAAGCAGTGATGGATGATGTGACTGACAATGTTCTGGAAGCCATCCAAACCAAATCAGCTCTGTCACTATGGATGTTGTATTTACCAGACCAGAAAACAGCTACAATGTATATGTCCACTTGCCAACTCTGCCACCATGAAGGACACAAGGACACAGTCTACTAAATAAGAAACAGACACCTTCCTGAAATTACCTTCTCTCACACTGACCTGAATACCAGTACATGCACAAAAGCTCCACATCTGCCAAACCACCTGCATGTATGCTACCGCTACCATTACATTGGTATGATCAAATGACCTCTTCTACAGTACCTTACCACACATCCCTATACTTTATACTGTCTATGCCCCTGCCATTTGTACATGCAAAGTACAAATCATGTAGCACACATCTGCAAATCTCTGATAAAAGCTTATGAAGAAAAACTACCCCCAGACAACTTCCCCCGGACAACTACCCAGGGCTTGGACAACTACCCCCCTAGGACAATTACCCCCAGGACAACTATCCCCCAGGACAATTACCCCCCGGACAATTACACCCCAGGAAAAATTACCCCATAAAATGACGATTACCCTGATCCCCCCCCCCCCCCATGGACAACTACCCCAGAATCCGGATGGAGTAGTTGTCCGGGGGTAGTTGTCCAGGTGGGTAATTGTCCTTGGGGGTAATTGTCCTGGGGTAGCTGTCCTGGGAGGTAATTGTCCTAGGGGGTAGTTGTCCAGGGGGTAGTTATCCGGATATGTTCCTTTGTAAGACCAATATAAACATTCTAGCACTCACTATAATTTCAAACTCGATCCTGGCATCAAATAACAACAAAAAATCTGCCAGAGGTTGTGCATAATTTTTCTCTTTCTGCTCATGAATACATCTGTTAGACCTGCAGAGTACATGTTCTATATATTTTGTTCAAACTCTGACTTGAAAAGACCTTGATCTTTTGTTGTAGGTTTGTAGCATTTCCTACTTATCTTCTTATTACCACATGATATAAAGAGAAGACTGAGTTCGAGGAAAGGTGACAAATAACTTGTGAGCTTTCTCATTCTCTTTCTATTAGTTAGGAAGATTAACATATAGTAGAAATGTCCCTGAAAAGGATAGCTCTTCAAATGCCCCAATATACAAAATATGACAAGAAACACCTAAAATGTTCGGGCCGAACATGTGTGTCTGTAGGCCCCTAAGGCTACACACATTTCTGTGTGCAATGCATGTGACTCAGCAGGATCGAGCCAATTTCTTGTCCATCTGGAGATTCCAAAAGCTTACAGCATACACCAATTCATACATGTGCTAATGAGCCTGATCGGTTAAGAGCAAGCATTTTGTCAGGAGTCTGTGACATTGAATATTTTATGGATTATAATTTTACGTGATCATGGCAACGAAATTTGATCAAATTTCAACTCCTTTAGTTATGCCCTTCACAATGAAACATAAAATAAAAGAGCATACTTCAAGTAAATATATATTTTCTACAGGCCTTCAAACTTTCAAAATTTGTCAAATGTGCATCCATGACACCAATCAGGCTGTAAGCAACCTTTCCCAATTGCTTTGAGAGTTTCTTTCACGATGTAATCCCATGACCAGACTCAACTTGACCTTTAAAGCAAAAGAAGCATGCAGAGGATAACTGGGCAGTTTCATTTAAAATCCTCCGAACTTCGGACCTATTGGTAAAATGCTTGAATTGGGGCATCTGACTTATTTGCCATTATGTCGGGGAGAAATATACCTGGCACATAAACATTGATTAACAAGATAAAGAAAAAAAACCATGTTAATGCACAGACCAGATGGTAAACTTGTAAATTTTGAGAAAATGAGGGGGGGGGGGGCACTCACACTTATGCGAGGTTATTGGAGATAACCTCGCACTCGGTACCTTCAATACCGTGAGCAATTGTGCCTCCCATAGGCAAGTGTGTGATATCTTGCCCATATGTGTGCAGGAGAGGAGCAAGATCACTGACCAAAAACAGCCTGAAAATTTCACTTGACCAAGATGATAAAAGATCCTATCGAAGGATCTGGCATGAAATTAGATATTCTATCATTCTAAAATGTACATGTAGAAGGAAGTATTTTCTCAAAATTTTGCCGATTACATTGGTGTATTTACCTCTTCAACTTAGAGGTCGTAACAGGCCAAAATTGACACAGCCCCATATAGTGATGGTCCCGAGTGGGGGGGGGGGGGGGGGCATCATGCCCTTGCAGATGTCCCCACCTTCTTACCAGCTTACTCATAGCCAATGGCAATTTGCTTTCATCACCCCCTCTCTTGCATTTGTAGGACAGTCCATCTCCATGCTGGTGTATCATTGTAGGCCTACCCCCCCCCCCCCCCCGCATTATTTCTCACAATTAATCACCATCATTTCAATTCCATTATATTCCTTCAATTTTCAAATCAAAAGAACACCCTCACAAACACTACATGCTACAGGAGTACAGGGCCATCAATCATGGCCATGACCTGACACTCCGAGACCTGCAATACGGCACATGCAATTACATGTACACCAGGCACACACTAACAAAAGCCCCAAGCCCCAACCCAAGCCACCACAATACCGCATCAGACCTGCAAAGCATGCACAGAGCCACAACGCTGTACGGACAATGCAGAACGTGGGCTAGTATAGTTACAACTTGTATGGCGGAGATTTTCATGCACTATTTTACACATCGCCAATCATGTACACAAACACAAAGTACACACACAGCCAAGTCACTGGTGGGGCTCACAATACACGCTGGCTGCTATATACCGTACATGCCAACCGCATAGCGCACACAGAAATACACGACGAATTAAATCTTACATGGCTAACACCCAAAAATGTCCATTTAATTTCTAATACTTACCGGTGATACGAAAAATTATTTTATATCACGGCATCGGGGAAAGAACATTCTCATGCCAACGATCCAATTCCGGGAAGATTTCGTCACTTGTAAAATCCGAAATTTTCAGGACAAAAATGAGATGTCCATTTCGGATCGCACGCGAACAATCCCCGTTCTGTGCATGTACTGTATGTACACCGTATATGCTAGCTGTGTATGCGTATACTGTGTATACATAGCGCATGCAATGCTTGCAATATGGAAAGGGACCAATCATCGGCCAGCCAGCTTCTTGTCTTGAATGACATGCGCATGCGCCTTTATTGGTCTTGAGCCTTGAGCTGGCTAACTGTGTATGGGTGCTCGAGCTCGCAAGCTTTGTCCTCTTTATTTTCCGTCTGATCAGGATGCATATGGCTACCATCCCAATTTGTGCATGCACCGCAAGCACACACACACATTCCACACACATGATACAGGTCTTCGCGGGAAAATCCAGAATGGGTTCCCAAGGTGTTCAGGGGTGAAGTCTGTGTGTCATCTCTCGGATCACGTAGGGACCATGATGCGAATGGGAATTCCCCCAAATATTACGGAAAACAATTTTTTAGTGATGTCTATGCATTGGCGTGGCACTGGGCAGCCCAGATATCGATAGCCTATGCAGGATATATACAGGCCCGAAAGTTTTGGCAAGGGGAGTTACTTCCAACAATTAAGTGCACCCCGTGACGTCTTCGGACTTCATAGATCTAGTCTGTTTATGACTGGTCATAGACTTTAGGCTCTCGTAACGGGGAAATGGGCATCTCTTGGGTCATACCCTGACAAAGTCAAAGGTAGTTAGGCCTATCAAAATCAAATTTAGATAGGCCAATTCATACTGTGATAAATGTCCAGGGCCGCGTACGGCAGTACAGGCCTAAAGCAAGTACATGCAGTATACTACTCCGCTATGAGTCCTTCGATCGTTATTGGCATTAAAAAAATCAGCCATTTTGTGGAGTACCGCGGAGGCCTATATATCCAAAACTAGTAGGCCTACACACTTTGAAAGTTTTCTCCAGAATTATATAATTCTACAACATTATCGATGCGATTTTTTCTTATACTTGGGTGAGCCTGGACTGTTTCATGGGGTGAGTTTTAAGTATTGACAATATTGTACGATTGAGTGATGGGCTATATACTGGCTACGAGGCTTACGGTAAAAGTAGCAAAAATTGGTTTGCACAACTTATGCCTCCGACTCCGAGCCAGTTGAGGCTTGTACGTACGGCATCCGCGTCCGTCGGACTTTCTGAAAATCACCTGTAAACCGATGAATGAGGTCGAAAAGTTTTTGATACCCTACTGAGGGAAACCCGTGATTTTCTGTTTTTAGATCCGTAACAGGGATTTTTTTCGATCTTGCATAGTAATGTATCCTATTCGAGGATTGGTTCTTCTTTGTCCTTTTTTTTGTTGGCCAAAAAGGAAGAGTTAAAGACAAATATTTAATTTGGAACACTATACAGAATGATGTTCATTGAAAAAATAAAAATAAAAAAGAATATCTTTGGCTTTCTTATTTTCAGATTCGCTGCTCCTGACCGGCTCCGAACATGCCGAATGTACTGTCAAATTTCCTACCCTTTTCGAGGATCTTTTCTCATCACTATTAGTGATTAATTATGATACCCTTTTTGCAGAATTTTCCAGTATTTGATACCCTGAAACGAGATCCCCGGGTTGTCCGTCTGTTAATTACGTGCCGTGAAAAAAACCCTTACTCGTACCCACCCCCCCCCCCCCCCCCCGGTTCGGACTCCGAGGTCCGCGACCAAGTGCGTCATGATCTTGTATAGTAACTACATGTTCTCTGTTATCGATTTGAGCAATCATTTCCTCAACCAGTTTATCCCGATCAGGTGGCTTATCTAGAAATTCATGAAAGAGGACTCGGCCCGCGACGGCCGTGCTCCGGCCCAAGAGGGGTTTTGTATCTGGACAGCTCCGTTATTTATTTTTTTTTTCACCCCTGGCCTTCAAGAGGAGCGACATCGGTTTCACCCCTGGATATATACTCAGTGCCCCAACCCACTGAACCGCCACCATCCATGCAGGTTGTGTCTTTCCTGCCCATATTATCTGCATCAGTATACCATTTTTTGCTTGAAGAAGAGTGTTGGAGAGATTAAATGCAATAGAACGGGAGGAGAACCCTTCATTTTTCATATTTTCTTCTTCAAATTTCTTATTCCTATTAAAAGTTACAAGACCATATAAACATTACGTCTTGCATGATGAATAGAATTTTAAAGAGAATAAAATTTATTGATAAAAATAATGTTTTAATATTGAAGATGCCAAATTGGCCACAAAAAGGGGGCACTTGACGATGAATGCCAACCGGCCGGGGGAAAATGCACCACTGCGCGTAGGTCTCCTTCCCCGAACGGACCGAACATGAATTAATCTAAATTACCAATCCCCTGGTTTTCAAGTTTCATGAAGAGGACGAAATAGAGCTATCATGCCAGTCGTCCCAAATTGATAGCCATATCAACGTATCCACTATACATTTATTTTCTTTAGTTAAGCCGGGTGTCCGGTTTGAATATGCGAAGTTGCACTAGCCTGTATACATGAATTACCTGGGGGAGTCCTCACATAAGTACACCCCTACCGTTTGGTGACACGACATATGCTCCTGCGACATTTGCTCCTCCTTTCATTTCTCGAAGGGTCAAAGGTTAAGGTCAAGGTCATGATTTGTTGTTGCTTTTTTGTTGTTGTTTTTTTGTTAAGGACAATGTGGATATTAGGATTAGGGTTAGGGTTAGGTTTAGGTTTAGGTTTAACATGGCAAAGTTAGACTGGAGCAATTGTCGCAGGTTTATGTCATGGAACCCTACCCTTTATCAAAGTTCGGGATACGCCACTTTAAGCCTATAGAACACTTTGACCCCCAGGGGGTCAAGAATGAGCTCCCAGCTAACAATCGGACGTTTTTAAAACGTTCTAAAAACGTTCCAAGTTGGTTCTCTGGACGTTTCGTAAAAACGTTTTTTGGACGTATTTTTGTGGAAGGTTTTGGACGTTTTAAAAACGTTTTAAAAAAAAATAAAAAAATAAAAACCTTTGAAAATTTGCTTCTAAATGAAGGACCTGCAGAAAACCTACGGACGTTTAAAAAACGTTCGAAGAACCTTTAAAAAACCTCCAGCAAACGTTTTATGAACGTTTATAAAACGTTTCTCAAAAACCTTTCTAGAATGTTTTGAAACCTGGCAGACGTTTTAAAAACGTCCAAAAAACCTTTAAAGAAACTTCATAAAACCTGGCGGACGTTTTAAGTAGATCCAAAAAATTCCTTCCAGAATCTTCTACAACGTTTTGAAACCCGGCAGACCTTTTAAAAACGTCCAGAAAACCTTTAAAGAACGTTTATAAAACCTGGCAGACATAAGTCTGCCCACACTATAATGTTTCCTTGGAATGAAGGTGTTTCTGCTCATTCCATTGTCATTATAATGGCTATAATCCTAGCCTTCCTATAATTCCAACTACTTTAAATTCTATATCTTATAATTCTAACAACTCAAAATCCTATATGTTATTCTGTTATACACTATCCTAAACCTACTTACAGTTCTCTTGGCAGGTTTTTCTATATATAGGGATCAGATGGCAATGACCGTAAAAAATAGTTGAAGATTACATTTTTTCAATTGTGACCTATAAATACCTCTTCGAATTGCATCGGGCATAAAAATTAATGTAAATACATTTTGCATTATAGCACAAATTTAATTGTCAAAATAGATTGCCGTTTATCCTTTTTAAAATATGATTTTGGTCAATCGTGGTTTTTTGTGAATTTTCATGAATCATGATCGATTATATCATGTACATGGTCCAATTTTAAACGATTAAAAAACGTTTTCTTTTGGACGTTTTAAAAACGTTTGGTGTTTACTTTGAATAATAATAATAATAATAATAATAATAATAATACTGATAATAATAACATTAATTATGATGATAATAATAATATTGATGATAACAATAATAATAATAATAATATTAATGATAATAATAATGATAATAATAATAAAAAAAAAATAATAATAAAGATGATGATAATAACATCAACAATTACAGTAAGAATCATATAATAATAATGATAATAAACATCTACTCCAGTTAAACGTTCAGCAAAATACGTCTTGGTAAAACGTTTTGTAAACGTTTTTTAAACGTTTAATAAAGACGAAGTCGTAGCGGACCTAATAAAAACGTTTTGTGAATGTTCATTAAAGACGAAGACGTAGCGGACCTAATAAAAACGTTTTGTAAACGTTTATTAAGACGAAGACGTAGCGGACCTAATAAAAACGTTTTGTGAACGTTCTGAAAACGTTTTGTGTTTGCTGGGCTGTGACTTTATACGTATATAGCTATATATAACAGGACAGTGTGGTCTAAATATTGATAATAATAGTCTCTTTCTAGAATGAACAGTAATCAGTACATTGCACACCGGCCTCGATTTGTTGCTATACCCCCCCCCCCCCCCCCCCGCATAGGTAATGACTTATATACCATCGGGTACAAAATCTTTCACTTGTAGGAATCGTGGACTTCGCGGTTAGTACCATATTCTGATCCGACCGCCTCTCAGTCATGTCATGTTGTCATGCTCCACTCGAGTTTCCCCATATGCACTAGAGAAGTGCCAGTATGGGCTTTGCTGAAGAGGTGATATTTTTCATTTTAAAAAATCGAGGAATATAGAAAATTTTTGATCCATTCCCTTTAAAAACCATTTTCTTATATTTCATTTGAGGGGAATAGGCAAAATAGAAGGAGGGGGGGGGGGCAGTTGCCTCTTTCCCAACAGATTTTTAATCAACAAAAACCCAATTAATCAAGTTTATAAAACAAAACTTATTTAGGATTGAGTCGCATTTCCCTCGGTTTAGAGGGGGACACGCATCAAACTCTCATGAGTTCGATTGCTTTCTTCCCTCGCAGATTTGGTTCGTGAGGGCACTCACTTGAATGTTCGTTTTTGGCACCCCCTCCTTTCCTAAAATCAGTTTATTGTTCATATCGGTAATGAAGCGAAATACGTTTGCTACAGTAGGACCATTCCCATATAGGTCAGTTGGTTTATTAAGAAGCATAATTATTAACAAAATACTTAACCTCGAATGTACTTTGTGATGGTTATTTTTTCTGAACAGTCTCAAAAGTTTTCTACGAGTCATTTTGTTCAAATTGGTGTTTTCCCCATATAGTTTGGGGTTAAACGGCTACATTGGTAATCTAAAGAACGAAATTGAGCTGAAGGTCAAATTTTGAATTTTGTACAGCAACCGATGGAAAAGGCTAGTCTCGTCCCCCGGCCGCCGTGACAAGAAATCTCCGCACATGCTCAAGGCCTACATTACTGATCATCGGGCGAAGGGTGCACCTGTTATAAGACGGTTGATTTTACGAATGTCCTTTGCATGTTTGTGGAGCTCCTCTCTAGAGTTGCTTCGGAAGATCGGATAATTATCGTCTGCATGGAGCCTCATCTTGGGCTTTGCGTGGTGATGGGGGCTCTTCCCTGAGCAAATCAACATATTGGAAAAATAAACATGGTTTGTAAAAGCAGCATGTGAGGGGTAGCCTATAGTAGAGCAATATATTTTAGTGTCTGCTGACCCCATCCCCTGTCTCTCAACCAAATGATCTCCCCCCCCCCCCTCTCTCTCTCTCTCTCTCTCGATGAATGCCATTTTTTCACCGCCGCGGCGCAATCGCCAGGCACGATTTACGTTCATACGGAATTGTAGTTTCGGAACTTAAAGTTAGCGAAACTTAAAGTTAACGAAACAACGGCTCACTATACAACGACGAGGGTTCACACGGGCCCGAAACAACGACGCTCGTTGCTCTGAGACTACAAGTCGAGCGTTATAGTCATTTCGCAGAGAGGTCATCGTTGCTCAACTTAGAATTTATTCTGTCCACACGGTGCATAACTAAGTTCCTCTCTGTTGATTTCCTCCGTCTGCTGAAGAAACATGTATTAAAGATCCTTGTACGATGTGTAGCCTCTATGTACATATGCCTACATGCAGAGGCGGCGCTCCGGGGGGGGGGCACAGTGCTCCCACTTTTTTAAGTACCCCACAAGTGTCCTTTTTATTTCTGAAAAATGCCCCTTTTCTCTCTGATAAGTGCCATTTTTACTACTAAGAGTGCCCTTTTCCTTTCTAATAAGTGCCCTTTCCACTTCTGCTAAGTGGCCCTTTTTCTCCTTCTGATAAATGCCCCCCTTTTCTCCTTCTGATAAATGCCCCTTTTCAAATCTGATAATTGCCTCCTTATAGTCTCTAAATATAAGTGCCCTTGTCTTCTTCTGATAAGTGCAATTTATCTTCGGATAGGTACCCCCTTTTCTTTCTAATAAGTGCCGGCTTTCCCCTTCTGATAATTGCCCCTAATTTCTTTTTAATTTGTACCCTTTTCTCCTCTGATAATTGCATTTTTACTTAAGTGCACCTTTTCCCTTCAAAAAATGCCCCTTTCTCTCAGATAAGTGCCCTTTTTACTGCTGAAAGTGCCACTTTCCCTATTGAATATGTGCCCTTTTCCTCTTCCCATAAAGTACCCCTTTTCACCTCTTGTAAGTGCCCCTTTCCACCTCTGATAAGCGCCCTTTCCTCTTCTGATAAATGCCAGTCTTTTACCTATATTTCGCACTGTTTCCTACAAAAAGTGCCATTATCTATAGCTTCAAAGAATCGGTTCGGCTTTAGTAACAGCTACCCATATTACTACAACTACAATGTAAGGCAGTGGAGCTAGAGGCAAGAGGGGCATAATGCCTATCCCCCCCCCCCCCTAGGGAAGGATTTCTCATTCCGATCGCTTGAATGTGCCCATAATTTACACCAAGTAAGGGCAATATTTTCTGAAAATTCCCCCCAAACTCGCTCGCTACGCTCACTATAGCTCTTATAATACATAATAAAATCAAGCATATTTCACAGAGTATGTTGATATCGATGTAATCCTATGCACGAATTAAAATTAAGATCATTCGACATTAATTCATCCAAATTAATTTGCTGTTGTCATTTTCATTATATCACTGTAAATGCACAAACAAAACACTTCGATCAGGGTTAGAAACAAGTCTGAAAATTTTTGCTCGCTCGCTTCATTCGCTCGCACATGGATCATTAGACCATCACACACATCTACTAATTAGGGAAGCTGAAACAGAGTCCAGAACCACAATAAAAATGAAGAAGATGATGCTTGATACTGTATTTATCATGTTAATTAGACTGTATAGGGTAATACCAAGGTCACAAAAATGTCCCCTTTTCGCCTTATGTTCACCCCTTATAGGTGCCCCTTTTTGCTGGTTCCAGGGGCCCCACTTTGAAAGATGCTCCGCCGCCCCTGCCTAAATCATATTACGTGGCACCGGCGTAAATCCGGTTCAAGGAGTGGGGGGGGGGGGGGGGGGGGGTATGATCGCATTATTGAGCGGAAATTTCCAAAGTTTGGGGGCACCGATAATCAAGGGCTTTTTCGGGGGGGGGGAGAAGGAGGCACCAACAATGGGAAAAATATACCATCTCTAAACATAGGCATGTATACCCTACATAATGATTACATTTATAGGGATTTCAATTATGTTACTCTCTTACATGCTCTTATATAATTCACTTAAGCATCAAAGTTTGCAGTGTGGTTTGATGACCTACATATTCATGTGCGAGTGAGCGAAGCGAGTGAGCAATTTCTTAAGATCTGTGAGGCTGCATGGTGATCAATAACATTTTATAAAGAGGAAAAACCCAGTTCTGAAAGGTTTTTAAATCCAGTTTGGCATGAGAGACTGAACAGACCTGTAATAAGTAACATAACTATATCATTGTGAGCGATCGTAGCGAGCGAGCCTTGACGAAATTAAAGTAAAGTTGCTCTAAATCACTATAAATTAGGGGCACAAATTATGGAGGAAGAAAAAAGGGGCCCATATAAAGAACGAAAATGGCACTTACTAGAAAAGAAAAGGAGCAGGAATGTGTCATATCAAAAAGAGCAATTATCAGAGGATGAAACATGTGGTATTTGTCGCATGAATATTGGCACTTTACCAGGGGCGAAAAGGACACTTATATGAGAATGGTAAAGGGGCGGTTTTTTTTTTTGGGGGGGGGGGAATAAAGAAAGAGGGGCTCTTATCAGAAGGAATAAGTGTACTTCTTAGAAAGAAAAGAAGCCCCTGTCAAAATGAATTAAGGGGAACTTATCAGAGGTGTAAAGGGGCACTCATCAGAGATGACAAGTGTCATTTAGCAAAAAGGCGGAAGGGGCACTCGTCAAATTAGAACGGGCACCTCTCAAATTTGAATAGAGGCCATTGCCACAGGTGAAGATGTACTTATCAAATGGAAAGGGGGTAATTCTTATATCTGGAAAGTGAAAATGGAAAAAAAGGCAGTTAGTGAAAGTAACACATTTGATGCAAATGATTTAAAAGGGAATTGTCGAAGGAAAGGTTTTATTAGGGGTTTTTATGAAAGGTGAAAAGGGAAGAGGCTCGTTGTTAGAAATAAAATAAAGGGAACACTTATCAGAAAGAATAGTGTAATTATAATATTAAAAAAGGGGCACGTGTTATACTATAAACGATACTTATAGAAGGAGAAGGGGCACTTCTTACAAAGGAAAAGTTGCAGTTGTCAAGGAAGAAGGGGCACCTCTGGCAATTTCAATGATAATAAAATCAAATTGTAAGAATGTGGAACGGGCAGTAACTTGTTGTAAAGGAAAGGGGCAGGCGCGGATCCAGGGGGGGGGGCCAGCGGGCCCGGCCCCCCCCCCCCCCGGCCAAAAAAAAAAGGGAAAGAGAGAAAGAGAGAAGGAAAGGAAGGGAAAGGGAGAGAAGAGAGAAAAGGAAACGAAGAAGAAGAAGAAGAAGAAGAGGAAGAAGAAGAAGAAGAAGAAGAAGAAGTAGAAGAAGAAGAAGAAGAAGAAGAAGAAGAAGAAGAAGAAGAAGAAGAAGAAGAAGAAAAAAAATTTGAAAAGGGGAAGAAAGAGGCCGGGGGCCGAAAGGGCCTTGCCCCCCCCCCCCCCCCCCGCGCCCAAAAAGAGTGAAGGAAGGGGGGGGGGGGGGGGGGGGAGAGAGAGAAAAAAGAAGGCAAAAAAGTGGAAGGAGTCCGGGGTCGAAAGGGCCTTGCCTCCCAGGGTGTAGTGTTGCCTGTTGCCTCCCCCCCCCCCCCCCATAAAAAGAGAGAGAGAGCAGGAAGGAAAGTAGAAAGAAGAAAAAAGAGGGAAAGAGAGAAGGAAAAGAAGGGAAAGGGAGGGAGGAGAGAAAAGTGAAAAAGGAAGAAAAAATTAAAAGAGGAAGAAGCGCGGAGGCCGGGGGGACCGAAAGGACCTTGCCTCTCCGTTCTCCCTCCCCCTCCCCCTCCCCGGCCAAAAAGAGGGAAGGAAGGGGAAGGGAAAGAGGAGAGAATGGGAAAAGAAAAAAAAAATGAAATGAAAGAGGAAGAAAAAGGGGGAGAGTCCAGGGACCGAAAGGGCCTTGCCTCCCAGGCCCCCTTGCAAAGGGGGCCTGTTGCTTCCCCTCCCCCCCCCCCCTCGCAAAGAGAGAGAGAGGAAGAGAGGGAGCAGGAAGGAAATTAGAAAGAACAAAGAGGGAAAGAGAGAAGGAAAAGAAGGGAAAGGGGGAGAGGAGAGAAAAGGAAAAAATAGGAAGACAAAATGAAAATGGGAAGAAGGATGCCGGGCGCCAAAAGGGCCTTCCACCCCCCCCCCTCCATAAAAAAAGGGAGAAGGAAGGAAAAGGGATAGATGAGAGAAAGGGGAAAAAAGAGGGAGAAGAAAAAGGAAAAGGGGGAAGGGGGAAGGAGGCCGGAGGCCGGAGGCCGAAAGGGCCTTGCTCCCACGTTGTCTCATCTCCCCATCTCCAAGAAAAAAAGAGAAAAAAACAGAGCAGGGTGAAAGGGAAAGAAAAAAGAGGATATAAAGGGAAGGAAAACGCGGAGGAATAAGAAAAGAAAAGAACAGAAGGGATGTAAGTTTCCTGGAAATGAAAAAAAAAAATAATGAAATTTTCAATCCTGCCGAGACAACTTGGCCCCGGGGCAGAGTTGTTCCTGGGTCCGAGTTAGCCGCTTGCGCGACATTAACGTCAACGTCTACGTGCAGTGCGTCCCATGCAGAAAAAGTGTACAGTTGCTATCTGAGCATTTTGAAATGTTTTTAGGAAATTTTCATACTGGTGGATTTTAGCCCAAAGACTCTTCTATCAAAGATTTCAAAAGAATTAAAAGGGTACAAAGCAGGGAGTCAGGGACAAAATAATATTTTCTGTATCAGGGCTATTTTTCGTACTTCTTTTCATTCCAAATTCCATTTTGTATTGAACCTAATAGCAATTATATGGGGGCTCTTTTGCAACTTGCGAGGGCTATTTCTTTGTTTACATTGGGGGGGGGGGGATAAATTGCCTTTAGCCCTCGTGTAACTTTTTCCCTGGTACAATGTCCTCCGAGTCGAATCGGTTTATAACCTTCACTATTTGCTGGATTACAGGCGCACGCCACAACGCCTACACTCTTAAAAAAGTTGGGCAAAAAAATGCCCAATTTTTAACCAACACTGGGCAACATACTGTCCACACAACTTTTGGTTAAAATTTGCCCAACTGATGTTGGGCAATCCATTTACTATGTTGTTGGGCAAATTAAATTGCCCATCAGTTGGTGACCCATTAGATTTTATCCAACTCGACAATTGCCCAACTGTTGGTTATATTCTCAGTTGGGTAATTATTGCCCAACCAATCTTACCCAATAGGATTGCCCAACCCTCTATTTGTTCAGCTGTTTGGTAACAAATATCATGTGGTTGGGCAAATTCAGCTGCCCAATTTATTGTTTCCTTTTTCCTCCAACCTAGGTTTAAAAAAAATGAAATCTACTTGTTACGTCCCTCTGGGTCTTAACCTAATCAATCCTAACCTATCCTATTTTAAGCTATCCTACCCTATATCTTAACCTATCCTATCCTAGTCCTATCCTATCCAGTTAGTGCAAACTAGTGCAAGCTCTTATATACCCCTTATATTTTTTTATGCATTCGGTGACAGTTAGTAAATCGGGCCACCTCAAACCATACGCTACTAAAAATTCATGAATATTCATATAAGTGTTTTCCCCAATACTGGGTAAAAATATTTACCACAAGTTGGGCAAAAGCGAATTTCTAACCAACCATCAGTTACCCAACAAAATTTACCCAACTGGCAAAGGAAATGTGACAAAATTACACAACTACAGGGCAACAAGTACCCAACCCATAATTACCAAATACTGTTGGTAAATATATGCCCAATATTTAGGTAAAAAGTATTGACCAATATTGGTTACACCACTCGAGTGTCCAGTTGGTTAATAATAGCCCAGAATTGGGAATATTTTTAACCAACCAGCAGTTACCCAACTAAATTTACCCAACATTTTAAGAGTGTAGTTCTTTGTATCTATATATCAACAAGATAAATGCGACTGCCTATTATGCCTCCGCCCTTTTTTTTTTTTTTTTTTAAAGATATCGCGATGTAATTTCATAATAACTTGGCCTCTGTGACCCTTCAGTTTTGACCTACTTCAAAATTTAATCACATTGTCTTCCTAGTCGTTTGATGCAGTTGAATGACCTCACATTGTTTATTTATCTATTTTGAAATGTTGAATTGGTTTTTTTTACAGACGTGTATCAATCAGATATGATTATTTACGTCTGGGACCGACCTTTAATATCACCATCTAAAAGACGTGACTCAGACTCGATCTAGGGTTCTCTGAGTCTGCCTCAGTTTATAACTCCCACTTTTGGCTGGATTACAAGGCCTATTGCTTTTGCTGTGTATCTTTTATCATTCTTGTCCTATGTATATTTGAATTATGCTTTTATAATTCATCATGTATCAGCTATTAGCTGTCATCTTGAACATCGTTCAATAAAAGCGTATCAAATCAAGTGTGAACGTCATATCTCTTATGAAATAGTATGCATACAGCATACTAGCCAGTGGAACTTTTTTGTACTTGTATGAAAGAAAGTGTTTGGAACTTATAGTGCACATGATGCAATTTTTCTTAGTGAAACGCCTTGCCATTCTTGTGGAATACTGGAATACTCTCTTCTTTTTTTAAACATTTGTTTAACCTTTTATACAGTAATACAAATATGTACAAGCCAACCACTTTTGGTTTTAATCATGTCAACGGTTATCCTTAAGACGTTTAGATACTGTTGATGATATTTCCACCTATTTTCAACAATATAGTGGAAAATCAAATTTTAACATTTCTTCAAAATATTCATGCTAAGAGTAAAATTTTGCATGGACATTATATTAGTATTATTCTTTTACGGGCACAAAACGCAATAATGATCATGCTTTGGCATGTAAGTGTATCATTATAATTACATTTATCGTTTTATTACATCTTGTGTAATAGTATGCATACCAGCTTGAGGAACTTTTTCGTACTTTTACTGTATGAAAGAAAGCGTTTGGAACTTATAGTGCACATGATGCAATTTCAGGTGCGATTTCCTTAATAGATATCATGCATATAGAGCATATCAATAAAGTCTATTTTTTGAATCATAATACCATTACCGTGTCCGATATTGTCTTTATTATCTCGTACGACAATTAATGACTGTTTTGCACAAAAAATACTAGTGTTGTTCCTTTTGAAATTTGATTTACAGTATATGCCATTTCAGTCTTTTCAGATACATAACTGTTTGATATCTTCGCCGACTGTCGCCGAGGAGTAATGATTTGCCACAGTAATGAGCCCTTAGTACGGCTCCTGGCTTCCTGCAAGAGCCGACGCATGCTAATAAGGATTCACGAAACTCGGTGTTTAGGGCGGATTTCGAGGAAGTTAGCGTACATGACCATAATGACACCATCAGAAACAGACGTTAGTTATTACCGAACAAAAGATGAATAAGTAGCCCCTCGAAATCATAAGTGTCAAATTGTAAATATTTTCTTTCGGAATTTAGAAACTTTAGTCATTATAATATGATCTGTATGGACTTTAAAATTTTCAGAATGTTCTTCCGGCGGGAGTGAAAGCCCTTTATATGCTTTTGCACCCCCCCCCCCCCGAGATCGAGCGTCAGATACGCCATTTGTCACCATTATTGTAGCAATTTGTAGCTCACAAGATTTGAAATTTGGGCCCCCCCTAAGAAATCCTGGATCCGCGCCTGGAAAGGGGTACTTATCTGAAGTAAATGGAACACTTTCCTATGTAAAAGGGGGAACCTCTAGGATACCCAGATTCCTGAAATACTGGGGACATTGTACCCCCCCCCCCCCCACAGCGCCTAATTTCAAATAATCCTAAAATTTCTCTAAAGAAAATACCCGAGCTTGTTTTTTACACTTTGTTTATGGTACCATGGTTTATTAGGCCTACATTTTGCATTAACTGGACTAAAGAGGCGGGGATGTAATGCCTATTTGTACCAATGGAAAACATGTTACATGGACCAGAAATTTTTATAAAATCGGAAATATCGCGACATTCGAATCATATTTTAGCATTTTAATTGCATTTAAAGGAAGAATTCTCACTCCTATAAAACTCTTTTATATTGATTTCATCAATTTTATCAATAACTGATTGATATAGAAATTATTTCTTCCTTGAAAAGTTGGGGGTAAACAGGCCACCCCCTCCCCGTGTGGGGGGGGGTATCCCCCCCCCGATTTACGCCAGTGTTACGTGGTGGTGTCTACTGTCGCTAGTATATATAGGGAGACATTTCGATGAAACGAGGAATTGTTACAAGACTGATACCATGCAAGAAGGATGAGTTTGGTTTGACCGATAACTAGCCAGCTGTAGCCTATAATCTATATAGCTAGCTCTAGCAATATACTAGTACCCATCTGAGCTAAGGTCATCGACCTTAAGTTTGTCTGCGGTCTATGGTCGAGGGTCGAGTCGAGACATAATGATCTCGCTAGCTAGATGTATGATCAGGCTTTAAAAAAATTATCATTATTGAGAGGGGTTTAAGAATCAAAACTTTTCATAAATAATTGAAATATATACCTAAAAAGAAAAAAGTCTTCGAGCCTATTATTTCACTGAAAGGTCTTATAAAATATAATTAATGGTACCTATAAGTACTTTCTCTTCCATAAGATGCATTGAACATCGTGACCTGAAACTCAGACTAAAACTTGAATTTTGCATGCGTACGCACGCACAGCGCACGCCCCCGGGCCCCGGCCGGCCCCGCGAGCGATCAAGATCGAGATGGCACAACATGGCTGAGATTACGAGTGAGAGAAAGATTGACTTCTATTATTGCCCGATTTGTCGCCAAAGTGATATCAGAGGTAGAAAGCACGTGTTCAGCAAGAAACATCAAGATCGCCTCTTGTTCGTGTTAGAAAAATTTGCATCGAAGGTGAGGTTCATATTGTTATTGAGGTCCAAACATGGAGTTGCGGCTTGCGTGTTGTGTGGAATTAATATGTGGAATTATTAATGCGAGTGGCAACTCTGGCTCAAAAAAAAATTAAGTCAGAAAAAGTCTCCCCAAATAAATATTTCAAAATGTTTGAAGTAAAATTTCATACCTGTGGATAGCTTAGGATCTCTTCTATCAAATGACACCAAAATACGTAGCAATATTTACGCTCGAGTGAGCAAAGACCACTTTTGTGAAAAGGTGCAAAATCCAGACTTGACAAGCAGTGACAAGAATTTGTAATTTCTTCTGGCTGGTATCAGCAATGTTGAGTGTCATGAAAAGGCTTATAAATATTCATATTTGATCAATAATAGACAATTTATCAAAGAAGAGGTTCTGTTCTCTGTATGTCCTTACATCTATCTCATCAATATTTTCATGTTTCAGTGAGCAATTAACTGCTTTACTGAGTGTTTTGAAATATTAGTTTTGGCAAGGTAACTTTATCTAGATCTACTTATAATTTCAAGCTGGTTTTCTCAGTCAACCATAAAGACGGGATATCTCAAAACATACAGAAAGCAAAGCCTATTCTTTCATAAATTGCCTTTTCATGATCAGAATATAAAAGTTTCTAAGCCTTTTCAAAACTCTAAACTTTGCTGATACCAGACAGAACCAATACAAAGTTTTGTCAACCATAGATTTTGCAACATTTCACAATAATGGCTTTTGCTCACTCGAGCGTAACATATCGTTAGATGTTTTGGTATCATTTGATAGGAGAGACCCTTAGCTACCCATAGGCACTCACGGGACCATCACTATATGGAGCTGTGTCAATTTTGTCCTGTCACGACCTCAGAGTTGAAGAGGTAAAAACACCAATATAATCTGCAAAATTTTGAGAAAATGCTTCCTTCTACATTTTAGAATGATAGAACATCTAATTTCATGCCAGATCCTTTGATAGGATCTTTATCATCTTGATGAAGTGAAATTTTCAGGCTGTTTTTGGTCGGTGATCTTGCTCCTCTGCCGCACACATATGTGCAAGATATCACACACTTGCTATGGGAGGCAATTGCAAATGAAGGTACAGAGTGCGAGGTTAATATATTAACCTCGCATAAGTGTGAGTGACCCATAGGTATGAAAATTTCATGAACATATTTGAAATGTTCATTTGGGGAGACTTTTTCCAAATGTCAACTTTTTACGGTTCTCAAATTTGTTAACACTAGTCAGCATAAAATACCAATTCTTGTCAAGTCTCGATTTTGCACCCTTTCGCAAAAGTCGCTTTTGCTCACTGGAGCTAAAAATATTGCCAGATATTTTGGTGTCATTTGACAGAAGAGACCCTAATCTATCCACGGGTATGAAAATTTCCCACAAATATTTTGAAATATTTATTTTGGGAGATATTTTCCAACTGTTAACTTTTTTTCGGGACGCACTGTAGTGCCGAGTATGTCCGGACAGGTTGGTTATCCGGACAGGTTACTTTTAAAGTTAAACAGTAGGTCTAAATCGAAAAAGTTTTAATAAAAATTATCATGAATCTTTGACACTATTCACAATACCAACACTGAGCAACTAAAACAATCATTTTTTTGTGAGTACTCCCTTGGCTTGGAATCACCTCCCTCCTGAGCCTTGAACTTAAAATCATCAACAGTCCATCACCAGAGGTGTTCAAGTCTAACTTAGAATGAAAAGAGCCACCTACGATTCAACTAAATAATTATTTTTTGGCACCCTCTCTCACCCGCTGCAATTATACCAATCGGTCCAGCAGTGTAATCATCCTGATCCTGATCCTGACAAGATGGGTCGACAGAATTATGAATTGCAAATATTCACTGGGTTTAGTGTTAGATCTACCATGTTTACTTGAATTTTGTTTTTCGTAAAATCCGACAGCAAAATTGACATGACAGGTTAATTTTTGTTAACTGTCCGGACACACAACTAGCCTGGAAGGCTCTGTAAAGAGTAAAAAAAAGCTGACGCTACTCTTCGTAGAGCCTGGTTTTTAATCTCGCTCTGCAATAGAGCAGCCATTTTAGAGTCTAAAGGACCTCTTCTCTCATCTCCTCTTTACCATAGCTTTAGAATATTAAAACCTATTTTTTTACCCTAGAATTAAAAAATATCGAAAACAAAATGTGAAATATTAATTTTAATGGTTACCGGTAGTCCGAACGACGCCCCGAAAAAGCCTTCGCAGCTTCGCTGCGCTCGTAGACCCGGAAGTGTCCTGTAATCATGTCATCGACCTACAGTCACTCCCACAATTTTCAGATCAACCATACGTTAGACAAGACCGCTACGAGCGCGAGGGCCTTGCCATAGGGCCTTGCACGCATTCTGACCGGGCGTGTGAGGAGGTTTTCAGGAGGTTCTTTAGACTCTAAAATGGCTGCTCTATTACAGAGCGAGATTAAAAAACCAGGCTTTGTGAAAAGTAGCGTCAGCTTTTTTTTTTTACTCTTCAAAGAGCCTTCCAGGCTAATTGTGTGCCACTTATGTACAACTATCCTCTGGACGCTGCCACAAAGTCCTGAATGAAACCACTACTATTCCACACTCGTATGTCTGAACCACTCAGCCCCACTTGAAACTAAGCAGCTCCAACCTGCTATCGCTTATACATGTACAAGCGTATCTGAAGATAACCTTGTACTCCACACTAGCTTTTACGGGTGAATAGGCTTCAATAGCTTTTGTGTTTATCAGCGGGCCTTTTTCCAGTCTAGATCATTCATCCATGAGAAGAAAATCATTATTTAAAATTTCACTTTCAATTCTGAATCCCCAAATTTGGGGCACAGTAAGAGTTGAAGAGTCCCATCACAGGTAATCTAGCAAATTTAAGAAAATTAAATCTTGCTTAGAGCAATTTTGTTGTCTGTTTTTGACTGCTGCAACAGTGAATGTTGGACACAGTCCCACATACATGTACATGTAGGCAAGGGCCTATGAGTGACCTGCTATAACACATGTATATCCAGCCAAAATACCAGATCAAAACAAAAGAGTGAAATTCAGAATATTACTTACCAGCAAGTTGTCTGTTAAAGTTCCTCTTGTTTGGTGACCAGCTAAACCACTGATTCAGGGAATATCATGAATATGGAATTTTAAGCATTAAATTTTGTATTCATTCTATTTTTCTGCTGAGACTAATTGATCCTTTTGTACTGCTGCCCTCTCTGTGTGGAAAGAGGAAATCTGCATTTTTTTCTTTATTGTTGCTGGCAGTAGTACAGCAGTAGAGGGCAGCCCTAATGTGTTTTCACTATCACCATATTGGTTTGGGAGGAAAAGGTTATAACTTTTTCATTGGATAAGTGACTATTCCATGAATCCGTGGGGCTCACAATAGACCGCTTCGGTAATGTATTCAAATTTTATACATACCTTTCAAACAAAGCTTGTTCTTGACAACCTGAAAGCTTGCTCGAGGCTTGCCGGACATAGCAACAAGTAATATATGCAAACTGGATTCAAAGCATTGAGGCTCATTTATAAAAAGCAGGTTAATGGAATAGCTCGTCACTAGTTGCTCAGAAAAGAAATGTGCATGAATTTGAATACATTACAGAACCGGCCTATTTACATGGTCAAATGACCATGTACATGATGTATAGTTGTATCGTAGGTACATGTACATATTTTTAAAATTAAAGTATCATACATGTATATGTACGATGCCACTTCCCTAAATAGACCTTCCGCAAATCACCTCTTCCTCACAAATGTGTAGAGTCGATCAAATGTCACTTTTTTCACTCCATTATAATCCTCCCTTCTCGTCTCTTGCGAGCGAGAACGTACGTAAATGCATTGGAGCTGCTGCTGACGCGCATGCATATTGCAAACTATACACCAGCCTACGAAAGTGTTTAGTACAGGAGCGGGGAAATTAATCGGACTTTTTTTATATCATCCTCATTGAAAAGACAGACGACAGTCATCCGGAAAGTATTGTAAGTACCTAAAGTAGCCTTAAATGAAGTTATGTCATGTTTCATGGCATAATTTTGACCAATGAGCTGGGATTTAAGAGGCACCCCACCTACGCGTTCGTGCTACCGCAGTAGTAGATATACAACAAGCTTATAAATCTGAAGGGGGTCGGCACTACGCGGTGACTTTGTTTCAAGCCCACGCTACAAAAATTTCATGCTTTGTACAATTTTACCTCGTAAAATTTTCAACATTACTTCTTTGCTTATCTTTTTAATGTTAAACTTAGACATTGATATCAAATGAATTTGAATTTTTGTGTTTTGAAATATGTAATTAATGTAAAATTCAACCCAAATATTTGCGATCAATTCAACTCTCTGGGCTAATTCACTGCGATTTGCCGCCAAGACCGAGTTAGTCCGGATCCATCTTGAAGATGTTCGTGTGTATAATCTACTCTGACTTGGACGGTCATACATCTCAACACTTTCAAACACCACTGGCACTGCACAAAAGTCACCAACATTCACATTTAATTTACAAATACCGACACCAACATATCCATGAAATACAATAAATTCAACTCGCCAATGTTGGAAACGACAATTCCAGAAATGAAATCCGAAATTTACTGTCCCTTTGTCAGTGTCAGTTCTGCCGAAAAGGGGTATCGGCATGATCAGAGTCATTGTGTACATTTTTTGGTCGCCGCGAGGACTAAATCTCGCCAAGAAAAAAAATGCATTGTGTAATTGGTCTGGCGCTCATGACGCTACATTCACGATGTACCGAGTCTGAGTCAACAGCGAGATAAAAGGTTAAATTTAGCTGCTTTTTGAGCATATTTAGTAATTTTTTTCAAGTCATTGACGGTCCGAGTGATTCATGCAGCTTGTCTCCTTCTTAGCTCAAGATATATCGTGGGAAAATGTGTTTGACACAACGTATGTTGAGTTCACAAAAAGACAAGCCGCATCTTAAGAGATAATAGAGAAAATATGAAATTTTGTGTACAAAACATATTGAGAGTTGTACCGGTACTACTAAACCTGCCATTTTGAAGCAACATTGCTAATTTAAGGATCGCCATAGAAAGTAGATTGAGACTTTTCAAACTTTCATAACTTTTTCATTTCGTAACCGATTTTGATGGAATTTTTTTCAAATTGCTTCTCTCTGTCCTCTCTTTTCATTAAAATGGATATAAGGTTTTATTTTCCTTTAGGCACCCCAAAACTAAACCCGTCACAGGGAGATTAGTGGCTGGCACTACAGTAGGGATTAGCACTGTGGCACTGGGGTTGGTACATGGGGGCAGATTAACGGTTAATACTTAACAGAGAACATGAAGTTACTGCCTGATAGGCACTTTAATCAAATTCAAGACTGAGGCATTTTTGTGCAAACCAATTTTTGCGAGTTTTACATAAGCAGCCAGTATTTACTCATGCGTAAAATATTGTCAGTACTCATAGTGTCATCAGATGTAACAGATCCTCGCCCATAAATGTAAAAGAAAAACCATATTAATATTGTGAAATTATGATTTTGGAGGATATTTTCAAAGTATATACTTTTTTTGATACGCACTGTAGAATGTCTCTTCCAACGTACATACAAGATCAAAACACATTGTCCATCCTTACTTTAGTACCATTCCTCTGTCATGTCTATAGGCTTTCTTTTAATCTTTTCTGATGGCTATACAATGTTTCTTCCCACAATGTTTGATCAATTGTCCAATGATAGTACCATCCCTCTGTCATGTTCATACCCCTCTCTGGTTAGACATTGTCTCTACTGATTTGATCTCTGTGGTTTATCTCAGATCAAGTCATAATGTCCTTCCTTTGCTTTAAAACCATTCCCCTGTCGTGTCCATACCCCTTCTTTTAGTCCATTCTGATGAATAGACATTGTATTGTCTCCACAGAACTGATGTCATTACGGTCAAACCACATTGTCTTCACTTGCTATGTTCCCCTATCATGTCTCTACCCCTCCCTTTTAATCTATTCTGATTGTAAGACAACAAAAATCCCCAACAGAACTGATGTCTTTAAGGTCAAAAAATGTTCCCTTTACATGCTTTAGTAGGCGTCCTGTCCTTACCTCACTCTTTTAATCTTTACTGAACATCTCTCCCAGGTTGATCTCTCCCCACAAAACTGATGTCTTTAGAGTCAAACCATGTTGCTTGCTTTAGTAGGTGTCTGTACTGCTCTCTTTTAATCTTTACTGATGGTTAGACAACATCTCTCCCAGGTCAATCTCTCCCCGCAGAACTGATGTCTTTAGAGTCAAACCATGTTGCTTGCTTTAGTAGGTGTCTGTAATGCTCTCTTTTAATCTATTCTGATTATACTACAACATCTGTCCCCATAGAACTGATGTATTAAGGTCAAACCACATTACCTTTACTTGCTTTAGTAGGTGTCCTGTCTGTATCTCACTCTTTTAAGCTTTACTGATGGTTAGACAACATCTCTTCCAGTTCAATCTTGCCCCACAGAACTGAAGTTGTAATCAAGAAGAGCTTGGTGACAGTTGAATCATCGACAGCCCTATTTTTCTTTTTTTCCTGGTTGTTACTTTAGTACCATTCCCCCTGTCATGTGTCAAAACCCATAGATACCCTTCTCTCTTAATCTATTCTGATGCGTAGACAACGTCTCTTCCTACAGAACTGATGTCTTTGAGGTTGTGACCAAGAAGAAAAGAGCTACATCCTCTACTAGCTTGGTGACTGTTGACCATGGACAGCCCATTGACTCAGAGGCTCTTTGAGGAGACCCTTACGAAGGCACAAATCAATGACATGCTCAACAAGAAAATCAGACCAGGTTGGTATTACAATGCATCCATTCCATGACACATGCCATGTTAAAAATTACTTCAAGGTCAATTCTTATGTGAACTGAATTTCTAACTTCAACCAGAGACCTATAGGGCTGGTCACATATCAACCATTTGCTTACAATAAATTATAATGAATTAAAACTTAAGATACCACAGCTGTACTTTTTCCTCAGATTAAGGCCCACATTAGTTTTTCCTTTATGTCAGTAAATGACATTGTAGCAAAATGCAGTGAAATCTGATAGACTGACCACGTATTTGTTCCCTGTTGAATGTTTTTATTTCATTGAAACCTGTATTTATTAAAGTAAATTGTACAAAAAACCATGGGACTGCATAAAGACCCCTTTTCTTGTCTCCTTGAGTGGTCTTTATAATCAGGATCACCTTAAAAATGGACTTATAACATGCTCTTATTATTTTTTTCATGCTGCAGTTCACTGGGTGGATGGCATTGTGTCTTACTTCAGGATACAGAAGATCATTGACCTCCTGCAGGAGGAGAACAAACCTTTGGATCCCAATCTGGACGTTGCCATTGCTGTCTTGTCTGGTGGCAAAGCCAAGATTTGCAACCAGTCTCACAAGGACTTCTGCCACGACATCAAAACCAAGATGGAAGACCTAGAGGGTCAGACTGATGAAGATCTCCAGCAGCCTGTGGAATGTCTGGTACCAGGTTGCTTTCCTATCGGCCCAGAGTGTGAGTCTCTAGGAATCTCTGGAGACATCCTCTTCAACAGAAAGAAATCGTTTCCAGAGGCCATTGATCCTGCCAGCATTACGAACAGAGTGATGTTCGAGCTCAGCGAATATCTGACTCGTGTGAAGGAAAGCTACAAAACCTTGGCTGGATGGATTAAGAAAATAATGGGATGGGGCGATGAATATGACCTTACGCCAAAGATGGTTGAGGATTGGTGTACCACTTTGATGAGAGACACCAAGAAAAAGAAGAAGAGTAGCTTATCTCTAGCTCAGAAATACCTCTTGGAAAAATTCCAATTTCCTGGATTGGTTTTGAACACAACAGTAATCCATGGTAACAAGGATATCTTGACGCCATCCTCAAAACATCCAGATGGTACCACAACAAAAACAAAATTGGACAATGGAGACACAAGTCTCATCGATGTTGAATTTTCTGGGGATGAGGCAGAAGATGACAAAGAACAAGATATGGATATATCAGGTTTCCTTGAAGAGGGCACAGAAATGAATAATACACCTAGTAAAAAGAAGTTATTGGTGTCATCTCCACCAGATAAACAAGCTGAAGAGAGATTATCTCCAGGAAAGGATGGAGATGATGATGCCATTGACAATGGTGAGGAGATAGATAGAGGGAGTGATAATGAATTAAGCGATGATGAGGAAAAAAAGGCAGGTGAAGCATCGACATCACAATCCTCAAGAAGGACTTCGTCCAGAAGTGCCGCCAAAGCTGCTCTTGGCAAAATAAGTACATCTGAACCAAAAAGACAGTTCCAGCGATCCAAAGATGCTGTGGTAGCACCAGCGGGGAAGAAGGAAACAAGACAATTTACATCTTCTGAGAATACCACAAGGAGGGCTCCGGCAAAGAAAACCATATCAAAAGGACAGGAGACTGCCAGAAGCAGTAATCGTAAAAGAAAACGGGAGTTGTCTGATGATTCAAGTAATGATGATGAGGATGATGATGAGGATGAGGATGATGATGAGGAAGAGGATGAGGATGATGATAGCAGCATTGAGGAGGGTGAAGTACAGACTCCTAGAAGGAGCAAGTCAATGAAGAGAGAAATTGCTGAGGCCACCAAACTCTTCACGTCCATGGGCAAATTTCTGAACACCTTGAAGAAAGAAATGCGAATCGCGATGGACTACCTGGAAAGTGAGACTGCTAAGATATGCAAGAATCTTCAAAAAGCTGAGAAAAAGCTTGATCATGTCATGAAAATGGTGAAAGTGGACAAAGCACAAAGTGATAGTGAAGATGAGGAGGTGGAGGATAGTAGTGAGGAAGAAGAAATTGAAGAGGAAAAACCAGTGAGACTTACAAGATCACAGCAAACTAAAAAGATAACTGTCCAAGTCAAACCTGGCGTAAAAGCGAAACTGAAAAAGCCGCTTGTCAAAGTCACACGGCTTACCCAGAGAAAAGGCCAGTCAAGAACTCGACCCAGGACTGCGCAATCGACTAAAGTGACTAAAACTCCACTAAAAGTTTCTAGGCAGAATGTACGTAGTTCTTCACCTCGAACATCCCGCTCAACAAGATCGGAGAATACTCCAAAGCAAACTGAAGATGAAATCAAAGATTTTGACAAAGATAAGCTGTTTTCGAGTAGACTGTCTGTGTCGTTGATGAAAATCAGTGAAGATGTTGTCAAGCAGGCTTTAGGAAAGAATGACGATCTTCATGCAGGTAGTGATGAGGAGTTTTCAGGTTCACCATCAAGGCGAGGGCACTCTTCTACATTAGAGAAGTCAGCGAAAAAGAGTGCAAGAAAGAATCCATCTAGAAGAGGTCCTGAAATTAAGATGGACTCTGAAGATGAAGAAGAGATGGATGATGATGATGGTGATGATGACCAAGAGTCAGCTGAAGTAGATGAACTTTCAAATGAAGCAAGAGCAAAATCAGGTAGATTTTGCAAACAGAATGTCCCAAGGAAAACTGCAGATCTGCACAGTATAAAGAATAGGTCTTCAAAGTCAACATCACAATCATCAAAGAGAGCAGTAGAAGAATGCGATCAGATGGATTCTGATAATGCTAATGTAGAAGAAGACTCTGAAGAGAACTCTACCTCTAGGAAGTCCACAAGAAGCAGTTCCATGAAAAGTACAAATGGCACATTGGAGGACAAAGATAAAGAAGTTGACTCAAGCTATGAAGAAGACAAAAAACCTGCTACGTCTTTGCGGTCTTCGAGGTCAAGAAAGACCAAACCAGATACAAAAAAGGCCGGGGTTGATGCAGACAAGGAAGAGGATCCTTCCCGCAGATCTTGGAGAGGAAGGGTCAATTCCCCAATTGAGAATGACAAAGTTGGCAAACCCTCTGCAATCAACTCGCCCTACAGTGGCAGTGAGGATGATAATGATATTCCCAAGAAGTCAGGGCAATCTGCTTTTGCTGATCTTGCTGCTGGAATGTCCTCTTTTGGGGATTGGCGAGGGGCGTCCGTGAAAGAAAAGGTGAAGAAACGCTCACTGAATGCTTTTGTCAAAATGCTGAACAGTCCTAAGAGGAGAAGGATGGATTCTGGGAAGAAAGCATCTCCAAGAAAAAAAGATTCTGACCATCATTCTAACGACAAAAGCAGTGAAGAAGATGATGCAGGATTGATGGAGGAGGAGAATAATGATGATGACTTTCTTGAAAAGAAGACTTTAATGGAACTTGAAAAAAGCAAGTCATACAGATCAACTACCCAGGAGAAAGGTGCTAATCCTCACGATGACAAAATTGATGAAACCAATGGTGGTGATCAAGAGAATGAGAGTGTAAAGGAATTTGAGATGGAAAGTCAAGGTGAAAATGAAAACAGAGAACAAAACCATTCCAACGATTCTAGTGTAGACAAAGAGTTAAGCGAAGGCATTCCTGGAGTGAAAAATACCAGGTCTAAAGACAGTGACGAGGAATTTGAGAAGGAATCCGAGAGAGATGACGACTTCCCAGGAGATTCTATAGTTGGAAAACGGATCCGCCATCGCTGCAGTATTGGAAGGCATGGCCTCTACAAGTGGTATGAAGGGAAGGTGGTCCACAAGAGCTCTGCAAGTGAATTGCTCAAGCTGGATGAGGAACAGTTTGGCCATCTGAATAATCTATATACCTTTTATACTGTCAAGTATGATGATCATGAAGAGCTTCAGGCTAAAGCTTTAGAATATGACTGGAACAGAGAAAATTTGAAGCTCTGCTTGTGAAAAAGGTGCCATGTTTCTCAATTGTGACTCATGCTGTATCAAGTGTTCTCTCTACAATTTTTGTGCACCAGTTAGTTGGTTAAATGAGTTAACTTGGATTGAAGCAACCGTGGGGGGGGGGGGGGGGGGGGGGAGGGGGGGGGGAGGGGGGAGGGGTTGTCTGAGGACCAAAGCTTTGTACTAGTTTTTGACATTTTCCCAATGTATGGAGAATGCATCAGTACCCAAATTATTTCCCCTTCTGAATACCCCATTCTGTATGTGATCACTAAACGTGTTGTATCCGGGCAAGCAGCCTGACTTGTAGCATATCCCTTCTAACTAAGTCTATGGGTAGATGGGTAGACCATTACTTTAGCTCTTGACTTCAATTTTTGTGAAAAAAAAATAATCCAGTGGTAGTCAGGTCATCAGTCATGTGCGGTCTTAGAGCTCTAAAGAAAGATTTGAGTGCTTTAAAAAAACACATAAACAATGTAAGCTGCAAACTTATGCAATGTTGTCTTCATAGGATGATGGCTCTTTGGATAAAGGAGAGATCTTTGAACTGTGAGGTTCAGAGTCAGAAATCGTGTCAATTTATCAGTGCCCTTTGATGGGGTATTGATCTTCATTTGCATTGTCCCTTTTGTAGGACTTAGCTGTAGGTCCCTTGGTTGTTTACCTTAACACATGTGTTTATGGTTTGAATTCTGGAGAAAAAAATTAAAGTTGGAGTTCAGATTGGGCCTCACATTTTGGGATTCCATATGAGTGTAAAAGCTGTAGTTGATGGGAGTTGATGGAACCTACAAAACCATTCGGGGGGGGGGGGGGGGGCTGGTGTTTGTGGGGCTGTTATGCCTTCTTTCCCCATGGTGCTGCAATGAAATTTTTTTTTTTTCATCTCCCTCCTGCCCCCTTCTCCTCATCGTCTTTGTGGCAGACCAGTTAGTCACTTGACTGCAGGCTTCACCATACACTTACTACATGCTACTGCCCGCTTTAAAGGTAACAGATAGTTTTGGGAAGCCCTCAAAAACTTTTCGTGAGATTTCCTTGATTTTACTTAATAAACAGCAGGGTACAAACATGACTAAGATGCTGTGAAGTTTTTTCCTCCTCAAGTGAAATATTTATCGAATGAGAGGTGAAAAGTAATAAAAATCCCTGGCCCCAAAAAGAGGGGATGTAAATTCAAACAACGGCCACACACACACTACTTACATGAGGATTGCTGTGTGTGTAGAATACGCTACACATAATGCGAAGCGCTGGGTTTAGTGTGCGGGGAACCTTCGGGTGGATATGGTCTTAGCGTGAGGCAGTGAAAAGCCGTTACCAAGCGTTTCTTATAGATATTTACACTAAAATTTGTTTGAAATCGTGAATGGAATGTTAAATAATCTCGTACATATGTCTTATGATAAAAGGAGAATAGTATGTGACTATTTCAGATAAGTTTCTTGCCAGTATGATTTTTGCTACCGAGACTGGCTATGAGCTTTAACTACAATGTATGTCAGTGACAACTCTTAAACTTTGAGGCCGATTGCTTCCTGAGTAATTTTGCTCTTAATTTTCTTCTATATCCAGTTTAGTGGGATATTCTGAACACAAGCATGTAATTCATTTATCAGTGTGAACAAATAGAAATGGCAGATTATTGAAAATGTTTTAAAAATGAAAGATGAACTTTGACAACTTTGGAGAGGTTTCATGGTGACATGCCAAAAATGTACAACTCATTTCTTTGCCAAATTTAAAGTACTACATGCTGTTGAAACCATGTTAAGTAGACTACGTATTGCATTTATCTTGTTTCCTGTTTAATTTTGTGACCATATCATTTATTTTTCAAAAGATCAACTGTAGTTGGAGTAGGAATTCAAGTCCTGAATTCTCAAAGATATCCATATTGTGTCCATTACTGTAGTAGGATTGCTTAAGTATTTGAAATATAGGCTAAACTTGTAAGAAATATTCATCTCTATATTGCCAGTACCTCAGACAAAGATTACATTTTGGATTCTATGACAGCTTGTTAACTCATTAACTCAAGTATGGACAAATTGATGTACAGTATGTTAAATGTAAATAATGCACATGTTCTTCTAATTTAACTCGTGTGGTGTAATACATCTTGATCTATTTTTAAAGTCATTTTTTGCTCATCATATTCAGTACAGAAGAGATAAAAGGGGATTTAATCTGGAATAGCAATTTAGGACATTCCTCACCTTCTTATGGGCCGAGTTTGAATAATCTAAAATGAAAATAAAAAAGAAAAGAAGAAAAGATATATAAAAAAAAAAAAGATTTATATGTACATAAATCTGTCTTTGAACAAAGGCATACTAAAGCTTTTCATTTTGCACTCATCAGAATTAACCACAAGAATGAACAGGAAGCCGAAATAGAACAATATAAACGGAAACTAACAGAAAAAAAGGCGCAAAATATAATGAGCTGCGATTGGCAGTTATATTTCATTATGTTTCGACCCTTTTGTTCCTTTAGTTTCCGTTTATATTGTTCAATTTCAGCTCTCTGTTTATTCTTGCGGTTTCCTCTGATGAGTGCAAGCTGAAAAGCTTTAGTATGCCCCTGTTCAACGCTATTCTCCGATTTTGTAGTACCAAACATCTGAAAGTTTTCAAATCTGTCTTTGGCGAGTAGGAACTTGTGATACAGCAAAGGTGCTCGAAGCACTTGCCTCTCATAATTTTTGAACAGTAAAATGTTTGGTATGGCCCTAGGTGTTTAATATTATAACAGGATTTTTAGGTATCTAGTACTTAATACAATAGACTACAGCTGTTCTGTTTCTATATCTTACCATGTAACGTTACGTTTTGGTCCTACAGGTACATACACATCATGTACACATATACCTGGGCAAGTGCAACGTATTTGGTCCCAATGGTTACTGACTACATCAAAGATTTTTCTATATATGCTTGTATGAAGTTGCCAGCTCTTTTGCAGGTTGAATCAGATGAAATATTAGGGAAAATGATACTTTTAATGTTATTTACATGTATCGTCGTTAGGGTTACATTTCCCAAGGTGTGTTACTCTGAAAGTCCGTAATTCCTAAAAGTCATGTAGGGCTCTATTGCGTTTTCGGACTTATGAATCTTTGAAACAGCATAGAATTATTGTAATTCGCGAAAGTTTCTTGCTGCAAAATTGGCTGTCATTAATATTTCGCGAAAGTTTCTGGTTTTACACTACTTAGTCATTATGATTACATGTTGTTTTTCCTAAGGTTCGTTGCTCTGAAAGTTTGTAATTCCGAAAAGTTATGTAGGGCTTTATTGCATTTTTCAGACTTATGAACCTTTGGAATGATGAACCTTTGGAATGATGAACCTTCAGAATTATGAACCCTCCTCCATATTTCGGAATTACGAACCTGCTGAATAATGACCCTTCAGAAAGATGAGTACTCCCCTGTCATTATACCATGATACATGGTAACCAGGGCTGTCAACCCTCCTGCATTTGGCGGGAGTCTCACGCCACCACGCTCATTCTCCCGCCGTCCCATCGCTCTCCCGACAAGAGTGTAAATCTCCCGCTTTATGAAAAAACCTCCCGCCAAACGTGTAAAATAAAAATATCCAGCACCAACATATGTATATAGCAAAAACAAACTGTTGTTTAAGTACGAGAAGGCGAGAACTAACCCCCCCCCCCCCCCAATCCCTCACTGAGGTGAGAGAAAAAAAAAATGGATCTCCCTCCAAGCAGTTTCAAACAGTTGACAGCCCTGGGTAACATATGGGACACAACATCCTTGGACCTGCCCACTTATGTATGTGATATATCTGATTGGTGAAGAACTTGGTTTGTCATTGATCTGTGAATGATTATGTGCTGTTCATCTGTCATTACAATGCAATACATTTTTGATTGAAAAAAGTGAATTTCCTGACCTAATTTTTTTCACCATCTCTAGTATTACGTGAATTTCATTTTACCTCAAAGCTATATACTGCAAGTAAGACTACGTTTGGACCGAACTTGAATTTGGTCTGCATTCTTGTACATCCTTACCTTATTCGGGGCTTAAATCATATTAACCCTTTGACTATTGAATTCTCTAATTGCCATAGGCTTAATACAGAAGCCACCCCGTTCCCGTAGTCAATGGGTTAAAGGGGTAGTCTGGTCCAAGAATTACTTCGTTTTATTAGAAGAAAAATCAGACAAATGGATGTTAAAAATAAAAGTTTGAGGAAAATCCGACAACTTATAAGAAAGTTATGGATTTTTTAATGACATGAAACACTAGGGAAAAACACCGAAAGTCACCATAGACAAATTGGCAAATACGGAATCTGAAGAACTATGGAGATGGCAAAATGGGATAACATTCACTTGCATGTAATGTACATGTATATAGGGAGTCTAGTTATTGCTATCTCATCTAGGCAAGAAAAGTAATAAGAGTTTAATATTTCAGAAATAATGATATAATTGCAAGAATTATTGGACTTTGGTTCTACCACTTCATGTTGGAAGATTACGTAAAAATACAATGTTAAATCACCACAGCAATTTTGGCAAACAGATCAATTCTATTCTGGAAATATCAATAATTAATTCATATTCTCCAGGAAGAAAATAGAAATTTGCAGTAATTACATGTAGGTTGGGATGGGGTGGCATTTTATGAGCCTAATGCATACTTATATGAAGCTGTTTCCCTCACCACTCATTCTCAAACCATTCTTCATTTCTTGTAAGAGTATGTTTTAAAGTGTACCAATCACCCCAAATTATTTTTCTCTTTATGTTAGATGTTCCATGTCCCTATGCTATATTCCAAATATGATGTTTATTCTATAAAGAGATATTGCAAGTTGAAATACACTCCAAATAAACAAAACAGCAACTTGTGAGGAGACTAGTCGATGCACACTTAGTCGCTCACATAGAATAGTGGCCCGTTTGGAACCGAACTCGGAGTTTGGTTCAGTGCGAGGGGTTTTTATGTCTTCCTTAATTTTCTTCATACTCCTTAAACATTAACCCATAGAAGGCCAGGTAAAGTGTTTTGATGTTGATTTTATCCATTCTAGCTGTAGACAAATTATTTTTTTAGGTGATTGGTACACTTTAATATTGTCAGCCTTCTGTTAACTGCATGAGTACTTTTGAACCTAAAATCTTTTTTGTGCTTTAAACCTTTTTAAATTTTGCTGCAGATAATTTGCTAAACTTCATTGTCATCCCAGAATTACAACACTGAATATTTACATTTTGTGAAAGTTGCTTGCCATGAAAAAAAATGTCATTTTAGTTGACTACTAGAAAAAGTTTCTCTTCCTGAAGTAGAAGAATATGTCCAGTTGAATTGCGTTTGTGCTTGTTCTCTTAAAAGACTCTTTTTCATATTATGTTTATGTTGTAACAATCATTAACTAGTACAAGTATGTATTCCTTGATTAATACACGAATGTATCTTTGAATGTAGCTGTTTTGATGTACTTTCAAATGTATTGTATATATTCTTATTGTGCACATACATTGTAAAAAGAGTTCTTTTTGTTCAATTCCAAGATGCTTTTGACATGTAACTACATGTACAGTTAAAGGGATTCGGTAACTTTGTGGAGGCTTGATTAAATAAATTGTTGAATTTTGATATCTGTCTTGTATAATGATGTTCAGAAGGATAAATAAATAGCCAGGCATAGAAAGGTTTTCAAATATAGAATGCCATTGGAAAGATATCTATGACTGAATACTCCCATTTACAAAAGCGTATGGCCATACACTTTAGTTTAACACTGAGTCTATGGGGCAAAATGAGTCTGGCATTTCTGGTCACTTGCATATGTTTACTTTTGTGAAGCACATGATGATTTTGAAGTGCTTTTTCCCCCCTGGGCTTCATTTTAACACCATATGACATACACTGATAGCATGTAAGGCCAGGCAGCTCAGATTTTATCAAGCCTCTACAAAGTTACCAAATCACTTCAACCTTGCTCAACTCGAAGTCGCATAAGTCAAACTTTCCCTAAGTCAAATCAATTTTTTTGACTAAACTATACAAAATATGTGTAATTTACATTTCCTTAATCAAATTTTGCATAAGTTGAACTATTTTGTGTGGTCCCAACAGATTCGACTTATGCAAAGTTAACTGTATTTGATTTGAAACCGATATGTATGGAGGAGTTAAACTATTTTCAAACAGCCATGCGTACTTGGTCAGTGTGGAAAAAACAAATATGCATAGGAGATGGTACATGTACTGTCAGTAGCAACTAAATGCATGTAGACACTAGACACGATCATGTAGTATAATGCATTATCGCTTTCTTACATGTAGCTTGGTACTTAACTATATATTTTTGTAATGTGTATTATAGTGCATCAGCTCTTCTCTCTGCTCTCTGCTCTGCTCACTGCGCTTATTTTTCTTCCTTTGTTTGCTTATGGAGTAAACAGAATATGGTTGCAATTGACTTATTCATAAAGTGATTTTCTTAGAATTGTCTCTTTAAAAAAAAAGAGAAGAATTTTGATTATAAAGTTGACCTTGGCCCTGTAACATATAGAGAATTTCACAGTCAATTCCATCTCCCCCCAATTAGCTGTATTTTCTTTAATGAATTTTACCTTTACAATCACTGGTAAAGTACAATCAATTTTATGTTACAGAACGATGCAATCTTACAGAAGGATACAATCTATTGTAAGATATACGTAAAGAAACAATAATTATTTACAATTGATTGTAAGTTGATTTCTATATTACAGGGCCTTTATTTTACACATGTATTCATGTTTTACAATTGTGAAATGTCTTGTACATGTGGTTCTTTTAAAAAGATATGTTTTTTATATATTTTTGATCAATTGTATCAGTCGCTTTGATGGGATGAGTGTGATTGTCAGTTTTATTAGCCAATCTGAATGATCTTATCTTGTCAGGTAATTTGATCCCACAATCTGGCTGGCAATCGTGAAGAGTCAGAAGCCCAGTGAAGGGGCTGCAGAGAGTTTTGGAAAGGGGGGGGGGGGGGCTAACCATGCAAACAAGCATAATACTTGATTGCAATAATAATTATGAAACGTGTCTATTAAAAAAAAAGTAGGGAGGGGCTGCAGGCCCCTAGCTCTGCAGCCCCTTAGCTCTGCAGCCCCTAACTTTGCAGCCTATGCGATGGTTAGAATTGGGAAGTGGGAGGTCCTAGGTTTAAAAATGACACTGTGAACATGACGGAAAAAGAGATTGGAGAAAATAATTCAACCCTCCTCAATAGACTGCTTTGGTAATGTATGCAAATTTTATGCATAACCTTTCAAACAAAGTTGTTCTTGACAACCTGAAAGCTTGCCGGAGGCTTGCCGGACATACGTAGCAACAAATAATGTATGCAAACTGGATTCCAAGCATTGAGGCTCATTTATGAAAAGCAGGTTAATGGAATAGCTCGTCACTAGGTGCTCCGAGAATATAATTTATGTGCATAAATTGGTATACATTACAGAAGCGGTCTATCGCTCTACATGGGAGCCAAAAGAACATCCCTTCAGTGCTTATGTAAAATAAGTAGAACAGGTGAATACACATGTGACACCTGTTCTACATTTTTTACAGAATAGCAGTGAAGGGATGTTCTTTTGACTACCAGAACCATTGTGAAGGGTAGAATGAGGGGTTCTTTATTTTGTCTACCCTCTTTGTCTGCATGTTCATAGTGTGAAGTGTACTAGTACTAATGGTATTAATTTACGTGATACATTCTACATGTAATCTGTTGAGAGTCAGAAGCTAGGATACTTACACTGTGTAAAGTGATGTTTTATTATAATCATAATGCACTTCTGACTCTTAACCCTTTCATGACAGGAGTTATTAAGGGCTAAATTGATCACATTTTGTTCTTCAAATTGGCAACAAAAATATTTTTCTTTCAATGCTGCATGGTTCTAGTAAAATGTAATGTCTTTGAAAACAACAAACGTGGTTAGAAATTTTGTCCAAAAGTTGAAGAAATTGACAATTTTGACAAAAAATGATTTGAACCTCTCAATGTCTTGCCAATTGAAGGATTTTAAGGCTTATTCTCATTTTTAAAAATTCCTGGCATCAAACACATTATAGTCAGGCAACAAAAATGGACACAGTGTGTGCAGAAATTGTTGTTCTTTCTACTCATGCATCTGGAATATTTTTAAGGGCTCTGAATTAAAAAATTATTGAGCCAAGCCACAAAATGTCAATTATCTTGAAAGAGTTAACAGATGATATATTCTCTTGTGTATTAAAGCTGATACCCATAGATTCTGTGGTTTTCTTTGGCACTTTGGTTCGAATTGATGTCTATCTCATCTCGAATTGATGACATGCTTTTGATCCAACATTTGCTTCGGCGACATTTGTTACTGGCTGTATTTACTCAATGATAGAGGGTTAGGGCTTGGGTAATTGTGATCAAGTTTTAGGTTAGGTTTAGGCTTAGTGTTCATTCAGGTTAAGAATTAGATCTGTGTTAGAAAATCGATCTCAGAGCAACTGTTGCCGGAGCGTGTGTTGTACAGTCAATTGTAAGAATATACCTGGGATCTTCAAAACGTACCAATCACCTCAATAATAATTTGTGTAAACATGGCTGGAATGCATAAAATCAAGCTCAAAACAACTTTATCTGGCATTCTGCAGGTTAACCGTTGAGGAGTTATCAAGAAATTAAAGGATAAGAGTGCACATGGGACCAAAATTCAGAGTTTGGTTCCTTTGTTCCTTTAGTGTCTGGTTATATTGTTCAATTTCGGCTTTCTGTTCATTCTTGTGGTATCTACTTTAATGAGTGCAAGACGAAAAGCTTCTGTATGTCTCTCTTTAGCGCCATTTTCCGATACAGAACAAAATATTTTGGTGATTGGTACCCTTTAATCTTGAACTTTGAATGTGGATACATACTATCCTAACGAGTTTAATATGCAGTAGACTGTTGTTTTTAATAAAGAGTTATATGTAGTCATATAATGGCAAATTCCTAATGGTGTTTTCTTAATTTGAATCTATCTGTACATTGTATTTTAAACTTTGATGAGCTAATTGTTATTGTATAATTTGTGAAGTTCCTGCAGTTTTGTATGCTAGCTGTCAATTTATGTACAAATAAAATCAGCTGATTTGTATCAGTGACACTTATTTCCCTTTTGATGATAAATGTTCTCATCTTCCCATTCATTTGAATACTTTAGCATTTAGTGATGTAGTAATTGAAACAATAACTTTATTAAAGGTACATTGTAGCTTTTAGTGAAATATGGTGGCATGAAAAGACGCGTCCGGAACGCAAAATGAATTTTCTTTAAAATCAAAATTTTATTGCATTAAAGGGTACCAATCACCAAAAAATATTTTGCTCTGTATGTTAGAGGTTCCATTTAATTAAACATGTACCATACTCAAAATAAAGAGATTTTGCAAGTTTAATTACACTCTATGTAAGTGTAAAAGCGACTCATGAGTAGACTACTCACCTGTACATTTTAACCAAGATAAGGGCTCGCGTGGAACCCAACTCGGAGTTCTGTTCTGCGCAAACACCTTCATGTTATCCTTTCTTTAATTTCCTTCATACTCCTTTAACTGTTGACCTATAGAATGCCCCATAAAGTTCTTTGAGCCTGATTTTATACTTTCTAGCTGTACACATATTATTTTTTCAGGTGATTAGTACACTTTAAAATAAAAACATATCATTAAGTCAAAAATACCTCTGCTACATGTACCAAAACTCTAATTATGACTGTTGGTTCACCACCAATGATCTTGCCGTCTGCCTCCTGGATGCAGCTTTTTATGCTGCTTTGTTTCGCTAAGCTACCTAACAGTATTCTATTACTACATTACATTTCTTGGAACTATGGTGCTGCTGTCCTTTCAGCTATAAAGTAGGACAAGAGCATATCTAATGATATACAAGAACATATATACAAACTGAATAATTACAACAACCAGTTTGTGGAATAGAAAATAGATTTAGATGAAATCAGAATATTACACTAAATGTGTAGTTTCCCCATAAAACAAACTTTGCATTAATTGTATGTTTATTCTTTTCTTTATTGGACATAAATGGAAAAATGGAGAATTTTGAAATGGGGCTCTACATTTATGTAATGAAATACATGTAGTAAGGGATTATAAGGAAATTGTCAGAAACGAGCCTGTCTTTCCACATTTATTTGTATTTCTATAAAATAGAATGATTTACAATCAGGAAAAAGGGGAATGTCACTGTGGTGATTATGTTGACCCCTGGTTAAGAGTTATAATTTGTATTTGTTAAAAAAAAAAGAATTGTGATAATTTTAGCCTTTTTTAAGTTTTGAGATCCTCTGCCTTGTACATGTACCATTTTATTGTAATTACTGCTGTAGAGTAGAACAGAGAGGGAGAGAGTCTAGAGAGAGATGGGGGGGGGGGGGGAGAAACGAGAGAGAGAGATTCGAAGTACAGTGAAACCCCATTATAACAAACTCCTTGGGACCAAGGAAATTACCTCCTTATATCGAAACCTTGTTATATCAGGGCTAAACAACAATAGAATACAGAGAAGTGGGACCGACAAAATCACCTTGCTATAACAGTATTCTTTATAACAAGGTTCCACTGTATGAAGAGAGACATGAAGACAGAGAGAGAAAGAGATGGGGGGGGGGGGGGGGGGGGGGGCGGCGAGAAAACGAGAGAGAGGAGGGGGAGAGAAAGAGAGGTACAGTACAAGGTATGAGGAGAGACATAAAGAGAAAGAAAGAGATTGGGGATATTATATACATGTATGCAGAGTTTAAAGAGGGAGATAAGATAGAGCTGTGAAAAAAAGATAGGATGGCAAAGAATGATAGTCGGTAAAAGGAGAAAGCTGGAGACGGAATGAAAGAAGCAGAGAGGGAAAGAGAAAGAAAGATAAGAAAAGGGGGGGGGGTAGTTGGAGAATAAAGGGAGAGTTAGGAGAGATGGGAAAGCTGGTGAGATTTATGGAAGAAATGAAATGATTAAAGATGAAGTAAAAGAACGATTCACACAACCACAAACCTGCAAAATACTAGTACCTTGGAATTGTATATATTTAATTATGCAAGCAATGTGGACCATATTTCAGATGATAATATAATTAAAAAAAAAAAAAAGTTCCATATTAATCAACCAATGAATACTTATGAGGAGGTATTTCTTTAATAACATATTTGTGTTTGTAATCATGACAGGTGAAAGCAGCAGAGGCTTTAATTGGCTCTCCAGAGGTCATTGAAGGGTCATATGAGAAAGGCTCCACCTACTGGTGTATCTTCTGTTCTCAAGACGTTCCCCGGCATGCTCACGATGGGCTCCTGACAGTCAAACTGGCAATGTTTATTGAACACTTGTGCAGGTAAACCACATTTGATTCTATTATTTATCATTGTTTGTAATACACCAGTGAATTGATGTGGGAGCACAGCTGTGGTCTATTGGTGAAGGCTCTTGCCTCTCGTATATCTTGCCTCTCATACGAGAGGTCCTAGATTAACCCTTTCAGGACAATTGACCACATTTTGTGGTTTGGCTCAATAACTTTTGATTCAGAGCCCTGAAAAATATACCAGGTAAATGAGTAGAAAGAGCAAAAATTTCTGCACACACTATGTCCATTTTTGTTACATGACCATATTGCATTTGATCCCAGGGATTCTAAAAAAGAGAATAAGCTTTAAAATCCTTAAATTGGCAACACATTGAGAGGTTCAAAATCATTGTTTTTTATCGAAATTTGCAACTTTTTCAACTTTTCGACAATTCTTTTAACCATGTATATTGTTTTCAAAGACATTACCCCTTATTACAGTCTTGTAGCACTAAAAGAAAAATATTATTGTTGTCAATTTGAAGAACAAAATGTGATCAATTTAGCCCTTAAATAATCTGTCCTGAAAGGGTTAATCGATCCTCGCTGGGTGCTTACATCCTTGGACAAGATGTTTTACCCACACTTGTCCCTCTCAACCCAGTGTAGATGGTATACCTGGCCATTGCCAGGGCCCTCAGGAAGAACAGCATTGAAGCTGATGAGGCTTCCCTGGGTAAACAAAATTATTATTATCACATGTATTATATACTACATGTATTATATTATCACAGTACAAACTACCATCCATCAAGTACTACTGCTTACGTACATCATGCTGAACCTGTGAAGATATTACAATTCAGATCTCAAGGATTTTATTCATTTCTACATGTATATTACCATTGAAAAAACTCGACATATCCTTATGCTGAAATATATATCATATCTTTAGAATGCTATGAATATATTCTAAACCTAAAGTATAAATATGACAGTTTCCCATCTTTTTCAGAAAGAGTTTTTCATATGCATTAGTTAATATACAGGCCTTTTAATCATTTCTTCATAACGGAACTCTGCATAACCTTACGTTTAAATGTATGTGACACACAATATTGTCGGTACCGGTATATTCCAAACCCAAATGTTTGAGTTTGATCTTTATAAATATAGAGTTATTCATTATTTTGTTCACTATTTATTCATTTCTTACAACACTCGACATAACTTTGTGCTCACATATTACAAATATAAATGATTGAATTTGATGTTTTTGTATGTATATACCAGTGAGTCACATAGACTAGCATCCACCAAGTACTACTGCTTACATCATGCTGAACCTGAGAAGATAAAACAGCGCCTGGTCTTCTCTGATGAGGACTACAGCCGATTCAAGACCAAGCTGGCCCAAGCCCTGGACCAATTTGAAAGCAAATCTTGCTCTGAATTGGAAGAGGTAAGTTTCATTTTCAAGTTTATTTGCTTTTCTTATATAGGATTAGAGTCGTATGCAGATGGGCATTATGATAGGAATATGCAGTGTGTGGTTGGGGTACAAAGTCCTTTTCATCAACACTTTGACTCTCCATTATTATTGCTAATTTGGACTTGGACACCTGAATCTATAAAACACTCAAAATGTTTGGCCCAAAATTGATACTATTTGATTTCTTTATACTCTTGTTAATGATATCTATATGTGTAGTGCCTTTGTTATTGTATTATGTGTCTCTGCATTTTCTGTATTTTGTGTATTCAGTAGTAGTACAATTTTTAAATGTTGTTTTCATATTTTGTAGAGTGCAGCCAAGATACGCAGATTGGAGAAGGAGCGCTTACAGCATGCACAAGATGCACCTTCACAACCTGAACATTCTCAACCAATGTCATCACAAGGTCATTCAGCAGATGGGAGTTCCAATCCACAAGCAAGGTATTAATATTCTTGTTCAACTCAGTCATTCACCCTATAACCATTAAAATGCATTAGGTGATCGATTCTGTGAAGTTTTTCTATAAAGTCTGTTATGGATTCATTTCGTCCCAAAATTCAACGTCACTTGATATTAACACTGACCGACAGTATCGTGAAACCAGAGAGAACCATCAATCATCAGGCATCGGTCATATTTACTTTTATTTATAGAGTGACTCAAAGCAATTTTGAAAGTGGTTGCAGCACCTTCATACAGTGAATTCTTTTAAGAATCGGCTTGATAGACACTGGAAGAATGCTGCTACTGTGTACCACTTTGATTACTTGTTAGTCTGGTGACTTACTCGGTAACACATTTATCAAGGGAGTTTTTGTAGACTTTTGAATTGTCTATCTGAACCACACCTCCTTCCCACACTCAAATCAAATGAATCTCTACTAAATCCTGTTTTCTTGTATCCCTTTAGGAACACTGAGCTACAGCAAATCAGTAGAGGCAAGCAGATCTTAGGCAGAGTTCGAACCATAGGAGTTATATCATCAGGGGGGCTCGCATCTATTGGAACACATGTAAGACATTTTACTTTTTTCTCTAAACAACTGGACAGCCTTGATGTTTTCCTATGCTTCGAAGCAAATATGTTATGTAGCCGATTCCACAGTAATGGAATTACATGTACATAAAAACACTATTACTCCACATTTAAGTTTGCTTATGAGATTACTAAACCCCAAAGTTTGATGAGAATGAACCCTTTCAAGACAATTGACCATATTTTGTGGTTTGGCTCAAAAACTTTTCAACAGAGCTCTAAAATATATACCAGATGCATAAGTAGAAAGAGCAGAAATTTCTGCTCACACTGTCCATTTTTGTTGCACAACCATATTGCGTTTGATGCCAGGAATTTTAAAAAGGAGAATAAGTTTGAAATCCTTAAATTGGCAACACATTGAGAGGTTCAAAATCGTTGTTTATCTGAATTGGCCATGTTTTAAACTTTTTGACAAAGTTCCTAACCATGTATATTGTTTTCAAAGAGATTGTATTTTATTAGAACCATGTAGCACTAAAAGAAAAATATTAATGTTGCCGATTTGAACAACAAAATGAGATCAATTTAGCCCTGAAATAATTCCTGTCCTGACAGGGTTAAATAGCCATTAGATGAACAAGTCTTCATGAAAGATGTTATCCTCATAGTTGCCTATTTGATAAGTTATAATGATTATTACATTGCGTATCTGCAGTAATGGAATGACATGGAGAAAATAATAGAAATGTAAGCTATTAGTAGTCAGGGGGTAGCAATTGCTTGCAATAGAACAATTTTTGCTTCTTGCTAGTGATTTGGTTGGAATATATTGAAATACAGGTGAAAGCCTGGAATTATTTTGGGGGTAAATACAGCCCATATCCTTCTCACTCTTTCTTTTTTTATCACTCTTTCTATATTTTTGTATATATATCTTTATACCATATCTTTTTCTTAACCTGTACCTTTGTTTCTCCTGGTCCTATAGTCCAAGCATGCGTCACCTGAAGGGAACATACACACAGGCGCCCCACCCCCCTGGATAACAGCAGACACAGATAATACTGGGACACCGAGTGTGATTGGACCCGTGGCAGAAGATTTCAAGAAACACTGTAAGAATTCATTCCGTCTCATCCATTCCATTCTTTCTTAGATGAAATGGTTGAATTTAGGCGAGAAACAATCCACTTGTATAGATATCTTTGGGCTTTTCTGGGAGTCCCTGCAAGAGCACTCCCTCCTTGATAATTGTTATTTTTTGGTGTCGATGCTGGAGTACTCGACTTCTTAGCACAGCTTATGTACAGTACATATTACGATGTACTTTTATACTAACTTAAAGAAACAGGAAGTTGCATTGAACTGGATGGTTTCAGACTGATGCTACATATGTGATGATCTGTAGCTGTAATATAATGAAACTTTTTTAAGGGGCAATCTGGTGGATACAAACTGAAGATACGTCACATTGTTTTTATTTACAGTAGAGAGGGAGAAGAAGAGGAAGCTGAATCCGAACCGAGTCGGAGCCAAGTTTGATCACGTGACCCCTACCAGTGAGGAATGGCTTCCTTCCTTTGGCAGGGTTTGGAACTCGGGAAGACGATGGCAGTCGAGGTAAAATATATCAAAATTCAAACATCGCTAATATTTCTGACATATCTACAGGTACAATGACCTAGCCTGTTGAAACATGAAATGTTAAAGCTTTTTACTGTGACTTGTGCATAAAATGTAATATGGGGGAACCTTGTTAAAAAAGTACACTGTTAAAACAAATTCTTGTTACCTCATCTCTCTCTATTCTATTGTTTTAGAGCCCTGAAAAAAAGGGTTTCATTGTAACAAGGTAATTTCCTCGGTCCCAACGAGTTATTATACATGTAAATGTACCAAGGTTACACTGTGTAATAAAGTATTTAAATTGTTCAAGAGGGAACTTAAAAATCATCTTGTCTAATTCAAATCTTCTTTCTCCTCTCTCTCTGTTTGTACCTAGACACCAGTACAGGAAAGAGAGAAAAGATGAAGGCAGACTGAAGAGAAAGGCACCTCATACCGAGAGCAAGCTGCCATGATAGACTACACTAGAAGATACAGTATCCCGTTATGTTGCAATTGTTTTGTCGCATCCGTTGGTCTCGAAAGACAGTGGGAGTATGGCACTAGAAAGTAAAAGTTAGTTTCTTGGGGAGCAGCTCCTGCTGTGACTAAACAGTCCAATCCTGGGGAGCGATTCATCAAGCGTTTTGTCAGTGATATTTACTGACAACTATTATAAGCTACTGAAATCCTTGCATCTGATTGGCTGAGAGCAAATTTGTCAGTAAAAATCACTGACAAGACACTTGATGAAACGTTCCCCTGGAGAGACATGTCTTGTTTACAGAGAGCAACCCCATACAGAGAGCAAACTGCCATGATGGACAAGACTAGCAAATAGACTTGTATTTAAAATACAACAATCCTTACGAAGAGCAAGCCACTATGATAGAAAGGAAAAGAAAAAAAGACTTGTATTTTTGATACTGCAATTCATGCAAACATTTCATGATGAAATCTGTTGGCCACTTGAGCATTATCAAAGGGGTGTATATCACAATAGAAAACATTGAGAACAGACAGAATATTGTCTTTTTTTTTTTTAAATCCAGTATTTCCTCGTAACCTTGTAATTGTTAAAATGTATAAACTTAGGTATTTGTCTAATATGGTGTAATGTATGATCGGAAATATCTCATAGAGTTCTGTATGTATAGGTACAATAATTATAATGAATTCGTAAATGTAAGCTTTTTGCGGAAATTTCACACGAGTTGATGTAAAAGAGCCATTTCATAAATCAGACCTAATAGATGAAAAAGATAGTTGAGTTCTGGTCATGTGATTACATTGTGAAAGAAACTGTCTCAAAGCAGTAGACCGGTTCGGGATGTATTCAAATTTTATACATACCTTTCAAACAAAAGTTGTTCTTGACAACCTGAAAGCTTGCCCAACGCTTGCCAGACATAGCAACAAGTAATGTATGCAAACTGGATTCCAAGCATTGAGGCTCATTTATAAAAAGCAGGTTAATGGAATAGCTGGTCACTAGGTGCTCAGAGAATAAATGTGCCTAAATTTGTATACATTACAGAACCACTCTATTGGGAAAGGTTGATCATGTGTACATAAGAATTTGTAATATAAGGTTTAGGAATCATCAGAATAATAAGAAATTGACCCAATTTCGCTCAAAAGCACATGCACTGCACACAGAAATGGGTATATGGGACTGCAGGCACTTGTGGCATGAATGTTCGGCCCGAATGCTGCAGCATTTTAAATATGAGGGCATTGGAAGAGTAATCCCTTTTCAGAGGACATTTCTACATGTACTATGATGTTCTTCCAAACATAAAAGGATTGAGAAAGCTCACAAATCATTTTCACCTTTCCCAGAACTCAACCTTCACTTTAAAGTTGGTTTGGTCTTCTACATGCTCAAAGAAAAAAAACAATTTTGACAGGTCTTGTTGATCAACATGGCTAGTAGTATTTTTTAGCACCCCTTCCAGCATCTCCACCCTGCTTTAAAATGTAATATTTAGAAAGAAATCATCTCCTTGTAAGAGCTTGATAATTATAAGAAAGTCAGACAAGTCGAATATATCAAATCTCCTTGTAAGAGCTTGATAATTATAAAAGAAAGTCAGACAAGTTGAATATATTAGATTTGTGAATTTTTATTTCTTTTTAATTTTGATGTAGCAAACTTATATACAATAAAGCACTAAAATATACAGCACAAAAGCAATGAAAGTACCTTCTTTTCCTATCAAAACATAGAACTATGCATATGTAGATACAAAACATAAAGTGTTTACATTTCCATTATAATACAGAACATTGCTTATAAAATTGTACATACTAGTACATAAAAAACAGAGATTTCAGGACAATAGTCCCTGTACCACCACCCTATTTGCATATTTTCCATCCACATGTCATTTTTAGAGTACCGGTGTAAAGCTCGTTCACATATGCCCGGTAAACCTCCGCAAAAAACTTATGGTATTTTTTTGGTATTTAAGAAATGGCTAATGGGCATGCATGATGTAACAAATGTGCTACGCATACTTACTTATCCATGTAATATAAGATAGAGAAATGCTAAGCACAATATGCTTAAACACCCCCAGGTTTTTTTTGTTTTTTTTTTCTGTTTTCCTTAGCATATCTGAACGAGCCTATTTGGTAGACATTTGTTTACCCTTACTACATAAAACATTCATATTGAAATAAATGGAATGATCAATGTTTAGATGATAAATCAATTCGAATAAATCACATGGAATGTGAATCATGAATGGATGTACAAAGAATAAGACACCAGCAAGTGTTACCGGTACTGAATACTTTTGCGTGTGGATGATTACACTCTAAAACACTTAAGCCCTGCTCCCATGAGGCTTCATTTGCTGACATTAGGACCGCGTCAGTGACTTCTGCAAGCGCATCATGAAGGAGTGATATCGTTTAAAAGTGACTGCAACATAAACAGTGCAAATAATACGCTTAACTCTTTGCCCTGTGCATTACGAAACCCACGGCTGCTGGATTATTTTAAAGGGTGATGTGATGAACCAGTACGGGGGTTTTACTCTTCAATTACTTCTTACTAGTGCTTTTTATGGGAAAATAATGTACAGCAAAGTTGTAGAGTCTTTACTTTCTAATGATGTATAACTTAATTTTGCACATATAGTAAGATATATTGGCATAAATGTTAGGATGACAAATTCTAACAGGGCTCTCAGATTCCCCCATGGACATCACTTTCCATAATATTTCACAACAGAAAAACGCATAAAAAAAAGATTTACTCGAAAAAGGCAAATGTAAGCAAATATCAAAGCGATGGAACGAAAGCTCTGTGTGTGTACAACGCATGGATACACATGATTTCTGACAGAAATTCATCGACAGAAGCATGAGCCCGGAAGTGACAATGGTCGACAATAGCAGGCTATGTGTTAATAACTGGCATATGGGTATTGTTCTCACAGGCTCAATTAGTGCATGTAGTGACGCAATTGAAATGACACCTCATGTCAGCCGGGCTTTACTTACTTCAATAATTGACAATCTTATTCTCTATCAAACTCTAGTTTACTAGGGAAAATTACCTGTTGCAGAAGATTAATTCATATTTCAGATTGCAAAGCATTTTTCAATTCGTGTTTATCCAAAAAAATACTAACAATGTAAGAAGTACATTCACATCAAATTAAATTGAAATATTCAAAATAGTGAAAATATGTGTATTATATTAAACAAAGACTTTGTTGACAACATCATAGATAAGAAATAAATTCAATACAATTTATATTTTGACCAAATTCAAAAAACAAAATGTACTGAATACATAGAAATTGGCAAGACACTGTGAATACAAAAAAGGAATATTTACAAACCTGTACCAAAACCCTAAAGAATAGTAGCAAGGTAATACTGTCCGATGGTCAGCTTTACTGAATACAAAACTATTTTGAATGTTTCTCATTCAGTACTCCCAAAATAAATGAAAACTTAGAAATGACCACTGCATTGCAAGATTTTAAAAATAAGATCAGAGATATGCATCAGGAACTGCAAATTTAAGAAATGCACCACAGAAAAACTGGTAAGTGGCTCAACAGGGGGCCTTTTGCATAAAAAGGAATGACTGAATGCATCTCCAAAAATCAATTGCAATATCACTCTCAAGCCATAAAGATTATTCAAGACTTGTTTCGATTTATGGGGTTACATTTACCATTAAAGGGTACCAATCACCAACAAATATTTTGATCTGTATGTTAAAGGTTCCATGTCGCTATGCTATATTCAAAATATGCACACCAAATATTATTTCTATAAATAGATATTTGCAAGTTGAAATACACTCACGATAATCGTAATAGCTAATTGTGATTAGACTTGTCAACGCACCCGTACACATTCACCAGGAATAGGGCTGGCACCGGCCTCTGAGGGCAATTACGTGTGAACACTGTGCTTTTATCCTTTATTTTCTTCATATGCCTCAACTGTTAACCCACAGAATGCCAGCATTGCCGGGTAAAGTTCTTTTTGAGGTTGATACATTCTTAACCATACATAAATAATTTGTTTAGGTGATTGGTACACTTAATGGAAATATTAGGATCAAGAGGTCCCTACAGCACCATGTGTATTAGTGTGAATTCATCTTTGATGCTACTTGAATTTTCCAAGGTAAAGTTGACGAGAAGATGAAATTATATCCCTTTTAATAGCATTTTAGAATATGAAAAATTCTAAATGAGAAAACACTGCACTAAAGAATGACCTCCAGGCCATCAGTAATAATTACAAAAATATTGTCATTCTCTCATCTTAATCAAAATGATTGTCCTCATACACACATCAAGCCACATGCATGTCACAAGTTAGATAGGACCAAAGATCATCTTCAAGTACATGTATATTATGGCCTATTCATCATCCTATTATACACTAACATATTAACTACTGCATGCTCTTATTCCATTTGACTGCAGGAGCCAATGGGTGAATTGTGTCAAATTAAAGAAATAAAGAATATTATTATCTAGACAAGTCATTTCAGCTGCAAAATAAAAAGCCATATTTTGCACGCTACTCCGAATCCGTTAACGGAGGGGCAACATTTTCCATATTGACCTCTTCCAGGTTTTTTTCCCATAAACCAATGTACATGTACTAAAAAGAGGGCAACATTTTGCCATATTATTATCATACGCACAGTATTGTGTACGCCTTTAAGTGTGCAAAGCAAAGGTACAAAGACTTAAACAATGGATACGCGCGGTAACAATTTGTCACAATAATATTGCTTGGCCCAGATTACATACCTCTATGAATAACCAGAAATCAGAGGAACTGACAGGCAAACAGACTTGTTTGTAATTGCTACAAAATAGGCATATACTTGATATAAATAATAACAATAATATTGGCTGGCTCTACTTTCGGTGAATATTAAAAATTTTGCCCTTAAAAGAACCATAATGACATTGTGGATGCTCCAAATTCTCAAGGATCACCCGTTTTGAGAGATCTGCACTGGCTACCAGTGCGACAAAGAATATCTTTTAAAATCCTGTTGATTGTCTATAAAGCTCTAATTGGTCAAGCCCCTAAATATATTGTGGAACTGTTACAACTCAAAGCTCGCAAACATACCCACAACCTGCGCAGTTCTCAAGATACTTTACTACTGCAAACCCCATCATATAAAACAAAAATAACCTTAGGAGATCAAGCATTTGTCTGCGCAGCCCCCAAACTGTGGAACAACTTACTGTTAGAAATCAGGAAATCCCCAACTGTAAATACTTTCAAATCAAAACTAAAAGCATATCTTTTCATTTAAGTACTCACCATAGTTATAAGCACATCAGGAGCTCTTGCAGCGCAGTAGAATATATTACATAGTTTCTGCGCTTTATAAATCATTATTATTATTATTATTATCTTCGACTCGGTGCAATATGATTCTATTGCAGGCAATATATTCTGATATCCCCCTCAAGGCCATCCAATATTATATAAATATTCCCCCCCCCCCCCAATATATTTTGCCTGATTAAGGTACATTCACATGATTTTCACATTTGAAACATGCCAGTTTACTAATCAAAATTTTAATAAAGTGTTACATGAATATTGGCCAATCGGACAGTGGAATTCTTTTGATGACAGTAGCATCCCTGGAAAATTGGTACCTTACAAACGTGTATATGATAGTTTTGACAACTGGGTTATATATGGAGAGTGGTCTATAACAGAGAATGACACTGGAATCACTGGAATGGGGTGATCATGTGATCTACCACTCTGACTCAGATCTGGATAGTGAAATCTAGTATTATCTGAGCTGTTACTTGACTCTGGCATGGTGTGATCACATGATCTATCACATGATGATGCAGTATCAGGTGACACATGAATCAAATAACATTTCTGACTCTAATCTGGTTTTTGGAGTCTAGTCTCTTGATTGAGCTGGCATGGTGTGATCACATGATCTATCACATGACGATATCAGGTGATACATGAATCACCTGACCTCTCTGACCCGGATCTGGTTGTTTGAGTCCAGTTCGAGCCTGGTCTGAGCTGGTTTCTGACTGGTCAAGCTGGTCCCTGTGTTGGAATTGTTTGCTGACCGCCGGCTCTCGCTCCCTGATCTAAATAGTGCCCAGAGTTAAGCAAAAAGGTGGTCACATAGAATTCCGCAGCACCAATATCATTGGTGAAAATTTGTTCATGGAGTTGATATGGTGGGTTTTCTTTTTGTTCTTCTACACAACAGTATCACTAATTTCCCATTCTCTCCTAAGCAACTTTTCTCCGAAGCGATGTACTCAGAATAAACATGTATTATGGACAGCACGTTGATATGGATCTTCCAAACAACAAAACGGTACTATCTAGTCATTAATTGTTAAAAATGATATTTTAGTCATTTTATGTATTGGAACAAATGGAAATGTTGTCCAACACTACATCACAATGACTTCATCAACTAGCCAATTTGAATCCCCATACATTTAGTGATTACAATTTTTCTCAAAAATTCATAACTTTGTGATTACTTTTCGAATTTCATTAAAAAACTCTCCAAAATCTGCTTCTCTGAATTTCCTTCTTTTCTATAGAGCAACTTGCTATGAGTGTTGGATTTCCATTAAAGAATCCTAGATCTAGAATATCAATTTGATGACATGTATGTTAAGGATACAATGTAGGGTCTAGGTCTGACACGTTCAATGCTCCACTCATCCGATGTTTCTTCAACCATTCATTCAGTTCGACCAGTCTGCTGTGAGTGCCTGAGCTTTGGTCTGTTCCAGTGGTAACTGGTCTTGAGGTCACTGGTCCTGGCTCCCTGAAAGTTTTCAATTGGTCCCTAAATAATGTACATAAGATCAATGAAAGGAGACAAATTTAGTGTTGTTATGACTTTGGCTTTGACGTTACACAGAACAGACAATTCTAGGCCAACTACCCCCCTGTAATATTACCAGTCAGACAACAAGCCCAAAGCAACCCCAGGAAAAATATCCCTCTAGGAAATGTTCCCTCAGACAACTACTATCAGAAAACTATTCCAGAAAAAAACTACCCTTCTCCAAAACTACCTCAAAATAAATTGCTCTTAGGTAGATGTTTGAGGGTAATTGGGATCATGGCTTTTGAAAAGGTTAATTGTCCACAGGGGTAAATGTTGGGGAGCTGGTACTAGTACATCATGGGCCGCAGAAGGGGGGGGGGGGGGCTGCAGCACCCCCTCCCACTTTTTTAAGTAGACACGTTTCAAAATCTCGGAAAAAGGGTTCGAAAATTGTCATTATTCAAGTGAAATCAAATCAGCCCCCTCCCCCCCCAACTTTCAAAAATGCTCCGCGGCTCTTGTACATTGTCTGGAGTTGTTTTCCCAATCAGCCCAGCTAACTTTATCCATTATTGTGAATTTTTTTGTTGTGTATTGAATTGTATTTGAAAGGTATACTTTGCGGTACCCTGCAGAAGGGCACTAAACAATTTTCGCCACAATTTTCCTTTCTTTATTTGAGCATTGAAAGGACAGAGAAATGATATAAAAAAAACTTGCATTTCTGATCATTACTTACAATTTAAATGATGTAATTTTGGTAAAAACTGTCCTTTCTTTTGCTGTGTACTGAAAGGATGGAGAAACAATAAAGAGGAAGTGATACCTTATCAGTGTCAACAATTACGGTGAAGTAAGGATTCAAACGTGTTGTAAAGGTATATTTGAAATGGGTGGAAACTTACACACATTTTTCTTGAAATATACATCAACCGTTTACACCCTTTGGCACACAAAGAATGGATATATTGACATACCTAGCTGAGACATAGCCTCCAAAGCTTGATTTCTCATTGTTCGTCACAGGAAAACCTGGAGCAACCATTCTTCTTTCATCTGATGAAAAAGAAATATCATATTCAAAGTCATACTAGGAGTGCCAGGGTAAACAGGAAGTGATGAAAATGAATACAGGAAAGCGATAGAAAAACATTTAGATAATGAAAGGTCATAACAAAAAAAAAATCTATTCAAATGGTTGGAAGTGTCAAACCGAGTATGAAAATAATGTGGATTGAATATTAACATATCCCCAGCGTCTTACCTCCAAAATACTTCCTCCATTTTCTGCCCATTGCCTGCTCGGCAGACTCTGTCCCGTACTGTGGATTGACAGGATCAAACATACCCCCTCCTACTGTATAAGGCCTGTCAGCAACACCCCCTCCGAAGCCACGCCTACCAGCTGATGAATATTCATAAGCAGGGGCGTGGTAAGGGCTTGGTTGGCCATAGTGGGTTGGTCTGGAGCCCGTGGAAGGCACTGAATACGATGTACGAGGTAATGCTGGCTGTGGGGGCGGAGCATATGTATGAGGGTTTGCATATTCATGAGAGGGGTGGGAGTAGGGGATGTGGGTTCCATTTTGGAGGGGGATTCCCCCAGGAGGGGAGAGAGAGTAAGAGCCTTGTGTTGGAACACCTGAAAAGAAAACAACAAAAATACATAAAAGGTTACATCATATCTCAAGTTTACAGAGATGTATCGCAACTATTTCTTGAAGATAAATTTTTCATCATGATTTGTTTATCATTGGTATCTGGATAAGTATAGTGCTCAACTGTATCAGATTTAATTATTCAAGAGCCCCTTGCTCCTGCTGTCTTCTGTAATTTGCATGTAGCCAAGTATCTCTCTCTGGGGGGCATTTCATCAAATGTCTAGTGTGTGATTTTAACTGACAAATATGCTCTCAGCCAATCAGATGCAAGGATTTCAGTAGCTTATAACGGTTATTGCAACTTGTCATTGATGACAAGTTTTATGAAACAGGGCACTGGTGTTACAGACAAAAAAGTGCTTTGATTTTCAATACTATCCTTGAATAGAAGGTTGAGTTCTGGTAAAAGTGAAAAAATAATTTGTGAGTTTTCTGATTCTTTTTATGTCAGTTTGGAAGAACATTTTAGCAAAAACTTCCACTGAAAAGGATTGCTCTTCAAATGCCCTCATATTCGAAATATGAAGAGAAAGATGGATTCTGTACCTATCATTTTGATGATTCCAAAACCTCTCAGTACACACCAATTCGTATGTATTACTTGATCACCCTTTCCCAATTGCTTTTGGACAGTTCTCCCATAATGTAATCGGATGTCCAGAACTCAACTTTATCTTTATAAAGCATTTCCTTTGCCATCAAGCCTGTAGCTTTATTCACTGAAGAGAGTTCGCTTACCCGGTGCACTTGCAAGTTGCTCACGCTGTTTCAGAACACTCATAACATTCTGTAACTGAGCGTTGAGATTGTTGAGAGATGAGACGATGTGAGATGAATCATCTTGCTTGATCCCTCTCACTTTCTCTTTCCTCTTGGATTGGTGACCTCTGGTCTCTGGTTTGCAACAACAAAATGATAATCACACAAGGAGAAATACAGTAGGTCATATCAGTTTGTACTATGGTATGAAAATAGTGCCCCCCCCCTAATGCACAATTTAAATATTAAAAAAAAAAAAAATGAAAAAAAAAAAATGAAAGTACTTTGCTTATCACAAGACTCTGTTGTTTATCTGAAGTCGTACAAACTTTTTGAATTCAACGAACAACATATAAGAAGCAATATTCCATTCTTATTTTTTAGAACTTACATGGATAAAACTATTCAAAAGCTTAGATACATGAAATATTGCAGGATAAAATTAATATTGCCGATTAATACAGATCTGATAGTATAAGCATAACATATCATATGTCAAATATACCTGGTTTATAGGACTCATCTCCGCTGGTGCTACTATTGGTCCTAGCACTGCTCCCTGAGGAATCACTCAGGAGGAACATGGTATCTTGGTTTGTCTCTGAATGCTGGCCTAGGTCTCTACCTCGGAACATATCCTAAGAAGCACAATAACAATATCTTATAAAAAGAAATCTTTTTAATACTGATGCAAATACTGTGACTATTGGTCCTGGCACTGCTCCCTGAGGAATCACTCATGAGAAACATAGTGTCCTGGTTTGTCTCTGAGTGCTAGCATAGGTCTCTACCTCAGTACACATTGTTACAATCACATTACACACATTAGCCATTGAATCAAAATCACTAATTTTCATACATATACAGCAATCAATCATTTCTAATGCATCAGAATGAAAGATAAAGTGGTGATCCAACATTTACTCAGGGCTTTATATTTTCAAAGATATAGGTCAGGGCTGAGATTGGGTTTTAGGTGAGTTTAGGGTAAGGGTATTAGATATATTGTTCGGTCCAGGATTGAAATTAGGAATTTGACTATTGTAATAAATCTAATTTTTCGCTAAGCATGTGTCATAGGATTGCCCATTAACTTACTGGCATGGTCCTCGAAATCCCTCTTTCTCTCTCCCTGTTTACAATTGAGACTTAACCTAAAATAATGGGAAGGGGGAAGCCTTAGTGTGCTAGGTCTATACCTCTGTACATAGTGTACATAGGAACATAAAGGAAATAATGTACAGGAAAAACCAACCTTATCATTCAGTGACTCTTCAAGTTTCTTCAGCTTACATTCCTTCTCTCTTACAAGACGACTTCCAGTTGTGTAGTTCACCAGGGCTTTATCCAACTCAAGTGCTTCCTGTTCAGAGCAAATAAAATATACATGTAAAAACAATAAAGCATACAGAAATACAACAATATGCTATTGCACACTTCCAATGAAATTTCTCCAGCTCAGTATGACATACACTAAACTTTAGCATCTAAATGTGAATCTCACCCTCATCCCTTGAGCAAAATGTCCATGAAACTCTGAGTGAGGATTTTCACACCATTCTGTCTTTTGTTTCATTCCACCATCCATCTATCTATTTGATCCTCTAAATCTTACCCTCTCCAGTCCCAGCCTCACATCCTCATAGATGAATGTTGCTCCCTTCCCTGGATCTCCGTTTTCCTCGTAACCATGTCTCAGATCTCTCCTCCATTCTGTCTTGGCATCCTCCAGGGCAGACTTCTGCTGGTGAAGTTGTCTCTTCTGTCGCTTCAGGAAGTCTTTGGCCCGCCGGATGGCACCATTCTCTTCCGCCAGACGTAGACGAAGATCACTGCAACAGATTTACATACAATGAATATTAATGAAGGTGATTTGGTATAGTGGTTCATTTACTCACTTTCAATCAAGCAGTCGAAATTTCAAATCCCACTCAGTGCAAATTCCGTCGGTACATGTAGGACATTAATCCAGATTTGCCACTCTCAACCCAGGTGTAGATGGGTACCGGATGAGCTACAGAGTTACATACATATGTATTTGGTTGATCTCCAATGAATGGGGTAATAATATTGGAGCACTAGGAGTGTCACTAAGTGACAGAACATGAACTATATACTGGAAGCCACTGTCATTACTATCAATCAGCCAGCATTCTTTTAAAATTTGTCAGAAAGTGAATAAATAGGCCAGGAATGAAAATAAAAGTTGGAAATTGATATGGATCTACATAGAATACCAGATTCCTCATCGTGCTAATCGCATGTGTCCAATATTTACAAGGTCAATTCAAGTCTTTGACTCCATTGGGATTTTTATTAGGAATATCTCTAGCAGATATTTCTGCATGTACTCAGTTTATATTCAACTTACATTCAACTTAGAATATTTATCTCACATTCTGCTTATATTGAGCTTACATTCAGCTTATATTCAGCGAGTATTCAATCTAGTTATCTGTGACCGGAATGATATAATAATAATAATAAGAACAGTGGGTTCTTGTATAGCGCACATGTCTGTCAGACTTGACACTCCTGGCGCTCCACAATTATTACCCCAGCTTTAGCATCCTCCTAATGTGCATTCATTTACCTGTGAACCATCTGCTGCCTGGCTCCTGTTTCATCAAACTCCTCGGATGCATCTGACTCCAAATACTGCCATGCTTTACGCCCTCTATGTCTTGACGGGAGCGGTGGATCATACATCCGGTCATCATCATAAGTAGTTCTCCTTCCTCTTGATCTATGAGCAGTAGGTCTCCTACCACCCATTATCTTATCATAGTCATCCTCATCATCAAGCTCTGTACCACAGAAAAAACAAATATTACGGAAAGTAATATCTTTGTATGGAAAAAAATACGTAAAATGAAACTGCAAAAAATTTCCTTTAGATTATATGAAAAAAGTTTGCTTGATTATTGCTAAACTGATAGCAACAGAGATATTAAAATCTGAGGCAATTTGTACATCATTGGTATCAGAAGAAGAAATTAAAATCTCTAATCATGAGTCCAAATTAAGAAAGGAATTTCTACCTGCAGAGAATGGAACATCCCGTTCTGCTGGTGACTTTGGTAGGTCCCTGGGGTGTACCATTTGACGGACTTGTTTCGTGGGGGAGGGCGTCAGGGGATCAAGCTCGTTCAGATCTAATACATCAACATCCGGTGTGTCAGGGACATCTACCTTCCTCCTAGCTCTGGCTTCATGGGGTGTAGAGGGGTTGTCATGGTAACCATTTGTCATCTCTCGCTCGAGTCCCCCATTCAAATGTCTGTCAGGAAAGAATGGGTTTAGAAATATACATTGGTTGCAAGCACCAAACTACCAAAATGATTGAGAAAGACACATTGGGTTCCTTACAAAATCATTACATCAAGTATAGGTAAAGGAATGTTGTCCGGCAAGACATGAATCTACATCAGCCCTCTTCACCCAGCTGTTGTAAATGTGAACCTGGTAAGGATGAACCTGGTAAGGATGAACCTGGTAAGGATGCTGTGAGAATCGAAACTGGTAGCCTTGCTAAAGCCTATATTGCAACATCTTGAGCACCTTGGCATGGTGAACATGAGTGCTATAGAAGAAGCCAGTATTGTTATTACCATTTATATATCAACAGAGCATTTTCTTAATGCATTCTGATTATTGAAATACAATTACTTGTAGCAGGTGAATTTGATAGTTTGTCACTAGGCACATGACAAAGGTGTATGCATGAAATTTGAATATATATACATTATGAAAATTGCCTATTTGCTTGGACCAGATTATGGTTCAATCTCTCTTGCTTCACCACTTTCTTTCTCTCTCTCTCTCTCTCTCTGATGATCAATACCTACCTGGACTGAGCATGTAGACTTTTCACTTTTCCCTCCATCTGTTTCTTCTCCTTTTCCAGTCCTTGTAGCATCCTTCTCTCCTTCTTGATGGCGGCAACTAGTTCCTGTCTCTCCTTCTCCATATCCTCCATGTAGGATGTGTCTCCACTCCTTCCTTTCATCTCAAGAACCTCCTGTAGACAGATAATTCAAACAAATAATCATAACATAACATATTCAGAACAGACTCCAGCGAGTATTGTTCCTCTCTCAGTTTCCTAGTATGCTAACTGAATTCCTAACTTAAAGACTGAGTTGAGTTCTGGGGGCATTTCATCAAGTGTCTTGTCACTGACCTTTACTGACAAATTTGCTCTCAGCCAATCAGATGCAAGGATTTCAGTAGCTTATAACAGGTATTGCAACTTGTCATTGATGACAAGTTTTATGAAAAGGTCATGCACTTACATTGTAAAAGGAGCTGCCGGGAAGCAGTTGGGAAAATAGAACTTGGTGTATAAAATTAGGTTTTGGAATGATCAAAACATTAAGAAATTGACTCAATCTCGCTGAAAAGAACATGCACTGCACACAGAAATGGGTATATGGGGCAACACTCATACACACACATGTGGCATGAATGTTCGACCCGAACACTTCCGCTATTTCTCTTCATATTTCGAATATGATGGCATTTGAAGAGCAATCCTTTTCAGGGGACATTTCTCATATGATATTCTTCCAAACTGATATAAAATGAATGAGAAAGCTCACAAATTATTTTTCATCTTTACCAGAACTCAACCTTTTCTTTAAACTTTGAACCTAACACTGTACCTAACCCAAACCCTGATTGTAACATAAAACTCAGCTGCAACCCTAATCCTAAACATGTATCTTTGACGAAATAATGCAAATATCCCAAGAGCAAATGTCGGGTAGAATAAGTGAACAGTGAAACAGTGAAATAAGTGAACAGGAAACTCAGACTGCCTATGCCATCGTATGATTACTTTTATTATCATTTTCATCATATAGCTGAACGATCCTGGAGGAAAAGTGAAGAAAGCAGAAAACCCCCGCTTACATCCACGACACAGCTCCCCATGAACATGAATATTTTAGATTAACCTCGGTATAAACTCCTTGGGACCTTGAAACCTCGTTATATCAGGAATGAAAACCAATAAAATACAATGGAGTGGGACCAGGAAATTTACCTTGTTATAACTAGAGTTTGTTATAAGAGAGTTCTTTATAATGAGGTTCCACTGTATTGTATTTAGTATTTCAAGGGTACAATTAAATAAAAACAGTCTGAGACAACATATACACAAAAGGATTATACACATCTGTAATAAAAAAGACAAAGTAACAGGGATGTCTGATCAGGCAGTACATACAAGAGGTGTTACAATACTAAGATAGCTTATCTCTGGTAATGCCTATAGGCTTTGTACAAGTATTGTTACCTCTTGATCATGCTGTAGTTTCTCTTTCTCTTCCTCCAGTTTGCTTCTCCTTCTAGCAATCTTCTCTTCCTCTCTTTCAACCTCTTTGGTTTGTTTCTCCAGGGCCTTCTTCCTCTCACTCAGTGCTTCACTCACCTGAAGAAGGAAAAATATCAATGAACATTGCGAAAAACAATGAGCCTGATCGGTTAGTCACGGACGGACATTTGACAAATTTTGAAAGTTTGAAGGCCTGTAGAAAATCTGTATTTAATTGCAGAGAGCTATTTTATGTTTCATTATGAAGGGCATCACTGAAGGGGTTGAAATTTGATGACATTTGGTTGCCATGGTCGCCTACTAGAATTATAATCCATGAAATATTCATTGTCACGGATGGAAAAAATGCCTACTTTTAACCGATCAGGCTCCAATACCAAAACAAAGGAGAGTTGCTAAATGCTCTAAAAAAGTTTGTCCTTGAGCCAGTCACTGCTTCTCCCCACCAATGTGGTGAATGGGTACCCAGGAAGGATAGGAACATCAATGTGGTTTGGTCTGCATTGTGTTCTCCTGCAAAATTATGATTGGTTGGAATACTCTCAACGAAGTGTACTCATAACAATATATTTGGCCAATTGGATAAAAATTAAGCCACCATGAAATAATACAGACCATTGTCTGGTTATCTGAAAGGAATGTGGGGGAGGGCAGCATGTACTTTACTCGGATTTTTCTTACTGCTTTCCTGCATCACAAAGTAATCTTACCTCCTTCAATGCTCGCTCCTCATCTTCATGACTAGTGTGAAACACTTCTTTCTTTTGTTCAAACTCCTCTTTCAGCACTTTGAGTGCTGATTTATGTATTTTCACCAGTCTCTCCTTCTCTGCCTCATGCTCCTTCTGCAAGGCTTTCTTCTCATCTTGTTCCTGAAATAAAAAGGGGAGAGAGAGAAAGAGAGAAGGAAAAAGAAGGATAGACAGAGGGGGAGTGAGAGGGAGATATGAAGAGGGTGCGAGTGAGGAAGAGAGATGGAGGGAGAGAGAGACAGAGAGACAGACAGAAAGAGAGAGATAGAGCAGTAAGAGAAAAAGTTACTAGGAAAAACCTCAAAATGAGCTCGAGTAAAAAGAGTCCGGAGCATACACTGGATCCGATGTGGCCCCTTTACACATCCTGGGGTCTGTTGCACAAAGAGTTGCGTTTAAACGCAACTCTTAAAATCAAATGCAAGCCCTGAATGCGCACTTCTGATTGGCTGAAAATAAAGTTGCGTTTGATTTTCCTAAGCTGCGTTCAAATGCAAGTTTTGTACAACAGGCCCCTGATCCTACATTACTGCTGCATTAAAGAGAAGGTTGAGTTCTGGTAAAGGCAAAAAATAATTTCTGAGCTTTCTCATTCCTTTTATGTCAATTTGGAAGAAGAACATAAAAGAAATGTCCCCTGAAAAGGATTGCTCTTTAAATACCCTCATATTCGAAACATGACGAAAAATAGCCAAAGTGTTGGGGCCAAACATTCATAAACATTCATGCTACATGTGCATGCGGTCCCATATGCCCATTTCTGTGTGCAGTGCATGTGCTTTTCAGGGTGATTTGGTCATTTCCTATAATTCTGACAATTCAAAAACCTCACAATATACACCAATTCTTATGTACACAAGATCAACCCTTTCCCAATTGCTTTGAGACAGTTTCTTTCGCAATGTAATCACATGACCAGAACTCAACTTTATCTTTAAGTGTTGATCCCTACAACTTACTGCTTCTTTGAGCTCCCTAGTCATGTCTCTGATCTTCTTCTCATGCTCCTTCCTCATCTTCTCAATCTCCTTCTGGTGCTCCTCCTTCGATGCTTGTTTTCGCTCCTGGAGAACACTATCCATCTAAGCATTCAAGAAACAAAAGGTAATATGGTTTAAGCTTTGATAAAGGTGAAATATAATTAATTTGTGAGCTTTGTAATTTTTCAAAATCATATATGGAAGAACATCACAAAACAATTCACATGTACTACATAATTAAGCTTCCAAATAACTTCAAGACAGTTTTTCTTCTGCAATGCAATCGCTACCATGATTAAAAGCTATACAGAAATGACTAGGATCATATGAACAAAGGAAATCATCAAGATCTAACTCATCTTAAGGCCACCGCACACCTTACGATCGGTCTGCGATCCGATTTGTGAAATAAATCGCTATGGCATTAAATATTGGCATTTAAACAAATCAAATCTATCCTATTCAGCTTCTGAAAAGTAATATGAATACTAAACATAGGGTTTGGGTGAACTGTCAGCTTTCTACAGGGAATAAGGACAAAATTAGTTTCAAATCGTAGGCAGTCGTACGATTTTTGTGACGTCACTACGACTCGGAGCCGATTTGACCATTCCACCCACTAGAGAACTCGGCAAAGGCCATATTATCGATTTTACCATCTGAATGACTATTCAGACCCTCAATCAAAAATGTTTTTCGTTTTTCAATGATTTGTCAAATGATATTACAATTTCTTCTGAAATCGGATCGCAGACCGATCGTAAGGTGTGCGGTGGCCTTTATGGACCTAGAAGTAGACCACAAAAAGCTATTTCCTTGAAATCCACTAGGTATAGATTTGACCTACATATAAACTACACTTAGACATCTTACCCCTGTTTCCATATCTCTAATAGCAGCCTGGTTATCACGACTTAATCTTAGCTTCTCCTCCTCTCTCCTTCTCTCTTCATCCTGAGACTCACGTAAATCAGATAGAATATCATCCATCTCCTATAAAATGAAACAGAAAATACAATTAAATTAACTGAGTGGATTCTTTGTGTAGATAACCTTGCAACACCAACTTTCAAAAAGGTGGATCACTAGTAACAGGGGTGTGAGGGGAGGAAAAAAAGAAAAAAAGATTTTATTTGGAAACTTTGATCTGAACATTGTGCAATACTTGAAAGGAAAAAGGTCAACAAATGGCGTGTCAGGGAAATATGGCTTGTGGCCTGAACATCTTTTGAGGGTTGAATTGGTTTTATTTGTCTAGAATACGAACCCAAATAAGATTTTTTTTTTCCCTGACAGTTCTTCTTTGTTCTGTATTCTGTTTTGCTAGTGACCCAAAATATGCTTCGGCAACATTTGCTTTATCCTGTTCAAAGATATAGTGTTAGGGTTGCAATCTGGTTATGGGTTGTTTAAAGAAAAGGTTGAGTTCCGGGAAAGGTGACAAATAATTTGTGAGCTTTCTCATTCTTATTATATTAGTTTGGAAGAATATCGCAGAAATGTCCCCTGAAAAGGATTGCTCTTCAAGTGCCCTCACATTCGAAATATGACGAGAAATAGCTGAAGTGTTCGGGCCACATGTGTGTGAAGTCCCATATACCCATTTCTGTGTGTACTGTTTGAGCTTTTCAGCAAGATTGGGTTAATATCTCATCATTTTGATGTTTTCCAAAACCTCACAATACACACCAGTTCTCATGTAGACATGATTAACCTTTCCCAATGGCTTTGAGACACTGTCTTTCACAATGTACATGTAATCACATGACCAGGGGAGCGTTTCATCAAGCATTTTGTCAGTGATTTTTACTGACAAATTTGCTCTCAGCCAATCAGATGCAAGGATTTCAGTAGCTTATAACAGTTGTCGGATGAAATATCCGACAACTTCCTTTCATGAAACGCTCCCCAGGGTTGAAGTTAAGACTATTTTGCTACCAACCCTTTTGTGTCTTTGGCTAGCTTCAGTCTTCTTTCTCTCCATCTCCTCATCAAATGTCTTCTTCAGATCATCTAGAGTAGATTGCTGCTCAGATTTCAGCTTTTCTCGCAGCTTCTCTAAATCCTGAGGAAAAGGATGGACATTTTACAATATGGGATTGAAACAAAATGAAACTTTTATGAAATATTGTGCTTTTAACTCTTGCGCAGGTATCAAAGATTTGCGATAGTATCATGCCGTAACATAACTGCATTACAGCTAGCTCTTTATGGAATTTTTGCAGTTGGTAAATATTTCTATTCATGAAAATGGCCATCTTTTATGATTTGCCAAGGTTTCATGCCACAAAGATTTCTGGTTTTACAGCACTGCCCTGTAGGTTAATTTACCTTTTCATGATCCTTCTTCAAATCGGCCATCTTCTCCTCTTGGTAGGACGCTACGTCCTTCTTGATTTTATCCATCACTTTCTTCTTCTCTTCTTCTAGTTTCTCTTCTTCTTTCTCTCTTAGCTCTCTAACTTCATCTCTCAGAGCTTTCAGTGTTTTATCCTTCTCTTCCCTGATAGAAGATAGTAAAAATAAATTGTAAAAATAAAACTGATTATTTCAATTCAATGCAATTTTTATTGGTGATCTAATCATACATATACACTGACAAAAACTCTTAACCATGCATTTTGGGGGAGACAGAGCTTTCTACTTCTCTGGAATTAATTTATCAGGGCCCTGTTTCATAAAACTTGTTATCAATAACAAGTCACAATGACTGTTATAAGCTACTGAAATAAGAGCATTTGATTGGCTGAGAGCAAATTTGTCACAGATTTGTTGCAATTGTTACTGATAACATGTTTTATGAAACAGGCCTCTGGATTGCTAAGTCCCTTTATGTCAAAGCTAAAGACCCTGTTGTGATACACACACACACAAAAGTATTGCTAACAATAGAACAGAACAATGACTATAAAAAAACAGAACTTGAATTTAGAGCAACATTTTAGAACAAGCGCCATGAACGCCCAGTAATGGTGGATACTGGCGCTATACAAAAAGCCATTTTCGTTTCAGAGCCATCATCACACAAATGATATTACAACAAAGGGACCTAATCAATTTGTAAAATTGCATTGAAAAATACAAGTAATAGTATTTTTTTTAGATGAATACCACATTTATGCAAGTGATATCAATGCTACAAGTATACATACTTTAACTGACAACAGGGGGAAGTTTCATCAAGTTTCTTATCAGTGATTTCTACCGACAAATTTTCTCTTCATGTTGCAAGGAATTCAGTAGCTTATAACAGTTATTGCAACTTGTCATTAATGACAAGTTTTATGAAACAGGGCCCTGGTCATGGAATCAAATAATAATCATCTCATTCATTACATGTATATATTCAGGAAGATTAAGTATAAACATGAAAGCCATAGTTACTGAAAAGGAAGCTTCCTATACGCCGTAACTGACCTGATTTTCTCCTCCTCACTCTGTTGTTCTTTCTTGATCTTCTCCTTGAGTTTCCTGAGTGCATCTGATTTTCCTTCCATCAACATAGCTTCTTCCTCTTCCGTCTCCTCCTTTACTCTTTTCCTCAACTCACTATCAAACAAAAGATTAATAATCATAGTGGTTTAATAACTGAGGATAGGAAGGTCTTGGGTTCAAGCCCCGGCACAGCACTAATGTACTATGGCAAGACATTAATTTACATCGCCACTCTCCACCCAGGTGTAGTACAAGAATTAAACATTATCATTATTAATGTTGTCATTAGTACAACTGTCTTCAAATTCACCATACACATGACCTTATATTTTAAAAATTTACATTCAGCAGTGGCAACCCTCCCCCCCCCCCCCCCCCAAGAACAACCACAAAACAAACAAACAAACAAACAGCAGCAACAAACAAAAAGAGGCTAAGGCAAAGTTTGCATCCAAAACTTGAGCAAAAAAGTTGAAGTATATAACGAAACAGATAAAAATGTCAACTTTCATCCAATTGTTAGTGATATTACATAGGGATGTATCCTTAGGGGGAAAAAAAAAGTTTTGACATGTCAAGCATTGTTAACAAACCTAATGCTCTTCTCTTTCTCCTTGTTGAGTGCCTCCTCTTCTTTCTCCTCCTCCTTATGAGCCTCCTCCTTGATCTGTCTGAGATTATCCTCCTTGTCTTCAAGTAGCTCAAGCTTCGCATCCTCAAGCTCTTTCTCCAAACGCTCCCTCATGAGCTTCAGAGACTTCTCCTGCTCCCTCCTTAGTTCGATCTCTTCTGCTTCTAGCTCCTTGTCAAACTCTCTCTTCATCTCCTCTCTCCTGAAAATAAAACACAAAATTAGATAGCATAGATAGATGTATAGATAGCACTGTAATCAAGGGGAAAAAACCCACTAAGTTATTTATACATGTACAGATAAAGCTCCATGATCAGCCTCCCAGATTTTTTCTGCTTCTTCCTCTACATGGGGTTCCTAATCTGCTTTCAGCTCCTTGTCAAGCTCTCTCTTCATCTCCTCTCTCCTGAAGAGAAAATGCAAAAATAGATAGCACTGTAATCAAGAAAAAAAAAAACACCTCACTAAGTTCATTTTATAAATTAAGCTCCATGATCTGCTCCTTCCTCAACATCAAGTTCCTAAGCTGCTTCTAGCTCCTAGTCAAGCTCTCTCATCATCTCCGCTCTCCTGAAAAAAATGTTACCTCTTAGGTCGTGATCAAATGTAAATTTATCATTTAAAATTACTTTATGAAATAGTCTCAGACTTGTAGGCAACAGGGTAAGCATGAAAAACATGCATCAAGCTCCTTCTCCAGATGCTCCCTTATCAGTTTGAGAGACTCTTCCTGCTCCTTCCACAGTTTGGTGTCCTCCGCTTCTAGCTCCTTCTCTAGCTCCTTCTCTAGCTCCTTCTCTAGCTCCTTCTCTAGCTCCTTCTCTACCTCTCTCTTCATATCCTCTCTCCTGAAAAGATGACATGATGCAAATTAGTCTTAGTGGGAAAGAGGCCACTGTAATGAAGGAAAAAAAAAAATAATCAAAGAAACCACCAAGCTCCTTGGACCTCCAGACCTCACTCATCAGTTTGAAAGTCTTCTCCACCTCCTCTCTCCTGCAAAAAATTAGTCAAGTTTCATATTAACCCCTCTTGTGATGTCTTCTTACAACACTTTATACAAAGTAAAGCACAACAGCAAACTCATAACACACACAAAATTATTGTAGCATAACAATGGGTAGATACTTGTATGAATTTTATCACAAAGATAGTATGCCTACCTTGACTGTAAATTCTCCTCCATGCTAGCTTTGAGTTTCTCTTCTTCCTCTTTAGCTTCCCTATGCAGTTTTTCAGTGTCAAGCTTGGGAAGGACACCAGCTGACGACGGTGCTATGGATCCAATCGCAGGCATGGTGCTGCCCATCTGACAGAAAGAAAAGCAAAGACCAACTCAAAATAACATAACATTCTATGAAATGAACAAGAAAAGCAAAGACCAACTCAAAATAACATAACATTCTATGAAATGAACAAGTAACAAAAATTTCAAGAAACTTACATCCGCAAACATGTTTTCATTTTCAACAGGAAAATACAATAATAGACCTATTTTCTTATCCAAATAAATATTGAGGAAAAAGCTTAAACTAATGTCTCCTTACGTTTTGTATTCAGGTGGAAGACTTGTATCAGCGGTGGCATAAAGTAGGTTCAGGCATTGAGGATGCACTGGTATCATACTAGGTGTATGAAATGCAAAGTTTACAATGCCAACGACTAGGGGGGGGGGGGGTAGCGAGAGGGGGTCCTTTCATCTCATATTCCATTTCTCCCCCTCCCTTTTCTTTCTTTCTTTCTTTTTTTGCCATTCAATTAGCCACTGTGTAATAGTAACAATGGTTTCTATTTACCTTTGATCCTGAGAAGCCTAGGTCAGGTACTCTAGGGCTGTCTAGGGAAGACTCTAGGGATAGGGGAGGTCTGGAGGATGGTCCTTTCTCAGCTTCTTTCTTGGAACTCTTCAAGAACTGTCAAAAGAAAGTCAAGAAATTCAATAAATTTGTCTGACCAATTTCAAGAAATTCACCAAGATTTGTCATCTTTTACAAAGAGTGTTTTCTTTTCTTTGGAAACTAACAATGATTTCTTTTCAGAACTATTCTGAAAGAACACCATAGTTCCTTGAACTATTTGAACTGAAAGAAAGAATCAACAACAGTCCTTTAAAGGACTCATCCTAAATGGCCTTATACATTACCTTCTTACATGTACCTTCTTACCATGAAAACCAAGGACAGTTTACTCAAGAACCAAATTCATACATTTGTAAATATGAAAATTTTGTGAAAACTTGTATGCATATTTTTTTCTGTTTGAAATGATCCGTTTGGACTGCTAACTGACTGGAAACACAACATGTGGGTATACTAAAAACTTAAGAGCAGGAAAACTTACCCTAGATTTAGGAGGATCAGGACTGGTTGCTGGCATCAGACTATCGGCATCCATTAGACCAAGACGCTTGGAAAGGTTTGCATCAATACCAAAATCCTGATATTTTGGGTAAAAAAAAAAAACGTCAAAAGCTTACAATTTTTAGAAAAGTGTCATGTACCGGTATAAACCCTAGTAATACATCGTTTGCTTTATCTTGACATGTCTCATATCCTTCACATTCTGAAGCCTTGGCGGTTTAATACTTCAGACATCCCTAAAAATATTCTGGTAATTGAGAGGGGAGGGGGTTAATCTTGCTCTTAAACACATAGGCCCGTATTCTGAACTCTGGTCTAACTTAAACTGCAGTCTAAGTGTGATTTAAACCTAGTCTAAACCTGCCCTTTAAACCGGAGTTTCAGAAAATCACATTCTGAACTTAAACTCCAATCTAAGTGTGGTTTGACTTCGTAAGAAAATCTAGACTGGACTTGTCGGAGAAGTCGGTTTTGATTAAAATTGTTGGTTAAACTTAGATTGGAGTTAAGAATATGGGCCATATAATCTTGGGTTCTCATACGGAATTTGACATCTTTCTGGTAGTCACCCAATAACAAACGTTATAAATTAACGGTAGACTTCACATTTACAACGTACAGGTCTTACTTAAAGGGCATCCCATTCACAATACTCTGACAAGAGCCCCTGCTAGCGAAATTAATCAGACTAAGTTCTTCACTTGATTCATACTTTAAAACACCCCGATCTCTAGTAGGCACTGCTTCAAACAATCCTGAAAGGGATGATAGCTCACTAGCAATTTTAATTGTTGCTGATTAAATGGAAACGTAAGGATCTTACAGTGATGCATTGCACATAAATACCCAAGAAGTTTGCAAGTTAAATAGCCCAGTCTGAATAGGGTTAATCATATATAAATTTACTGGAATTAGAAGTCTACTCAAGCACACAAGATGCTTGCAAACAAACCAAATGATTTGAGTAAAACTCTTACCACATTGACATCATCTTCATCACTATCATCATCAGAGGGCTGGAGATGCTTCAGAGCTGGCTCACTTGCTTCTGATTCCTACAATCACCGACAAAACAAACATATATTTATCACTGGAATATGAATTACCATCTCTTCTATACTGTTCCCTTTAAATTATGATAACTGTTACGGTAACATTCCCTCATATCATGTTGCACATGTAGTGTAGTTTAAGATATTACTTAATACTTTGTGTTGTAGTTACATTTCACATTTTACAAAGTTTCTTATGGAAATAACAGGTAAATACCTAGACTATCACAAGCATCAGAACCTGGAGGATACTGATGCTACATGAATATCCATATCATTATAATTATTAATGTTATCATGGTTATTAATTTGTTTTAGGCAATTATAAGATTAGAAAGACAGAGAGTAATGAAAAATTAATACCTCATATCCAAGCTGACCAATATCTTGAAGGTCAAGATCAAGATTTAATCTTGGTGTTGGCTCCTGTAAAAAAAAAAAAAAAAACAGAGAGAGAGAAACAAAGAAAGAAGAAAATAATGATAAATTTACTGAAATACATGTACATGTATATTGAGAATTTATGTACAAGCCCATTTTCACTACAAATATTTCTGTCTGAAAAAGGAGGAAAAAAGAAATCACCCCAAAATGCATAAATGCTACATTGAGAACCTACATGTATTCAACTTTTCTCAACTTAACAAGTCTCCTGAATACTTGCATGATAAAGGTATAGCTGGTGTATATATGATCATGTACAATATTTTAATATGGCTCAAGTGCGGTATAACGATTTAGAAAGTTTCAAATCATTTTTTCCAGCAGGGCTTTATCAGTTGAAATCATCACTAATCTAGCCTCTTCATAACATATCCAGCTCTGCTCAAGTTTGTTTTTCAGAAGAACCTTTCACATATTTCATACACATATAAGTATAAACAATAAAAGGTACTAGAAAATAGCATTATTGACTTACATCTTCTGAAAAGTCTGGTAACATTTGTATATTCTCTTCCCTGTTACCAGTTACGGACAATGGCTTGCTGTCCAGTGATTTCTTTAAAAATCCTGTGTCTTTCTTCTGGAGAATAAAAACAAAATAGTTTTGATCCAATATAATTTTGCATTCTGCTCATAAAATGAAAAATCGTTAACACAATACACTGAGTCTCTGGTGAGTTTTGCAATTTAAACTGGTAAATATTAGGGTGTAATCTTTCCATGAAAGAATCTCAAGGAACTAGATCCAGTTTACTCTGATTAAGGAGAGGTCATTCACACTCCATCTACAACCTTTCAAAATCTTCGAACGTAACAGAATGGATCTAAAATAGATGGAGAATGAAAATACTATTACTATATATGCCTTTGTTTTTTTGAGTTGGATGAACATAGTGTGATGTGGTGATAAAAACCATTGAAGTATGTCACAGGAAGATTTTCTGTGAAGTAAAGCTTTGGGCATTAGGCCTTCATCACTATCTGTGTGAAGAACCTTGAATATCATACAGCACAGATTAAATGGCAGGATGTCCCTCGAGTGGTATGAATGCCTTTGCGGCCACCCTCGATACACACATTATGTGAATTCTACTAAATCTACTGTGAGTAAATTGTGACTCAATGCACACAGGAACTTACCCCTGATGTAGACCCTAGGGTGCTGCCTGGGTCTTGGAGCGTCCCTAAGGTACCCAGATGACCAGTGCCCTTCAGACTGCCAAGAGATGATCCTAGAGTACTGTCCTTCAAGGGCCCAAGAGACTATCAAAACAAGCACAAGAGAAAGAGAATAAGATAGAAAGAGATAGAGAGAGAAAGAGAGAGAAAGAGAGAGGGAGAGAGAAGAGAGAAAAAATGGGGGGGGGGGGATGAGAGCGAGGGAAAGAGAAAGACAAAAACTTACATGTGAATTAATATACAGTATACATTCCTAAAGAAATCTGAAATTTCCATAGGTATTAGAATGATTGATACAAATTCAAATAATTTCAATAAATGTCTATAAAATACATCCTAAGTACACTCGAAAGAATTTAAATACAAGTTCAGGCTATCTCAAAGCCAATCTCACTGAGAACCCATGAAGACAGTATTCATCGGTTGGTCTCATTAACAGAGATTCCTTTGTCAGGTTTATCCATACATCTTCAAGTAGAAAGATTTCCTTCACTTACAGATGAAGGGCCTTGATTTTTCTTTCCTCCATCTTTCTTCTCCTTCTTCTCCTTCTTCTTTTTCCCCTCCTTCTTTCCAGACCCCGTCCCTCCTCCTCCTGTGGCTTTGGGCTTCTCCCTCTCCTCCTGCACCATCTTCCGGTAGAACTCATCACAAGGATGGTCCCACGTACTCTCACCGCTGGTGAAGTTGAAATAGTAGATGTCCCCTCCAGATGTATCTTGACTGCAATACAAAATCCATCAAAATCTATGGATAAACACTTAACAAGATAATCAGCTTATGGCTCTTTTTCCCCCTCAACAATTTCCCTGAAAAAAACACTCCAATATTCATGAAATTAGAATGAGGCCCTCAACCTCCAACCGAGAGCCGATGTTCATGGGAAATGTCAATGTCAGAAAATTTAGTCCCCTTCCCCTCCTCCCCTTTTAGACAATCCTGGTTCCACCTCCGGATAATGCTACATACATTTACGTATACACCAACAAAATGTTTTTCATTATTAGTAATTGCTAAAATTTACATAAAAACCCCATATAAAATTGACTTTTGCTGCCCATTTTGCTCTGTTATATACATGTACAGACGACACATGATTAAAAGTGGTATGGTTTTCCCTAAAACCGTCACTAATCTGTTTCTCTCATATTTCTGCTTTTATCAGGGTAGCTTTCCCCTTTAAAATGAAAGCATAGATGATGTTGTTACCATGGTTTCCAATCAGCTGGCAGGGGTGCACTGATGCCCTCCCTGGCAATCCACATCAAGTGAGGCTCCGTCTCTGGGTCTATACCAATCACTGTGGTAGCATACTCTAGGATCTCTGCAAATCAAAACACAAATTCATCACATCACAATCGCTCTTTTTTTCTTTTTCTATAACCTAGTTGTGGTTACAATTTAACATTTTGATATGGTCATGAAAACAGTTGAATAGTTTATCAATTTAGGTTAGAATGTAAGAACAAAATTATCCCTGAAAGTTTTCAGAAGAAAACAAATTTCAAAGGAAATGTTCATTTTCAATAATAAAAGGGTTCTATTCACACTGCCATACGAATATAATCATATTATCACAACAAATGCAGGAGTAATTCTCCGTATCGCATATAGCTCTCCGAATCCGAACGCATGCGGCGCTCTAATTTTTGGGCATGTGATTGCTGGCAACTGAGCTTCCGGGTCCGGCCGGAGCGTCATTGACAATGTGTTAGAAGACGTGGTCAGCCTAGCAAAAACTCCCTTTTGTTCCTAATCTAGCAAATAATCGTGTTTTTATACAGTTGATATTTAAATGGGATTCTTCTGTGAAGCCACCCAATCATGTTGAGCCGAAGATGCAAAACGTGTTTTCAGTAGAACAATCACGCACGAAAAAAGCAAGGAAATATCAGTGTACCCTCACTATAGCTATAGACTGGAACCGGAAATATATGTGCCAACATCGTTGTCCCCGATATCGGCATCGGGAGCTGATATCGGCTATATGCGATAGGGAGAATTATGAGGCAATCTTATATCTTTGTCATAATGATGTATTATTATTTTTCATAATATTTAAAACTTATTTTTCAACACTTATTTTGAAAAGTTGAATATTACCTCTAACTTAATTCCTTAAAAACCCAATACATGTTAGCAGGTTCAAAGGTTAATAAACGGTTTCAAATGTGAATGAAAGCATACATACAACATGTATAAGTATGGAAAGATCTAAACAGAGGACTTGAATAATAATACTGATCGTCCACTAACATTGGAGATTATACCTCCTCAAATTTACATGCTCATGACTGATTTCAATTATATGAACGATGCATTCTAAGTTCTAACCACTTACCTTAAAGCTAATCTTATGTTAAGGGAATTCCAAAAAATTTCCAGTCTGAGAGAAACATTGATGACACTTCCCATTAAGTTCAGGATTTGAGAAAGGGTTAGATTCATGGGTAGTATTCTGAAAATTATTTCATCATCAGTTTAGTGAACTGATTTGAATTGTCTCAATAAATTTCAATTCATGCCGCACCATTACTTAATGACTGTGCAAAGATGGCTGTATACATTGAGGACATCTATGCAAACACAAATGAAAAGCTGAAAAATGCAAAAATTATATCACAATGATAAAGTAATATTCAGAATACTATTCGAGGATCTATTAGACCAATGGACCATTATGACCAATCAAACATTAGATTATAGGGTCCACTTTGCGTGTGTATGAGATAATTACCTGCTTCTGTGGGTTGATAATTCTCATCATAATCCTCTTCGAGGATTAGCTGATCTCCCATCATCTTGATCTCCTTTCCTTTAGATCACTCCATCTGTGAAGGAGAGAAGCAAAAATGGGTGATGAATTAAAACACTTCAGCACTGAGCAGAAGGGGCACACAGCCAGAATGGGAGACCATCTCTATTGTTGGAGACTTTTGGCAACATTTTTGGTGACCTATTTGGGTCTCCCATTTAGAAGACCAAGGGTGCTAAAACTGCTAATTCTGAAAATTATTGTAACTTTTCTTGTAACTTTTCTTGTATCTTCTGGAGATAACACTGTGCTAATATTGTTGTAAGTTGGTATTCTGAAAATTGTTTTAGCGGGATATTATCTCACTAAGTACCGCCTTTATATTGTCTTTGACACACCCATTTTTTGACACTTTGCAAATCAAGATGGATTTTATGTAGGTAGGTCAACCAATAACTAGGAGCACGGTACACCCCTTAAATGTCAAAACATGAGGATGCACTTTGTTTTATATATATGCGCCATGAACTATTGGACTGCAATTAATTAACAAAATGGCTCACCCTCTTCCGCTCGAATCAAGTCACATATTTGATGTAAAATCATGGAATCCCACCTCTAATTTCTGCAACATTTCTCCTCTATGAGATCTTGAATCACACACAGTCTCCATCTTGCTATTTGAGCATACAATGTTTGCTTTCTAAGCTAGAAAAATTGCTGACATCATGAGATACAACAGCTTCTAGCTGCTGTTGTAAGTTGTAAGTTTTGTTGTAATTACCATGGAAGATAAGATACAACAAAACATACAATCATGTCAGCAGTAGTGGATTTAGGGGGGGGGGCATCCCAGCCCATGCCCCCCCCCCTGAAAGAAAAGTATGCATTGTGCCCTCCTTTTAGAATGGAAAACCTTTCATTTTTTTGCTTACTTGTCAGAGAATCCTCCCCCCCCCCTCCCTGAGCGACTTTTGGAGGGCTGGTGAGACCCCAAATACGGATCTCCCTCCGAGCAGTTTCCCAAAGTTGACAATCCTGCATTTGTGTGCCCCCCCATACAAAATCCTGGATACACCCCTGCATGTCAGCATACTACTTATTTCATATCATCTTCAGGGCACATATGTAAATTAGGATTATGTGCAGAGTAAACAAAGATAACAACAAAACTTACAACAAAATTTAGACCTACAACAATTTTCAGAATACCAATTTCGTTATAATGGTGAAGATACAATATTAGAAATAAAACAGTTTTTAGAATACATCCCCAATTTTCTGTTTACATTTGCTGCAAAAGGATTACGGTATCTCAGCTCAAAATGAAAATGTGATAAGCAGATTCCTCATGAAAAAGTATCCATTTTGACAGTCTGCAGCTTTAAAAATTCATCGTTTACTACTAATGTTTTCATACTTTTTTGTTATGACCCACACACAAAACAAATGGACTTCTGACCTCAGTGAGGCAAAAATCTGGCTTGGAGAAACTGGCTTATTGTTGGTATTATTTCTTTTGTCCTTTTGTGAGCTACATGTAAGTCTCCAATATGGGAGACCGTCTCGCAAATAGGAAACAGTCTCCCATATTAGCCGTGCGCCTCTACTGTTGAGTGGTGAATTTCTTTGAAAGTTAAGAAATCATACATCACCAAGAACTTGGCACAGGAACAAACTTGGTCTATATTGCACACATGAAACATCCGCCTCTGCATCATTTTCATGTGCATGCAATAATCATTATTTAATAATTAATAATAATTAATTAATATTGCAGAGAGTTTTTGAAATAATGATGGCAGGATTTGGAACTAACAAGTTAGAGCTAGATTCTACTTTTCTAGGGTCTACTAGCTATGAGAATGATGCCATTTTATTGCCAAAAAAAATGCCATGGATGTCTTATTGAGACCTGTACATCACCCGCATACACGAAAAAACGGATAAAAAGGGTACTTTTTCAGCATTAGGCGCGTAACCTGGCTTGCGCGTTTCGGTTATCAAAAACAGCAAAAATTAAGAAAAAGGGTATTAAATTCAGAGGTTATAAGAAGATCAGCGGAAATCACCAGGTAATGTACCCTGTATGTGTGATATGTGATATATTATGATGCCATGTATTTTAAAGTAATTTTGCAATGCAAACAATGGACAGGCCGCACACTGGCATCACCGGCATCGCAGCATCTACTCTAGTGATAATGTCACAAAAATAAAGAAAATTTACTCATTCTTTTTGGCAAGCGTAAATTATAATCTCGTTGCTCAGTCACATCAAAAGTTTGTAGCACTGAACATGTCTATCTGCACGTATTTGCAGGGTGTGCAGTTTTAGGACCCCTGACCATTCCCCATGGAAATCACGTATGTTTGAGCTGCTCACTTTGAGAGTGGGGGCCATTTTGAAAGGATCCAGGGTAACTCGGCACTACGCTAGGGCCTATTTCGCACTCAGCGCAAAGTCAAGTTAGCCAAGAGAGCTGGAATGATCGCAAATACTTATAAGAATTTTTACATTGAGTGATCTTTAAAACCAACAATTTTCAGGATAAGTTGATTATAAAGTGTAAAATAGTTACTGGGGATATAATGATAAAATTTTATGAGATTTAACTCTACAAAACATAAAAAGCAAGACTTTATTGAAGGTCTGTTGTGAAGCTGCGCGATGCCGAGTCTGCACTGCGGCTGAGCAACACCGACCCCCCCCCCCCTATTATGTAAGGGTACTGGCGAGTGAAAAATCGGGGGGGGGGGGTTGCTTCTAGTGTCGAGATCGGCAAGAAGTGCTGGTTGTGAAAACAGTTTGTCTTTTGTAGCCATATAAATCTTATACCCCTTGCCAAACACGGTCCATGTGATAGACAATACTTCAGGAAGAAAGGTATAAGAAATGATTTAAAAGGAAAAAATGCATAATGAAACTTTATGAATAATTTGAATATTTTTCAAGAGGAAACTGGAAAGTTAACCTGTAAATGGAGCTTAGACTGTTATTAATGGGATTTTCCTAGAGTTTGAGTGAATGTCGGTAACTATCTAAGCTACATATGAATGACTTCTACCTGAAAATTCATTCAAATGATTTTATATCCTCAAACATCTGGTCCGAAACAAGTCTGGAAAGCAAATATTCATGCGTCCCCTGTTTAAAAATGTTGCAGCCCATGAAGCGCCTACTCGTTGTGTAGTTAACGAACATACGTGAAATGACACGATTGCCAAGGTCAAGGAACATGAAGAAGGCCTGGGGGGTGTTTCATAAAGCTGTTCGTAAAGTTACGCATGACTTCACGAATGACTTAAATACATGCATGACAAGCCAAATGGGATGCTCGATCATTTTTAACTGCATCAACTAAAGTTGAACTATGCAGATGCAGAAAATAACATAACAAACATTTTAATGCAAAGTACCGGTATATTTTTTGACATTATTTGATTGAAGTTATTGGAAATACAGTCACGCTTTGTCTTGTTAAAACATCAGGAAATACTTTGGGCATCCTATCTGGCACTTCATATTCAAGCATGTCAAGTCGTTCGTAAAGTCATGCGTAACTTTACGAACAGATAAATGAAACACCCCCTGATGTGACAAGGCCGAGTCACTGAGCATGCTGAGTGTCGTTTCTTGTGAAAATGGCGTTATTCTTGGCATCTTGCTCTAATTTTGATGAGATTTTTTGCAAACTTACATTTGTTACAAAGTTATATCATGTAGACCTCTATATCACTTAGACTATCAGGAATAATATGAAATTGAGCTTTAGAGGAATATTAAACAAATTCTTGTTCATTTTCAGGACAAAATCTTAGGTGCGCAGATATAGGGCTCCCCACTCACACTTATGCGAGGTTATTGGAGATTGGGGCTCTCCATCATCATAATTGCCCGTTGATCAGGCCCAGTCCCACACGTTCAAAAACAAATTACACTTTACAAAAATTACAGCTTTTTCGTAAATTTCGATGCAATTTGAGAGTCAATTACCCCAAAAGCATGAATCTTAGAAGGAAATAAACTATTGAGTATGGAATATCACTTTTTAAGCATTGCAAAATACTAATTTATAATCGTAAACTTACCAGAGAAAACCTTAATCGTCAATTTTCTGATCATGAAAATTTGAGTTCGCAACTGTCTCTGCGCGTTGTTTACGTTTCCATTTTTTAAATGTCAACCTCCTTTCCAGTTTTTTCTTCACGCATCAATAATCCCGGTTATGGATCGGATCGATCGCGATCGCGCACTAGTTAGTCTCCAAGCATAAAGATGTGCCATGGTCCAGTGGTTTAATTAAGGCGAGGATCGGGCGTTCGATCCCCGGCACGGTACTTATGCCTAAGCTTGAGCAAGGCATTTTATCTACATTGCTCTTTTATCGTACATCAAATAAATGAAGTGCTATAGGGATAATTGATACCAGCGTGTGTGTGTTATTAAAAAAAAGAAAAAGACAAAGAAAAAAAAAAAAAAAGAACAGACCCTAATTTGACACTTTATCTGAAAATTATTTTGTCTGTAAAGGGAGAAGCCAAGCCTAGCCCAGCTACCTACTGGTCGTGTCAAGAGCAGCTATATAGTACATGGCCTATGGTAATCTTATAGTGCAGACACTAGCTCTTTTACGACTGACCAGGGTTTGTGCCTCGAAACTAATCGCGCACCCCCTACCTCCATTCCAGCCGAAAGTATTGCTCTGCAACAATGATAACAAAACCAAGAGACCTACAAAATGAGATTCGCTCTTATTCAGTTTGAACATTTTTCAAAGCTACATGTATTACATCATTTTGAAGAGAATTCTAGAATGTTTCCCTTTCATCAAAAGTTTCCTACACTGATAGGATGTGCCTTAATTGCTTTCACCAATATATGTTTGGGAAATAGGCCTGTTTATTTTACATTGGATATAGATTTTGATGAATTTCACGGGGAATTTCATCGAGTACCTAGATACAGTTGTCCAATTACTCACCCTAATGCAGGAGCTAGTTGTATTTGAATATCTATTCTCTCTGTCTCATTACCATTATTTGTGTGTGTCTTGATCAGACTCTCCGTTCTCTCACATGCATTTATCTCTATTCTCGCTCTCTCCCTCGCTCTCTCCCTCGCTCTCTCCCGTGTACTATTTCCACATCCTAGCTCCTACACTTTTTTTGATCAGTCATTTTCATTAACTTATAATCTCACACATTAACTTCTTTTCAGACCTTTACGTTAGCTTAGTGAAACACATGGTGCATAAAAATGCCAGAAAGACGCATGAGAGGAAAACTGCTGGTTCAATTTTGTCTCTGCTTCTAAAACTAGAATCAGACATTTCTGACTAATAGTTTTCATATCATTTTGCTCAAAAGTGTTACAAAAAAATAAGAGGTAAATACTAATTCTACATCCTAATATTTTGGTTCTGCATCTATCAAAATAAAATGTTGAATGTGAATAATTTTGTCATATGCTTTTCTACGTACGCGCCACAACGTTTCGCTAAGCTACCTCTATTACTTCTATTTGCTCTGAATTACTTTTATGCTCATGACTTTTTATCATATAGTAGCAAATTCTTAGAATGGTTGATTAATGGCATAAGTTATGAACATATACACCATGTTAATCAGTTACACAATTTATTTTGGACTTAAATAAGAAAAAATGTATTCATTTGGGTGGCAGAAGTATGCACAAAAAAGCATAATGAAAAGAAGAAAAAAGCAATTCATATACAATTATATATTTTTATTGGTACAATAAATTGAAATACCTAGTGTATGAAAGATTTGTTAGGTAATATGATATCATAATGACATAAAATTGCATAGTAAATTTAATCAGTGGAAACATACAAGATAAATATATATACTGCCCTCAGGCGCGGCGGAATGTCGGGCTTGGACAATGGAAGTGGGGGGGGGACCTTTTGTTTGGAGGACAAAAGGTGCCCCCCCCATTTTCCATTGTCCGAGCCCGACGTTCCGCCGCCTCTGACTGTCCATGTTAAATATATACTTGCTACGTCAATATGTGTAAAGTAAATGCATATTATCAACTTTGACTTCATCATAATACTAAAAAATTGATAGCTGCAGAGAGTGCAGCAGTATTCATAAATACAACTATGATCAAATCACTCTCACATGATGGAAATTCAATGCACGTATGCAACTTTCAATATAATTTCTATATCTTTATTTGAACAAAATATTAAGGACAAAACCACCAATACTGGCAAGTTGATCATAAAACTACACGTACAAAGATTTTTGCTAACGATAACAATTTGTAACGAAATTATAAGAAAAGTGATGTATCAATACTTTACAGGATGTACTACATGTACAAAAACCTGTGAAGGTTTCCCAATTTAGATATTGCATGAAACAGTAAACCTGCACCGGGCATGTTGGCTCAGTTGGTTAGAGCGCCCGCCTCATGAACGGGAAGTCGTGGGTTCGAACCCCGGCCGAGTCATACCAAAGACTTAAAAAATGAGACCTTCTGCCTCCTAGCCAGGCGCTCGGCATATTAGAATGGAGAAGGGTAATAATAACATATTATGTTATGCAGGGCCCACTGGAAGAGCAGTTTGATGACTGAAGTGGCTACCCTGGGTAAATAAAACATTATTATTATTATTATTATTATTATAAAGATCACCTGTCAATATAATACAGACCACAATTTTGGTTTATATTAGCTTGAAAAAGTGTTCTCATTGAAACAGTACTCTCTTTGAAACATGTGTTAAAGACCACTTTCTTAGTCTCACTTAAGCAGTCTTTCTATACAGGTTTCACTGTATAAATGTAACTCACTAATGATAGGCAAGATAATAATATTAAACATCATGCGACATTACTATAATGTATTCATTCCCATTTTTTCCTTTGTTTTGCTCATCATTTTTGTGCAGATCATACTGTCATGACGATATTTCCAAATTTAGTGAAGTATCAGCGATGTTTTTCATGGTGGAGAAACTGAATTATAGTTAGTTTTTCAGGGTTACACCATGTAATCTTTCAAGGAATAAGAGCCCTGAAAAGGGCTGGTGAGCTCTGCTAAGAGCTCTGTGGTTCTCAACGTTTCAATCAGTATGCTCTGACCGTCATCAGGAGAAAATTTTCAAATTCAAATTTATTCACTATAACATGGTCTATTTCCTAATGAAATTCCCTGAATGAAAAGAATTATACTATAGAACAGAACAATAAGCATCTTTTATCATTACAGAGTCTATACATATTGGACAGAAAGAGATTATTTCTACAACAATAAATACAAGATAAAGACAAATAAAACACAAACATATACATTAAAATTAACTATGGCATACCAAATGTCTTATAGGCAATGTATACCATTTAGCAACCTTTCTATCCCTTTCACAACAAAGGTTAACAAATGCATCTTCAAAACTAATTTTCAGTCTTGAAGTTTCAGCACCTTCAAGTGGAGCAACTACGCTGAGCTGGGCTGGGTCATAATCCAAAGCTCTGTGGAAGCGCAGAGAGACGTTGATGAATGCACTATGAAAGAACCGAGTATTATGTATGAATCTCTGTTCATCATGTACAACAATACCTTTTTAAAAAATTAACTCTTCAATATCAAATTAGAGTGTATTGCAATAACTGCCAACCCTCCATAGGAAAAATTAGGAATACATGTACAGTGTACTGAGTATGTTTTCAAACAGAAGTTTTCATTAACCCTCTCATGACAGGAATTTATCAAGAGCTAAATTGATCACATTTTGTTCTTCAAATTGGCAACAATAATATCTTTCTTTTAGTGCTACATGGTTCGAATAAAATTTTATGTCTTTGAAAACAATATACATGGTTCGAAACTTTGTCGAAAAGGAGAATTTTTTTTGATAAAACACAATGATTTTGAATCTCTCAATGTGTTGCCAATTTAAGGATTTTAAAGCTTATTCTCGTTTTTCAAATTCCTGGCATCAAACACAATATGGTCATGCCAAAAATATTGACACAGTGTGTGCAGAAATTTTTGCTCTTTCTACTCTGCATCTGGTATAATATTTAGAGCTCTTAATCAAAAGTTATTGAGCCAAACCACAAAGTGTGGTCAATTGTCTTGAAAGGGTTAAAAAAGAGAGGAATCTAGGGCTCGTAACATTAGTTTGAAGGCCCGCAAAATAGGAATGGTTGGCAGGTATGGTATTGCAATCACTTCACCTTAATTTGAAGCAAACTCTTGATTTGAAATCTATACACTAATTACATTTTTCTGTAGCCTACCCTACACTTTCATATGAATGAGAAAGTCAAAGATCATAACGCTAATGGAATCTTAAACTAATTCACTCTATTCATCCTACATAGTGATTACTGAATGTGCATGATTTGTCTCTTTTTTTCTTCAAGTCAACGGAGGGTGCAGCATATTGTGCAATTACATTTTGTTTTAAAATTTACACCCCAAATAAAAAACCAAGTAATGTAGGCAAAAAGAAAAATGACTGAAAAGTGTCTTTTTAAAACCGGAGGTGCACTGAAAATGAATTTTCAAGGAAAATAAGCATTCAAATCATAACTTTGATACCACACAGGCATATGCAAAATTATTATCTTCCCTTACAAGTTGGCAAATGTTGCTGTTAACTGTTGCAATATTTTCAACATTAATTGATATATTACCATTTTAAATACATGATTCTATGTAGTGAGAAACAGTTAAAGAAAACAGAACAAGAAAATAAAAAAGTAATTGTTGCCAATTTGGAAATTAGGAATAGCTGATACCTTCAGCCTATACAAAACCACTGTTCATGATGAGTTAAGAACACAGGTGCATTGCAGTAAAAAGACCTGATATTGGATCAATACTGATAGACTACCACTTTAGAAATAAAGCAACACTATTGCAAATTTGAAGAGGAAAAGTCGATTACTTCGGCCTATACAAAATCTTTGGTCACAATGAGTTAATAACACGAGTGCATCGATGTAGTAGTAGGACCTGTCTTGGTTGGATTATCCTGTACTGGCCTGATGACATTCAATACTGATAGATTCAGTATCTCTTTCAGGGGCGGATCCAAAGGGTGGGGGCGAATAGGCAGTGCCCCCCTTTACAAAATCCTGGATCCGCTCCTGTCTTTGGAAGAGAGCAGCTGATAAATGGGAAGATCACTGCTAATCACCAGATGGACTTTTGAGGCAGGTACGTCTGTATGAGAGACAAATTAGAGAAACAATAAAATATGATGGAAGAAAAGACGGAGGTAGAGGGAGTGAGAGAGAAAGAGAGAAAGAGAGAAAGAAAGAAAGAAAGAAGAAGTGATGTGACGAGAGATTGAAAGAGAGAGAAAAGAAAGAGGATGGAGAGAGATGGAAGAAAAGATGAGGAGAGAGAGAGAGAGAGAGAGAGGGGGAGGTACAGGGAGTGAGAAAGAGAGAAATAAAGAAAGATAGAAGAAGTGATGTGATGAGAGATGGAAAAATAAAGAGGATGGAGAGAGAGAGATGGAAAAATAAAGAGGAGAGAGAGAGGGAGGGAGGTAGAGGGAGTGAGAGAAAGAAAGAAAGAAGTGATGTGATGAGAGATGGAGAGAGAGAGAGAGATAGAGAGAAAAAAAGAGGATGGACAGAGAGAGAGAGAAAGAAGAGAGAGAGAGAGAGAGAGAGAGAGAGAGAGAGAGAGAGATGGTGAAGGTGGAGGGAGAGAGGAACAGGGGTGCTAAACGTTCAAGTTAAAAACTCCAAATGAAGGTTTGTATTTACTTTGTAATGCACTTCAGTTATACTTACTCTGCTTCTATATCCTCGGCGGCAAAGTCTATCTAGGAATATCAATGGTGTATTGTACCATACAAGTTATGGGATTTGCATCCATGCCACATCACTGTCCTTTGGAAAGATATCAATTCTACGTTTGCCAAACTAGACCAAAGTGAGGTAAATGGGTAGCGGACCAGCGGTAGAAATAAATTCTTTGAATATCCCAACTGGGGGCAGTGAGGCTAAAGCCAGGGCAATATATTTCATGAGCCTATGAAAAGGAAATTACATGAATGCTGCAATATAACTACATGTAATTGATGTTATTACACTGTACACTTTAATATATTTTCTGTCATTGCCTTTAAATATATAATGCTCCTTGAAGCAAAAAAAGTAATATGAATCAAACAGAAAGCCGGACTTAACAAAAACTTTGAAAAAAACAACTTACAAATAATCATTGGCTCGTTGCAACTCTGCAATCTTTTTCTCAGTGGCTTCCATCCATTCCCTGTACTTCTCTCCCCATTGTAACTTGAGCTGTCAAAAGAGAAATAATGAAAATCTTGCTCGCTTACCAATACCAATTCTCCAGTCTCCATATTAACCAATGCTCCCTTTTCTTTGCATACTTCTATAATCCAATCCTTTAAGTGCAATATATGAACAAAAGTTGATTTCAATTACTAGTTTAAAATTATCATGCCCTCAATGCATCTTACTTGTTACTGTATATATTTGTGCTGAACTTTGTACTCTAATATATTTTGAAATCTTTATTTTTAAAATGTAAATATTTTCACAATTTGGCCCGGGTAACACTTGCCACAATGAGGATATACCAGTAAATAGAACCATTGAATTGTATTGAATTGCATTGCATTCATTTGATTCGAGAAACGACTGCACATATTAAACTTGTATCAGATATTAACAGATAATGGTACGAAAATCCTTTAAAATTACTAATCTAGTTACAATGTATTTACGTTAAAATGTTCAGTAGAACCTTTTACCCAGCTCCATATTCCATCACTGTGTTCAATATGCGACAAACAAAAGAATCAATTGATCTAGTTTAATTCCAAGGCATTTTCATTACCAGAACTCAACTTGACCTTTAACATAAACTTGATCCTCCATCCCCCTCACCGCAGATAGGTCATGCACCATACCTTTAGATTTAACTGCTCTTCCTTTTCACACCACTGAGCTTCTTTCAGACTGAGCTCGGTAAAGAGTTCTTCAAATTTAGCATGAAGTGAAACATTTTCTGCTTTCAGCGTTGAGTTCACATCTTCTAGACTGGCATTCTTCTCTTTCAGTTTGGTAATATCTCCCTTGAGCTGAAGTATCTCCTCCTCGTGATTGCACTTCTCTGGTGTAGCTGGTTTCATCTTTTCAGACTGTGATAAGAAACAAGAAAGCCAAGAAGTAAGGGCATTGGGAAAATTTTGTTTACAATGATGATCTTGCTCTGAATTTTGAAATTTTGGGAGAAAGTTGCAATCATATACAAATAAAATTGTAGTTACTTCTGTTCCTTGATTGGCTACTAATTTATACTTTCATATCATCAAAAATCAATGACTCTACTTTACTTTGTATTCTTAACGTTTGTCTTTTTGTCTTTCCACAGAACAATACCCTTATACTTGCATGTCAAACATAATATTTTAGAGTAAGCCCATGACAAAATGCATTTCGTTACTTCTCCATATTCCAGGTTCCCTATCTTAAGCCAAAAGAGACTCTTCACACCAGTCCTTTGAGAGTATGGAAACAAACAATCTCGCAAGAAAATATATCAGTTGATATTGACAATATGTGACCAGGGCCCTCTTGCATAAAAAATTGCGATTAAACGCAACTCAAAAAATTAAACGCAAGTCCCAAATACGCGATCCTGATTGGTTGAAAATGGAGTTGCGTTTAAATTTTTTGAGTTGCGTTTAATCGCAACTTTTTATGCAAGAGGGCCAGGCACCACAAAACCACCAAAAAGTCGCCAGATATGAATTTTTAGTTAAGGTCTGATTCTGAAAGAGGAGATTCTCAGCTTTTAAATGATATATAACTCATTAGCATTGGATGTTCCTAACTCATTGTACAAAGAGCAGAATGCACAGTCCCTCAGAATGTTACTTCTGAGAAATAAGGGTTTAAAGTTTGTAGTCTTGCAAGGTCTTGTGCTAAGGTGACAAAAGGAGGATTAGAACTCAATTAAAATTTCTATGAAGGGATTATCAGACTGTCCTAAAACTTGGCATACTAATCAAGCATATCCTGTTCATCACTGTGCACAAGTATCAATGCAAGAACTTACTCTGTTTAAAAGTTATAGGAGATTAAAATAAGACAAGTATTCAGGGTTGTAAAAAAGAAAAGTAATACAAAAAAATCCAGAAAAGACACACATAAGTCTAATAAAAAAAACTGACAAAAATACCACTTTTAGATTGTTTGGTGCCTCCAAATTTTTAGATTACTTAGAAAAAAGTATACACTTTCAGGAAATACCCAAAACTAAAATTTGACCATGCCAACCTAAAACACATTAATGGAGCTCTAACTGAAAATCACACAGTGCGACTTTTGGGTGGTTTTGTGGTGCCTGGTCACATATTTCCATCCCATTTCAGGTATGGTTGTATTTCACTTACTTTCAATTTTTTAAGGTCTGTGTCATGTTTTTTCTTGAGAGCATTTATCTCGTCTGCATGTTGGAGGCTTAGATCTTTTAATTTCTTCTGTAGCTCACTGCTCTTATCTTCTGAGATCGATGGTCTGATGACATAGATCATGAGGAAAAAAATCATAAAAGGTAATTTCTCTAATCTTGTTAATCGTGTCTAGAACATTATATCAATCAGAATGATCATTACAAAGTGGGAAACATGAATGTATCTGAATATGTCGCAAATTAATTAAGCATGTCATTATTCAAATTCGTACTTATTGAAGCACTTAAAAGTGAAGAATTGTTCTTCAATTTTATGGTATTCAGAAATATAAATCAAGCTCATTTGAAAATATGTCATGATAAAAGCTACAATAAAAAAAAAATCATATACGCATTTCTTTAAAGGTGTTTTCATTTCTGAAACTTGCAAATTACTGATATTAAGAGATAAAGAAAAAAAAAAAGGAAAAAAGGAAGAAAAAGACAGATAGATAGAGAGAGAGAGAGTGTGTGTGTGTGTGTGTGTGTGTGTGAAAGAGAGAGAGAGAGAGAGAGGGGGGGGGGGGAGGGAGTGGGAGGGCGGAAGGGGAGGGAGGAAGGGGAAGATGAGTATGAAAGATGAATCCTTCACAGAATGACTATAAATAATTGACATTTCATATTGGAATACTGGGGGGCGTTTCATGAAAGGACTTGTCAGATATTTTATCCGACAAATTTGCTCTCAGCCAATCAGATGCAAGGATTTCAGTAGCTTATAACACTTGTCAGATAAAATATCCGACAACTTCCTTTCATGAAACGCTCCCCAGGAAAAACAATAACTCTCTTTAAAAAATTTCTAAGATTATAAAAATTTAGGAGGAATTACAAAGGCAGGACACAGAGAAAATCACACACAAATAAATATTCGTTTCAGAGGAAGCCTACCTTTTACTAGTTTTATTGGAATCTGATCCTCCAACAGAAACATACTCCTTCTCTTTCTTCAGTACGGTAGTATTCTTGGCTTTTCTCAAGTCATCTAGTCTTTTCTTTAGAGAAGACACTTCTGATTCAAGCTGGAATAAGAACAAAAACAAACAAGTTTAACCCTTTCAGGACAGGAATTATTTAAGGGCTAAATTGATCACGTTTTGTTCTTCAAATTGGCAACAATGATTTTTTTCTTTCAGTGCTACATGCTTCTAATTAGGTGTAATATCTTTGAAAAAATATACATGGTTAGGAATTTTGTCAAAAAGTTTTAAAAATTGCCAATTTTGAGAAAAAACAATGATTTTGAATCTCTCAATGTGTTGCCAATTTAAGGATTTTAAAGCTTATTCTTGTTTTTTAAATTTCTGGCATCAAACGCGATATGGTCATGCAACAAAAATGGACATAGTGTGTGCAGAAATTTTTGCTCTTTGTACTCATGCATCTGGTATATTTTTTAGAGTTCTGAATCACAAGTTATTGAGCCAAACCACAAAATGTGGTCAATTGTCTCAAAAGGGTTAACAAACACACAAGAAAAAAAAGAAAAGAAAATTGAAAGAAAGAAAGAGATAGAGAGAGAGAAAGTCTCAAAGTATACTCAGAAGCATTGTTATTTGATTACATTGGTAAGTGCAAAAATAACAACTGATAAAACTTATTAAATTAGTAATCCAATATAGTTAATCCCCAAATTTTTAGTGAAACTGAAAGTTATTGGGTATGTGCATCTTGATTTTCATCATCTAGAATTTGATCAGTTCTCAGTCTAGACTAATTTCATTTTATAAATTTTGTCTAAAGGAGATCTAGTCCAAAATCACTTAAACATGTAGACTCCTACAACTTCATTAGAAATTGCTCATGATGCTCACATCTTCACCTCAGTTCAACCTGTCAAGTTCTATTTCACACTTGTGACCTCTCGATCTCTAGCTCTTTTAAAACTTGATCCACTCATGGCCCTTGACTATGTGGGACTATGCCCAACATTCACTGTTGCAGCAGTTAAAAACAGACAACAAAATTGCTCTAAGCAAGATTTAATTTACTTAAATTTGCTTGATTACCTGATTCAGGGACTCTTCAACTCTTACTGTGCCACAAATTTGAGGATTCAGAATTGAAAGTGAAATTTTAAATAAATATTTTCCTCTCATGTATGAATGATGTAGCCTGGAAAAAAGGCCTGCTGATACACACAAACGCTATTGAAGCCTGTTCACCCGTAAAAGCTAGTCTGGAGTACAAGGTTATACTTGGTACTTGGTTGATTGTCCCTCCAAAATACTCCAGGAGGTGTGTTATCTTCAGATAAGCTTGTACACTATAAGTGAACTTGATCTGTTTATGGAAGTTGGAACTGTAACTTAGTCTTACTGAGTCAGTAGATCTATTTGGATTCAGTCATGACGTATTTCATTAATCATGAATTATTAACCAAATACACCTAAAAAGTAATTTGCACAATAGCAGTTCAATTCAAGTCAAGCCATTTAGACCTATACGTGTAAAAGTTTATTTGAAATATTTTGAGTCACGCCGCACTGTTTGGTTTCAATCACCCTTTCCCAACATAATTGGTTATGTCCGGGACTGTCATTTCATAATCGGAATTAAACATTACCTCTTGTACTCGCATCTTAAGAAAGGCTACATTTTCCCTGCTTTTGGCTTCTGAACTCCTTCGATTTGAAGTCATCTCTGAACAAACTACGATGGAAGTGATATAAATTCGGAAGCAGATATCTTGTCAATATAAAGTGGATCCGGAGTAGATCTAGACGAAAATTGTTTTCATTAGTTACGTGACATTATTGTCCCTACCGCTACCAAAGAGGGCGCAAATGGAATTGAGAATCCCTGGTGCGCATATATATATAATATTATATATATATATATATATATATATATATTTTTTTTTTTTTTTTTTTTTTTTTTTTTGGTAACACAACAGTTCAGGCATTTTCGCGCAAAAAATCCTAGAAGTGCTCTGGTAAAAGAGTCTGTCAGGCTTGTTAGCGCTCATTCACGAACAGTTTAACCAGGGAAGGGTAGATGAAAGAAAAGGACAAGCAAAGAAACACAAAAGAAAAGAAAAGAGAATAGATTAAAGGAAAAACAAAGAAATCATAATGGAAAGAGAAGACGATCTATAGAAAAAAACAACAAAGAATTACATAATAAAAGAACAGAGGATATATTACAGAAAAACAAGGAAATACATAAAGAAAGATCAGAGGATAGATTAAAGGGAAAAAAAACCCAAAAATACATAAGGAAAGAGAAAAGGATAGATAAAAAGGAAAAACAAATACATTAAATTCTATATCCTCTGTTCTTTCCTGTATTCTTTGTTTTTCCTTTCCCATATTGTCTTCTCTCTCCTTATGTATTTCTTTGTTTTTTTCTTTTCTGTATCCTCTGTTCTTTCCTTATGTATTTCTTTGTGTTTTCATTAATCTATCCTCTTTTTTTGGCTCCTGTATTTCTTTGTTTCCACTTTAATCTATATTTATTTCCTTATGTATTTCTTTGTTTTTCCTCTTTTTATATCCTCTGTTCTTCCTCTATATATTTCTTTGTTTTCCCTATAATCTATCCTCTACTCATTCCTTATACAGTTCTTTGTTTTTCCTTTTTATATCCTTTGTTCTCTTTGTATTTATTTTTTGTTCCCCCTACAATCTATCCTCTTCTCTTTTCTCATGTGTTTCTTTTTTTTTTGCTATATCCTCTAGCTGTTCTTTCCTTTTGTATTTCTTTGTTTTTCCTTTACTATAGCTTCTGTTCTTTCCTTATGTATTTCTGTTGTTTTTTTTCTATATCGTCTTCTCTTTCCTTATGTATTTCTTTGTTCTTTCATTAATCTATCCTGTTCTCATTTACTGAGTATTTCTTTGTTTTCCATTTAGTCTATCCTCTTTTATTTCCTTATATATTTCTTTGTTTGTCCTTTTGTATATTATCTTCCCTTCCCTGGACCGTTCGCACTGAACTCTGTACTACGTAGTGTATAGTTCAGTGGTATATGTATATAAAGAACCATGTGAAAGACAACAATTTATCATGTTTGTATTTTCCCTATATTTTTCCCTTTTCACGCAATTTTTCGATATGGATAATATTACATGCATTTTTATGAATGAATATTAAAAATTTGGTCATAAGATATCTTAATATAATTATTTTCTCTAAAGTGAACACGATTTGAGTCTCCTTTCATAATTAGTCAATTACGATATCTTCTTACTTACAAATACAGATTCATATATCGCAAAAGCATCTTCGAGTTTTCTAAATTTTCTAAATTCTAAGATGCCATAAGTAACACATCTTTTCATGTATATAGACGGGATGTTTGTATTATCAGTATTAATTTTCGCTGCAATATCTTACATTTTAGAACAGTTTGGGAAAAACTGAGCCTCAAAATCTGTTTGGATAATTGACGATAAATCCGATGGACTGTGATATATGTTTTTTAAAATTATGAGTATCGATATCATTGACGTGTCGTTAATCATGTTTTCGTGAACAGTTTGTCAGGTCCATGACATTTCCGTAGATCACCGACAAGAGTTATGACTGTAATGGGGTAGATTTGATGAAACCCCCAGAGATTCTTTTTCTTTCTTTCTCCCCCCCCCCCTCTTCCTCCTCCTCCTCCTTCTCCTCCTCCTCCTCCTTTTTTCTATATAAGCATCTTGTCGTTTTCTTCTTCTTCTTCTTCTTCTTCTTCTTCTTTATAATTTTATGCCTACCTGTATAGGCTTGGTTTTATTTGACGTGTGTGTGGGTGTGTGTGTGTGTGTGTTGTTGTTGTAGTGGGGGGGGGGGGGGGGTGAAGCCCCCGAGAATGATTGAAGCCATCATTCCGGCAATCTGGAATTTTGTGGCAACCTTCACCTCATTCAGGCAGTGAGGTGGTCTTTTTAGGTAGATTTAAAAAAAAATTATTATTATTATTATTATCATTATTATTATTATTATTATTATTATTATTATTATTATTATTATTATTATTATTATTATTATTATTATTATTATTATTGTTATTATCATTATTATCATTATTATTATTATCATTATTATTATTATTATTATTATTATTATTATTATTATTATAATTATTATCATTATTATAATTATCATTATTATAATTTTTTTATTATTGTTGTTGTTTTTATCATTCTTCTTCTTATGATGATGATGATGATGATGATGATGATGATGATGATTATTATTTCGTATATTAATTTCGTACATTTCGTATACTGATTGTTATAAAAAATAAAATTTTCATGGTATATGTAATTTTTCCCCCTGTAAATGTCCTTATAAAAGTTTCTCCAGGGCGATCTCACTTAATCCGACTGAAACCATTTCTGTCGGGTTAATGTAAGTTTAACCATGAAAAAGAGTCAGTCAATAGAAAAGTACCTGCTTGACAAACGGAAATATTACGCCCACACAGTGTTTGTTATTATGCTACACTAAATAGACAAAACATTGCAATATGACATACCTTGAACTTGCAATTCGTGTACACAAACTTTCAACTGAATGCACAGTGGCGGATCTACGGGGGGGGGGGGGGGTTAGGGGGTTTAACCCCCCCCCCCCCCCTTGGGCTGCCAAGTAAACATTTAATGTGCATAGGAAAACAAAAAAGAGAAAAAATAGAGCATGCAAGTATGCTTAAGATCGCAAGCTGGCAACCCTAAAAATGAAAAATCTCCCTACTGTGGGAGGGGGGTATCCCCTCTCCCACACCCTCCCCCCTCGCTCGCTCGGGCTCGGTCGCATCGCTCGGTCGCTACGCTCCCTCGCAATACCCAGCTCAGCCCCTCAAACCCCCCCTTGGAAAAAAGCTAGATCCGCCCATGATGCATTACAATATACAACTGTCAGATTTGTGCCCTAGTTAGCATATGCTATCGTGCTGTATATATATAGCGTTTTACTTTTGACCCCAAAAAAAAAGCGAAGTTACGAAACCTTTCTGAACAAAAGCCGAGTCTCTGTTCAAACTTAAGCGAGGTCCCAATGCAGGTCGAGCGCTGAACCAAATCCAGTTTGTATAATAAAGATCCTGTTCACTTTTTACCCCCAAATCACGTGTATGTGCACTAGGGAAGTATTGTTGTATTGGACTAGTGACAATGATAATAAAGCTCCAAGTGAAGTTGCTATTGAGTTTCGGTTAAGTTGGTCCAGCAGCTGATTGGGATTCGGTCCAGTTGTGAACTTTCTGTGAAACCACGTCACAAATTGGAATTGGCTTGACATCGTTTTCTCGTATCTATCTAGGCGCAAGTAGCCTACAGTAGACCTAGTATAATATCGTTTTGCCAGTGGAACTTTATATTTGTTTGATAACATTGAATTACGTTAATTCCTTCATATCCAGATAACCAGTTTTTGCTTTGTAAGTATGAAATATTTACTTTATTTTCAAATTAGCTAAAGCTTTTGATGTAAAGGGGTAAACATTTAAATGAACGTTATACAGTCATGGAAAATTATTAGACCAAAAAATGTCAGGCTGGCCTACTGATCATGTTATTTTTGTGGCGGAAATAAAATGCCGCGATCGCAAGGTGCAATATTGCTTTAACGTTTTTCATTCAAGGCAGTTCAAAACAAAATCACCTTTTGTATGAACACTATAATAATAAAAAGAGCTTTGTCTGATACTTTTTTTCAGGGCTACCGGCATAATATATATTTTTTTCATTTTATGTATAATGCGGGTTTTCAGTACTACATTTAATTTTTTTCTTCTATTTTTCTGTTCTAAAAATATCTGCCTGCATTTTTCTTTCTCTCCATATCAGTTCCCCTGTTATAATCTGTATACCTCCTCATTTTTTCCTCTCTTGTATATGTATCGTTGCCAGGTTTTCATTTATTGTGACTGCACACTCTTAAAAAAAAAAAAATGGGCAAAATTTTAAAATTTACCCAACATGAGGGTAGTTGTGTGTCCAACCAACTTTGGGGTAAACTTTATTACCCAATAATTTACCCATCAATACTTGCCCAACAAATTTTACCTAATTGGATATTGCCTAACCCTCTATTTGCCCAGCTGATGGGTAATAAATACTATGTGGTTGGGCAAATTCAGTTGCCCAATTGTTTCCTTTTTCCTCCATTCCAACCTTGGTAAAAATGAAACCTGCATGACTTTTATGTCTTTCTGGGTCTAAACCTAAACAATCCTAACCTATCATACTTCAACTTATCCTATCCTATCCTATCCTAGACCTATCCCATCCAGCCAGCTGGTGCAATCTTGTGCAATCTCTTATATAGGTGACACCAGGGGCGGATCCAGGATTTTGTAAAAGAGGGGGCAGAGCCGGAAAAGTACACAATTAAGGGTGCAATTTTTGGTCATTGTGTACTTAAGGTATGCCAGTTGGGTTTCAAAAGAGGGGGCACGGGCCGGTTTTCATCCTATGTAGATCCGCCACTGGGCGACACGGCATTTGCTCCTGCGATGTTTGCTCCTCCGTACATATCTCGAAAGGTCAAAGGTTAAGGTCAAGGTCATGATTTGGTTTTTTTTTGTACAGGACAATGTGAAGATTAGGATTAGGGTTAGGGTTAGGGTTAGGGTTAGGTTTAGGTTTAGGATTAACATGACAAAGTTAGACCGGAGCAATTGTCGCAGGAGCAAATGTCATGGAACCCTTATATACATACAGTTAGTTTTTTTTTTTGGGGGGGGGGGAGTTTGCCTTTGGTGACAGTTATTAAACCTCAATATTGGGTAAAGTGATATAAAATAAGGTGGGCAAATGCATGAAACAAAGCAATTGGGACAATCTTACCCTTTTCTTTTACCTAGTGTTCATAGTTTACACAAGTGAATACCCAGTTTAATTTGGATCAGTCGTTTTCCCCAATATTGTGTAAAAAATATTTATCACACGGTGGGCAGAAGTGTGTAGCAAAGAGTCTTGAAAAATTTGCCCAACCTTTACCCAATTTCAATTTATAAATCCAGCATAGTTTACCCAGTATTTGTTTTAGAGTGCAGAGATGAAAGAAACCTTTCATGATAACCTGAGGCGTCAGCGCAGTCTTGAATTAAAACAACTATGATTGTTTTTTTGTAATCAGTGTGCCTCGATATTGCACACGGTGAATATATATTAGATTCACAATTCCCCCTATTTCTTATATTGTCACGATTGTTATTCAACTGTACGATTAGAAGGGATGAACGTACCCGTTCTACTATAGTGCCATTATTTTTGTGATCAGTATTTTTTTGATTGTTTATGGAATATTTTTGATTGTTTATGGAATATATGTGTGTTTCCAATAACATGATAAAGCATCCTGCACACCTGTAGAATTTAAAACCAATCACTGATTGTTAATGGAACATGTTAATGGGTCATGGATAGTATATAGGCTATGTGTATATAGGTCTGCAAGTTTAATACTGAATCATCCTTGATCTTTAGTTGAGCGAAAGAGAGAGAGGGGGGAGAGAGAAAGAGAGAGAGAGAGAGGGAGAGAGAGAGAGAGGGAGAGAGAAAGAGAGAGGGAGAGAGAAAGAGAGAAGAGAGAGAGAGAGAGAGAGAGAGAGAGAGAGAGAAAGAGGAAAGGAGAAGGGGCAAACCGTAATTGTTGATAAAATTACCTCACATATTCTTTGTTTTCATGCATTTTCAGCTCTTACCATGTGTACACGATGACATGCTTAAAATTAATTAGCTTTCAAGTTTATCAGAAAATATGAATACAATATGAAAATATGCAAATGAAACACAAGGTTATAAATAATACTCTCCTTGCAACAACAAACCCTTCTATGTTCTGCTTATACATAGACATGACATGGAAGTACACTTTTGCAGTGTAATAAGTCATAAAGAAAAATTAAGAGAGTCACCAGACAGATTAAACATACTATCTTTGCAAATTCAGATTATAAAAAAACTGAACAGCAGTCTTGTCTGATTATTGATCATTAGGATTTTAGTATCTTGCCAAATGTGTTGCTTCTGTTATAATCATGGAAAAATAGTATATGAAAACCACTGAAAACGAAAGATCCTGATGCGAAGCTTATAATTATTATGTACAATATAGTTTTGTGAGATGTTTGAAAACCAAATTGGTTGCCCTCGAATCTACCGCGCAAGGAAAGTGTAGACATTTTGTAACATCTTATTGTTTTGTGAAATTATATTACCAAGGCACTTACATACATGTACATACACTGACTGTTGTATTTTACAAGAAACATTTATTTCTATCATGTTTATGGTGAAAGTCAATCATTTACACTGGATCAGAAATATGGAATGCAATCACTGAAAATTCGTGACTGATTCAGAGGATAATTCTAAATTCGCAATATCTCCAATTAAAAATTATTTACCCGAGATATATTATACGCAGTGGAGTACACGTTGACAGGTGCTTGTGTACTCACGATTATGAGTACACACGATTTGGTTGGCCTTTTTTTTCCACTTGTGATTAATTCAACAGACTTCATTCAAGCGATACACCCACCCCTATCAAAATCTAAATCGGCCCATTATTACGTGTCCTTACTTATAGAAAATAAATAATTATGAATAGGATCTGCCACTGACAATACTGGTTTTGTGGTAATCTGCACGCAAGGGCATCGCTTGATTTGTTTGAAGAAGAGGAGTAGGAGAACAATGAGAGGGAGGATGGGGGGGGGGGGGAGTAGCATAGCCAGCTTTTTAAGTATGGAGGGGGCAGTCGACCCAAATCTATACCAATAAAAATCTTATACATTTTGCTCGCAACGCATACAGAGGAGGGGAAATTCACTTTTTAAAGTAGTCATAATTATTATAGCCACTTCCTTTGGAGTCGAATCAACTTCAAATTAATAGAGGAAATCCACTCCAGGGTAGTGACTGAATTACTCTTCTGAGAGTGGACTCCACTATTTTGAGCGTGAATTTCCACTCCAAAACGAAGCGATCACTATATGACTCCCACTTAAAGTGGATTTCCCCTTCCAGTACATTTAGAGAGTACATTAACATAATAAAAAATATGGTGGTAGAGATAATGATAGTATAATAATAATGAACTTGGGTTATTCGCTGTTTTTCGTCATCTTTGCCGTAAACATGGGCGTGAGGGGGTCGGGGGACAACTTCTCCAGGGGGATGATGTTTCTTGCCCGAATCAAATTTCCCGTTTCTAAATTTGGCGACGCACCCAGCGAAGCGAGCGATCAGAAACTGTGACATTTTAATCTAGTGAAATGTAAATTTTTCATCGAAATATACGAGATAAGATAGCAAAATAATAACTAGACCTACTCGCTACCCTGATATGAAGTGACGGTTGCCCGAATATTGGGCTGCGGCCCGGGCTGCAGCCCCCAGCCCCCCTCATACGCATATGGCTGTAAATACAGTATTAATATATATAGCCTCCAGTCATGGGATATATTTTCTATTGTCTTGATTGTGGAAACAGTAGTTTAAGATACGAAATGAATTGCGAGTAACCATAAATACACAGGGAAGCCTCATCATCATCACTGCTGTTCTTCCTGAAGGCCCTGCAATGATATTATCATGCCGCTATTGCCAGGTATCCATTTACACCTGGTGGATAGGGACAAATGTGGGTAACACATCTTGTCCAAGGATGTAAGCACCCAGCGAGGATCGAACCTAGGACCTCTCGTGTAAGAGCCAAGAGCCTTCACTGATATACCACAGTGCTCCCACCAAGGTTCGTTATTCCGAAAATGAAAGAGGGTTCGCTATTCCGAAAATGAAAAGGTTTCATAATTCCGATAATCAAAAAGTGTTCATAAATTTTCGGAATTACAAACCTTCGGAATTACAAACAGTCGGAGTGATGAACCTTCAGAAACACGAGCTTTCTGAAAAATGACATGTAACCAAAAGAATAACCCAGCTCTCTCAGGGAACTTGGGCACCATGTTTTCCTCCATTGTAATATTAATACTGTTTATATTTGAGTAAAATTTACCTCAGGGCTGCGATTTCTTGTCACAGCCGGGGGGGGGGGGGGGCGGGAGGCCCCTGGGAGCCGGGGTGCTGTAGCCAGGAAATTGCTGATGACCTTTTTTTTTACTTCTTCTTCTTTACTTCTCAAGCAACTGTATACCCCCCCCCCCCCCACCAAAAACAAAACAAAACAAAAATCTGCTCACAGCACCCCTAGTAACAAAAAGGTGCGCGGGGGGGGGGGGGGGGTGGATGTGGTCAGTGACGTGCCCCCCCCAAAAAAAAAATGCATAATGACATTAACTCCAATATTTAAAAATGTCGGTAAAATCACAGTTTGGTCTTTGTTGGTGTTTTGGAACTAGATATATCAAACTTAAACAAAATATTATCCAAACAACAGATGTTCTGCGTTTTCACGTTTGCCAACAGAGGTTAGATAACAAGTGTTAAAGAATACTTTTGAAATAGGCAAGAAAAGAAGAAGATAGAAACTTATATTTGAGCAAATAAAACCCCCTTAATGTCTGAGTGATGAAGAGAAAGAGAGAAAGAGAGAAAGAGAGAGGGAGGGGGGGGGGAGGGGTTGAGAGAGAGAGAGAGAGAGAGAGAGAGAGAGAGAGAGAGAATGAGAGATAAAAAACGCTGAGTAATAATGATCTTCATGTTCAGTACTGAAAACATTTTCTCGTGACCGCAAAGAGCAACTTCACTCGGACTCTAAACTTTGCTTGCATTTTTCATCATATTACAGGAAATCATTTTCCTTTCAAAACAGACGATATCAAAGTAACAACATAATATAGGCACGAAAGCCACTTCAGTATGAATGAAATGAATTTATGTACAATTGAAAGTGCAAAGTCCACTAAACTCTTGTTTAACCTTAATATACACTAAGCCCATCCCCTGTAATATTATTTTCATTCTTCTGCATTCGTGTAATGTCTGTATGTATTACTAGAATTATTGCCGTCTCACCTAGATTTTGAAAGGCAATATTATGAGCGCCTTTCATAGTTTCATTGAAAGAGTTCAGTTTAATATAGGCAATTATTATTTTGGTCACGGTTGCGTTGTGTAAATGATTGCTCTTGTATCTCATTCTTGTTATGAGAAAATGCTTTCCATTCATTTGGGCAGTCACACATGATAGACAGAGAGCTGTTCAAATGAACAGGTCACACGCAAGGTTAAGTCCATATGCGGGGCGTATGGGGGGGGGGGGGTAAACATTCCTCTCAGAATTCCTGTTGGTGGTTCCTGAACTGTTGTCAGGAAATTGTATATTTATCTTTTTGACATTTTGTCTGCGAATTGAAAAAAAAAGATGACTTTTGATTTTATTTGCTCTTTGCTCTAACACTACTACACTTATATCCCTGAATGAAAAGAAAGAAAGAAGAAGAAGAAGAAGAAGAAGAAGAAGAAGAAGAAGAAGAAGAAGAAGAAGAAGAAGAAGAAGAAGAAGAAGAAGAAGAAGAAGAAGAAGAAGAAGAAGAAGAAGAAGAAGAAGAAGAAGAAGAAGAAGAAGAAGAAGAAGAAGAAGAAGAAGAAGAAGAAGAAGAAGAAGAAGAAGAAGAAAATGATGACAGTGTTGAACGGGCTTTTTTATGTAGGGTAACTCTGTTACTCTGACCGAACCCTATACAGCGTGGTCCACAGTCCGGCGAATTGTCCATCTTATCACATCCCCATGGCAAGTGTATCCAAGAAAACCATCTCCTTGAACAACTACCCACTAGGCATGATAGGACAGTTACCCCGGAAATCAATTCCCTACACTCTCCTGTATCGTAACTTAAAGTATTACCCTTATTACCTGGCATGCTCTGGGATTATGCTAAAATGGGAGAAGTTGTCCTTCCTATAGGGCTATCTGCCCTGGGGCTCGTTGCACAAAACTTGCGTTTAATCGCAACTCCTAAAAGTCAAACGCAAGTTTTGTGCAACAGGCCCCTGGTGTAATCGTCCTAGAGGCATTTATCAGACAGGAACTCCGGAGTAGTTATCAAGAGGTAATATTCCTTGAATCGTATAAGAACCCACCAACATGTATGTGTGTCATATTTGACTTGACTGTTTTTAGAGTGTAGGTTAATCATTATTGTGTTTAAAGAAAACCAGTGTTCTTTAACTTTCCTTTCTTGTTCTTTTCTACTCTCTTACTTTCTCATATTAATTGCTGTAAATTTCTTAATAGCTGAGTGTTGCAAGCACGTCAAGCTGCCTCCTGTGCTGTGATCCTTCTGTATCTAAGTCGGGTTCAACTTGAATATGCATTTAATGTATTTTTTTACTTCGTATGTTTTCTATATGTATTCGAACTAAGTGTATTATATCTATACTTATATTTATATTCATTTAAATGTACATGTACGTACGTACGTACAATAGAAATATTCATTCTTTTCCTACACGACACTCTTCTGACCTCCATTTAACCAACCCAAAAATAATTCTAGCCCATAAATCGATAAGACACCATGGCCCAGATGTTTGGAACGATTTACCTGACAATATTAAACATTCTGCATCACTTCATTCTTTCAAAGCATTAATGAAAAAATACCTTTTATCCAAATATTTGTAAAGATGACTAGTTTAAGAAGATATACGATTCGCACACTTTTCACCCGCACTCACTCACATGCACGCACTTGCAATTCCTCTTCTTTTTTACACCTTTCTTTTTTACCAACTCAGATTCTTATAATTTCTGGAATATATCTGATTCCTTATACGTGACACCCCATACAATATATCGACTCGTATATTAAGGTATCATGTAGCCCCATCCCCGGCTGCTATCCACTCAAGCATTTTTGCTTATGATAGCTGGCCCCTGCATTTATCTCGATTTATTGACTTACCTCCATAACTTCAATATTATTTAAGTATATTAATGTTTGTAATTCAGTTGTCACACATTATTTTGTATCAATTCTGATTTGTATCATTATTGTATACAATGTTTGTATTTTATTTCTTAATAAATGCAGAAACTTCTGCTTTAAAATGAAGATGTACGTAAAGAAAGATGAAGCACAAACCAATAAATCAAACTACAATAAATATAATCAAATCAACTTTGTTCCAGGTGTAATCATGGCTGATCACAATAGCAATAACAATAAGCAGTCGGGTCGCCAAGATATCCACAAGGACCCTGACAGTATCCGCGAGGAGGACACTCTCTGTTGCTGCCCTCCGACCTGTTCCCCATCCTGGCTCCAGCGCCTCGCGAACCCCAAGGTCTTCACCTTCCATATGATGATCACCACGTCCTTCGCCATGATGTCTTACGTCTATATTGGCGCCGTTTTAACCACCATCGAGCGCAACTTTCAGCTGGACAGCGCCCAGTCTGGAGCAATCACCATTGCAGCAGACATCATCAGTACCCTCTTCGTCATCCCCCTCAGTCACTACGGCCAGATGGGACATCGACCCCGATGGATCGGGACTGGGATGATGGTGACGGCAGTGGGCACTATGCTCTGTGCCATGCCACACTTTGTTTCGGAACCTATCAATCCCAAAATCATCCTGACTGGATCGATGGACGAGGTAGAAGATCTTTGCATTGTGGATGATGAGGGTCTGCACCAGTACGAAGCTACGCAATCTTCGACAAATGCATCGTATGGTCATGATACAGGTTCGTATTTACTTTCCATCGTGCATCATAGCAATAAATTGTGATCCGAAATTCACTCCGGAGATAATTGCTCCTGAGTTTATGTCGTCAAGGATAGGGGGTTAGGGTTGTTGTTGTTGTTGTTGATGATGATGATGATGATGATGATTCATAACATTTGTATGGCGCCATATTTCTGTTAACAACATTCAAAGGCGCAGGCTCCTCCAATAAAGTCATTATTCACACACCTGCTGAAATAGGTATGTTTTGAGGCAAGATTTGAAGTGTTCTAGACTGTCAATTTCACGAAGGGAGGATGGGAGTGATTTCCACAGGCGAGGAGCAATTGATGAAAATGCACAATCTCCATATCCCTTGAGATGTGTTATGGGTACCTTGAGAGTGAGACCACATGAGCGCAAGCCAGAACGAAGACAGCGTTGTTCAATGAGGGAAGACACATATCCAGGGGCTAAATCATGGACGGTCTTGAACGTCAGTAGCAAGATTTTGAAATTCAGTTCTGTACTTGACTGGGAGCCAATGCAATTCAGTCAGGGTTAGGTTGCAATTGGGTTTTAGTTAAGGTTTAGGGTTATGTATAGTGTTTGGTCCAGGGTTGAAGTTAGAAGTTCAGTGAGTGTAGGGAATTGACCCTGTATATTATCGTAATATATTCTTCGTCATGATTATCTGCCCCCCCCAAAGTATAGGAGGAACACTGATCAAAGTACTTCGTCTATCACCGACTGATCAGTTGTAAGCGACTGTTCTTTTCATTTAATTATTGATATGTATTAGGTAGGCATAACACCGAGTTATGGACGAACCGGATTAAAGACAAAGTAGGCAAGTCTAAAAATTGCATTCGAACATGTTTTATGTTTAACAAACACGCTTTTAAACATTCAAATAATAACCCTAACCTAACCTTGATATTAAGACTAATCCAAGATCACAAGTTCGAATCTGCCACAGGCATGACAGGCGCGAATGAAGCCGGCGTTGTGTGTTCTTGTGCCCCTTTCTGCTTCACAGACACAGGGTGGCAATGTAACACTGCGTCCCTTGGACAGGTCGATAAATAGAGGCTCACTGTGTAGGAGAGTCACATCCTAAACCAATGCACACTTCTTCAAAGAGTAGAGGAGAACCTCGGTATAGTGGTCCGCCTGCACATCCCAATCAGTTATACGGGGAAGAGATTGATGGTCATAGTGGTTTTCGTGTCCTCCGAGGCACAGGTGCTGCGGGGGAAAAATCGAAAGTATAATGACTCTTTAAACTGAAATCTGTCATTTTTGTCTGTTTTAGGTGACATGCATCACGGATCATCGAAGGGTAATCTACGGACGGTCTGGTGGATCATCCTCGGTCAGATCATCAGTGGTATTGGAAACGCCCCTTTCGTCGCTCTTGTCATTACGTACATCGATGACAGCGTCAAGAAACACAACATCACCGCTTACACAGGTAATAATTGATGGGTCCAGGAGAGGGCACAGAGGAGGGGGCACGTGTCCAGACAAGCCAAATCTGGTATACATCAACTATGAAAGAACGTGTCCTTTACACGTGTCCCCTTCACATCAAATTTTAACCCTCCCACCAAAGCATTAGTAAGTTTGATGTTTTATTGTCGTATGATTTCGGGCTAGTAACCTCCTTGTCAGAGAATCATAGATCTACTGAATAGTGTAGAAAAGAAAAATTCGTCACCGATCGTGAAATATTTGAGTACGACATAATACTATTATATCATTTTTTTTCTTGAGGGGGTAGGGTTGACATGAACGATCACTGGCGTGGAGAGTCGTCGGTGGATGAAATGCGAGATAAGTTCACCGGGGGAGGGAGGAGGTGGGGGGGGGGGGGGCTGGAGGATCGTTTCATCTTTCATTTTCCCATCCTCCTTTTCCCCTCCTCACTTTCCCTCTCCTCACTTCCCCCATTTTTAAACTCCATTTAATCCATAGCTATGCCACTGTTGACAGTATGATCGTATGCCAAAGTGTGATGGATTTTTTAAAAGCAAATAATGCAATTGATAATTTATCACTGTTTGTTTTATAGTTTAGACTTTCTTCTTCATTCCTCCCTTTTTACCAGCTGTCCTGTTTATGGCTTTCACCTTCGGTCCTAGCTGCGGCTTCCTCTTCGCTGCTTTCACAACGTCCCTGTACGTCGACTTCGATCGCGTGCCCGTGGACCAGATTCCGAGGATCAGCCAAAACGACCCTCGATGGATTGGGGCCTGGTGGCTCGGTTTCGTCATCCTCAGCATCATCCTCGTCTTCCTGAGTCTCCCCATCTTCTTCTACCCGAGAACGATGTCGTCGGCGGTCAAGAAATGGAAGGAAGAGAAGAAGCAGGCTGAGGCGGAGGAGGGGGACCAGTTGAATGGGACCTCCGTGATAGCGGTGAATGCAGATGATGATGATGAGGAGGAGGACAATGATTTGAGGGAGAGAAGAGGGTCGATGTACGCACATCTTGAAGGAAATGCCGTTGAAACCGTTATTAAAGGTATAAAGGGAAGGATAAAGTGCGCAGGAAATAGCTAGACCTGTGCTATAATGCATTCAAATTTATGAATGTTTCTTCCAAACTTTGTCGGGCAATCATTGCAAGCTTCCGGATTGTCAAGAGCAACTATTGTATAAAAAAACATTTGCTTTGAATACATCAGTACCCAGTGGTGTACCCAAATAAAGAGATTGTCGCTATAGACCTCCGACGGAAACTTTCATTCAGATATTTATACAGTGGAAACTCAGTATAATGAGGTCCTTGGGACCATCAAAATTACCTTGTTATAGCAGGAATCTTGTTATATCAGGTTAAAAAAACAAACAATAGAATATAAAGAGCTGGGACAAGGAATATTACCTTGTTACATCAGGAATATTGTTATATCAGACCTCTTTATACTGAGTTTCCACTGTATAAAGTTAAATATCTAGGCATCCAAGAAAATATTTCACTCGGAAGTTCTGCACATTTAACATCCGATGGATCAGTACTTCTAATGTCTAACAAAAGTACACAAATAAATTCAAAGTATGTAACGATGACCATTCCAAGCTTTTTCTCCAAACAATATTTAAACAAATAAAAAACTACAACTCTGTAGCACTACCGATGATGAATTCGAGGGATCGAAAACAGCCGTAATGATATTCGCCGATGGCGGAACTATATTACTTTTGTCGTGAAGCCTACTTCCGGTACCGGAGCGTGTTATGAGTTTTCCAATTGATCAGATGAATCTCTTGTACATATTTTTGAATTGACAAACAGGACCGCTTCTGGCGTTGAAACGACTCCTCTGTAATCCCACCAACATGTGTCTAGTTGTCAATGAAACAGCCTTCATATCACTGATCGCCATCTTTGCTGCTTTTGGGGTGAAGTACACCGAAACCCAGTTCTCACTCAGCCCATCACAAGCAGCGTTAATTACAGGTGAGGTTTTGAGACAAGGGTGAATGGGGTCGCGTGGGGGTAGCTGTGACACCCATCATGCCCATGCGCACCCCTAACGCATTTAAAGTTGTCGGAAATTTGTAAAATCGAAGGATCCGTTTTCTTTTTGCGTTTTGGAGAATTAGGTAATTTTATTTCGCAAAGACTAGTTTAATCCAGGGGCGGCGCCAGGGTATTTTGATAGGAGGGGCAAGACGACCTAAAGAGGACGTCATATTTTTTCTCCATTAAATAACAGGGGTAATATAGAGTTATATGTTTAAGACCTCTCTTTATAATACTCCTCTTTCTTCTTTCTTCCCTTTTCTTCCCTTTTCTTCCCTTTTCTTCCTCCTTTTCTTCTTTTTTCTTCTTTTTTTTCTTTTTTCACTACTTGAAAAATCATAGGGGGGCGGTCGCCCCCTCTGCCCCCCCCTGTAGCGCCGCCCCTGGTTTAATCTGACACCTTTCGGGGGGGGGGGGGAAGTAGGAAATACAGGTGAGTTAAAATATAAGAGTGCAGGAGAGTACAGAGATAATGAAGAATATAAAGAGAAAAGGGGAAGAATATGGAGCTCGTTTGTTTGTGCGGTGTCCAAAATAAGTACACGGGTAAACTTGTTGAAAGCCAATGCGTCATCAAGTTCTGGAGTAAGAAATACTGATCAGTATCAAAAACGCACGTACCTGAGTAACTCTATAGGCAAACCTTTCAAACCCATTGTAGCCAGCACTTTAGAAGAGGGGTACTACGGATAGCAAGTCACACTTACTTTATCTTTTGCTATATTCAGTTTAATCGAAAATCTTTTGTAGCCATAATTTTTGGTCCGTCGAATATCATACACAACTTGCATATGTTTGTCAAAAATTCAATTGTTTTCTTCTTCTCTTGCAGCTATTGGGGTTACAGAGGTCGATCCATCGAATTTCATCAGTAATATCTTCTCTGCAAATGGTGAATGTTTACGTACTTTTTTCTTTTTAATCCTGCAGCCATAGTACTCGGTCCATCGAATATTATTAGTAATATCTTCTCTGCATACATTTGCCGAAGATGTAAATTCAACACTAAGCAATGCAGTCTCTTCGTCGTCATATGTGCTACTATCGGATTCATCCTGTACCCTATGGGTATGCTACTGGGGTGTGATAATGTACCCATTGCGGGCGTAACGACCTCCTATGATGGCTTGATGGCTCCTTCCGATGCGCCATCGATCAGGTAAATTTCAAGGATCGACATTTAGCAAGTAGTGGATCAGTTATCTCCAGTAGCACCCTTGTGTGAATGATCGATCCACAACGAGCGTCAGGGCTGTTTCATAAAACTTGTCATCAATGACAAGTAGCAATAACTGTTATAGGCTATTGAAATCTTTGCATCTGATTGGCTAAGAGCGAATTTGTCACTAAAAATCACAGACAAGACACTTGATGAAACGCCCCCCTGACGTAAACGCTATTCAGTACCAGGGGCTTATCCATGATTTTGAGAAGGGGGGGGGGGGCACGATTCCATGAAAAAAATTGTGGCCAGCACAAGCAAAATCAAAACAACCTAAAACAAAAAAAAACAAAACAAAACAACAACAAAACAACAACAACAAACAAGTAAACTGACAACAAATGTTATCAGAATTTCAGGTGCTTAAAAAAAATGGACAAGATATTGGAACATTTTTCTTACACATGTTTACGTACAGTATGCCACATTGGTTTTAAATGGGGGGGGGGGGGCTGGTACGTCATGTCCGATTCTCCTAAAATATATGTATTTCCTGTGAAATATCACTTACAGCGAGTAACGAAACTTCTAAAAGCCTTCAGGAGAATGAATGTTCAATTGCAATATATGGTACCATGGTTTCAATGCCGCATCTGTCTACTTTTAATTAGTACATTAAAAAAAATAAATTCCCTTTTGTTTTATTTTAGCAACGGATGTAACATGCATTGTGCATGCTCAGATGAAATATTTCAACCAGTATGCGGGTCAAACAGTTTGACTTACATATCACCATGCCATGCAGGATGTAACAGGGAAGCTTCTCCGTTCAACAACTCGACAGCCAAGCCAAATCCTTTGGTAAGTCGGCTTGTATGCTCTTTTCCTATATCAGCACTATTTTTGTTACATTAAAAGCCCTTGAACAAATCGAATTCAGAAGAATTTAAACAAACTTCATCAAACGAACAAACAATTAAACCACAATCATCCTAAGAAGATATGAAATATGCCCAGTATATGAAATAAGGGCCAAGGGCGTCGCTACAAAAAATCTGTCGGAATATCTATTAAAAAAAAAAAGAAAGAAAAAGAAATGATGATTTCTTTTTTTTTTTGTTCGGAAAAATGTGAAAATCTGTCCGCAAAAATCTGAAAATCCGACCACATTACTTTCTTATCATATGACCCCCTTATTTCTTGCTTTTTTGAAAATTTTCAGCTACCTTGTCGGCTGATTGGTCCGACACTCCCCATTCAGAATGATCTAGCGACGGCCCTGATAAGGTATAGGGAGTGAGACAGTCAGATCACCGAAGGGGAAGAGCGGGGTAGGGAGTGATATGAAATTAAATAGAATAAGGACACCATCAAAAGGAAATAACATTGTGGCATTCTCTTGATGAAAGTCTGAATATAAAAATCAAACAAACCATATTATGTCTTTTACATTTCTGAACAGATTGAACATTCGGCTCGAAGAATTAAATGTATAAACAAATCGAAATGAAATGAAAAAGAAGTCTGTTGAAACAAATAAGTTGCGATATAAAGGCACTTTATCAAGCTTTAATGTGAGTAGGCACCAGAGGTAAGGAATCATTCAGATTATAATTTATATGATATGATTTATATTTGTTATCAATTACGTTTTATGTTACACTACTTGGCTGTTTGTGACAAAATCTGGAAATAACCGAACAGATGTTGTTCATCACCTTTGTCGTTCCAGTTCAAACAATATGAATACAGCGAATGTAGCTGCATCGGCAACTCCAGGATGAGCAACGACTCGGCATCGAGTCTCTTCGGGTCAACAACTTCTGATAAAGTCGAAGCTTGGTCGGGTCAGTGCCCCGACCCCACTTGCAAGGGGGCCATCCCAATCTCGATCTTGCTCGCGGCAATTTTCTTTCTTCAGTCTGCCTCATCCAATCCAATGACATATGTTGCTCTCCGGTAGGTTTCACTGATGGAGCATACGCAGTGGCGTACCATATGGGTTCAGACTTGGGGGGGGGGGGGGGGGGGAACAATTCTTACTCGGTAAATGAAATGCGAGAGAACTAGGCCATTAACCCTTTCATGACAGGAATTATTTAAAGGCTAAATTAATCACATTTCGTTCTTCAAATTGGCAACAATAATATTTTTCTTTTAGTGCTACATGGTTCTAACAAAATGCAATGTCTTTGAAAACAATATACATCATTAGAAACTTAGTCGAAAAGTTGACAAAAATTGCCAATTTTGATAAAAAATAGTGACCTTTGAACCTCTCAATGTGTTGCCAATTTAAGGATTTTGAAGCTTATTCTCCTTTTTGAAATTCGGGGGGAGCGTTTCATCAAGCGTTTTGTTAGTGATTTTTACCGACAAATTTGCTCTCAGCCAATCAGATGCAAGGATTTCAGTAGCTTATAACAGTTGTCGGATAAAAATCACTGACAAAACTCTTGATGAAACGCTCCCCTGGCATCAAACGCAATATGGTCTTGAAAGGGTTAAGTGAGGGAGAGGAGTGAAAAAAAAAATTGATACAATCTTTTAAGTTGCCTTCTCCCTCCATTCTTTCTCTCTTCCCCCTTTTTGCCACTTAATGATGATGACGATGACGACGACGACGACGATGATGATGATGATGTGTGTGTTGGGGGGGGGGGGGGGGTGGTGTCCGGTGGTAGCAAACCCACTGCAGACGTCTATAAGTGCCTGTGGTGTTGGGTTGAAACTTCCGTGCCCCCCCCCTTTGGAAATCATCTTTGCAGTCCAAATTATGCACAGTACGACTCCAAACATCGACATCTCCAATAAAAAATAAAATTTGATGACCCCATACTTTACCTTTGTGCAATCATTAAAATAAAACGGCGCCTATTAAAAACAAATGACGTCTCTCGCCACTATGCTGTATGTTCTCCTTTTTCCTAAAAGAATTAAAAACATGTTTTTCTTTCTTGTTAGATGTGTGAAAGAGGAAGACAGATCAATGGCAATAGCTCTCAGATCGGTGTGTGCACATTTCCTTGGTGAGTATACAAGAAGACAACATAGAAAAAAAAAGTTTAGCTGTTCGCAGACTGAGGCGGATACATTGGGGGGGGGGGGGGTCATGGGTGTCCAACCCCCATTCTTGGCCTTTTTTAGTTAATTTCTTAATGTGAATTGGACAAATTTTGCTTAGTAACCTGTTTTCTCCTTTCTTTTTGTTGTCAGAGATTTGGGGGGTAATTGAACCCCCTTTTACAGAACCCTGGATTCGCCATTGTGCACCGGCTGTTCTTATCCCCTTTCTCTTAAATCTCTAATTCCCTCCTCATCCCTTTCTCTTTCGTTCACTCACTTCGAAAAACATCGAAACATAAAAAAGTAAAAACACCATCAATTGATCCTAGGTAAATGTCATTATCTACATACAAGTACAGGATATTATATTCTAAGAATTACATCGATCTCATGCTGACCTTGTAAAACTGAAGTTAATGAATATTTCTACATCTTTCAAAACAATATTATGCTCTTCATAATTCATATCTTGAAATGTTGATTTTTATTTTATAGGATGGTGCTCGGCGCTTAAAGCTAAGCTTAAGTTCTGCTGATGAAATTGCAGTTCGAGAGAAACATATTCATACTGATTCTGAATTATTTTCTTGCGGGAGATATGTTATCTGAATTCACAAAATTACAACAACAACAACAACAAAAACCTTTAAAAATCACATGCACGGAACGCACGAACCTGATATACATGTAGAGCCCACTGCTTTGCCAGCGAGTCCCCCTATTGTCTCGATTTCTTTATCTTTATTTGTGGGAGCATTGTTGTCTATTGGTGAAGGCCTGGTTCGATCCTTGCTCGGTGCTTACATCCTACTTCAAGGTGTTTTGCCAATATTTGTCTATTTCGACCCAGGTGTATTAAATGGGTACCTGCATGGCAATGCTGTGGCAATAATAACTGCAGGAGCTGCAGGAAGAGCAATATTGACGTTGATGTAACTACTCTTAGTAAATAAGTCCAAATCACTTAATTTCAATCATTTGCCTATTTTTACTTAGCTATTGTAAAACAATATTAATCTGTCTCATGTAATTTTTTTATTTTTTTGTTGAAATTCAGTACAATCTTGATTCTGCAGAATCCTGTTTTCCGTCACGACACGGTCTCAAGATGTGCTTATTAATGCATTTGTCTAACACGTACCCAAGTTTCCTTCCGGCTCCAATCTATTTTGGTGCCATTATCAACTCTGTGTGCATCCATTGGCAGATGATAGAAGGGGAAGAGGGGTTCCTGCCCCCTCCGTTCCCCCTCCGTTCCCCCTCCGTTCCCCCTCCGTGCCCCCTCCGCGCCCCCTCCTTAGTTGCTTCACTGTCTCTCGAAATTTGATTTCATTACACCGATCGCAAGATTTCCTCGTTGTAACATGTCTGATATCTTTGTCTCACACAGGTTTCTTCCCAGCTCCCATCTATTTTGGCGCCATTATCAACTCTGTGTGCATTCATTGGCAGATGACAGACGGGGAGAGAGGTTCATGCTGGGTGTATGATAACAAACGGTACAGGGTGGCCTATTTTGGTAGTGCCATGGCTCTACAGGGCATAGCATTACTCGCCATTATCTGCATGTACTTTTCAGTCAAAGAAAAGCTACTGGTAAGAACAGGGGAATATCCATGATTTCTTTTTTTTTTTGGGGGGGGGGCACAATTAGAAATAACTGTTAACGAAAAAGAGGTCTCCATATTCTTTTGACGCTAGTTTACCTTTTTTTCAGTTCAGTTCATTTATTTTCCACAAATTGATTGAAATAAAAAAAAACATCAAGAACAAGTATATACATGTACATTCAAACTAGAAAATAGAATAAAATGCAGCAAAACAAATCAAAAAAATCAAAATGTGGAGGGATTGACAAAGGCCATTTGACCTATCTAAGGTCAATGCCCCAAAACATTAAAATATAGCTAAAAAAACTTTAAGAAATATATCTGAGAGGCAACAACAACAATAACAGCGAAGGCCTTCACATTTTTTTAAGGGGAGGGGTTGTGTACATGCATTTAAGTTATAGGCCACTTGGGTTTCAAGGGGGGGGGGGGGACGGGTCCCCTTCAAATCCGCCAGTGAGTAAAGATATAGTTGGAAGACTAGAGGGCAATCGATTCTTCATAAGATGAAATCAAATACTACATTTTAAGAAGCATTGGCGGGTCCAGTGGGGTTCTGCAGGAGGCGCTCAGTAACGAAGGATATAATAGAAACTGCGACAGTTGCCGAAGACAAAAACAGATTGGTACTAGTATACCTAGGCACACCAGCTCAGTTCAGTGACAGATCCAGGGGGGGGGGGGGTGGGGGGCCTGAGCCCCCTCCCCTGGGACCAAAAAGGGGCCTCCAAAAAGCTGATGACTTTTTTTTTTTTTTTTTTTTTTGCTTGTCAGAAAATTTTTGAGTTAAAAAGGGGCCAAAAAACGTTGTGGACCTTTTTCTTTTTTTTTTTTTTTTTTTTGCTTGTCAGAAAATATTGTGAATATTGAGCCCCTCCCTCAAGAAATCCTTTATCCGCCACTGGCTCAGTTATACATTGTTTTTATACCAATCCCATCCATGAATGAACTATCAAACCTTGAAAGTCCCGTATAGTCAGAAAAGCATGATATATTGAATAAAATCCCCAGTTTCATAGGCTTCAAGCTGAAATTCAATTTTATGACGTTCCGATTTATATTGTTAACTATGCTGTCAAACAATCTTTACTATTCCTTTAACAGTTATCATGGTAATAGGTATCATCAAATGAGAAAAATCTGATTTAAAAATATGAATTCCATCTCCACCACCAGCACTACCACCTTGACATTAATTTGATTAACCTTCCAGTGGCATTATCTGAAACATCTGATCATCTTATTAGTTTTGTTTAACCTGATTGTTTCTTTCAGAACAAAAAGCGGAAAGATGACCATCAATACGGCAAACTCGAGAAAAAGGATATGAATTTGGCTGTGGGAAGGTCTTAATTATTCATAGCTCGAAAAAGCATCTCCACTTTGCCGATGATACTGTGATAAAGACGATGTACTTTGACTATTTACAGCAGTGGTTTTGCTCTACCGATTTGCTCCCCCAGTTTGCTCCTTCCTACCTTCGAGACCTCGTTTCTCTCCGTTCAGCATAATATTGTAATATGTTTCTTCGGCAACTAGATGTCTCCGCCACCGCTAATCCCCGGCTATCTCCCGGAAAGCCCGTGCCATATTATACTCGGTACGGCGATCCGACCGTGCCTTTTCTTCTCTTGCCCCCAATTCTCTGGAACAATCTTCTTATTTACACCTTAAATTAATTCAAGTCAATTCTTGAAAATTATATTTTTAGGCAATCATATTAAGTTCTTCATCTTTTTTTTTCTCTCCTTTTAATTTCTGTGACCTTTCCGTGCCCATAGAAACATGGTATTAAGCGCTTTTGAAATGTTGAATATCATTTTACTATTATTATCATTAATTATTATTATTATTATTATTATTATTATTATTATTATCATTATTATTATCATTATGACGAAACTGACATATTCATATGATCAAAAGTGCACTAACCCTGCGACCTGTATGTCTACACTGAAAAGCCAAAGTTTTAATGCTAGGTAGTGCTGCACAGTGCATTTTCCCCTCTTCTTTATAACCGGAGGTTTCGTAAAAATGTTTTCCCAACAAATCTCTGAACGCGAATTGTGTACGAAACATTAATACATTCTACAATGTCGTTTTACATTCAGTCTCATACTACATTGTTTTTATCAATTGAATATTGCCGACTTCGCACTAAACTTAGCACCCTTGATTTTTTTGTTAGTATTCAGAATACAGCCATGGCCATCGGTCATCTGGTATTATGTTCTTGAAATGATCTTGAATGCCATACACCCTTTCTTCTCAATTTTAGGGTAGATATATTGGTTACATGCACTAGCGTACCCAAGGGGGGGGGGGCAGGGGGGCAGACTGCCCCCTGACAACTTTTGACAGAAAAAACCCCAGAAATTTCCGCCATTTTAGACCTTTTTTTTTTTTGGGGGGGGGGGTCAGATAATTAGGGAGGAAAACATCTCCTGATAACCCCCCCCCCCTCACACTGAGCGACTTTTTGAGGGCTGGCAAAAAAAAGAAAAATTGTCGAAATAAGCTTGATTATTGTGAAGGTTCGTAATTCCGAAAGATTTTCGGAAATACGAACCCTTCTTCATTTTCGGAATTACGAACCGTTCTATTTCATTTTTCGGAATTATGAACCTTCGGATAAACGAACCTTCTAAATAACGAATGTTCGGAATCATGAAACTTCGGAGTAATGCAACAAATTTTTCGGAATTTATGAACCCCATGGTATGGGAATTTTGTGTTTCGGAATTACGAACCTTCCGAAAAACGAACCTTCGGAAAAACGAGTGCCCCCGTCATATACTATACACATCTGGATTTTGATTTTAATAACCACTTATGTCATCCAAGGGTTGTCTTTAAAATGCATACGTCCTATGACTATTTTGGCTGGCCATCAAGGCCAATAATAGCATACATGCTATCGCATATGCAGAATAGACCGCTTCGGTAATGTATGCAAATTTTATACATACCTTTCAAACAAGGGTTGTTCTTGACAACCTGAAAGCTTGCCGGACATAGCAACAAGTAATGTATGCAAACTGGATTCCAAGCATTGAGGCTCATTTATAAAAAGCAGGTTAATGGAATAGCTCGTCACTAGGTGCTCAGAGAAGAAGTGTGCATAAATTTGTATACATTACAGAACCGGTCTATTCCCCGCGTGTGCTGTTTTTTCCCCGCGAGTCATTTGTAATATCGTTTATAAATAAACCAAGACGTCAATATAAATGTATTATAAACATGAAAACCAGAAACGAAAAGAAAGAGAGTAAGGAAGAAGATGAAGAAGAGGAAGGAGAATAAGGAGAAGAAACTAAGTGGAAGATGAAGATGATGATTATGATTATGATGATAAAGAATAACAAACATGATAATAATAATTATGATCATAATTATAATAATGATAATAATACTAATACAATGATAATATAATAACTGGAATAATAATGATGATGATGATGATGATACTACTACTACATACTACTATTGATGATAATAATAATAATAATAATAATAATAAAAATAATAATGACAATAATAATAATAATAACGATGACAAGAAGAAGATGAAGAAGAAGTAAAAAAAAAAAATAATAAGAGAGGAAGAAAATGAACTTGAAGAAAAATAACAATGATAATAATCTCTGAAAATGATTCAAAGTTTGAGGCAAATTCTACATCATATATAGTATGATATTATTTATGTAATCATTATTATTATATAGTTCGAAGTATAAATGTAGAAAATTCTTAAACTTTTGATGTGTACATAGTTTTATATTCCGCTCTTACATTTATGATCAATGATTTCGATCGACTAGAAGAATGTTTATACTGACTGTGTTATTCACTATCATACTCTGAATATTAGATGTACACTGCATAATCTTTTTTCTTCAATATTAGAGTTCCTGCAATGCTATTTTAAATCTTATTATTATACTATAGAAACATCTTTTTATAATGAAATAAATACCTTATTATATTTTATGATAAATTCTACATAGTAATTGTCATTTGAGATAGAATGCGATGAGGAAGCGAGTTGATGTTGGGACGAAATTGTTTATGAATGACTAGAATAATTATCACCAAGCTGCTTTTCTAGGACCGTATATATCATATCACAATACCCCCTTTCTTATATTCACAATTACCAATTTATTCTGACGCCAATGCAGGCTCTCGAGAGCCAGGCATTACAAATAGCGCTTCTTGTATATTGATGAAATGACTTCCTTTGATGCCTCGACCCTGGAACACTTCAATGGCCCGGGAAGTTAGATCGAGGTATAAGTTTCATTTTTTAAAAAACATGAATGAATTTAGATCGACTCGAACGTTAGGTTTTACTGAATTGTTAGAATAATTATTCCCAATGTAACGTTTAGTACCCAGTCATTCAAAATGTGGAGATGGTCTGGTCTAGCTAGATGACTGGAATCACAATATTGAGTTGTATTACGAGTGTCCATTGTAGATGAAAAATTCCAACGTATTTGGGACGCTAATTGATGAAATACCTTCTTGGAGTTACCTTGGAGTTACATGGAATATAGTGTCATTTTACATTTTACATTTTACACTTTACACTAAAGCTTGGATAAATCCAAGCTTTAGTAGGACTATTAACTTGAAATAATCATCAGATAGGACTTTACTAAAATCTTTGATTTGGTCGCTACTGGGACCATACTTATAGCTCGGACTTAATGAAATAGAATCCCACTTTATTCTCGAAATTATACCTTCTGAATATTGAACCATATTACGGGAATTACGAACGTTTGGAATAATTAACCTTTAGTTTAGACCTAGAGCATGGTAACGTACTAAGTAACACATTTTGGATTTTTTTTTTTTCTGTTTCGGAATTATGAATATTCGCAACAGAGTATGCTAATGTTAGTAAAAGAAGACAAGTATATTGAAACACAAACATACATACAAACAAGCAGGGGCGTCCATCCGTTTTTCGGATGGGGGGGGGGGCAAGACAGCCTAACGTAATGATGTTCATTTCGCACTCACTTCAATCATCATCAGGGGCGGCGGAGTGTCTTTCAAAGTGGAGGGGGGCACCAACAAAAAGGGGCACCAACAAAATGGGGCACCAACAATGAGTGGAAACAAGTCGGAAAATACCACTTTGAGACATTAGTATACCGCTACATTCTGATCAATACACAACCGAGGATCATTTTTGACGCATTGTTTCTTTCTTAAACATGATTCAAGTGAAAAACTACTTTGCAGCAGCAGTTGAATGTAATGGGCCCTCTTGCATAAAAAGTTGCGATTAAACGCAACTCAAAAAAAATAACGCAAGTCCCAAATACGCGATCCTGATTGGTTGAAAATCGAGTTGCGTTTAATTTTTTGAGTTGCGTTTAATCGCAACTGTTTATGCAAGAGGGCCATGGTCTGATTATTCATTTGCGAGCGAGCAAAAGTTTAAAGATTTATTTCTAACGCTGAAGGCAGCGGGTGTTTAATTATAAACAGCGATACTCTCAATATGATAAGAAGATAATAGTAAATGGGAGCGAGCGTAGCGAGTGAGCCTTGGAAAAAAAAATTAGAAAAAAAATTGTCCCCGTTCCTTTTATGATTTAGGGGCACTGCTCATTCTTCAATAATTCATGGGGCACTTTTGGGGTACTTGAAAAAGTGGGGGGGGGGGGCACTGTGCCCTATGCCCCCCGGAACGCCGCCTCTGATCATCATAGCATTGATAAAGATATAATTTGAACTTATTAAAGGGAAATCCAACTTTAATAGCAAGTTGCTTTGAAAGAAAGAGGATAACTCAGAGAAGCAGATTGGTGAAAGTTTGAACGAAATCGGACAAGCAGTAAGAAAGTTATGAATTTTTAATAGTTGTAATCACTATTCATATGGGAATTTCAAATTGGCCGAATAGGTAATGTCACTGTGATGTAGCTGTGGACAACTCCCCCATTCGCTCTTACACACAAAATGACTAAAATGTCACTTTTTTTTCAAAATGCATTACTCAGTAGGATCTTTTCGTTCATGAGGACCTATAACAATATGTTTTCTCCAATATATTTTGAGTACTGCCCCGAGGGTAAAAGCGCCTCGAAGAAAACCGCAAATTAATATTTTTGTGTACGACAAATGGGAGAGTTGTCCACAGAAATGTCACAATTGACTCACCAAATTGCCAATTTGAGATTCGCATAGATGTAGTGATCTTATTTTTCAAACATCCATAACTTTCTTAGTCCTTGTCCGATTTCTTTCACCATCCTGTTTTTATTATTTTTCTGCTTTCACACAAATCATCTTATTACCAAGGTTGGATTGCCCTTTAAGTATAGTATACATATCGATATCATGAACAGAAAATGGAATTAAAGATCAGATGGAAAACGACAAATGATGGGGAAACATATCTCACATAACGGCAAATTGAGGAGAGAAGACATAACACAAAACATAATAGAAATTGGATTCTAGGACAACTACCCCTAGACAACTACCCCCCCGGACAACTACCCCCCGGAAAACCACCCCCTGGACGACTACCCCCTAGGACATCTACCCCCCCAGGACAACTACCCCCCAGGACAACTACCCCCCAGGACAATTACCCCCCAGGACAACTACCCCCCCAGGACAACTACCCCCCAGGACAATTACCCCAGGACAATTTTTCCGGGGGTAGCTGTCCAGGGGGTAGTTGTTCGGGGGTAGTTGTCCGGGGGGTTATTGTCCTAGGGGGATAGTTGTCCTGGGGGGTAGTTGTCCTAGGGGGTAGTTGTCCTGGGGGGTAGTTGTCCTAGGGGGTAGTTGTCCTGGGGGGGTAGTTGTCCTAGGGGGGTAGTCGTCCAGGGGGTGGTTTTCCGGGGGGTGGTTGTCCGGGGGGTAATTGTCCAGGGGGTAGTTGTCCGGATACGTAGAAATTGAAGTCTGATCGTGTAATACCATTTGTATTTCATTGTTTGGAATAAGGTTTCATTTCTCGAGTTTTGCATCTTTTTCTTATTTTATTTTACACCTCCGAACTTATTTATTTGTTTATTTTATTTATTTATTTATTTTATTTATTTATTTATTTATTTATTTATTTATTTATTTATTTATTTATTTATTTATTTATTTATTTATTTATTTATTTATTTATTTATTTATTTATTTATTTTTATTTTTTATTTTTTTTTTGGGGGGGAACGTTATGTTTGCCCCAAAATATTTTTCTTGGGGAAGGGCAACTGCCCCCCTGACCCCCCAGTATCGACACCCCTGCAGGCAAGCACAAAAAAACAAAACAAAACAAAAAAAAAAAAAAAAAAAAATAATTGTCAAAGGCTAGGTCTCCTCGCTCCTCAGTCTAGACAAATTGAAACATAATCACCTGCAGGCAACAACAGAGGGCGGCAGATTAATTTACCTGAGAGGATACGTCAAATCGGAAGAAAAGGTACAAATTATAGCTATTATTCATCATCTTATTGAAATATAAATAAATTGGATAGAAAATTTTATGTAAATTTGCCCTACGTAAATATATTGGCCAAGATGAATGGGTATTTTTGGAGGAATATTGTGTTTTTCTAGCTTAATTCCCTTTGATATTTTTGTGTCGGTCCCACTCGTTTGTTTACATGATGTATTTTATTGTAGAATCTAGCTACACCGAGTTAAATCCGTCGTTTGCGTTAAACCTTGCCTGCCTTGGTCGGATTTCTAAACATTAGAATGGTAATAAAGATGATGATGAAGATGAAGACAATGAAGATCAGCGTGAGGAGGTTGAACGATGAGGGAAGTGATGATATAATGATCATATGATGATGATGATGTTGATTTGTCTAAATAATGTCGGGGTCCCACTTCTCAGTAGACTAGAGGCGCACGGCCAACATCGGAGACTCTCCCATTTGGGAGACTGTCTCTCATATTGGAGACTTAGCTTACAAAAGGATAAAAGAAACAACACCAACAACAAGGCAGTTTATCCCAGCCAAATTTTTGCCTGACTGAGGTCAGAAACCCATTTGTTTTGTGTGTGGGTCATAACAAAAATTGTTATGAAAACAAAAGTAGACGGTGAATCTTTGAATTGGTAGGTCAAAAGGCATGAAAGGTGTAATTTTTCATGAGGAATCTGCTTATCACATTTTCATTTTGCACTGAGGTAATCCCTTTGCCACAAATGTAAACAAAGAAAATCAATCTCCCAAATAGTAGACTGTCTCCCACATCGGCTACCAAAAATATTTATGAAAGTCTCTGATAACAGAGACAATCTCCCAAATGGGAGAGAGTCTCCAATATCAGCCGTGCGCCTCTACTTTACATGTACAAGACTGAAAATTCTGTCTCTCGTTCGTTAGCTCTTCACTTAGAGACAGAAACGGTCGTATCACTCTGCTGTGCGTACCGAATACACATTGATTTACACACTAATAACAGTTTGAATACGGCTGCAAGATTTTCAAACGGAGAATACCTTGGACCCTGAATTACCTGAAAAAGGAGCTTTAAATGGATTATTCAGTCAAATTGGTAAGTTGAGCCGATTCCTTAAATAGTAGAGCCTAGGCCTAACCAATTCAATAATAATATGTAGATCTAGATATATGAGGAAAAATCAAATTATTGCGATTTTTCCAGCTACTCGTCGGCGTGTAGTCGGTTTGCACAGCAGAGTGATACGACCGTTTCTGTCTCTAAGTGAAGAGCTAACAAACGAGAGACAGAATTTTCGGTCTAATCTGAGACGGCCCGACCGACGGACAGCCCGACCCTGGATAACCCAACCACCTACCATGGACAACTCGACCCGGTCGAGTTATCCAGGGTGGGGTGCCTCGCCGAACAACTTGACCCACTTTTTTTTTCTCATTGATTTATGAACTTAATTCACTCATTTAACAATAAATGCCATGTAAAGGCCAAGTCCACACTAATATCAAGTTGATGATTTGAATAAATAGAGTAAAATTAAACAAGCATAACTGAAAATTTCACTGAAATCGAATGTAAAATAAGAAAGTTATGGCATTTTGAAGTTTTGCATTATTTCATGAAAAAGTGGTATGCATAACATGGGAGGTATGCATATGAGTGAACCAATGATTTCATACACTCACTTTTCCTTATGTATTTTATTATATGACATTTCAAATATTTCAATTTTGATGGATGTGAAAATAAAGAATCTCTCCCTTGTATCAAAATAAGTTACAATAATGATGATTTTACATGTTCCATAAAGAGTGAAATCAATGTTTTACATTATTGAAGCAAAAAATTGAAATATATGATATTTCATATACTAAAATACATAAGGAAAAGTGAGTGTGTGACATCATTGGTTCACTCATTTGCATACCACCCATTTTCACTGTTATGCTTGTTTAATTTTACTCTATTTATTCAAATCAACTTGATATTAGTGTGAACTTGGCCTTTAAGTGGTATATTATAAATAAATGTATATGAGCCTGATCGGTTAAGAGTAGGCATTTTGTACGTCCGTGACATTGAATGTTTTATGGATTATAATTTTAGTAGGTTACCATGGCAACCAAATTTTGTCAAATTTATACTCCTTCAGTGATGCCCTTCACATTGAAACATAAAATAGCTCTGTTCAATTAAATATTTATTTTCTACAGGCCTTCAAAATTTCAAAATTTGTCAAATGTCCTTCAATGACTAACCGATCAGGCTCATATACATGTACAGTCAAGATGTTAAACACAGCAATTGTGGATTTTGAGAGTTGCACTGTTCAAAAGAATTTATATTTACATATAGTTTTCTGTTGCAATGAGATAATTTTGACGGACCACCAGAGGCTCGAGGTAAGTTGGTTTTATGCCCCATGAATCACACTAATAGAAATACACCCTGTAATGTAACTTTGCAAAACCCTCACCTAGGGAATGTAAATATACATTAAAAGGTCTGTTTGTATCAGTATAGTGATTTTGGGGCATAATATTAACTTACCTCGAGCCTCTGGCGGGGCCTCTGGCGGCCCGTCAAAATTATCACATTGCAAGGGAAAACTACAATAAAGGTTTATTTTTTCTGTGCATCCTAGTCAAGAAGTCTACAATTGCCACGTATAATTAAATTCATGACTGTTTACATTAGATTATAATTTACCACTTGAAGGTAATAAACAGTAGTGGTAGCAAAATGAAAGTTGGCATGAAACTGCTCAAATATAGTCTCATTATACTCATATTGTTCGGCTTCAATAAAAAGATACATGAGTGAGATAATCCGGTATTCTATTCATGATTTCCGGTGATTTTCAGTAAAATAATTCAAATGATCGAATATCAATGGTTACCTTATACCCTCGCTAAGTACCACCTACCCCGATGCTCTCGGCTCAACGGCGCATAGCGGTTCGCACACACTTGTTACACACACTGTTTTCACATCAAATTACAAGCGCGGTACCGTGCTTGTAATTCGATGTTTATTTTTTTGGACATTTTAGCCATTTCTAAACCATTTTTCTTCAAACAAACGTCACCTATGTTCGAAATTAATCATTTCACAACAGTATATATGTAATAATTTCCATTCCAGCTGACACAGTAGTTAAATATCCAAAGCGCCACCTTTCCAACTACTGTACGATACCTTTAAATGGCAATTTATTGTAAAATGAGTGAATTTAGTTCATAAATCAAAGAGAAAAATAGTGGGTCGGGTTGTCCGGCGAGGCACCCCACCCTGGACAACAAGTTATATGTTTGTATTTTCTGAGCATGTTGTCCAGTTGTCCAGGGTAGGTGGTCAGGTTATCCAGGGTCAGGCTGTCCGTAGGTCAGGCTGTCCAGGAACCGATTTGACGATGTTTGAACTTTTTTGACTCAAGTTCAGTGTTGATGTTCCTCAAAAGAAGTAGACATGTTAATGATATAATTTAGTGGTTAATCACTCATTTCACTCAGGTACATGTAAATGAAAATAAACAATGTAGTAGACTGCTAAAGAGTTATTTTCAGCATCACCATTAATGATCATTGAACATCATCAACATCTAACTCGAGTTGAAGATCGAACATCATCAAATCAGCATCATCATCACCATAATTATCATCAACTGTCCTTGTCGTTCACCTCCTGTAATACTGGTTTTTATTTAGATTTCGATTTACTTTTTGAGAGGGGCATTGTGGCATTACTGCAAAAATTCTGTGTAGCCTTTTGATAATTTAGCCTAGTCATTTGCAAGAGATTGACACTATCTGGAATTTGTTGATATTTTTGTCACTGGGCCTGTATTACTTAGTCTCATTGAATAATTACATAATGATATCATGATCCCATTTGTATGATTTTTGTTTTTGTTTTTGCAAAGGCATGTCTTCTGATGAGTTCTATGACACTTTGTAATGCAACAGCAAAAAAGAAAAGATAAAAAAAAAGATTCTAAGAGCCCCAAAGTGACCCCCCCTCCCCGCATCAAGACATACTCTGATGTCTGGAGGTTAAGTCAGTAAGACGATTGGTTGCAGCACAACTGATATATGCGTAATGCCATTCCTAAATTTCAAGAAGATTGCTCATTTTCTCAGCAAAGGTACGATGGTCCTATGAAATCTAGCCCTTCCTGTGATGACCATGTAATTCAGATAATTATAATGAAGGATCCCTCAAGTTCTCATCAAAAGATCAAGGCAGCTCTGACAAATGTTAGTGTAAGCGCCACCTCTTGCTCTTTGAGCAATGCATATGTTCCTGTGATTAATTGGATTAAGTTTGGTTTGTCTTCAAGTAGATACATTTTGTATGGGTGGTCTTAAACTTTTGCAAATGACTAATTTAGCAAGATGACATTATGTCAACATTGAAGAATTATGTACTTTTTCAACATCTTGCATACTATGCCCTCCATAACTTGGGCAGGAGTCTATTGCAATTTGCATGTTATATCAAAATCTGATCATATCCAGTGAGTTAAAGTAATGAATTGTATATATTTCCTCTATGTCTTCCAGGACAATATTCTTAGGCAGATCTTTGTTGTGAGCCAACTGTGTTTTAAATCCTCTCCAAATGATGATGGCATCTTGAAAGCTACGCTTAGCACCATTTTCAATCTATTATTACATGGATCTTTGTAGGCTGGAGAGGTAGTTTGATGATACTGATTTTCTAGCCATGGCATCAAGTAGCCAGTGTCTTCCAGAAAGGGATCACCTGTTCTTTTGCAAGTTCTGCCACCACCCCTTCTACAGCCAGCACAGACTGGAGACCCATGAGCGCATCCACACAGGTAACAAGCCCCACCAATGCCCCCTGTGCTACCGGGCCTTCACTCAAGCCATGTACCTCCGATTCCATCTGGAGCAGATCCATGGTGGCTCGCAGGAGGATGCAGAAGTCATGGTCCACTCTGTGTCAAGTGTGCAAACCAGTACAGTTCTTGATGCTGTTAATGATGTTGAAAATGTGAGGAGTTGGCCTTTAAACACAGGTAACAATACACGGCAGGAATCTGAGGTTGGGATGAGGACTTTGCCTTTCGGCAGGAGTAGTACATTCCCTGATGCTGTTGTCAATGGAGAAAATACTAGGACTCAACATATTGATGATGAACAGCACTACTTTTCCCCTGAACGTTGGAGGAGAAACCGACCTTTGGAGGGGAGCAACAACATACATCAAGAGTCTTCCAGTGAACCTCAAGAGGGTAGTAGAACTCAGCAACTTGACAGGAGGACCAACATACGCCAGGAATTGTCTCCTGAACATGTAGGAGACATCATGGACTTTGCACCACTCTTTCTTGCCGAGGACATCCCTATCACTGCCATGACCCAACCAGTGTCTTCCATCAATGCCAACATCAGTCATGAATGCAGCTCTAGATGCTCACCAACATCCAGCTCTTCTTCCAAAGACCATTCTAATTTGCCTGTTAACATCAAGGACATTGCTAGCTCAGATCGTCTACCCATTAACTCCAGGGACACTGCTGACTCTGATCATCTGCCCATCCCTGCCAAGGACATATCCGACTCGGATCATTTTGGGGTTCCTGTTCCAAGAAAGATCCGAAAGCAGCAGACTCCCCAAAAGACCATTCTTGGTGATGATGAGGGGATAATGACAGAATTCTCAAGTGCTCCTGAGTCTACCTCAGATATGGATGCAGAGAGGGGTCTGGAAAGGAATCTCATTTTCAGTGATATTACAGGTAGATCCTCATTTGATTTTGATGGGAGAAGAAGGGGGGGGGGGATAGTCAAGGAGAAATGAAGATTAAAGCTCAACAGAATTTAAGAAAAATTCTGTACATAAATATCTGCCATTTCAAAATTTTATCCTGATATTCCTGGGATTTCTTGGTTTAATCCTTTTTCACATTTCACTGGCAGGCATTTTTAATTCAATTGATCTTTGGAACCAGAGCATGAGTATAATCAGCTTCAATTCTGGTATGACTTTATGAGAATAAATATGAAAGTGTCTTGTATCAGTTAAGCCTTCATACATGTCATTACTGTAAAACCAGAAACTTTCGCGATATAAAACTTTTTGTGAATTGTTAAAGTGATTGATTAACTTTGTGAAAAATTGTAAAATCAGCTCAAATGCCAGTGAATTGTGTGCAGTCCTCTAACTACATATATAATTAAGGATATGTGAAAGTATGAGAGAAAATGGAACCCATTTACTATCCTAAAAAAGAGAAAATCGCAATCAATCGCTAGCGCAAGTCGCTCGGCTTCTTCGCTGCGCTGCAGTCACAAAAACCAAGCACCAGCGCTTTGCGATTTCAGAGCAGGTTTCCAGCCCGTACGGTATTCTGTGATAGAGCGAGGTATGCCAACCGTAAGAGTTCTTTAAGGTTCGGTGGTACTCTATCCCGACATCAATGTTCAATCGTAAATATCTTGATATAAAACGACTGATCAGCTTATAAAACTCAGGCGATTCCTGTCAGAGCTAAAGGTTTGCAATTATGATTACAGCATTAGCTGGAACAGTGATTTTTTTTTTCAATCCTGGGCAAAGTTAATCAATGCCTTTAATGACAGCCAATTTTGCAGCAAGGAACTTTTGCAAATTACAATAATTTTATGTTGTTTCAATTATGATTTTATTATTTCACGGCATGAAACTTTTGCGAATCTTTGGCCTCTCACAAACTTCGTGAAAGTTTCATGCATGCAAAAATTTCTGTTTTACAATATTTGACTGTTATCAGTCCTTCACTTCTAACCAGCTCCAAATCTTTTAGTTATGACCAATTCTCTAAATTAATGACTAATTACAGTATTCATTTCAATAGCTTAATTTGCTTTCCACTTTAAGAATTTTTCTCAAGCAGCATAAAAGAATGGTAATCTACATTGAGTCTAGGCAGAAATGAACATGAAATCACACATCCAAAGTCCCAGAAATGAAATGTATTATGTCTCATCCACTACATCAGACTAGAATTAATGGTAAACATGAAAATGAATTCTGAGATAGGTATCCATAGGCCTATTGATCGATTATTTTATGAACTGGTGCATACAAAGATATGAAATGTCCCAATTGTGGTTGAGTCAAAATGCCTAATTTTATTTGCTGTCAATCTCTTGTCTACTTTTCTGTTTAATTTGTAGTATGTCTATGATGCTATAGTTGTGTAATGCTTCATCTTTGATGCAGGTATCATGGCGCTACGCAGCAAGTCTCCACCTTGCTGGACTTCCACTCAGGTTCATGAGAGAGTTCAGCCACCTTCCAGCCAAAAAAACAGATCAGATGCCATCTACCACACCCCAAGCTCTTGCCAAGCAGCACCATTTCAAGATGCTGCCAACCAAGAATCTTCATCAACTGAGCAGGTTTTTGAAGCGGCTGATACTTTCAAGAAGGGTAACACATCTCTAACATGCCAATCTGAAATACATGATACCCAAATACATTTACAAAGAAATCAATCTGGTGCTGTTGTACAACAAGCGTTAGACACTCCCACTCTATTGGAAGGTAACTTAAATGAAACCAGTGGTATCCTCTTGCCTGAGATGCCACGGAAGAAGAAGATATTGACATGTGAACTCTGCGATAAAACTTTTACGGGTACCCTCTTCCTCAGATCTCATTTCCGTGTTGTACATGGTGCAGAAATTATAGGAATTGACAGTGATGATGATTGTTCTATCAAACAAGAAAAAACAGAGCAAAAATGTGAGATTAATGCTTCAATTAAAGTTCCAATGTCTCAGGAAGCCGAAGAATGTGACGTAGCCCCAAAGCCAGTAAAGAGGAGCCGAGGTAGGCCCAAAGGGTCTAAGAATAAGCTGAAGGGTTCCAAAAAGAGCCTTTCGGTGCAAATTGGCAACAGTAGGGCAAAGGTTAGAGCAATAATCAAACACTCCACAGAATCCAGTAATTCCCAAGATGTCCAAATAGTACATCGCAAAAGAGGCAGACCTCCAAAGAATAAAGTTCAGATGAATTCTGCCCCTGTACATGTAGGTCTATCGAAATCCAGCAAAATGCTGGCAAATATGCCTCATGTCCCGTCACCGCAGTCAATTACAAACTCTGTCATAGACACACTCATGATCCAACGTTTGCAATTCTCCAATGAGGAATTAGAGCCGTTTATAGAGAACAATCTTAAGAAGGAAAGAAAGAACCCTGATGATTTATGTGGAGCTGTAAAATGTGATACATGTGAGAAAGAGTTTGTTAGAAAAACCGATCTCCGACGCCATATGCGCTCGCACACGGGTGAGCAGCCCTTCGCCTGTTCCACCTGTGGCCGAAAATTTGCGGAAACCGCTCACCTACGTGACCATGAAAGACTCCATTCTGACACAAAAGAGTATGTGTGTAAAGTATGTGGCATGAGATTTGCACAATCGGGCGGGCTATACTCGCATTCCAGGACACACGAAAAGAGACAGTATGGCTGCAAGGTATGCTCTAAGAAATTCACGCGCAAAAGTGATGTGCAGCGCCATCTGCGAACGCATACCAACCTCAAGCCATTTCGTTGTGATATTTGCGATCAGAGCTTCAGCTCCGAGCATTTACTGAAAGACCATGCCAAACTGCATTGTGAGGAGAGGCAGTATGTCTGCTCTGAGTGTGGGATGAGGTTTGCAGGACGGAATGGTTTGCACTCGCATTTCAAGATCCATGTCGAAAAGCAATACGAGTGTGAGGTTTGCTTTAAGAAGTTTTCAAGAAATTCAGCCTGGCATCGGCACATGAAAACACATTTTTAACCATTGATAATGCAAATTTTGATGTTACATGGATACTTTGCACTTTATCATAAAATCTTGATGAAAAAAGAATATGTGTGATCTTGCAGACCCTTCCCTGCTTAGCGCTACTTTTCCTCATGTAGCCAACATTACCAAGGGTCACTGATTGTTGCTTTCTTCAAAGAGAAGGGTTAGTTCTGGGAAAGGTAAAAAATAATTTGTACGCTTTCTCACTCTTTTTATGCTACTTTGGAAGATTATCATATTAGAAATGTCCCCTGAAAAGCATTTCTCTTCAGTTGCCCTCACATTCAAAATATGACAAGAAACAGCTGAAATGTTCGGGCCGAACATTTGTGTGTAGTCCCATATACACTTTTCTGTGTGCAGTGCATGTGACTCTAGGTAGGATTAAATCAATTTCTTAACATTTTGGTGATTCCAAAACCTTACACAGTATACACTAATTCTTATGTGCTATACATGTAAAATCAACCTTTCCCAATTGCTTTGAGGCAGTTTCTTTCACGAAATCTCATGACCAGAACTCAACTTTATCTTTAAGTCAGTACTGGGACCTCTTGAGGCGCAGATATTCACCCTGAATAATAAGCACCTTTAACTCAAACAAAACCAAATCTTGCATAGAGAGTTTCATTTAAACGGAATTGAAAAAAAATTAAACAAAACTTGATTTTGAAACAATCATGATCATGCATTTGGGACTTGTGTTTATTCTTTGAGTTGCATACAAATGCAAATTTTTATGCATGAGCGTCCAGATCTGTTTCATGGACTTTGCACTGTATAATGGAAGCTTATATTGTGTGTTCATTTTCAAAAGCTATTTTGCATCAATTTTGAACTATTTTGGATTACTTTGCATTCTAAAAAGATAATTTAATTATTCATACATGATCACATCTTTTTAGAGGGAAGCAGCCTTTGATTTGAAATAAAAGAAGAAAGTTTCCATGGTGAGAATAACATACCTTTTTTGCATGATGAGCACTATAGACTGTCTTAATAAAAAAAGCCCTCAGGATGAAGCTTTACACAATCACACTGCCATTTCCCTTTGCAAACTCTTGTTTTGGAAAACATGTTTATTGTACGGGGAAACATTGGCATCATTTATTTTAAAGGAGGCAAGGTTTTTTTTCAGTAGGTTTTGAATTTGGGTTGAGGGGGGGGGGGGGGGGGGGGAACAGTTTGCTCATTTATCACTGATAACTTAAGTATAAGTATAACATTATTCTATGATATAGAAAAGGTATTAGATATCGGTCTTCCTCACCGATTTAGCTCTTCTACAATTCTATTCAACATAGACTTATATTGTTACAGTTATAGAAATTGGTGATATGTGACTTGCCCTTTATACCCCTTATATGTAGATCTTGTTGCTTATATTAATTGCCAAATATTGGTGAATCAATATTTCGATTTTATGATTTTTTTACCCTATGGTATTCAAGTTGTCCATATACTCAATGTCTTAAAAGTAGGCATAATGCCCCCTTTTCATAGTATTTCTTTAAAAAAGAATATCACAAATTTCTAAAGCTATTTCTCTTTTGTTCAAGTGCTTCAATATAATGTGTATTTTGTAGCTTTTATTTCTGTTGTGCATTTCATTATTGTTATGATTTATACTGTTCAAGAATTTTATTCTGTTTTAATATATAGTCAGCCAAAAAATGTAAGTTTCCCACTGACGGGTTTCAGTATATAATTCGAGAAATATTTCATGAAAATTATTCATTTAAAAGCAAATTACTGATATGGAGAATTTTGTCACCCACATTTCGATTTGTTATTTGTGAACAATACCTTATCGTTTCATAATGAAATTATGTTTTTTAAATTGCAGTTGGTATAAGAAAAAAGTTGCACTTGGTGATTCATTAATATGCTACGCGTGATTTATAATTCAAAATCATGAAACGGCATTAAAACTCACAGTTCCTCAATGCAGTTTCGTGAATTTGTTTTGCAAGTTATGCGCCTGTGTACCCCACAGAACTCCTAAAGACGTCTTTAGGAATTCTGTGGTGTACCCTATGTGGGAAGAGAGCCACAAAAATCAAAACATGTTATGAAACTCATCCAATCAGAGAGATTTTTCTGTTTCGATAGTAGTGTACATGTACTACATGTATTAAAGGGCAATCCAACCTTGGTAATAAGATGATTTGTATGAAAGCAGAAAAATAAGAAAAAGAGGATGGTGAAAGTTTGAAAGAAATCGGACAAGGACTAAGATAGTTATGGATGTTTGAAAAATGAGATCACTACATCTGTGCGAATCTCAAATTGGCAATTTGGTGAGTCAATTGTGACATTTTTGTGGACAACTCTCCCATTTGTCGTACACAAAAATATTAATTTGCGGTTTTCTTCCAGGCGCCTTTACCCTCGGGGCAGTACTCAAAATATAATGGAGATAGCATATTGTTATAGGTCCTCATGAACGAAAAGATCCTACTGAGTAATGCATTTTGAAAAAAAGTGTCATTTTAGTCATTTTGTGTGTTAGAGCGAATGGGGGAGTTGTCCACTGCAACATCACAGTGACATTACCTATTCGGCCAATTTGAAATTCCCATATGCATAGTGATTACAATTTTCCAAAAATCATAACTTTCTTATTACTTGTCTGATTTCGTTCAAACTTTCACCAATCTGCTTCTCTGATTTTTCCTCTTTCTTTCAAAGCAACTTGCTAATAAGGTTAGATTTCCCTTTAATGCAATGAGCTATTAGTCTTGAACATGCATTCTGTGATATTTATTATATGCTTTTTAGTAATCCCCGAGTCACATCAAGCAGACTGACACCAGACCGATAACTGACCAAACAAAAGCTTTCATTAACCTTTTCGAGACAGTTGACCACATTTCATGGTTTGGCTCAATAACTTTTGATTCAGAGCTCTGAAAATTATACCGGATGCATGAGTAGAAAGAGCAAAATTTTTTGCACACACTATGTCCATTTTTGTTGCTTGACCATATTGCGTTTGATGCCAGGACTTTTCAAAACGAGAATAAGCTTTAAAATCCCTATTAAAATTGGCAACACATTGAGAGGTTCAAAATCATTGTTTTTTTTAATCAAAATTGGCAATTTTTTCAACTTTTTGATAAAATTCAAAACCATGTATATTTTTTTCAAAACATTACACCTTATTAGAACCACTTAGCCCTTAAATAATTCCAGTCCCGAAAGGGCTAACAACCAAATGGGTTTGGAGTCAGTTCTGTGGTTTGATAGAGGTATACATGAGCTTGCCATGCACATTAGTTCTTTCGTGGTCCAATCAACCCAACCACTGCATGATAAACTAAACTCAGGATTATGTGCAGCTTGTGTGTTTCGAAATGAAGTCCCTTGACCATCTCAGGAGTAAATCTAAAGTAGTTGAAATGTAAAATGTTTATACACACTTCTAAATAATCATGTGGCTAATGACCAGTGATAATTTGATAGTGAAATATGGGTACCGGTATTTCAGTGAATATTGAATAGCCCTCAAAGTCATTCTTTAAAAGGTAAACCAAATGTCACACACGTGAAATTTGGCCCGTACGCATATAATCTTAGTACCATGACTGCTTCATAATATCTATAAGAAATAAATTATGTATTGCCTACAAGCCAACTCGATGTTGTACTAGACCACTGTTTTTTGCACTTACATTATAATTGAAAATATAATAATGATAATAAAAAAAAAAAATCGTTCGTTGTTTAAAGGAGAATGAAACCCCAAACTTGTATGCACTTTAACAGAAGCAGAAAATTCTTAGAAGCATATCACTGAAAGTTTGAGGAAAAACGGATTAAGAATAAAAAAGTTATGAAGATTCTAAAAAGCTAAAATCGCTAAATGAAATTGGCAACATACTCATTATGCTAATGAGATGCTATGACGTTTCTGTGCTCTTATTATGGGTAATAAATAAGAAAATTATCAGATTTCAGCTTTTAAACAAAGAAAATTGAATTATCAACATTGTGCTTGAAATATATTGTGAGGAATAAATTTATGAACACCACATATAATACAGAAATAAGATTTTCTGAGATATATTCAAGGAAAGTTGACTTAACTTTATTTGTATAAGGCATTTACATCGCAGCATCTCATTAGCGTAATGAGGACATTGCCAATTTCAGATCTCCATTCATTAGCGATTTTAGGATTTCAGATATTCATAACTTTTTTAGGATTTCAAATATTCATAACTTTTTGTTATTGTCGTTTTTCCTCGACCTTTCACTGATATGCTTCTTTGATTTTTCTGCTTCTATTAAAAATGCATTTATTTGGGGGAGTTTCATTCTCCTTTAAAGATGAATCGTTATGACTACGATGCGCCAAATAAAATGAGTAGAGTAGTTGAAACAAAGCTTTTAAGAAGTACCATGTATCACGTGATGTGTACAATCTAATGGAAATGTAGAAAAATGTCTGTATTAATATGTCCTCGTTATGTTTGTTTTAGGGCAAGTCCAAGGTATTTGGTCATTATGTGTCCCAAATGTTGTCAGGTATCATGGAATACTGAAAATAATAATTTTCCTTGATATCTGGTCTAAACCAAGCTACAGTATGGCCATCAACTCAATACAACCATCAGGAATATTTTTCATATATTCCTGATGGTTGTATTGAGTTGATAGCCATACTGTAGCTTTGGTATACATGTAGTATAGTTGGTATATAGTTGATAGCGTACAAAATACCTTAGACTTGCCGAGAATATTATAATTATTTTTGAGATTGGTAGAAAAGAGCTGCAGTGCTGTTAAAAAAAATCAATAGAAAATTATAGACATGATGTTTAGGTCCTTTTTCCAGGAATTTTTTTATGCCTTCGCTCACCGAAGGTGGTGCCGGACTCATCATGTTTTCGGGTTGTCCGTCCTTCCGTCTGTCCCACTTTCTTGTTAACGCGATATCTCAAGAACCATTTGAGGTATGAACTTCAAACTTGGTAGTAGTATGTATCACCGTAGGAAGACGATCTGATTTGATTTTTGGGTACGTAGGTCAAATGTAAGGTTACAGAGGTCAATTCTGAAATTTCACGTGTTAGACTCGTTAAACGCTGTATCACAAGAACCATTTGAGGTATGAATTCAATTTCACACTTGATACTAGTGTGTATCACCATAGGAAGACGATCTGATTAGATTTTGGGGTATGTAGGTCAAAGTTCAAAGGTGATAGAGGTCAATTCTGAAATGTCAGCTTGTAGCATCATTAATGCGATATCTCAAGGACCATGTGAGGCATGAACTTCAAACTTAGCGCTACTATGTATCACCGTATGAAGACGAACTGATTGGATTTTGAGATACGTACGTCAAAGGTCAAAGTTCACAGAGGTCATTTTTACTATGAAATTTCATGTTTTTGCCTCCTTATTGCAATATCTCTTGAACAATTTGAACCATTAACTTCAAACTTGGTGCTAGTATACATCACCATATTGGACGAACTAATCAGTTTTTGTTTAATTAGGTCAAATGTCAAAGGTCATAGAGGTCAATATGCATGATATTAATGATTTATTAGTTTTGTCACCATATATCAATTATTTTCTATACATGACTAGGAGGAGATGAAGTGAACGGACTTTTGGTTTGTTAGGTCAAAGGTCAGAGATGAATTAACATATAATTGCAGTATTCTTATTCTGGTTATCAGAATATTTCAAGAACAGTTTGAGTCATGAACTTAACTGAATAATTTAGGCGGAGGCATATAGGAGACGCTGTCGCATTCATCTTGTTTCCATATGAGTTATGATGTCATGTTTATTTAAAACTTGTACCTGAAAGTGACTGTATAAAGATGACAAATTGAGATGTGAATTATTTTCGATTATTTTATTGATGATTTGACTCTCTGATATGCAGATTATGCAAGTTGGTTGCTGCCATGTCGGAAAAACCCCCGAAAAGCCTTTGAGGCCAAGAGCAACTTTTGCCAGGAAATTAGATTTTTATTCTAATTTTTAAATACATTGAAAATGGCCTATTAATACTGTGATAAAGGGCCACTCACATTTGTCAAGATAACGAGATTGTCAGTTAAAGGTACACCCTACTATATGGTGTGTACTACTACATGTATGTGTGAGAATACTCGTGTCTGTTAAAAGGATTCGGTAACTTTGTGGAGGCTTGATTTAATAAATTGTTGAATTTTGATATATGTCTTGTATAATGATGTTCAGAAAAATAAATAGCCATGCATAGAAAGGTTTTCAAATATATAATGCTATTATTAAGATATCTATGACTAAATACTCCCATTTACGAAAGCGTATGGCCATACGCTTTAGTCTAACACTGAGTCTATGGGGGAAAATGAGTCTGGCATTTCCGGTCACTTGCATATGTTTACTTTTGTGAAGCACATGATGATTTTGAAGTGCTTTTTTTTCCTGGGCTTCATTTTTACACCATATTACATACACTGATAGCATGTAAGGCTTACGCAGCTCAGATTTTATCAAGCCTCTACAAAGTTACCAAATCACTTTAATAATACGGCAGCTCTAGGCTGTACCTTTAATGAAAAATCTCGTTATCGTTATCGGACTAATGTGACCAGCCCTCTATGGTAAAATGTAGACGTTGAAGACGAAAAAAAGAAAAAAAAAATACAGAAGTATTCTATAAAACGTAGACAGTACAATTGATGTATTCACATTGATATATATATGGTGCTAAATAAACAGTTTAGTATTAAAGCCATTTTTGCCTGTTTTTTGTTCCCTTTTTTAATGTACTGAAACTGCGACGGACCGAGGAGTGAATATCGCTTGGTCATAGTCCAGAATCTTCCACGTGCAGGAAGACTTTGCTAATTTCCCGGATGGTTCAGATTCGCGAAAGTTTCTTGCCGCGAAATAAGAGAATCACGAATGACACAACTTTGAATTTTGTGCAATTCGCAAAAATTTGATGTCGTGAAAATGTCTGGTTTTACAGCGGTTACCAGCTGCACTGTCGAGGAGCCGGTGCGTGAAGTGACGAAATTACCCTTGTTATATGTCTACTTTCTTTCTTTGGGAATTCTTGGATTTGTTTTTTATTCTAAGAGAATGACCATATTACTTAAGAACTTCGAAAGGAAATTTGTCAAATATTTTCTAAACCTGAACTACTTACTAGCTTATACCAGGTCGTGTTGTTTATGTTAACGCCTGGTGGGCGAGGTTACGCTGAGAGCTGAAATCAAGGTTATTTGCTGTACATCAACCTGAGGTTGATATCTGATTTTCTGAAAGTTTAACGTATTAAGAGTAAGTAGATTCTTTGTTGTTCAGTTATTGTATAATGAACGTAATAAGGAATGATTTAGATATTCCACTTTTTGGCTATTGCCTTCTTTAATATCTAAATTTAGCTTAGTTCATGCCTTGACCGTGAAGGAAAGTCAGGTTCACGTGTAACTCATTATCGTAGTTTGTTGTAAACCTTTGCGAGCTTTAGGTTTTTCTGCTCAAGTGTAATTCCAGTTTAATTACGTACAAAAGAACTCATGATTTAGTATTTGTTATTGTCACATAATTAGAAACCTAAAATGTAGGATCTTAGAGTATACAAGTGGGAACTATTTTCTTACGTTGTTTATTGGGGATGTGAAAGTCTGGAAAGTAATGCGCGTTGAGTTACACGCGGAGGGATATTTTTAGAGGTTTTTAGTATGATCCGCCAGTATCGTAGGCTTTGAGACACTCGTTTATTGTGAATTAATGAAAATGTTTATAATAATCTTAAAGGAAAGTTTCTGCAGTAGTAATACCTGGTTAACTCTTGGGTTCATTTCCTTTTTTCTTCCTGATGCGGATTGCTAGAGAAGGATATTTTACAGATTGCTTGAGGGAATTAATTGTTGTGTTGTTACTCAAGGAAAGACAAGACAATGTAGACTTGCAAAACATGCATGTATTTATTTTCAGTAACACTCTTTTCAGTTCTACAATGGGTGCATAACTTTGCATATTTACTGTTCTTAATTACCAATAGTATAATTTCTATTACCTCTAGTTGATTTAACTTCAAGGACTTTGATGAAAGGTTGATAAGTATCTTTGAATATTCTCATTAGGCAGAATAATTTCTTACATAGTATTTGCTTTCTTTGAATACTGAGACTTATCATATCTTTTTCTTTATCTGTTTATTTTTACAGGAATCATACACGGTTGTTGAATATGTACTATGTACTATGTACTACCAAGAATAAACAAGAAATCAATAGTTATTACAACAACGTGTGAACCTTGTGACAGATTCTCCAACAACCCTTATACATGTTATAGGACCCAACAACATGTTATTGACGGGATTATCAACACCCTAGCTCTTTGATGAAAAGAAAAAGAAGCGAAACCTTTTCAGGGCCCCTTTCCGTCTAGACTCATCGGAATTTATATCTGTATTCAACATTGTTAAAATTTTCAATTTAACGATCATAATGAGGGAGTCTTTTCTATTCTGCTACATTGATAGTAAACGTGACCAATAATGGAAAATACACCATTTAACGAAATGTTTCCTTTCCTTGTTATTCTTATGTCAAGTTCAATTTGATATAGATTAATAATATGTTCCACAACGCTCTCGAAGCACTCAAAACACAATGCAAAAGAATAAGTTTCCCCTAAAACAAATCTCTGTAATTTCTGAATCAGGGACCTGTGAGGAAATCTGAATACAGAGACATGTAGCTTTACTTCTCAGCTACATTTCATGTGAAATTCAGGGGAAATCATTTGGTCACGCTTCAGTGAGCACGCCCTAAAGGCAAAATGGCCTCCTATTAAAGGTCACAAGCCCAATGTCATAAATTTGATTCAATGATATCGGAATAATTTCAAATTTTCAGCATTGGAATACAGTGACTTGTAACAGGTGTATGTAATAGTTCATTACTAGGAGTTTGACAAAGAGGTAATCATTAAAGGGTAACTAAGTCTGAAATGCATGTTCACTTCTATTGATCTGTACTAATGTATATATCACACATCTTTTGACTTTTTAATGTACGTTGGTGTCATCATCATCATCAATGGTGGTCTGTCAAGTGACAGGTTCAGTGACCCAATTAACTTCTAGAGCAAAAGTCTTTCCAACTGCTACGATTCTGAGCCATCTGGTTCACATATCCGTACCCTACTACTCTAGAGTCTGCAATGATATCATCAAAGAAGCCTTTGCGAGGTCTTCCTTTGGACTTCTTTCCAAGGAGACGACCTTCCATGACTCTGATCATTAGGCCATCATGTCGTAGTATATGTCCTATCCATTTTCTCTGTCTTACTCTAATAGTATTCAGCAGCACTCGCTCCTCTGAATGCGGTGCAGCACCTCTTCATTTGTGATCCTATCCCTGCAGGACACACCTATCTTTTAACGCCAGCACCACATTTCAGTGGCCTCTAGTCTTTGAGTGTCTTTCCTGGCGAGCGACTCCATGTCTCTGCCCAAAACAAAAGTACACTCCAGACCAGTGACTTAACAAGAAGTTTTCTTAGATGAAGATCAATATTTCTGCTCATCAAAATGTCTCGTCTTTGAATGAAGGCAGCTTTCGCCTGCGCTATGCGTATGCTGACTTCTTTATCAGACATCCCGTCCTCAGTAAGCACACTACCTAGATACCTGAAGTGGTTGACTTGTTCTAGTTTATTGCCGTTCACCTTGATGGATATTTCTTTTATCTGTTTTTTACTTATCATCATAACTTTCGTTTTCTTCTCGTTTATCCGCATGCCATACTTTCTGACAACCAGGTCCATTTGATCCATCTGTCTTTGGAGACTGTCTGCGGTAGCAGCGAGTGTGGCCTGGTCATCGGCGTTTTTTTGATCATCATTCCTCCAACAAGCACTCCTTCTTTTACTGTTGCCAGAGCTTCTTTCACCATTGCCTCAGCATAAATGTTGAAGAGTAGAGGAGACAGAAAACATCCCTGACGTGTACCACGTCCAATAACAGCTGGATCAGAAACCCCATCTCCAACACGAACACTTGCAGTCTGAGACATGTACAGGGATGCTAGAAGTCTCCGGTCCTTCCAATCAACACCTATATCTGAGAGTATTTCCATCAACCTTGTCCAGTTCACACGACCGAACGCCTTCTCATAGTCCACAAAACAAATATATAAGTCTTGATTGTGCTGTATACAGCGTTCACTTAGTATCCGCATTACAGCAATTGCTTCTCGAGTACTAGTTCCTTTCCGAAAACCAAATTAGTCGATTCCAATATAGTCCTTAGACTTTGATTCGATCCTTCGGTGTAGTACTTTAAGCATTACCTTTGATGCATGTGAGACCAGGCTGATGGTACGGTGATCCTCACATCTGATTGCCTTTGTTGTCTTCTTGATGGTTACTAACTGGCTTCTTGTCCAATCTTCTGGCCAAAGTCCCTGTTCGTAGATGTGTTGGCATAAGTTTGTCAATGACACTAATCCAGATTCTCCCATATTCTTTAGCATTTCAGCTATGATGTTGTCTTCTCCAGCAGCCTTTTTCTCCTTAAGCTGACAAACTGCAGCATGCACTTCTTCTGGAAGTATGGGAGGACCAGTATCATCAGCCATAACATTCTCTACCATTTCCAAGGGCAGAGCAACTGGTTTATTGTTCTTTGCATATAGCTCCTCTACATACTGACGCCATGTGTTTTCAATGTCCTGTTGATTGGTTAGAAGTTCTCCATTTGCATCCAAGACCCCGCATGTATTATTCTTTCCTTTCCCTTTGTTGAATTCATCACTAAGCATTTTCACTTTGCTGTACATAAGATCTGATCTACCACTCGGGTTGAGATCCTCCAGTTCTTTAGACTGCAGTTCCCACCAGTCATTTCGGGCCTTGTCGGTTGCTCTTCTTCATTCATTATTGAGCCTCTTATACCCCCTTTTACCTTCTACAGAGTTGTTGTTTTTCAGTTTCCTTCTCTCATCCATCTTCTTAATCATTTCCTCAGTTATCCATGGTTTACTAATCTTCCTTCTTTTAATGTAACCAATGTTTTCCTCAGCACTGCGATGCAATGCTCCTTTGAGTTTTTCCCATTCTTCTTCAATTGACCGTCCCTCAAGTGGTTCTCTAGTAATCAGCAGAGATTGGACACCACGGGCAAACACTGATGCTTCTTGCTTTAGTTTGACATTGTCTATTCTCTGTACTTTACGACTCCCGTGCATCTTCTTTAATTTCATCTTCACTGTCATTATTACTAAGTTGTGGTCTGAGTTACAGTCTGCATCCGCATATGCCAATGACTTCTTTACACTATTCTTGTACCGCAGGTTCACAAGAAGATAGTCGATCTGATATCGTGCTGTGTCACCAGGCGCCTTCCAGGTGTAGCGGCGTCTAGGGTGCTGTTCGAATAGAGTGTTGGTGATTACCAGTTTCCGCCTCTTGCAGAACTGCACCAGCATATCTCCTCTGTGGTTTCGTCTGCCAAGTCCCCATTTTCCAGCAACATCTTGATTGTGTGAGTTTCCAACAACAGCATTCCAGTCACCAAGAAGAATACGATAGTCATTTCCTTTTCCTTTATCCAACTCCTCATCAATCATGTCATACATGTCCTCGACTCCTTTATCGTCATAGTCGCTTGTAGGCATGTACACAACCATCACGACAATGTCTACCGGTGACCCCTTTATTCTGACTACGAGCAGTCTATCACTTATTGCCTCATTCCTACATAAATTTTTGACTGTATGCTTGTCCATCAATAGAGCAACACCACGCTGTCTTACGATTCCTCCAGAGTATATCACTCTGAATTCATCACTCATGAAGTCCCCACTGTCAAGCCATCTAACCTCTGTCAGAGCAAGTATGTTCATTCTGTAACGTTGCATCTCACGTTTGATGGTTTCGATCTTGTCATCTCTCATCGTTCTAACATTCCAAGTGCCAATGCCAATAAGTGAGGAATTTGCTTGATGACGACCTGGCCATCCTCACTACTGGCCCTGCCGGACGCGACACCCTGACGTTTTACAGCTAGGGTCCCGATAACGTCATTAGCTTGATCTAGATTGACAACTATCATCTCATAAGGATAAATGGGTCATCCTGAGGATAATACTGCGGTGGGTTCCCGTTGCCTTCCGCAGGACCAATTTTTATCATGGTTGGCCTCCATTAGAGGGTCTGCTTTCGCTACAGCTATTGAGCACCTTCTACCCAGTAAATTCTACAGACTAGCCCCCGCTGGACACCACCCCAGTATTTCTATGTTCTCGGGGAAGGCTAACAGGTACATGTACTACACCTTGCCCAAGGGTGACCTGGAACTATGCATTACAGGGTAGGGTTGTTCAATTCCCTAAGGCACTAGGAGCCCGCATATGTTGTCATATATTATTTATAATATAACTGCTAAGCTCCACCGACAAAAAACCCTCCAAAGCTAATTTACTTTTCTGACATCATCAGTCAATCATCAGTCAGCACGATGAACATGGACAAAAGACAATGGCCGGTCCCTTCCTTTCAACGGACCACTTGTTCACAATAGCATTGCAAATTTTCATATAATAGCCCATTACAACACTTCTTTTCATCATGGTGTTGCTTGGCATTTCTGAAATAGCAAATGCGTAAAATACAATTGAATTTTGTGAAATATCATTGTATAAAAACTTGCAATGCTGTTGTGAACAGGTGGTCAGTTGATAGGAAGGGACCTGCCAATGTCCTTTGTCCATGTTCATCGTGCTGACTGATGATTGACTGATGGTGTCAGAAAAGTAAAATAGCTTTGGGTTTTTTTTTTTTGGAGCTTAGCAGGTAGAACAAAAATAATATAATATTTAAAAATATATGACACCAATGTACATTAAAAAGTCAAAAGATTTGTGATATAAACATTATTACAGGTTGATAGAAGTGAACATGAACTTAGTTACCCTTTAAAGAGATAAGCATTGAATTTGAATGCATTACGAAAATGGCCTATTGACCGCAAAACGACCCTTTTTCGTCTATCAGGGGTAATGTAATTTTTTCGTTCGGTTAACGGTCGGTCCGATGTCGGTCTCTTCGTTGTTGCTGGGATATTACCTCAAGTCTGAGGTCTAAGGGGATGAACACTTTGATCCGTATTCCTACTAAAAATTCAAAACCAACGTTGTGTATAACCTCAGTCTAAATTCAAGTTTAACAAAAGATATTAGACTGAGGTGCGAACAGTGGTGTATCTAGAGATTGTGGCGCCTGGGGTAAACAGTGAATTTGCGCCCCTTACTTAAACTTATCAGCTCAAAAGTAAAAACCATATTTTCCGTTTTAAACTAAGAAATTGAAGGACTACGTAAAAAACGATTTCTTATGCACTTGACCAGGGGTTGCCTTAGCCAAAGTTTGATTTTAAAAAGCGAGGGAGCAAAGCGACCGAGTGTTAGTACATTTTGGCATATTCACCCCTCAAAAACGTAATTTCTTATTCTTTTTAACCTTAGAACAAAGTCACAAGGGAGCACAGCGACCGTGCGTTGGAGTTTCTTTCAAATATTTAACAGTGGAAAACATATATTTCTTTTAAATTCTTTCTCTATTCGCACCGAAACATATTCGAGAAATTGGGCAAGGTAAACGAAAGTTGGGAATTTTTTTTTTCGAACTTTGAAAAAATAATGCAGCCTTACTCAATTTATTCTATATTGGGGCTCTGATGAAACTTAAAAATGCATGTTTGCTCTCGCGCAAAGAAAAGGGAGTTAGAAAATTTCGAATTTCAAACCCTGAATATTTGAACTAAATTTTATATTAGGGCACGAAATTACGAATTCCTGAAGAAACATATGATGGAGAACAAAGCGACCGAGATTTAGAAAATTTAGCATTTTGAACATCTTTAAAACAGTAATCCTTATGTGATTTATAATGTTTTTTTTTTTTTTTTTTTTTTTTTTTTTTTGGGGGGGGGGATAATCATTAAGGACCATAATGTTTCTTTCTTTTATCCCTTTCTCTTTCTTTCCTTGCGCCCCCTCAAGTGCCGCCCGGGGCACGTGTCCCCCTACCCCCATAGATACGCCACTGGGTGTGAGTGTTCCGCCTTGTTTCACCATGGACCTACTTCGTAGTAGGTCAATGGTTTAACATGGCTTTAGTCCTCGCGGTTAAGCGAAGACAAAATGTAGTAGAATAAGACATCAAACAGTCAAGGCATTCCAGTCGAATATTTTTTTTTCCAATTCTGCCAGATGTGTGTATTCATTTGTTATAGTCAATTCGGACTTATTAGCATAATGGTTATGCTAATAAGTTTAAAGGTTGAATGCTGGCCAACCAACTTTGTGTACATGTTTGCGTAAAGCAAAAACCGACTTTGTTGAAATATGTAGTCTCACTTAAAATCAAAACCAAATGCGTGCCCTAGTATACGGTAATATTTTGGACAAATATTTATCTTCAAAACCACTTGCATCGCAGGCCTATGGCATGTGTTTCAGTTGTGTTTCTGCATTAAAAAATCCACAAATAATTCCACTCCTCACCAATGGCATTGTGACCCCTTCGAAAGCGGATGTTGAAAATCTACGCAATTTAATCGAACATAAAAGTACTAGTCAAAGCCATGTTGTCCCATATGTTGCCGAGCACATCTTAAGCCCACCGCGCACTATACGATCGGTCTGCGATCCGATTTCGAAAGAAAATGTAATAGAATTTGATATAAACATTTAAAAACATAAAGCATTTTTATTAAGGTTCTGAATATTCGTATAGATAGTAAAATCGAAAATACGGCCTATTGCGAGCTTTATAGTCGGAGGAAAGGCCAAATCGGCCCCGAGCCATAGTGACGTCAGAGCAATATACTACGATTGTCTACTACCTTTTTTTAAATTAGGGGTAGAAGAGTGCTTAGTCCGGACTTAACCGTGACTAAAGCCCCGTTTTAACAGACACTTTTTAAAACGCCTCGACCGGGTGATACCGGGTTAGATTTCTTTACCCCTTCCTGTTAAGCCGCTCCTACTGAGGTGTTGACCGGAATCTACCCGGTATAATTTTGCCAAAATTTGACTAGGTCCAACGAGGGTAAAATCACGACTCTACCCCTGCTAATTCCGGACAGCCGTTCTGTTAAGCCGCTCTTGGGGTAGTTTCTGACCGGACAGCTCGACATTGCGCAATGACTCGAACTCGATTCTCGTGAAATATCACATTCCCCGCGTTTTGAATCTCCCGCGCGCGAGACAGGAAGTCATGCAGTTCTATACGTTATATGGGAACCTACCCGGTTTGGTTTTCAGCGAACGTCTGTTAAGACGGCGCGCCGGGGTGGACCACCCGTGGTTTTACCACCTGCTGCCCCGCTTTTTTAACCCGGCATCAGTCCCGACTCCGTCCGGACGCGGTCTATTAAAACGGGGCTTAAGCCTTGATACCAAAGCTAATATGAAAGGTAGCGGCTTGAATAAACCAGCTTTTAGTCAGGACTAAAAGCCGACTTCTCAAACCACTTCTCGAGCACGGTTAAGTCCGGACTAAGCGCTGACCGGAAGTGGGTTGAGTCGTAAATTCCGTAATATGAATGGTATCCGCGCTAGTTGAAGCCGATAGAAGGATAAAAACAATAAAATAAGGAAGATAGAAAAAGGAAATGATGGAGGGATAAAAAACAAAGAATAACATAAGAAATGATAGAAAGAAAAGAAGATAGAATGATAGAAACAAAGAGTAACATAATAAAGATCGAAAAGAAGATAGAATGATAGACACAAAGAATAATATAAGGTAGATAGAAAATAAGATAGAATGATAAAATCAAAGAATAACATAAAGAAAGATGAAGGAAAAACAAAGAATAACATAGGGAAAGATAGAAAGAAAAGAAGATAGAATGATAAAAACAAAGAGTAACATAAGGAATATAGAAAGAAAAGAAATAGAATGAAAAACAAAGAATAACATAGGGAAAGATAGAAAGAAAAGAAGATAGAATGATAAAAACAAAGAGTGTCAAAAGGAAGATAGAAATATAGAAAATAGAAAGAAACAAAGAATAACATGAGGAAAGATAGAAGGAAAAGAATATAGAATGATAAAAACAAAGAGTGTCATAAGGAAGATAGAAATATAGAAAATAGAATGAAAAACAAAGAATGACATAAGGAAAGATAGACGGAAAACAAAGAATAACATAAGATAAAAGAAAAGATAAGAATATAAACAAAGAATAACATAAGATAAAAGAAAAGAAGATAAGAAAAATATAAACAAAAAATAACAAAGAAAGATGGAAAGATAGAAGAAGATAGCAAAAACAAAGAATAACATAAGGTAAAATAACGAAAATAGGAAGGATAAAAACAGAGAACTACAAAAAGAACGAGAGGCAACAGAAATCATGGCAACAAATGCGCAGAGCAGGGCCCCGTTGCATAAAACTTACCATGAACGGTAACTCTGCTATCAATGGTAACTACCATGGTAACATCACTCAACAGCCAATCAAAATCAAGGTTTCCATGGGAGTTACCATTGATGGCAAAGTTACCGTTAATGGTAAGTTTTATGCAACGGGGCCCTGATGTGATGCGGCCTTGCTCCTGAATATGAAAGTATCAGGGCTTATAGTAGCGGCTACTATTAAAGCCGACTAAGCGCCGACCAAGCACACTTTGGCAGTGAGTATGAACTTAAACGGCATTAGATTGGAAACTGATTTGACCCTTATTCCGGGTATAAAGCCGATAGTGCTCCAGAATCCTCTGTTTAGTATTCATATTATTGTTCAGAACCTGAACCAGGTAGATTTTTATTTTTTTAAGTGCCCATATTAATGCTATTGCGATTTATTTCCAACATTAAAAGTTAAAATATACATATTAAATCAGAATATATATATATATATATATATATATATATATATATATATATATCTATATATATATATATATAGAACACGATAAAAACTACTTTCGAAAAATCAACTGAAAGCAATTTCAATAGCCCTATCACCTTTAGAAACGTGCGAACATTACAATGGCGTATTACGTAATCCGAACCTGATTTCTATGGGCAGTACAATATAGGCCTTTGAAATTGCCCTTGAGTTTATTTTTCGAAAGTAGTTTTATCGTGTTATGTATATATAGCCATATATATATATATATATATATATATATATAAAGAACAAAATCCGGACAAATATGCTTAATTCCAACAACAGATTATTTACAAAACCGTTCTTTATTCATTTATTCCAACACGTGGAACTATATCACAACATATATATATATATATATATATATATATATATATATATATATGCTTTTAAGTTGCTATTGGTTGACTGGAATATATGTATATATCATGTATGTATATATCATATATGTATATATCATATATATATATATTTATATATATACTAGCAGCGCCCGTGGAAAATCCACGGGATTCGAGCGCAAAAAAATGTAGTGAAAAATTAGTTTCAAATTTTGGTTTATTAAACTTATATTGAATTCAGCCACCCGCCCCCGCTATCTACGCCCATGCCTTCAGCATATGAATATACTAGCAGCGCCCGTGGAAAATCCACGGGATTCGAGCGCAAAAAAATGTAGTAAAAAATTAGTTTCAAATTTTGGTTTATTAAACTTATATTGAATTCAGCCACCCGCCCCCGCTATCTACGCCCATGCCTTCAGCATATGAATATACTCGATTAATTCTTCAACGGATATACATGTATGTAGAATCTTCTCATACCGTAAGATGAATTTATCATCAAATTTTAAGTGCAGTAATAATAATTAAAAAAAGGATAAGTAAACTGTTTCCAATCTTGAAATAAGCAGCTCTGTAAGGCATTTACTGCCGGACTCCTCCCCTGGAGTTCAGCCAGCCAACCCTTACAACAGCTCAGCCTCAGAGTGCTGGCGTTGCCGTGACAGAGTACCGGCTTTATATTGTAGAGAAGAATGCCATCAGTTTTTAACTAATTACGGAGAAAATAGGGACAAACAAAGTCCACAAATACTATACTGCAACTTTTTTGTTCTCAAGAATGTCACTCATGTCCAAAGTCAACCTTGGACGTCTCCAAATAAGCTGCTCAGTTAGTCATTTACCCCTGGTCTCTCCGTGATCTCCTCCCCCGGAGTTCATATCACGCAGCCAAGGCTGCAGCGCTGATACTGCTCAGCTCACAGTGCAGCGCCGCCGTGATGGAGTCTAAAAAGAGAAGAATTCCATCAGTTGTTGACTAAATACAGAGAAAATAGGTCAAAGGAAGTCCGTAAATACAGTTTCTAACAGTTTTTTAGTTCTAAATAATATCACTCACGTCCAAAATCAACCTTAGAATGTACGTCGTACAGTGTCTTTGTAAGCTCGATCGGGAAACCATAGTCAACTATGTGTGTACAGTACATACAAATTGCATGCATGCGATATATGCATCGTCGATCGCGTCACATTGCATCGCAGTGCGTGGGTGCTGCTCCTATGGTGTACTGATCACAAAGTGTACGATCAAACAATTGAATACATACCTACACATACCACCGGGCTCTATGGAGCCTGTGACACTATGGGACATACCCATGCCATAATTATTTTCTTACGGGGGTTCCCCCCGGTAAGAGTAAGATTAGCAAGATGGCTAACGCGAGTCGCCTAACACGGGTCGCACAAGGACAGCTCTAGGGAACTTTGATTTAAGCTACGCAACCATTATTCTCTCATTTTCATTTCTCACAATTATAATTATTTCCACGAGAGTTGCCGAAGCTGTTGTATATATTATTTCCTTACAATTATATATATATATATATATATATATATATATATATATATCGCTTATTGCTCCTCCGGCCTTGTTATTTCGCCTTTCTTCCATCTAGTGAGACGGTTGTCCCCCTTCCCCTCCATGATTGATGCCAGTGTCCCCTCTTTGCCTGGAGCCACTCAAGGCAACTGCAGGAAATTTTCACATAGATTTCCTTGTCTCTGGATTTGGTCTTGTAACATTTGGTAATAAATGATTACAACAAAGACTCGCCTTTTCCTACCCGTTGTGTGCAATAACAGTACTGGAAAACTTATCGATAAAACGAACAAATGCACAGGCCTTCAATACCACATCAATGACCATTGTATAGGTACGATATTTGTGAAAGAATTTTAAAAGCACCTTTATTCTATACGTAAAATAGGGCAAGTGCAATTCCATATATGATCTATTGACAGAGATAAATGGCTGCAGGCACATTTATCCGTGAACTACTTGTTCTCACTTGATGTATTGTCACGAATTTCTTCTGTTCATATAAAAGGAGCGCGAGTTCACTTCCATATCCTCTGTTTAAAAAAAAATATGGGGTCAGAGACCTTTATTTTCAAACTACTAGTGTATTGTTTCCTTGTCTCAATAGCTATGAAATCCATTAGACACTCCAGTCCAGATACTTGAAACTCACTTTCTCTTGACAACTCGAAGTCTATATTTTCTTTCAAGAAATCTTTGAAGTCAATTTTGCTAAGCAAATACTGACAACACTACTTTGCTGAACACTTTTTTTTGTGGCTGTACTCACATGTTATTTCACTCTCGTACCATAATGAAAAAAAAAGATTAGTCATATTTAACGTATTCAACTTATTTGAACCATTTAGTCCTGCATGTGTAGAATTATAGAATATTAATGATATCAAATATGTACGTCAACATTTTGCTAAGCAAATACTGACAACACTACTTTGCTGAACACTTTTTTTTGTGGCTGTACTCACATGTTATTTCACTCTCGTACCATAATGAAAAAAAAAGATTAGTCATATTTAACGTATTCAACTTATTTGAACCATTTAGTCCTGCATGTGTAGAATTATAGAATATTAATGATATCAAATATGTACGTCAACATATACCCTGATAGCTGGAAAATTCCTACCCCATCCCTTCTTTTTTCTTTCTTTTTTTTCTCTCCTCCAAGTCACCCTGTTTCTACTTCGTTTACTTTGAATGTTATAAATTAAATGTTTCTGGGCTGCAAGCATATCAAGCTTTGCTTTATAGGCTGTAGCCTTTCTGTATCATCACCATTTTGGCACTCTTATGTACTCGTATTATGTTAACATTGAAATGTGATATGTTGTCTATATCAATGTAACATATACATTGTATCCAGGTAACATATTATTGTTAAGTTTGATGGTACAGTAACCAAAAAATATTCACCTATTTCACCAACATGATGCATTGTCATGAATAAACTTTAAATTCAATTCAATTCAAATTAACATTTATTTTCTTCCATTGATTTTGATAACATTCAACATCTGTTCAAATAGTACAATTTACATGCATATAAAGTAATATCAGTGCAATCAAGAACTTGCAAAGTTACAGGGAAGAAGGCGCAGTCCCAAGAAGCCAGATGCTTGTAGCGGGTACGCCTGAATACACAAATACAATGTATTTTAATAATTTAACTTTGTTCATTTAGGCAATCGTAAATAAATTTACTGTTTCCCATCGAAGTAGGGAGCATGCAATAATATGGCGATCGGTTTGTCAGCGAGCGAGGCGAACTAGCAGAAGTTTTGAAACTGTCACTAGTGCTGTATTATACTGTATTTATTTATAGCATAAAAACCCTACCAAACACCTGTTTCCACTTTACTTATTGATATTTCAACGGGCCAGATCATGAGGTCGATTGGCTAAATATTAAGATAAAGTTGAGTTCTTAGTCATGGGTTTGTATTGTGGAAGAAACTCTATAAAATTTATTTGGAAAGATGTATTATTTAGTATTTGTAGAATAGTTGTGTATTTTGATGTTCTGAGAGAAAGGGAAAAACCCCGCATTCTTAATTTAGCCCCCTTAAATCGCCAAGAGTTCATCTCTTTCTTGCGTAACATAAAATATGCAATGAAGTGAATTTAAACATTTGATTTTTTTTCTTTGAATCAAAATAACAAATTTATAGCATGATATCATGTTTTTTCTGTATAAAGATTATAGTAATTTGTACGTGATAAAGATGATTCCAGCCAATTTTTGCATACCTGGGTACACTGTAAAAGAAAAAATTGCCGTTTTTTCACGGGAAATTTCCTGGCAGTCAGGATGCCGGGAATGCCCGTTTTTCCACAGTACATGTAAAATAACAGATTTCCGTTTTTTGTTGTTTTTGGGGTTGAATAGTAGAAACTTTAATTTCTAACAGGAAAATCTATGTAAATTAAAACGGAACCAGAAAAACGATTTGTAATTTAACAGGGTAACTTGTTAAAATATGAGAAAATGTTTTTTAACAGTGTTTTATGTCGGGCGATCGTAAATATATGCTGATTTCCGGTAAACCAACAAACTTGCTGTTGTTTGACAGGAAAAAGGCTGCAAAATTGAAATCACGGCAATAATTTGTAGTCCCAAGGGCCAGAAAGTCTGTAGCTTTACAGTTATTTTTGACAGTGTAACTTACATCCTTCTTTAACTCATCCCATTCTCTATCTTAATCTATCTGATCCTAGACCTATCCTATAGCCAGTTAGTTCAATCTAGTACATAAAAATAAATGTTTTTTTTAACAGTGTTTTATGTCGGGCGACTGTAAATATATGCTGATTTTCGGTAAACCAACAAACTTGCTGTTGTTTTACAGGAAAAAGGCTGTAAAATTGAAATAATGGCAATAACTTATAGTCCCAAGGGCCAGAAAGTCTGTAGCTTTACAGTTATTTTTGACAGTGTAACTTATATCTTTCTTTAACTTATCCTGTTCTCTAACTTAATCTATCCGATCCTAGACCTATCCTATAGCCAGTTAGTTCAATCTAGTGCAATGACTTATATACCCCTTATATAGTTTTTGATGCTTTTGGTGACAGTTAGTAAATCGGGCAACCCCAAACCATACGCTACTAAAAATTCATGAATATTCATATAAGTGTTTTCCCCCAATGTAATTTAACAGGGCAACTTGTTAAAATATGAGAACATGATTTTTTAACAGTGTTTTATGTCGGGCGATTGTAAATATATGCTGATTTCCGGTAAACCAACAAACTTGCTGTTCTTTTACAGGAAATAGACAGTAAAATTGAAATAACGGTAATAACTTTTAATTTCGTTTTCGAGGGCCAGAAAATCTGTAGTTTTACAGTTATTTTTTACGGTTTAGATAGAAAGATTGGGATGAATAGCAATGACTTATTTCAGCCTTTTGCTTGAGTCTTCACATAAATATATGTATAAGAACTGAGCCTAGCAATTTAAGGCAAATTCCTTTTTTGTTTCTTGCAAGAAAAGGCATCCCTATAATGCAGCAAATGCTTATAAAATAAAATAAAAAACAAAATTATTTTACTTTCATTTTTATTTAGAAATATCGGCTCTTTCTTGAAACGAAAATCAAAGACCTTGTTCTTGCAAGAAAAAATTCTTCCCGGGTTTCTGATTCTTGCCTAAGAAAGGAGCCCTCACCATAAAACATTTGCTCGAATATGTCGAGTTCTTCGCATGGTAGCTTGGCTTTTACTCGGTCTTTTCCTTAAACGAGAATTTAGCCCGTACGTGCCATCCCTAATCGCCCTCATTTTCTCTTTGAGGCTACTGAATTCTTTACTCTCATCATAACTGATTTAAACGATATGAACTGAGGCGCGATGGCTCAGTGGCAGAACAGTGTTCTCGCAACCGGGAAGTACCGCATTCGAAACCAAGTCGATCCGCTGTAGTGCCCCTTTACAAGCAATTGATCCTCGGGGTCGTTCCCAAGTCCCTCGAATAGCACTCAATATCGTAGGTCCTCAGGTTGCTTACCTACAAGAATGTACCTGCTTCCTTTAGGAGCAATCGGGTAAAATAAATCATCATCACTATTAATCATCATCAATAAACCTGTTTTGCACATTAAGCAGCCCAGTATGAGCAAATTACTCTCTGCACAAAACTTTCAATGTATGGAGATGAAAAACCTCTGATAATACGAACCGTTCTAGCTCCCATACATCCAAATAAAATTGAGCTATTGTTCGCAAACTAAGTATGTGCTAATAATAGTAATAAGTAACACTGACTGTAAGATTAAATCGTGTATTGGCAAGACATTAATCGACGTTTGCCACTCTCCACCCAGGTGTGATTTATTCCTTGAAATGCACTGTGCGCTGATTACTGTCGCCGGAGCTAAAGCCATGGTAATGAATATCCAACTCTTATGGAAGCGCACATTGACGTTATATCATAACGTGATGTGCTATACAAGAACGGTTTATTATTATGGTGCTTCCATTCAAATTGTGGGGCATTTCCTTATGACACCTTACTTATAAGCAATTGCTAAGTTTGTGTAATGATCATATTGGACAATTCTACAATGCTCGTATCCACGACGTATGTATTCAATGCGCTCCAATATTACCCAGGCTCTAGCAAAGCTAAGGATTTCAGTTCTCACAGCATTAAAAACTTCCTTCCTACCAGGTTTAAACACTGAAATGGAGTGGTATGCCAAAGAACCCTCGACCTTCGTATCCCCATTCAAGTGTTTAAACCACCCGAGAACCGTCAACGAATCGTCACTATGCAACCCTCATAGTATGGGAGCCTGTCCCGAATTAGTCAACCCATTTTACATATGAGATTTGACTCCTTAAAGTTACTTAGACTATCTATGTCATTCACAAAAAGCTTGTCAGCTCGAACGAAAAATTTGCGCCAATTTTTAGGGGCGGTCTGACAACCCATCCGACGGAAAATTTTGCCAGTTTTGGTGTTTTGGTAATGTATAGTCAGTCATACACCTTCCTTCTGACAAAGTTTGGTGCATATGTTAGATGGGTTGAAATCGACCCGACTTTGGGGCCTCTTTTGGGGGCTCTGGGGGCCAAACCCGGCGGCTTCGTTCGAGCTGACAAGCTTTTTGTGAATGACATGGATGGTCTTAGCAACTTTAAGGGGTCAAATTTCATATGTAAAATGGATTGACTATTTTGGGACAGGCTCCTGGCCTATCAATGGTAATAACCTATCGACTACAAGTTACATTCTACTCCATCGTGTGTTATGAAATCTGCTGGATGTGAGAACCCTTTTTTTTTCTTTCACAAAATGAAGTCTGTGGCCTCACAGGCCCACCCCCGAATCAAACAATAGATAAAAGATCTTTCTAGGTAAGGTTCATGAATACTCATTTAATAGACCTATTGAATCATGGTTCAATGATTGACGACAATGACCATGAAATAGAATGCAGCTCAATAAAATTCGCCTCTGCATATTTTATTTGGTGTTTATCAGCTATGTATGGATAAGTCTCGATTTTATTTACTGCGCGTTTTTTTGTATGAAAGACGGACGTCGTGCATATACAACTTTCTCTCTTTCTAAAGAAAGAAAAGTTTCACTCTATTTTTTTAATATTTACGTCAGTGATCACTTGTTTATGAGTGAAAATCGTCGCCCATATAATACTGCCTTAAAAGAGTGAATTTTCACTCTATGTTCGCTCCCCGAGGAGTCAAGTCAGTGTTTACTCGATTTTCTTTGGAGAGTACGCCGTCATGGCCGACGAGACTTTCAATCCATCTCCAAGGCGATGGCTTCTGCTCGCTGGAGTCTCCTTATCTATCTTCCTGGAAGTAGGAGTCTTGAAATGCTACGGTGTTTTTGTTGATGATATCACAAGAGACCTTCAGACATCTACAGGACTGGTGGGACTCATGACAGGACTGGCCCAAGGACTTATATACGTCTTAGGTGAGTCAATCGTAATGAAGATGATAATTGAAAAAAGACAACAACATATACGAACATATTGACTTAATTTATCGTATATCCTTTTTGTCTCGCCTGCGTAGTGAGCGAGACAACAGGCGTCACTATTTCCGTTGTCGTCGTCGTCTTTGGCGTCGGCGTCGTCAACAATCATGCTGTAATCACAATAACTTTCTCTGGATTTGAGGTAGAATCACCAAATTCATACAAAAGTACATCTCTTAAAGGTGCAGGTCAAGTTCGAAAATGAATCGAATCTGACCAAGGTCAAGGGTGAAAAGGTCTATGAACTTTCTTGCAAAAAGCACTGTAATCACAATCAACTTTCGATGAAATTGTGGTATAATCACCTAATTCATACCACAGGTACATCTTTGCTTAGTACATGTATGATAAAGCTGTCAGACCAAAGTTTACATTCTCATTCGCATTGCGAGATGCAGGCGAGACAATGCTTGGCGTTAGCCTTATTAAAAAATAAAAATAAATAAAAAAAATTGAACGTTAAAAAACGACATCAATTGAAATGACACTAGGGAGCAAATGTTAAAGCATCCTCCAGCAGCATGCTTAATAAATATTTACGGCTTTACAAGCCTTTAGTATTGAATGCCTATCTTGGACTAACAAAGTGCAATGGGAGTGGAGGGCCCTGGACCTCAATTAGTCTGCAAGCACAGACCCTAATTGATACTTTATCAGAAAATCATTGGGTCTTGAGAGAAGCCTAATTCAGCTACCTTCTGGTCATGTCAGGAGCAGCTATAGTACATGGCCTATTGTAGTCTTACAGTGCAGACACTCTTTTACGACTGACCAGGGTTTGTGCCTGCAAACTAGACCTCAATAGTCCTACATGTATGTATTGTATTTATTCATTAACAATATTAAAAAAAAATCTCACAATCAGTCCACACCCCTCCCTCCCAACAAAATTATTATTAAATAACAGTGATAAAAAGATATCACTGAGAGTGAACTTATCCATTAGACGAAATGGAATTGAAATGTTTTATGCTTGTGTAGAGACCACTATCCCTTTAATAATAATGTTTGGGTTTATCGAGATCAATTTTACAGGAATATATTTCCTTCTTTTTACTAATTTTAGAACAAAACGAATAAGGAAAGCATGCATGCAATAATTTGATAATGAAAGAGGCTGAATGCTTTTTTCCAGAGTGATTCTAGTTTGCCAATGTTAACACGGTTAAGAGAAGAATACTATAGAACAATACTATACCTAGTATCAACTCTTAAAATCATAGAAGTGTTCGGTTCTGTAAGACACTCCATTCTTTAACAATTCGTTAACTAAAGTTTTACCTGCATTAAACCATACCGCAGAGCAGTAATCAAAATGGGGTTGAAAAGTGATCTATATGGCATCACTGATTACAGCAGTATTCAGTGTAATGAATGGTCTAAGCCGTTTGAGGGAGTAAAAGGTTTTCGGTGCTTTTGTCATAAAAAATTTATCTTGCACGTTTTAACTAAGTGACGAACTGAGATTCGTTTCGTTTCGTTTATTCATTTATTCATTTCGGATAAAAATATATACATACAATGTATACAATACACACAAAATCATTTACATCATATCATAATCTTATAAATAAATGAAATTTAGCCTTTGCTAGAAATTACTGTTAAATGAACAGAGGCCTTGTGAGAATATGTTCTCTAAAACATTAGAATACATATATATGCACATTTAAAAAGCTAAAGTAACACATAAAACAACACACACATCAAAACGCATGATAGAAGATAGTAAGAAGATCAAATAATTAATACTTAAACAAGAGAGACCCTTTCACTTTCATCAACTCTTCTGATTTGCTCACCGCCAATTCGAAGTTGTGCATTTACAAATGGTGATTATTTATGTCTGTATACACATAATAAATTGACATTTCTCAAAATTTTACATTTCATTAGACGTCAAACACCTAGAGATATTCATTGAGACGTGAACATAAATCATCAGTATTATCAGAAGAATAGTATATACTCCGACAAGCAGCAGCAACAATACACATTTCGGGTACCTTATGACTCTAACATGTCTAAGACTCCAAAAGTCTATGCCTATGATAAAAAAGTCATCACATTTTTTTTTTTGGGGGGAGGGGTGTCCTCTCCCCCACCCCCCCAATCTGTAGCACCACAGCACACCGGCTTGCACGTCTATGATTCCACGTTAACGGAAACCTAACCCCAAGAAATAAAAGTAGTTATTTTGAGAGATTGATTGTATTCTTGCATGTCAACTTACAAGATTCCCCATCAAAGTGTACGAGGGAGGTATAAATTAAGATATTATGAACGTAATGTAAGGTTTCACAGCACGACATGGGCATCGCCATTTTCTTTACAACTGCCTACTAAGCGAAGTCGATTAGGAAGCTAGCTTATTCAAATTTATGGATGCTTCCTTCCCAAGTGTCTGCGGTGCTGAAGTATGTCATTCACCTGCTATTATCTTTTGTACTATAATTGTCAGACCGCAAATTGCTTAAATATACGTTGTGGCTCTTGCGGGGTGAAGGTTTTGCATAAATAGAATTGATTTGTCATTGCTATATTTCATTGTTTTTAAACAAAGGAGTTACATTTTCCCCCTCTTTAAATATTTTCCACTAAATATTAATTTTGCATTCTCAGCTTTGATTTTTCCCTCATTGAAAAGTAAAGGTTTTGTTACTGAATTCAAATGTTTCTGTAACTAAAGCTTGGCCCATGATCAAGTACAACTTCGCCTGATACGTCATATTATTAAGAAAATGGCAGCGCCCATGTCATCATAACAGATCATACAGCATACTGAGAATATCTTCATTTATATATCTCTTGTGCATTTTCGTAAGGAATATTGTAAATCAATCGGCAGGAAATAAATTCATCTTTCTTCACAGCTACATTTATTTCTTGGGGTGAGGTTTCCTTTAAGTTCAGGATTCATGAATGCTTTTGGCCTCAGGGAATACACACCTAGATATTTATATTTAACACCAACTGACCCATTTTCCTTTGTATGTTCATGAAAAGGCATTCTATCGATCCATTGTCAAAGGCATGTACCCGTCTTTAAAGTACACATTCAAAGAAAATCACAAATATGATAAATAATGTATCACTAGAAACTGGCAAGTTAACAGATAGCAATCGTATCAGTTTAAAGTCAACTACATATCAGGTAATTAAACAATAATACAAATAAAACTACCTCCCAGCATCTGCGATATACAAGCGCTTCGCCAAAAAAATAACAATGTTTCAATGACGTCAATAAAGGGAACAATCCTGTCCAAGCAGACGACGTCTCATAAAGAATGAACATAAGTGCAGTGCAGTTATTTCTCAAATTATAAAGAATTTAGTGTATTCAAACGTGCCCATATTTCACACCATTCTAAAATGGGAATGAAACAGATTCTGATTACTGAAATCTTTTGTTTGTAAATATATAGGATGAGGGTTAATGAACAATCAAAGAAACCACACTTTCAAATTGAAATGCCCGCTGAATGACTGCAAGGACGGTATTTATCCCTCATTCAACGCCGAACGTCCAGCGGTGTATGCAGCTGTGAATGAAATGGCGTCTATTTTGTTTACAAGCAACTGATTCCTTTATTCTTGTAACGCTTCATTTTCCATCCAAATAAACCCATGCACGGGGTTTAGAGTGAGGCAATATATGGATTAAACATAATAGACTAATGCTAGTGAAGTGAAATAACTGAGGAGAAGATGACAAAACAGGCACTGAAAATATGTGAGATGTTATGGGACATCGTCTGCTTGTGCAATTAACGTCCTCCCTTTGACGTCACACATTTCAGCGGCTTTCGGAGAGCTGTTCAGGTGCTATGTCGGGGCTGTATTTTAGCAATTTGTAATTGATAATAATCATTACTTCGAATGTTTGCAAGTGTCGAATTTTGACAAACTTGTCCGGTCTAAGCTTCACCTACGCAAAAATGAAAATTAAGTCAGTTTTAAAAATCAATGAATATCTACTTTAAAGCTTTTGGCATTAAAGGGGAAGTCGACCCTGGTATTTAGTTGATTTGAATAAATACATAACAGTGAGATAAACATTATATAAATAGTCCATGGTTTATCATGCACTATACTGCATTATGTGCACGACAAATACTAAATTATCCCGAGTGCAGTTTTGTCCCCTAGGCCACAGGCCGAGGTGAAATAGACCTTTGGATTTGGAGTGCACATAGTCGAGTAATGGTGCATGAATAGAACATGCACTAATAATTGTTAAAGTAAAATAGTAAAACAGATTGGCAACTCGGTGACGTTTCTTGCGAGGTCCTCTTCTTCTTGCTCCGTACAGAAAATTATATAAATTTAATTTTCTTAGATGCTGATGAAGGAAAATATTGTTTTCTTACAGGTTTTGTGTAAAAACATATGTGTAATGATTATATCTAAATTCTAAGGTGCAAGTATGATTAGATATCTTCTTTTATTAGAGGAAATGGAAATTTACGATTTTGTTAGTACAGGGCAAATGGGAGAGGACCTCGCAAGATACGTCACGGAACTTTTATTAATCTGTTTCATTAATTTTCATGCTTCTTTTGAAAACAGCTTGATATCGGGGTGGACTTCCCCTATGAGTCATATATTCATGATGTAGCATTATCATTTTGTCCCCTCACTGCATGATACAAAGTTCTCTACAGACAAACTTGAGAGAAAAGTATAACATTTATTTATTTATTTATTTATTTAGAGTTCAATTTGAAATACAGGGTAGGTGCGTTCAGTTATAAAAGAACTGTTTTACAAGTCTCTACCTAGTGGTTGGCCTGGACTAATATCAAGAGTTGATCACTTTGAGTTGTATTCTAGGGCACTGCCGTAGCCAGAGAGTACAAGCGTACATGCCCCCTGTTCATCCTCTGGAAAAAGCCATCCACGGAATTTTGTGGATTTGCCTCCCTAATTTTTGGTCTTTCCATTTTTTCTTCTCTTTATCCTTCAGCCCCGGTTAACAGATTCCTACTGCAATATTTCTCTACCAGGCAGCTGCTTATCACGGGAGCAATAATCGGAAGTACGTCTTATATGATGGCATCGTTTTCACAGTCATTCCCACAATTTGCACTCGCACTAACCATGTCAGGTAGGTTGTTGTAAGGACGGATCCCGATTATATAAGGGGGTGGGGACACAACTACCAGGTTAACATGACAATAATTTGTCATATAAAAGTAAACATCGTTTTGAAAGTAAACCAGTCGAGAGATTCTTTCACGTGTTGACTTATACATGTAACTATTTTTTGTAACTATTTTCTTCTGCAGGTCTAGGTTACAATATGGTGACCTTTCCCGCGCACGCCCTTCCTGTTCACAATTTCCCAGACAAATTCGAGTTAGTATCTAGTGTCATCATGACCTCTGGAGGAGTAGGTATGATGGTTCTGCCGGTCATAGCTGAACAACTTAAGATCATCTATGGCTGGCGACAAGCAATGCTCCTACTCGGTGCATTCAGCTTACACAACATCCCAGTTGGAGCCTTGGTGAAACCGAAGGGAACACGTCCTGTCGAGAGTGCAGTCTCTCTAGAGTCTTCGTCAATCAGCAAAGCAGATATGCAACTTGAAGAGTCAGCGAGTGGTCTTCTAAATTCTAAACATGATATCTCGTCAAGTAGTACCTTGAATACAGGAGAAAACGTCACATCAGTGGTCACTGATACTGCTGAAGACACTTTACGTGAATCATTATGGAGATCGCTCAAAATGATGATAGGAATTGATATTGTGCAAAAGAATATGGCTGTACTGAGTATCATATTAGCAATGTTTTGGCTTGGTTTCTCCTACAGTGGATGGATAGTATTTGTTGTACCAAACGCCGTCGCAAAGGGGTACCGGGTTGAAACTTCAGTATTTCTTGCTACAGCTGGCGGCGCTGCTAATATCTTTGGACGTTTCTCTATAGGGTTCGTGAGTAAATGGCAACGTTTATCGAACCATACGACATTTATAATTTTAAGCTTTCTATCCGCTCTGGTGTACGCAATGAATAACTTTGTAACTAAATTTTGGACCTTATGCATACTCACCATCTTAAATGGTAGCACGTTAGGGGCCATGACAGCAATGATAAACGTGTTGTCCAGAGATTCAGCACCAGATGGAGATGTGGCGGGTGTTATATCACTCTTACTCATGGCAGTGGGAGTAGGTATTCCTGTCGGTGGATTCCTGGTGGGTAAGATATTTGACCCTCTCTGTTTGTTTTACAGTGAATCCTGTATAATGTAATGACTACTAAAAGGGGAAAAGGACAGTGGTCGCTATCAGCCATTGGTCTTTATGTGCAGGTTACTTTAGATTAGGGTTCGATAAGGTCTTCAAGCCCAGAAGGAAAAACCAGCTACATCAGTTGGAAATTCCAACTGGTTCCAATTGGAACCAGTTACATGTAACTGGTTCCAGTTGATTCAAACTGGTCTCTGACACAACAAGCGACCAGCTGATGTGATTACATAATTATGGACACGAGTTTTTCATGACCAGTTCCACCAGTTATTAACTGGTCTGTGGACATATTTCCAGTTGCACCAGTTGACACCGCTTCATTTTCATGATAAATACTGGGTGCGTGTAGATCTACCGTGCGTCAAAAAAAAAAAAACACAAAAAACTTTACACTTTTGAAATGGCTGCCAAATAAAAAATATATGATTATGGGGGAAAAAAAGTTTATATGTATGGATAGCTCATGGACTCAACTTTCATATGACACCAATAGGTCCGAAAATAATTCATGCTTGGGTGAGCACTGCTCACTCTTGTAAAGGGTATGAAAATTAGGTTGCGCAGGAATTAGCCTTCCAATTTGTGAGAGGTGAGTCCTTTGGAGCTTACAAAATTGAGGGTGATATGATAAATTCATGCTCAATTGCGATCAATTTTGGTTTGCTGAGTGAATTTTATGGTTTATTAAATAAAAAATTTATGCATGAGTGAACAGGAATTGCATTTATTATTGTAACATTGTAACTTTCCCTGGTAGACTCAGTGCTGTGTTCATAGGAGTCAGGATGGGGTGATGGTACATGTTGCAGGGGAGGTGAGATAGGGTAGGACTTTGTTGGGTGGATGGGATAAGGGTCAATGCATATAAATTGTCAAGATATGCACCAGCACACCCAGGAAGCGAGAGAGAGAGAGAGAGAGAGAGGGGGGGGGGGGGAGGGCCATACATGTCCTCTTGACCCTTATCCCATCTACCCAACAAAGTCCTACCCTACATCTCACCTCCCCTGCACCATGTACCATCACCCCATCCTGACTCCCATGAACACACCACTGAGTCTACCAGGGAAAGTTACAATGCTACAGTAATAAATGCAATTCCTTTTCACTCATGCATAAAATGTCAATCCCATAAACCACAAATTTCACTCAGCAAACCCAAACTCATCACAATTTATCATAAATTTTTCATATCATCCTCAATTCCGTAAGCTCCAAAGGACTTTCCTCTCACAAATTGGAAGGCCCGTATGGCGTGCCCTTGGTGACATTAAAGTAGATATTCATTGATTTTTAAAACTGACTTAAGTTTCATTATTGCGTAGGTGAAGCTTAGACCGGACAAGTTTGTCAAAATTCGACGCTTGCAAACATTCGAAGTAATGATTATTATCAATTACAAATTGCTAAAATACAGCCCCGACATAGCACCTGAACAGCTCTCCGAAAGCCGCTGAAATGTGTGACGTCAAGGACAGGACGTTAATTGCACAAGCAGACGATGTCCCATAACATCTCACATATTTTCAGTGCCTGTTTTGTCATCTTCTCTTCAGTTATTTCACTTCACTAGCATTAGTCTATTATGTTTAATACATATATTGCCTCACTCTAAACCCCGTGCATGGGTTTATTTGGATGGAAAATGAAGCGTTACAAGAATAAAGGAATCAGTTGCTTGTAAACAAAATAGACGCCATTGCATTCACAGCTGCATACACCGCTGGACGTTCGGCGTTGAATGAGGGATGAATACCGTCCTTGCAATCATTCAGCGGGCTTTTCAATTTGAAAGTGTGGTTTCTTTGATTGTTCATTAACCCTCATCCTATATATTTACAAACAAAAGATTTCAGTAATCAGAATCTGTTTCATTCCCATTTTAGAATGGTGTGAAATATGGGCACGTTTGAATACACTAAATTCTTTATAATTTGAGAAATAACTGCACTGCACTTATGTTCATTCTTTATGGGACGTCGTCTGCTTGGACAGGATTGTTCCCTTTATTGACGTCATTGAAACATTGTTATTTTTTTGCGAAGCGCTTGTATATCGCAGATGCTGGGAGGTAGTTTTATTTGTATTATTGTTTAATTACCTGATATGTAGTTGACTTTAAACTGATACGATTGCTATCTGTTAACTTGCCAGTTTCTAGTGATACATTATTTATCATATTTGTGATTTTCTTTGAATGTGTACTTTAAGGTTCGATGGAAGAAAGATCGATCGAAAAACAGTTCGATGGTAAAAACATCGATCTTTTCCCAGGCCCGTTCCTGCGCAACCTAATTTTCATACCCTTTACAAAAGTGAGCAGTGCTCGCCCAAGCATGAATTATTTTCAGACTTTTTGGTATCATATGAAAGTTGAGTCTATGAGTTTTCCATAAATATAAACCTCCCCCCCCCAGAATCACATATTTTTTATTTGGCAGCCATTTCAAAAGTGTAAAGTTTTTTTGAGACGCACGGTATAATTTCATACAATTTATTTGGATTTATATACAGCATATTTCTTTATTACTGATTATTCAGTTTAATTAAATACTTTACCGAAAAACAAAGAAAGATCAACTAACAATTATTAGGATATTTCATTAATGTGTATCAATAACAGGTAATTAAACCATAAACTAATATACATCATTAAAATACAAGTATATGTATAGTCATTTTTAGCATTGAATACATTTAGTCTACTTATTGCCCATGCCTTTACAATGGAAATATTGCAGACAAACTAGTGATACTGTGTTGTCTCAATTAATTGGCACAAATAATTAGTGCAAGTGCTAATTAACTTGTTACTAATTAAGTTTTTAGATGGAGGTTTCAACTGGTTTCAACTGGAAATTCCAACTGGTTACCAGCCGACTCTACTGCTTTACAGTTAAGTGGTGTCAACTGGTATCCAAACTGGTCCAATTAGACAAGTTAAAGCCGACTGGTAACACTGGAAATAGAAACTGGTCCAGTTAAGCTTGACCAGTTGAATTCTAACTGGTCCAGTTAGGCCAGTTAGAATTCAACTGGTCTGGAACTGGTCTGGATCATCTGGTCCAGTTCAACTGGACCAGTTTATCCCATTTCAAATTCCAGGATTACCAGTTGGGTTTAACTGGTTTAACTGGATCAGTTGCCACTGGTTTTTACATCTGTTTGTGAAATATTGATGGAATATTTGTTGATGATAATTTCCGTCTCGTCTACGATCTTGGGTGGAAAAGGAGAGGCATTTTCTTAGTGAGAAATTGATTTCATGATTACACGATTTATGTTCATCCCATTTCAAATTCCGGGGTTACCAGTTGGCTTTAACTGGTTTAACTGGATCAGTTGCCACTGGTTTTTCCATCTGGGAGGGAAGCAAAAAATAGAAGTTAATATAGAGGTGTTTTTTTCAATATACGGGTGGTTGCTCTGGCATTTTCCACTGTATTTATAATGATTTCGTCTTCGAGACGAAATTAATTATTTATAGCTCAAGCTATACCAAACAGTGGAACGTGCTTGCGTGTCCGTTGTTAAGCCATCATCATTTGCCCTGGGCATTTAAAGTCAACTCCGTCGTAGTTTGTGAAATATTGATGAAATATTTGTGATAAACATTTGATCCATACTGGTATTTATAACAAAAACGTTCTAAATTTAATTCAGAATTTAACACCTATTAAGGGTAGAGTTGGTACACTGATTTATGGAACACCAATTAACAGTAACATTAACAGTCAATAAATGAACATAAATCGTGTAATCATGAAATCAATTTCTCATATTCATTAATAATGGCTCTTTTCATTCCCATTCATTCATTATGCTTCAAAAATCGCAGTAATTTATGAAGAATGAAGAGATTGATAGTCGGTGATCCATAGTTCAGTTTACGAAGTTTGTCAGTTTTGAGTTAGTCCTTTTATTTAACTACAGGCCTTCCATTTTTAGGTCAAAAAACCAAAATCAGTTCTTGAGGTTACATAAAAGTTTCTATTCTTTAAGTTACATACATTCAGAAAAAAAAGGAAGTGGACACTTTTTATAGTTAAGATTTTGAAATAAATATTTGATATATACTGTTCTTTCATATATATATGAAAATAAACATAAATTAATCCTGTTTAAAGGTAAAGTTGAGTTCTCCTTATGAGATTGAATTGTGAAAGAAACCGTCTCAAAATAATTGGGAAAGGTTGATTATATAGCACATAAGAATTGGTGTATGCCGTAAGGTTTTGGAATTCACCAAGATGATAAGAAATCGACTCAGTCCTGCTGAGAATCACATGCACTGCACACAAAATGTGTATATGGGATTACACACAAATGTTCGGCCCGAACATTTCAGCTGTTTCTTGTCATATTTTGAATATGAGGACGTTCGAAGAGCAATCCTTTTCAGGGGACATTTCCATTATGATAATCTTCTAAACTAACAGAAAAAGAATGAGAAAGCCTTAAAATTATTTTTTTAACTTTCCCAGAACTCAACCTTCTCTTCATGAAGATAATAATTTGAATCATACCTTCCACACATGAGTGAACATATCTGTTTAACAATACATGAGTCTCTGAAAGAAAATGGCAAAAAAAAAAGGGCATGTAGCCATTCAAATGTTGATGAGCATTTCCGTCTTGTCTACGAACTTAGGTGGAAAAGGAGAGGTATTTTCTTAATCAGACCTTCTACGGGTTAAATGAAGGTGACCATCCAAGCGTGAATATTCAAAATTTGATCTTAATTGATGTCGGTAGAGTATTAATCTTTCTTTAATTTGCTTTATATTTTATTATATTTTCTTGACGGTTTATGCAAAATTGTACACAATAAAGAATATGTACTTTTTTTTTTGCTGAGTGTATTATTGACGTTTCGTCGACCTGTCTGAATACTAGTGACAGCTAGAGACCTTTGTAATACTAATGTTTTTTGTTGTTGTAATTTACAGGATGTTTCTTCGACCAGACGAAATCATATGAAAAAGCCTTCACTTTTCTTGGATTAACCAACCTGCTTTCGGCTATCTCTTTGGTCACCCCAAAAGCTTTACGTTATCTGTCCCAGTGGATAACACAGAGGGAGACTATCTAGTCATCCAATTATTCATGTTGGCTTTAGGATATCGAACAGCTGTACATGAAACAGACGAAAATTTTACATGTATAGTCACGTATTGTAACTCCGAACAGATTGTATTACCGAACGTGTAAAGTTAAGCGCCTAAAATGGGTTTTCATACGCTTGGGATTACGCGTATGAAAACCACACTATTGATACCGAGGTTGTGTCTTTTTCCCATAGGTTTCACACGTTCGGAATTACGGTACCTTTTTCAAGGGACCAAAACGCCGCGTCGTTGGGAAGGGGTTCACTCGGATGGGAATATCGTATTAAATCTACGTTGTCTTTTTAAAATTCCATCAACTTCTTTTTTTGTAGGACTTTGAGCATTCAATATGTATAGTTTGACAGATATTCGTTTCATATTTTATTTGCTATCGTTGATTTTCTGAAAAGTGTTCGGACACTGGATCAACCACCATATGATTAATAATGCAACACGGGACACAGTAAATTACCGGACACCCCGCATGTCTCCAGAATTAAGAGGATTTGAATTAAATAGATTGAAATAAAAAAGAAAGGAGAAAGAAGAAAAAGGGAGAGAACTTTTAGGAGTCGACTAATGTGCATTTGTTACCCAGTGTATAACATCAGCGCCCTTCACTCCGCAATGGAATTTTTAACGCGCGATCCACAAGTTTGAACATTTCACCGCAGTTCGACTCGTTTGATACGGTAATTATGTATTGCGGTCATTTACGTGAACAGAATTACCGTATCAAACGTGTCGAATTTTGAAATTGACTTGATTGGAAAAAAATACGGTATTTATTTTACCTTTAAAAAATTGGTGACGTAAAACGTATTATAGGTGTTGATATTTTATGTTCACAAATGCAGTGGGGGATTTTAAATTTTTTTGCTTGTCAGAGAATTAGGGAGGGAAACTGGACCCCATAACCACCCCCTCTCCCCCACTGAGCGACTTTTGAAGGGCTGACGAGATCAAAAAAAAAAAGAAAAAAATACGGATCTCCCTCGTAGCAGTTTCCCAAAGTTGACAATCCTGCATTTGTGTGCCCCCCTTATACAAAATCCTGGATCCGCCCCTGCAAATAGTGCTTGATCTCCATACGAATATACAAATTATTATTCACAGTTCGCTAAGACATTACAATGGTGAGAGAACTTATCGAATATTTCTTCTTTAGTGATTTTTCTGGTGCCCAAACTAAAATTATAATGTGTAAAATGATAAATCATTATTTTGATATTGTTGCTCATTTGTCATAGTTAATACAGTGGCATATGTTTTATTTTTTGTTTAGTAAGCGACTGTTACGAGTATGAGAATGATTATTTTACTCATTTGTGAAAGAGTAAAGTGAAATTCGAAAAGTTCGTTACCCCGTCCTCGTATTCTTATTGTTCATCGTTGTATTGATGTACCATGCCTACAGTATGTGCGACAGATGAAGGGAATTTTTACATTTAATCAAATGGCAATGCCAGTGAAGCCGATGATATGAACGGAAATTTCCATGTACTACTACTACAAGATTTTGAACATGTTTTCACGAGGAGAGTAGACTTTGGGTTTCATGCGGACAGGATAAGTATTTTTCCTTCTCGTCTTGTCATGATGTTGCTTTGAGTTTATCGCAGAATTAGATTTAACTTTATCCAGAAATACTGTGAGTTCAGTGAATTCCAATGCTTGTTATAAGATGGCCTCATTGAATTTCCTAATGATTAAGGATGAATACGCAAACGAAGCCTGAGAAGGACCAGACGTGTGACTTGGGATCGTTCGGTTTGCCGACGGTGAGGGTCACATACGTACTGGTATAGCTTAGTGGTAACTTGGCCTCAAAATCATGTTCACAAGGACAGATACGTAAGTGAAAAAAAAAAACCAGTTTTCGTCAATTTGTCGTCATTTGTCGACGGTGTCCGCGGTCATCAGCCATGAAACTCTTGAACTGACAGTCGCAATATAAGATCGTCGGGCCGCAACACCCCCTCCACGATCTAGATAAGTATACCATTAATTGCCGGCTCAATTGATATTTTTATCTACATTCATGTAACGGATTGGCTATTAGATAATTTTTGCTATTTTCATTCAAATTAACAGAAGGAAATGTTTACCATGTTTGTGAAAAACTCGTTTTACTGAAATAATCTGGTTTTGGAAGTTGTAATGAATATCCAGCTAGATCTATATGTAAATAGATATAGATATCCATAGATAAACAGTTCATAAAAGTAAGTGGCTATTATGTGTCCGTCTTCTCTTCAATTATAAACCAATTTTCAAGATCTTTCATTCACAGAGTTTTCTGTGTTCAGTTAAACTTTGTTGAGAGTCAACACTCCGCAGTGAAGCTGTTAACATACGCATATTGTAATATATAAATAGAGCCATCTTTAGGAATTCATTCCTAATATCCGTGCCGTTCCTGGATATGATATAGATATCAAACGTAAATAAAAGTGACATCCGCTAACCGAAGCTGGCGCTATATCTTCATGACATGAGAGTAACATATTGATCAAACGTATATTGGAGTAGAGTTGAACGGTCCTATCACAGAACTCTAAGGCTCGTGAGGGCGCGAAATTGTAGCCATCGCTAGTACATGATCACGTGATATCCGCCATCTTGGTTAGTCCTTCGCTCTTCAGATTCATGCGGTTCGTCGCGTCAACGACATTCAGTATAAAATGTTTGATCGTTGGAATATAACACTAGGATGATATAAAATCTTACTGAAATTGCTCGATTTTGTTAATGGTAGTATTGAAATGAACCAAGAAAAAAAGAGAGAGGGAAATTTCCTTTGTGCTCTGTTATCAAATGTTGCTTCTGGCATTTTCATGCTTATTTGTCATTACAGAAGTGCAGTCATCATCCACTCTTGTTGCTCATTTTGATAATTTTTCTGTACTACATTTACTTACTATTTCAAACAATTTGGGTGACTGATCAGAATGACAAGAAAATTAAATTTCGTGGCCATTTGCTTAACTTGCCCCCGCCGTTCTCATGGTTCTGGTAAAATAACTTTATTGAAAGCGGAAATTTATATTTATTGTTTTCATCTCCTGACTATGCAAGTCTTTTACTTGTAAGAGTTTGATACGAGGTGTGCTCATTTCACTACGTTGCAATATACATGTTGCCATCAAGACAACTCTTCAGTGTTTTTACAGATCACTGTTATGATCCAGACATCTGTGTTTTGTTGAAGGTTGGTAAGATATAGAATCCCACTCTAAATAAGAACACTAAGGCCCGAATTCACAAAGGTGGTAATAGATTTGTACCATGGTTTATGCAGATTTTGTGGTATAAAGCGCGCTTGATTTCGCGCGTACGCTTAGAAAGATCCAATAATGAACGCAAATGATTAGCAAAGTGCGCAAATTTTACGCTAGTTGCCATGGTTTAGACCATGGTTTATGTAAATTAATTGAAATAAACTGTGCCTAAATTTACATAAACCGTGGTCTAAACCATGGCAACTAGCGTAAAATTTGCGCACTTTGCTAATCACTCGCGTTCATTATTGGATCTTTCTAAGTACTAGCAGTAGTACCCGTGGAGAATTGCACAGGCGTTATCCAGGGGAGTGGGGAGTGTGTATGTGGAACACTTGTGGAGCAGCGTAGGCCCTAATTTGTGAAAGAACACAAATGAAGTACATGTCATAAGAATTGGAATAGATATGAATGATTTGTATTCGTTATCATAATGAAAAGGTGCTACATTAATGTTCTTGATAGAGAAAAGAAGTAATGATGCTGATAACATGAACAAGTGAATTAGTAAATGATGCGATGCATAATATTATGTGCGCGCCGGAAGTGTAGATGTGTGGAATGGCGTTAATTTTTGTAGTTTCTGATAGAACCTTCGAGATAACTATGAGAAATGAATTATTAAAGTAATGCTTTGTGATTATAATGGATTTTTTGTTGATTTTGAATAAATCTGCATAAATCTACATAATTAATAAGTTTCAAAATTCTGTGTAGAAGTTTGGAAGCCCGCACCAAGCCCTATCAGATAAAACAAACAGAATCAAAATCTGCTGTGAAATAGAGAAGTAGCATTTTTCGTTCATTTTGCATAAATTTGCATAAATTTGCGTAATTAATGAATTTCACAATTCTGTGTAGAAGTTTGGAAGCCCCCACCAAGCCCTGTTAGATTAAACAAACAGAATGAAAATGCGCTGTGAAATAGAGAAGTAGCATTTTTTGTTGATTTTGAGTAATAGAATGGGGAAAAAATGTATTGTAACATGGTATATTTAGTAAGCAGTCATGAGGCAATTATTGTAATACAGAAATATTATTACATGTATTAAGTCAAAAATAAATGTGTAAGTACATGTACTCTATAATGTAGAACAGATTTATTTGTTTGTAGTTCTTCAATTAAAGGTTGCTCAGTTATATATTGTGGAATGTTGAAAGAAGCAAGAAGTATAGTGAAATGTTGAAAGAAGCGAGAGAGAGAGAGAGAGAGAGAGAGAGAAAGGGGTATGTAATGGGAAACACCGGTGGGGAAAATGAGAGGCAGAGGGGATAATGAGAAAGAGAAACAGTGGGAAAATGAGAAAGAGAGAGTGAGAGAAAGTCAGTGGGAAAAATGAGAGACAGACTCATAGACAGTGGGAAAATGATAAAGAGATAGAGACAGTGGGGGAAAATGAGAGCGAGAGAGACAAAAAATAGACATATAGGGGGATAGATAGAAATTATAAAGAATACAGGAGAGAGAGAGAGAGAGAAAGGTTTTAGCTGTTGTGATGAAAAGTGATGAGATTTGTAGGGCTTCCACTGGGATGTTTAGGTTTGTGGTATTCATTTTTCCTAGTAGGTTAAGAAGATATGCATTGAAGGAATTGATTTTAAAAAAAAAAAGAAAGAAAAAATCTTAGAACATGGGCTGGAAGTTTATATCTTATGAAACTGATGCATCTTTTAAACGTCATATGGGCATCTTCACTTATTAGAATACAATATTCGGTTTCATTCAAATAAATAACAATATTGAGAGTTGTATGTTAGATGTCTTTTTAATGGAAATGTAAAGCACAATGTACAAAATATAAACATGCCAACATAAGGCAAGATATGCTACAGCATACAGATGAAAAGATTATGATTTTGAGATGCATGTTCTTTAATGTAAAAAGAAAGGACTCTCTACATCTGTATAAGATACACTGTATTGGTTGTAATAAACCATTTTTACTCTGTTATATTCATGTTTATATTCTTAATAAACATTTACATATACAACAGTGTTCTTAAACAGATGATAAACAAATTATAAATGTGTCATTGTAAGGCAAGAGACAGTGTACAGATAGGATCAGAATATATGAGATGGTATGTTATGTGAAAACAAAGTAATATGAATTTGTATGCTACAGATACATGTATACTATATTGGCTAGTTGGGCAATAAAGCTTTTGCATCTGTTATATTCATGTCTATAGATCTAAAATACACTATGTACATAAAAGAAAAGAAAGATGGAAAATCAATGTCAAACAAAATATAAACATGTCAAATGAAGGCAAGATACAGTTTACAGATTGGATCATAATATATCAGATGGCATGTAATGATGTCAAAATGAAGGACTGATTGACAAACTGTTTTTTAATCGGTATCTTTATACCTATTTTGACATAAAACTATTTACATGTAGTGTATGTACAACAAAATGTTACACTGAATTCTGTAAGAAGGCATCAGATGGTACATTATCTAATGATGTGAAAATAAAGGACTGATTGACAAAGTGTTGTTTATTCGGTATGTTTATACCTACTTTGACATAAAACTATTTACATGTAGTGTATGTACAACAAAATGTTACACTGAATTCTCTAAGAAGGCATCAGATGGCATGTAATGATGTCAAAATAAAGGACTGATTGACAAACTGTTTGTTACTCGATATCTTTATACCTACTTTGACATAAAACTATTTACATGTAGTGTATGTACAACAAAATGTTACAGTGAATTCTGTAAGAAGGCAACAGATGGTACATTATCTAATGATGTCAAAAAATAAAGGACTGATTGACAAACTGTTTTTACTTGGTATATTTATACCTACTTTGACATAAAACTATTTACATGTAGTGTATGTACAACAAAATGTTACACTGAATTCTCGAAGAAGGCATCAGATGGTATGTAATGATGTCAAAATAAAGGACTGATTGACAAACTGTTTTTACTCGGTATCTTTATACCTACTTTGACATAAAACTATTTACATGTAGTGTATATGTACAACAAAATGTTACACTGAATTCTCTAAGAAGGCATCAGATGGCATCTAATGATGTCAAAATAAAGGACTGATTGACAAACTGTTTTTTACTCAGTATGTTTATACCTACTTTGACATAAAACTATTTACATGCAGTGTATGTACCACAAAATGTTACAGTGAATTCTGTAAGAAGGCATCAGATGGTACATTATCTAATGATGTCAAAATAAAGGAGTGATTGACAAACTGTTGTTTATTCGGTATGTTTATAGGTACTTTGACATAAAACTATTTACATGTAGTGTATGTACAACAAAATGTTACACTGATTTCTCTAAGAAGGCATCAGATGGTACATTATCTAATGATGTCAAAATAAAGACTGATTAACAAACTGTTGTTTACTCGGTATGTTTACACCTACTTTGACATAAAACTATTTACATGTAGTGTATGTACAACAAAATGTTACACTGAATTCTCTAAAAAGGCATCAGATGGCATGTAATGATGTCAAAATAAAGGACTGATTGACAAACTGTTTTTTACTCGGTATGTTTATACCTACTTTGACATAAAACTATTTACATGTAGTGTATGTACAATAAAATGTTAGACTGAATTCTCTAAGAAGGTAAAACTATTTTGTAAATGAGATGAGGGATAAAAAAAAATATTAAGAAAGGAAGATCTGTTCATTAAGACAGGATGAAAAAAAACAACAAATGAAAATAAACTATTACAATTATAACACCAAGAAAAAAAGGTATGAGTAAGAGCTGTCTTATTACTCATTAAGTGTGTGTTTGTCATCTTCAGAGAGTGATGGAAAGATTGTTTGAGAAGATTGTTGGCTATCTTCTCCATTGGAACATTCTTGTTGGTCTTCTTTTAGTTCTTCATCGTTATCATCTTCAAAAAGGGCCTGGAAACTGGCTTGTGAAGAGTCTAGGTCACTTTTAACCTTTGTTAAATTCATGTTGGTGTTATTTAGTTCTTGCTTGAGACTATGTATTTTTTGAGCAAGCTCACGGTTTTTGGTTTTGAGATCGTTATTTTCTTTGATGTGTTGGTCTTCCATCTTATGAAGGAGTAGCTCTACTTCACTAATTGCCTTCATCACTTTCTTTATACCGATTTCTGTTGTAAACTGTCCATAGGTTGTTCTTGTACAAATGCCTATGATTTCCTGCAGTGTCTTCTCGATAGTTTGTTTTGTTGTGATTTCCATGGTTCTGTTGAAGAGATAAATAGGAGACACATTGCATTGTAAATAAGGGGTACAAACTGATATTTAGGTGCAGAAATCTATGAAAGAATTTCACGGTACACTACATTATCAGTGTAGACACCATCTTTTTCAGGAAAGTGGCCATTTCTTGTTAGTATTCTGATGTTTCTTTTGTCACCGACGCGACTCATTGCAACATAGAGTTGACCATGGGAGAAAAAGTCTTTTGAGAGGTACAGCCCAACTCTAATTAGGGTTTGCCCTTGTGATTTGTTTGCTGTCATGGCAAAACATGGCTTGATTGGAAATTGGCGCCTCTGCATTTGAAATGGAAGAGTTGTGTCTGAAGGTGAGATGGGAATTCTAGGAATGAAAATCTGCTTTCCTGCATGGACACCCATAGCAACAGTTGCTTCAATCACATGGTCATACATGTTGTTGATCAGATATCTTGTTCCATTGCAGTGGCCATTTGCAGGATCAAGATTCCTCAGAAGCATGATTGGACACTTCTCTTCGAGACAAAGAATGTGTGGTGGCATCCCAGTAGATATTGTATTGAGGAACTCTACAGGGTATTGTTGGTGGTTTTCACAATTCAGAACCTTGTCAAAGCTGATGTACTCTCTGGGTTGACCTGGGAACCTGTCCATCATGATCATGTTTACATCATCTGTAGCCTGGTTTGTTGGGCATAGTATACCACGTGAACAAAGCCACTGTGGAGAAGCATAATCTCTGTCAAGCGTGTCATACACAAAGTCACACAGATCACTGAGTTTTCCTCCTTCAATGAGCATGTCGGCATCAAGTCTAATCTTGTGTTCACCAAGTTCTTTTTCTACAGGGATAGTGCCTTCACCAATAGACAGGAGTGTTTCTGCATATCTGTCACCTCCACTTAATTTAACTCTCATGTTGGTTATTAGTTTCTTGACTGTGACATGCTGCCAGAGTGGAGATGTTTTGAGACATGCATCAATGATTTGTGGTCGACTGCCCCGGTGTATAACAGGAAGAATTTGTCTCCAGTCTCCTGCAAATATCACTATGATGCCTCCAAAGGTGTGATCATTTTCTCTGATATCTCTAAATGTTCTGTCAACAGCCTCATATACTTTGCGGTTGGCCATTGTCACCTCATCCACAACTAAAAGACTGCAGTGTTGAATGAGTTGTGCTGTTGTGTCTCTCTTTGATATGTTGCAGAAAGATGTGTCTGTCAGTGTCTCTATTGGTACTTTACACCTGGAACGCAATGTTCGTCCATTTGGCAAAAGTGTAGCTGCAATTCCACTTGTTGCTGTTGCCAGTGCAATTTTCTTCATACTGCGGACCTTTGCCAGGATAGTTGTTAGAATGAAGGTTTTTCCTATACCTCCTGGTGCATCAAGAGCAATGAAGAGACCTGTGCCATTGTTAACTGAGTCAATAACCAGGTTGTAGACTTCTGTTTGTTCTTTGTTCATGAGTGGAACATTCTCCTGAACAACTTGTTCCAACTTTTGGGTATTGTAATTTGTTTCTTCATGAAGTTCTCTTGGTGCCATGCGCGTGATAAAAATTAGAACAGGTTTGGGTATATTGATGTCTTCCATGTTGTAACCATTTCTCTCAACATGCTGCTGTATTTCAAATAGGACTTGGTTGATGATTTCATCTGTGGGTTCTTGGACATCATGCTCATGGAGGAGGTCTTCAGTAAGAATTTGTAGGTGACGGTTCCAAAAGCCCATAAGTAGTGATGGTTGATTCCATATGAGTAATGTGCCAAAGACTTCCCTGAGCTGAGGTCCAAACTTAACCAGTGCTGCTTCTTCCATCACTTTGTCTATTTCTGTGTCATCATCTAACAGGCCAAGTTTTAGGCAGGCAGCAGCAAATGTCTCTTCTTCGTGACCACTGATTGTACGTAAGTCAGCATAGCATGTGGCACCTGGTTTATGGTGAAGGAGCATTCGCATGTAGTAGAGTTCTGACTGTCTAGGCGTGAAGCTGATCACAGGGATTCTCCCAATCATGTCGGATGATTCACTGTCAATGTCATGCTCTTGGTGGATTTTCTTGACCTTTCTTGATCGTTTCACCCATTTGCTGCTTTTCCAGATGTATTGGCGACAGATGTCTGGATACAGAATGGCCTGAGCTTGTGGATCTGTAGCATTCAGTTGAAAATATCCTGTCAGTTTGGTGTTTGGAGGTGGTTTATTGGCCACTTCCAGTGCCTGGTGTGGCTGAAAGAGAACAGTTTGTTCATCTTCAAGGTGAAGGGGAAGCTTCATTACTGGAGGGTATTTGTTCAAAACATTGAACTCATACAGGCGCCAGTATGCTTCTGAAGCACCAACATATCTGGCTGTTACATATCTCTCTATTTCATTGTTTGTGATGTCCTTTTCCTGTCCATTTGCTAGCCTTACCATGACTTGGTCTGAACCTTTGCAAGTGTACTTGTAGAGATATTTGACACAGCTGACACTTATGACAACTTCAACATTGATGTGTGCGTTATACTTCAGAATAAGGAATGGGTTATATGGCACTATCCAGCGGTTGTCTACTGTAAAGTTCTTTCCTGTGACCTTCAATGCATGTGTCTGTCCACCATATTCTTGCGATCTTCTTCTGTAGAGTGGGTATGTGCCATCAGCAAGAACAGTTTCTTTTCTGAATTGTAGATTAGTTTTTCAGGGTTACACCATGTAATTCTTTCAAGGAATAAGAGCCCTGAAAAGGGCTGGTGAGCTCCGCTAAGAGCTCTGTGGTTCTCGACGTTTCGATCAGTATGCTCTGATCGTCATCAGGAGAATGACTAGAACACTGCCCAGTGGAGGCTATTTATTGCCTACGGAGGGATCCGATTCACAGCCTGTTTGGCGCCAATCGGAAATGCCCGCGAATTTGATTCACGGGTGCATTCTTATTCTGGTCACTGGTGGCGCTATAATTCCTCTAAACAGAGAAAGCACCGGACGGTGCCATTGTTTTCTCTGAATAAAGAACAAGGGCCAGATTTTCCGCTGAATTATTGCTCCCCTTTAGAGCCGGTATTTAGTGAAGTATCAGCGACACTTTCATGGTGGAGAAACTGAATTGTAGATTAGTTTTTCAGGGTTACATCATGTAATTCTTTCAAGGAATAAGAGCCCTGAAAAGGGCTGGTGAGCTCCGCTAAGAGCTCTGTGGTTCTCGACTGGACCACCGAAGGATGGAGACTTAGGCTCAGTTGTTAGAATTGCCGGTAATTGTATAAGGATAATTTGTTCAATCTGCAATGAGAAGAAAAACCAGAAACAGATCATAAGTAAGCTGTATATCAATATTAACCAACTTGATCTATCAGTAAATTTCTAGTAACTGTTCTCTTAGATAGTTTGCTTGCCTTGTGTGATTTAAAGCATGTATTATCTCCTGACCAGTTCACAAATAAATTCCTTTAAGTCAGAAATCTAGTGTGTATTGACTAGTTCTTTGTGTCATGTGAATTAAGAATAGTATGTGTATCATCAAAGCAATTAACCTCTTGCCTTTAAACGTCTGTTAAACATGAACATTCCTTGTATGAAACCAAAGAAATTCTTAGTTTAAAACATTTATAGATACTTATTTCTAATGCTCCCTTTAAATAAAAGCATGCATCTGTAATCCCTTTAGAACTGCATTAGCTTAAACTAACACATACACAAATACCTGCCATATTCCTTGACTCTAATAATAAACTACTTATACTCAAATGATTCCGTCTCCTGTCTGTTATGCTTTTATCAATACATAAACATGATAACCTCTAAACCATCATACCTTTTGCACAAATTCAACTAATAGGAGACTATGCAAGTTCCTTTAGATTTCATCATCCCTAGTTATCTTCATCCATAATATTAACTCTTATTTCACCATAATTAACTGCTAAATTTACTCTTTGATTCTGAGTTTTTAAAGACAAATTTCCATTTTCCAAAAGCTGGACTAAATTCCTTTCATTTAGCGAAACACATCACCTTATCATTTAACTGCATGCGCCCTCTCCATTCGCACGCTAAATAAACTCATTAACATAATCTATCCCTTTACTTTCACTATAGGCTTTCTATACACATATGCATTTTCAACGGTATCTTGACATTGACCCGGTCATCGAACTGAACCAAATAAATCGCCCTTTTTACCTTAACTACACAAAATATCATCTTTTCTTCAACACATATACATACATAAGACATTCTTAATGCAACTTACTTCTTGTGCGGCATTCTAACGTCTAATATAAGACAGAATTTGGAACAAATCGTTCCCCAAAAGTAGAAATTTACTTTCATCAATGACTGCTGACGGCAAAGTGCGTTAACCTCGTCTGGTTTCTTGGAAAGGTCAAATAAAAAAAGAAAAAATAGGTTTGCTCGGCAAACCATCGACGTTTCGATCAGTATATGCTCTGAACACTGCCCAGTGGAGGCTATTTATTGCCTACGGAGGGATCCGATTCACAGCCTGTTTGGCGCCAATCGGAAATGCCCGCGAATTTGATTCACGGGTGCATTCTCATTCTGGTCACTGGTGGCGCTATAATTCCTCTAAACAGAGAAAGCACCGGACGGTGCCATTGTTTTCTTTGAATGACTGCTCCCCTTTAGAGCCGGTATTTAGTGAAGTATCAGCGACACTTTCATGGTGGAGAAACTGAATTGTAGATTAGTTTTTCAGGGTTACACCATGTAATTCTTTCAAGGAATAAGAGCCCTGAAAAGGGCTGGTGAGCTCCGCTAAGAGCTCTGTGGTTCTCGACGTTTCGATCAGTATGCTCTGATCGTCATCAGGAGAATGACTAGAACACTGCCCAGTGGAGGCTATTTATTGCCTACGGAGGGATCCGATTCACAGCCTGTTTGGCGCCAATCGGAAATGCCCGCGAATTTGATTCACGGGTGCATTCTCATTCTGGTCACTGGTGGCGCTATAATTCCTCTAAACAGAGAAAGCACCGGACGGTGCCATTGTTTTCTCTGAATAAAGAACAAGGGCCAGATTTTCCGCTGAATGATTGCTCCCCTTTAGAGCCGGTATTTAGTGAAGTATCAGCGACACTTTCATGGTGGAGAAACTGAATTGTAGATTAGTTTTTCAGGGTTACACCATGTAATTCTTTCAAGGAATAAGAGCCCTGAAAAGGGCTGGTGAGCTCCGCTAAGAGCTCTGTGGTTCTCGACGTTTCGATCAGTATGCTCTGATCGTCATCAGGAGAATGACTAGAACACTGCCCAGTGGAGGCTATTTATTGCCTACGAAGGGATCCGATTCACAGCCTGTTTGGCGCCAATCGGAAATGCCCGCGAATTTGATTCACGGGTGCATTGTGGTTCTCGACGTTTCGATCAGTATGCTCTGATCGTCATCAGGAGAATGACTAGAACACTGCCCAGTGGAGGCTATTTATTGCCTACGGAGGGATCCGATTCACAGCCTGAAAGTGTCGCTGATACTTCACTAAAGTTTCTTTTCTGTACTCTTTGGGGAAGTTTTTTTGACATACTTTGCCTCGATCTGTGATATTCATGCATGGGCTGTGTGGATTTACTTGGCCACATGGCCCGTGGATCATGTTCTTTGTGACTATATTGTAAAGTCTGGGATTCGATTCTGGGTCTGGAATTTCTGCAGAGACTACCTTGTTGATATCTGATGGAGTCCTTGGTTTGTCAGCATCATACATGATCAGCAAGATGTGATAGTGAGGAAGGCCTCTTTTCTGATCTTCTTTCATTGCTGTGTAGGCTCTGATCTTTCCAAGAACATCCTTTTTCACCAAGTCATAGAGTAGAGATTGGAGTTTGATGTTGAACACCCTGACACATATGTCTGGCCGATCAATTGGTTGTTCATTATCAAAGAGAGACTGCTTGATTTCAGGCCAGCGTGGGTTGCAAGTGAAAGTGATGAAGAAATCAGGCTTTCCAAACTTCCTTACTATAGCCATTGCATCCTGAAATGCTTCTGCATACCATCGTGGGCTTCCATAAAATGTGGGTGGGAGAATGATTTTTTTCCCAGCTCTCATTTCATCATTGTCATTGACAGCATCCAACAATCCTTTGTATTTATCGGCTCTGATAGTACTCTGATTGTTTCGAACCCATCTTAGTCGTTCTGATTCGGCCTTGGCGAAGGCATCTGTTGCGTACTGTTGGGTGAGCCTCCTAGACTTCATGAGGTGGTTGTCTGAGTTGGAACGTACTTGCAGTTTGTATCTGTAAAACTGTGTGGGGGAAATTTGCCTTGGGCCCAAGCCACGTGGAATCTTAATTCTATATCCATCTGTTCCATGTGGGAATAACAATATGTAGTGCAGTGGGTCATAACTACGGTGTGTTGCATTAATTCTTTGTATTTGACCCCCTCTTGTTTGTAGAATGACATCCTTCTCATATCCCTGTTCACCTGGCATGATAACTGCCACCTCGCAGCCTGTAGGTAAATTGTAGCGTCGTGAATGTTCACTGGCTGGTTTCTTTTCAGCACTCAGCACCAGCTTCGCCTCAGGATGGTTATCTGCAAACTCAATCGCTGACTTGAAAGAACGGACATAGGGATTCACTCTGTGCAGGCAGTTCTGTAGAGAAGTGAGAATATGAGGATCTAAATGTGAATTGTGATTTAATCTGTTTTGTATCTCATGTTCTGTATCATGGAAACAGATTTGGGCAAATTTTGGGTTATCCCCATTTGTTGGCAATAGTGAACCTATTCTGTGGTAGATTTTCCCCTGAATTTTGAAGGTGGGACTGAATCCAGGCATGCCTTGTTCCGTACACCCTAGAGACGCTAAGGCTAGGGCATTGTTGTATGCTCGTAGTCTGTCCAGGACAGTTGATCCATCAGCCCTATAAATCTGTTGGATTTCTGGTGGAGCTGGGGGTTGACAGGGCAATACAATCTTACCTCTTTCACAACAAAATCCCAGTCTCTCTTCTTTCCAGCGGTAGGCTGAGCAAAATTCACATTCATTTCTAGCATTATACAGTGCGTCCCAGAAAAAACGAAACCCTAAAACAAAGGGTTATTGTGACCACACTATGTGCTCTATGACAGTAATTATCTATTTTCCACAAACTAGAAGTTTTATGGTTTTAAATGATACCTTGATGGCATCCATCTGTGCATGTCTTACCGAGCAGCAGCATTTTGAAAATGACATGTAAAAACTCAGTTGTGCCAGATTTGGGTAAAAAAGTGAAAACGTTAGGATCACATGCGAACAAAACACAAGGGAAATATCAGCTTTAAGAGATATGATACGTGAAATTCCCTCGTATGATGACATGCATTCAATCAGAAATTCATAAAACACGGGTCAATACCAATTTCCAGTGGTGGCAGGGGTGTACGCCCCCCCCAAAAAAAATTTTTTTTCCTAAATCAATAAATATCCCTCAAAAGATGAAAAAGTAGCCCTCCTGTGATAGAAGAGGTGCCCCTCCTGAGGTGGGAAATTGCAATAATCTTGATATTTTTTTCTGCCTTGTGTGCCCTTCCAACCTTTTATTTCCTTTTAATGACAATGAAAAGTTCCACTAACTTTGTTTTTATGAAAAATATCACCTTTCTGTCCGCTTTGTTCTTAAAAGAAATTGCAGTTCTTCAAAATAAAAATAAAATAAAATAAAACTTTTCATTCGGATTGCAGGTACCATTTCAATACAAAACATGCCCTTTTTTTACTCCCAACATCGACAAAACATTGACCATCCTTTATTTTATGACGAGGGCATTATCCTTACCCTTGTTATGGAAAGAAACAAATGAAAATAGTCTTCTCGCAGGGTTTTAAAAGTCATGTTACATTTGGGAACATGTTCGCATGTGATCCTAAGATTTTCACGGTTTTACCTAAATCTGGCACAACTGAGCTTTTACATGTCATTTTCAAAATGCTGCTGCTCGGTAAAGCATGTACGGATGGATACCATCAAGGTATCATTTAAAAGCATAATACTTTTAGTTTGTGGAAAATAAATAATCATTGTCATACAGCACATAGTGTGGTCACAATAACCCTTTGTTTTAGGGTTTCGTTTTTTCTGGGACGCACTGTATAAAGATGGTAGTTCATGGTGACATTGGCTAATGGAAAATTCATCCTCAAGAAAATACTGAGTGTCTTTTATAGCACCTAATTTTTTGTGACAACGTATTGCTTTTGGTGTCTTTTTGGTGCTGTATCTTTCACGTTGAGCTGTATTTCTTGCCCGATGCTGCCTTTCTCTATTTTGTGCTTGTTGGTGTTGTCTCTGTTCTGTTGTCTCTGTACATCTTGAAGCACGCTTTCTTTCTCTATCTTGTGCCTGACGCTGTTGTCTCTGCTCTGTTGTCTCTGTACATCTTGAAGCACGCTTTCTTTCTCTATCTTGTACCTGATGCTGTTGTCTCTGCTCTGTTGTCTCTGTACATTTTGAAGCACGCTTTCTTTCTCTATCTTGTACATGATGTTGTTGTTTCTGCTCTGATGTTTGTGTACATTTCATATGGCGTTTTCTGTCTCTATCACTTGCCTTTTGGAGTTCTTGTTCCTCAACTCTTGCTTGATTTCTTGTGTGTTGCCTTCTCTCTCTTTCTCTTGTCTGCCGGAGTTCCTTTTGTTGCGCTGTTTCTTTGGCCAGTACCTTATGTTGCCTTGCTCGCTGGTCAGATAGCCTAGATATGTGAATTTCAGGAGGTTCAGTATGCCTGGCTATCTTCCGCCTCTTGACTTCAGGGCTATATCTTGAAAGGCTTCTTTTGGGGCTCATTATACAAAGGAAGTCAAATCAATACCCATGAAAAGACATTGAGTGCATTGCAATGTAGACTTTAGCGTAAATCACACATATAATCTTTTATTTTGCGGGCGAGCGAAAAATAACCACTTTTCTAAGTTATATACAATATTTTCATTCCAACTCTTCTTCTTTTTCTTCTTCTTCTTCTTCCTCTCCCTTTTTTTTTGGGGGGGGGGCGAAAATGCATTTTGCCCCCCCCCACTTTTTCGTTTGGGGGGGGGGGGCGACTGCCCCCCCTGCCCCCCCGCTTCCGGCGCCTATGGGTCAGTGAACATCTCACACTTGACCTAGCACATAACTAGCAAACCTAACATTACGCAACATTTACCAGGGGCGGATCTAGCTTTTTTCCAAGGGGGGGGGGGTTGAGGGGCCGAGCTGGGTATTGCGAGCGAGCGAAGCGAGCGAGGGGGGAGGGTGTGGGAGGGGGGTATCCCCCCTCCCACAGTAGGGAGATTTTTCATTTTTAGGGTTGCCAGCTTGCGATTTTAAGCATACTTGCATGCTCTATTTTTTTCTCTTTTTTGTTTTCCTATGCACATTAAATGTTTACTTGGCAGCCCAAGGGGGGGGGGGGGGAGGGTTTAAACCCCCTAAACCCCCCCCCCCCCCGTAGATCCGCCACTGTTTACTACACGCATTATATGACCCACGCTAGAAGTATATGCGTCAACCCATTGGGGAATTGGGGATTAAAAAAAATCAATCATAAAGGTGTATTATATTACACTAAATTATTTATGACAAATATATGACATGCATTATTCACTATGATCATTCATAATCCATGAGATCTGATTAATGTAGACCTATGCCTATATAGGTGTTACCCCTCCTCAAGCTTTATAAGCTTATGTTACAGCACCTTTGTGTGTTCATTATGTATACTCTGGCTCTGTGTACTTCTTTTAGTATCTGCTGTATCTGTATTATGACATTATGACCATGCATGAATAAATAAATAAATAAATTCATACTATAATTTTGCATTTGCGTTTACATTGTGATATTATGTATACTATTCAACCGTTGAACATGGGGCATTATTTCCACTGCATTATTCAAGGACGTTCAAGCATATGGGCATAAATGCACAGAACAGGTCCAATACTATAAGATCTGCATGTACATTGGTTTCGTATTTCCGTAGGTTCGTGATTCCGAAAATAAAGTGGGGCCCATAATTCCGAAAATAAAGTGGGGCCCATAATTCCGAAAATGAAAAAGGGTTCATATTTCCGAAGGTTCGTAATTCCGAAAAGTTATGTAGGGCTCTACTGCATTTTCGGAATTACGAACTGTCAAAATCGCCCGAGCCAAAAAGGCCAGTGAACCGCAGTCAAGCTAATTAGAAAAGGAATGCAATGCGTTCAAGCATGTAGTAGCCTATTGTTGCTATGTCGGGTGAAGGCAAGGTTCGCGTCAGTTAGGTAGAGCGCTATAAATCTGTGTGGAGTAAGGACCGTGTACGTGAAATGAGCTGGGCGTAGTTGAGCTATGTTGAAGAAGTGTCAGGCTACAAGAGATTTTTGAGCTTAGAAAAATCCTAAATGTACTTCCAAGACACAAGGGAGAACCAAGCCTCTACAGGACCACGCCAATGCCGCTCTGCAGTCTTTTGACTTCGTACAGTGGAGATAGACTCGCACCTTTGGGCTTAGCCCTTGACAAAGGGCCGCTACACTCGAACTGGATTTCTGCTAGCCGGGCTAGCATTCGACGGCCGAATTAGAAAGTCACTTGAAGGTCACTCGGCAACTCGTCAATCTGCCTCGACCATATCGAAGCGCTGTGGCCATCGATGTCATATTGAACTACCAGCATTATCCAGCAGACCATACCCACTCCTTCTGACTTTTCAAGCCACATCAACTCAACCGTATTTCTCATGTATTTACTGTATGTATCACTCGTCTTGGACGGTGTTCATATTGAACCAATTATATTTTATATACATAAGTTAATTAAGGTACAAACAAAAAAACAGAACCTATGAGAGTAGGGTATAAAAATGAATCATTTATTTGTAATTGATGTAAACTGCATTTGTTTCTTATGATATTTCGTACATAAATAAAGAAAGTAACGAACTTTGTTAATTCCTTATGCATACACGATTTGGAAAATGAATATCCGACAATTGTTCCGCGACATTAAAGTCGGTAGATAGAAATGAATATGCGACATTTTTTCAGGAGATAACCGCCTGTGACCATTAGCCTATTCCTATCATCACACGCTGATCATACTCTCTGTGTGAACGGAAGATGCCGATAAATGTACGTTACTAAAATCACGAGAAGGGATCGTAACAATACACTTAAACCTATTCTTAGTGTTAAAATTTGTTTTTCCCCCGCTTATAAAATCTAGAAACGAGACGTTTTCGATCAGCAATCATTCTTATTCCAGCAGCGGATGCCCGATATCAAAATATATTTGCAGCGAAGTGTCCGACTATATCCTCGAATTCTGGAAGTATAGGTGTACATTATAAATCATCTAGCGTATTTGAGTATTTTATTCGTCCCTCGCTGCGCACACTAAAAATATAATGTGAAACTTATTGGGAAGGCAAACAAACTGGGCATGCAGCGGGAGGCGGACGAATATATTTTAGAAAGCTTATATGCCTATGGTGTATTTTGATGACGAAATGCTACTTTATCACCCAAAGAGTGTGTGTTTGTTGCTCACTTTGCTCGCTCGTAATGCTTAGGAACAGGGTGGTTTTGGACAGTAAACCTTTGCAACAGCGAAGTATATGATATTTGGCAGTGAGGTGACCAAAATTAATAAATCTAAGTCCAGAGTGTATTTTGACCACAAATAAGACTTCTTTTAAAGCAAGAAGTGGTAATTTTTGGCTCGCTCGCAAAATAAATAGAAAATTATGTGTGTTGGGGTGTGTGGGGTGAGGGCTGTGCATACTCAAATGTGAGCAAGAAATTTCGGCAAAATATTTCGTTCATTCCCAACCTCACTCCTCGAAACGGATTTACGCCGGTGTCATCAATCCTCAAAAATTCGTCCCTGTTTTCACGAAGTGACGGTAATGAGGAAAAACGCACATTTTTTCGAATTTGAGTTTTTTGCATTTTTGGAATCATTCACTAACATCTTGAACCTCACAAAGTTTCAGATCATAATAATGTATAATTATGTAACTATGGAGATAACGTCAACAAGAAAATACCTAGTAAAAGTATTTTCTGTTTTCACGAAGTGACGGCTTACAACCGTCCCGTATGTTTTACGTGTGCGGCTGAGATCCGTCACTTCGTGAAAACAAAGAAGAGCGAGGCCCTGAATTGACTTTGTGTTTTCACGAAATGATAAAAGCGCGGTGATCAAGTCCCATGTTTTACACGCGCGCGGCTGAGATCCGTCACTTCGTGAAAATCCGTCACTACGCTTCCTTGAAATTTTGTGTTTTCACGAAATGACAAGTCAGGGAGAGAACCGAGTTCATGACCTTTCACCGCTTTCTGACCGTTGATCGTCATGTAAAAAGTGAATGACCATCCTACACTGTTTTGACATATATATTCACCACAAAAAACCCTCATGGAATGTTGATGTTGAAATTTCATTCAATGAAAGATGGATAAATAAAGTTTATCCCCCCCCCCCAAAAAAAAAGATTCACAAGCCATGTGGAAAATTCGTAATTGAAGGATGAAAACGCGATTCGAAAATGTATTTTTTGAATCTGCGTGTCACAGATTCGATCAAGGCGTTCTTAGTTTGCTGCAGCAATGCAACGAAACACACTGTGCCTGTAATGCCCTATGCATAGGCTGTGTGTACACCATACACACACACACACATGCATTAAGCGCGCGCTTGTGTGGGCGTGTGTATCTGCGTGTATGTTATTGTGTGCGGGCCTCTGCCATCCCGCTTGATGCGGAGCTCTGTGTGTACTATGGCAAGCCATCGGGGTCTACCTACGTCTACTAGTACGCGTACCCAGTAGACGTCACGTAAAACCAAACGGTACGTCACGTCTACTCGTTACGTGACGTGTACCCAATTTCGTGTACTCTGTCGTGACCTTACGTCACGTCACGTCTGTTCAATTACGTGTGCTTTGTTCAATACGTCACGTCTTCTTTGAAATGGTATAATTCCAGGCTTTTTTTTTTTTTTAATGAGACCGCTTCTATTCTCTACATAGGCGATGTGGGATATGAGAGTTTGGGAAATCAAATCCCGATTATCAGGATTCCCCTCTTTGTTATGAAAATGGATGGCTCTATCATGATCAAGTTCAGGGGTCGCTGAACTGGGGGGGGGGGGTGATCTAGCTAGAGAGTGCAGGCTTCCCCTCCACACACATACACGCACACACACACACACCCCCCTTTGCTTATATTAATAATAACATATTATGCTCTTACTCATGCTCAACCTCCTGCCGACACTTTTCAAACGCTCTGTGGCCCGTGAACTAATAATTGTTATGTCTTTCCACGTATACCAGCATCGTTTTCAGGCCTAGCCAACTTGATATTAGGGTGCCCTATTTCATTTCAAGCCCTTTTTTTCAAGATATATATACTGCGGTTTGTGGTCTATTATCTTCACTTTTGCATAAACTGAAAATGAGGGAAAGGTAACCGTTTCCTTTATTTTCATAGTAGAAGATCGGACAGGCAATCACTAAAAAAAGAAGAAAATGAAAAAAGAAAATTACATTTTGTACTTACATGATAGCCCTCATGCCCTCGAGTTTGGGGGCAAAAAACTCTAAAGAAAACAGAAAAGGAAAATTACATGTAATAATAATTTTCCATTACAACGATGTATAGGCTTAATAAGCTTATTAGTGCTCTAAAATGCAAACTTTCATCATTTAAAACCATAATTTTCTCACACGGTCACCATCCTCCCTCGTGTATTGATAGACACAATGTAGTAGATGCTTGCTTCCATTTAACGGAGAAGTATTTTTGCCCCCACTCCACGACAATCAAATTTACCATTGCGATCAGCTTTATAGTCCTCTAAAAGGTGAGGCTTCATCATTCTAACCCCCCTTTTTTTTACTTCGGGCGCTACGCTCCAGGTGCCCCGGAAGGGTTCTAGCTTATTTTATTTATTTATTTATTATATTTATTTTTCTTTTGGGGGTGGGGCAAACACTCTGAAGGCCCACCTCAAAAGCTTACTACTTGCTCACAGCCCTACCCCTACCCCCCAGCCCCCTCCCCCCCGAAGAAGCCCATTCCCCTATTTTTTCATACATATACAGTGCGTCCCAGAAAAAACGAAACCCTAAAACAAAGGGTTATTGTGACCCCACTATGTGCTCTATGACAATAATTATCTATTTTCCATAAACTAGAAGTATTGTGCTTTTAAATGATACCTTAATGGCATCCATCCATACATGCTTTACCGAGCAGCAGCATTTTTAAAATGACATGTAAAAACTCAGTTGTGCCGGATTTGGGTAAAACCGTGAAAACGTTAGGATCACATGCAAAATGACTAAATTGAAATACCAGCTTTAAGAGATATGATACGTGAAATTCCATTGTGTGATGGCATACATTCAATCAGAAATTTATAAAACATGGGTCAATAACCAATTTCCAGTGGCGGCATGGGCATACACCCCCAAAATTTCCAATATCAATAAATATCGCTTAAAAGATGAAAAAGTGCCCTTCCTGTGATGGAAATGGTGCCCCTCTTGAGGTGGGAAATTGCCATAATCTTGATATTTTCCTGCCTTATGTGCCCTTTCAACCTTGCATTTTCATTTGATGACGATGGAAAGTGTCACCTACTTTACTTGTATGAAAAATATCACCTTTTTGTCCGCTTTGTTCTTAAAATAAATTCCAGTTCAGAAAAATGTAAAACAAATTGCCTTTCATTTCGATTGCAGGTACCATTTCAATACAAAACTGCCCTTTATTTACCCCCAACATTGACCATACTTTATTTTATCTTTATTTTATGATGAGGGCATTATCCTTACCATCATTATTGAAAGAAACAGATAAAAACAGTCTTTTAACAGGGTTTTAAAAGTCACAGTTGCATTTGGGTCATGATCGCATGTGATCCTAACGTTTTCATGGTTTTGCCCAAATCCGGCACAACTGAGTTTTTACATGTCATTTTCAAAATGCTGCTGCTCGGTAAAGCATATCCGGATGGATGCCATCAAGGTATCATTTGAAAGCATAATATTCCTAGTTTATGGAAAATAGATAGTTATTGTCATAGAGCACATAGTGTGATCACAATTACCCTTTGTTTAAGGGTTTCGTTTTTTCTGGGACGCACTGTATATTTCATGTTATTTTGAAAGTGGAAGATTTAGAAATTTTATCTCCCCCAAAATTGCAAAACGTGAAGCACACTTATCATCCCTTGTTTTCCGTGGGGACACTCGTTTTTCCGTAGGTTCGTTTTTCCGAAGGTTTGGGTTATTTTAAAACTTGAAAACTGAATTTACACAGTATCCCCCTCTTTGACGGGGATCCGGGCCGCTATTTTTTTTTTTTTTTTTTTGTCAGGAACTTGCGGGGCCAGCCTTTTAATGAACAAATTCGTAGGCCACAGAACGGGAAGGGGGGGGGGGGGGCTAGTGGGCTGCAGCCCTCCATGTTTACACACTTTCATTATGCTTATTAATACCGTGGAATTCCAATAAAACTCTGAATCCCCCTCCATTTAAAAAAAAAATCATGCATTAAATTTTTCACTTATAGAAACATCATTTACAGTGTTAACAAACTTGAAATTAGTGCGCCCTTAGAAAGGATTATTGCAGGACTATATTTCTGAAAGCATGTCTGTTTCTGGTTTTATATATGTTCGTTGTTTTACTTGCTTTCCATAAGGGAATAAATAACAAGTAATCACAAGAAATAAATAATCACATTTTGTATGTTCATTGGTACGTCGGTGCAGCCCTGTATTTTCCCCTCTGCCACTTTTTGTATCGTCCTATTAAATATTGTCTTCGTCTATTGTTTTCCTTGTTCAATTATTCCCCTCCCGTCTTCTTCTGATTTCTCTTAGTTTGTTCATGTAAGGAAACGGACGTGTGACTCGAACAGTGTGGTGGGGGTAATCAGAAGGACCCTTTCGATGGACAATCAAAATTGAGCTGGATTAGCGGTGGGGGGGGGGGGGGGGGGGGGGGGGGAAGAATAACTGGATGAAACCTAGAGGAAAAAGTTCAGCAAAACTCCCGCTATCATGAATGGCCATGCACTGTCAGACAATTTAAATTGCGGTAGATGCGCGGATGCCCGCCAGACGCCCCCACCCCCTCCCTCATTGAGCGAGGTTGGAAAGGTATCAAACCCAATGCACTCTAGCAGAATAGTATAGTCACGACTGTATAATGCCACACGTCATCTTAAATGGTTGCTTGTACCTGTCAATTACCCCCCCCCCCCCAAAAAAAAAAAAAAAAGGGGGAGGTGAATGGAGGAGGGCAGAATTGAATGGATCAGTAGGAGAACCTCAATATTTAAAAAAGTCAGGGGATAAATATCAAGCATGATTCCACGTATTACAAGTGACGTCTGGATGACAGTACTGGGGTACAACAGTGATAAAACTCCATGCCCGCCTCCACCCCCCCCCCTTTCGATAAGAATGATAATAATGATCGGCAGGGAAGGGCTGCCTGGTGAATTCCAGTCGTAAATGTTCATGATTGCAAGACAATAAATACAAAGAAGTAGGAAAAATAACGAAATGAAATAGGATGAAAATATGCGGCAGAACTCCCTCTATCGTAAGACGTGCCCACTGTAAAACATTAAATTTGAAATGGTGGGGATGTCCGTCAGACGCCCCCGAATAAATGACCTAATCCCCATTCACTGAGATACGTCAGCCGGAGAGGTATCAGGATGGGATAGAAAGTATTCAAAAGAAATTTACGTAATGTATGATGTTCGTATGGTGTATCCGTGTAGTCATATGAAGTGCTTTATACTGCACCTGCACAAAAAAGAAGAGAGAAAAAAAAGCAAGTATTAGCTGTATTAGCAAGAGCACTAATAAATTTATATCAAGAAAGGCCTTGATCAGGGGCGGCGCGCCCACAGGGGGAGGGAGGCAGGGGGCACAGTGCCCCCAGTTTTTCGAGTACCCCCAAAGTGCCCTTTTTATTTCTGAAAAATGCCCCCTTTCTCTCCGATAAGTGCCCCTTTTTACTACTAAATGTGCCCCTTTTCCTTTCTAATAAGTGCCTTTCCCCTTCTGATAAGCGCCCCTTTTTCGCCTTCTGAAAAGTGCCCCCTTTCAAATCTGATAACTGCCACCTTATCTCTCTGAAAAATAGCCCTTTTCTCCTTCTGATAAGTGCCCCTTTTCGAATCTAAATATTGCCCCGTTTTCTCTCTAATATATGCCCTTTTCTCCTTGGATAAGTGCATGTTTACTTCTGATAGGTGCCCCTTTTACCTTCTAATATGTGCCCTTTTCCTCTTCTCATAAGCGCCCCTTTTCACCTATTATAAGTGCTCCTTTCCATCTCTGATAAGAGCCCTTTCCTCTTCTTATAAGTGCCCCCTTTTACCTATATTTCCAACTTTTTTTCTTTTCTTTTTTTGACAAAAAGAGCCATACCTAGCTACAAAGAATCAATGCGGCTTTACAGGTACCCATATTACTACAACTACAATGCAAGGCAGCGGAGCTGGAGGCAAAAGGGGCACAATTCTCTCCCCCCCCCCCCCCCCAGCAAATGATTTTTCATTCCGCTCGCTCGAATGTGCCAATAATTTACACCAAGTAAGTGCAGTATTTTCTGAAAATGTCCCCATAACTCGCTCGCTACGCTCGCTAGCTCTTAAGCTTACAGTATACAATGAAATCAAGCAGATCGCATAAAGTATGTATATCGGTGTAATCCTAAAGAAAACGATAGGGTTAATGTACAAATTAAAAGATCATTCGACATTCCCCCAATTAGATTTGCTGTTGTCATTTTCATTGTACATGTATATCGCTGTAAATAATTAATAACTCAAGGACTCGAGCAATAGAAAAAAAGTCCGAAAATTTTTGCTTGTTGGCTTCGCTTTCTCGCACATGAATCGGTAGACCATTACACACAACTTAGGAAAGCTGTAGTAGTGACCATGTACCAGAGCAGCGTTTCATCAAACGGTCATAAGTACAAGTTCGCCGACATCCCATTGAAACACGTGTATCAAAATTAACATGCGTTTCAATGGGGTGTCGGCGAACTTGTACTTATGACGGTTTGAGAACCATAATAAAAAGGAAGAAGGTGATGCTTGATAATAACTATAATTAGATTATAGGGTGATACCAGTGTCACAAAATGGTCCTTTTTTCACTTTATGTTCACCTCTTGTAGGTGCCCCCTTTCCCCAAATAAGTGCCCTTTTGTTCTGCCCCCCACCCCCACTTTGAAAGACGCTCAGCCGCCCCTGGCCTTGATACTATGACCCCGCATATTAAAAAGTGCCACTGGCTGGCATCAAGTCTTGGGTTGTGCCCTACGAGTCGCCCCCGTGCTCCATCCTACCCCGCCCACCTCCGAGTGAGCTGAACCGGTGAATTCAGTTGATAGATACATATACTCAGCAAGACATTGCAGGTCGTAGGTGGAAAGAAAATGACGAAGTGAGACCAAGTAACGAGGAAATGTCTGCCCAACGTCCATGAATATGAATTGCACAAAAAGTAGCTAGATTAACCAGAAACGTAATAGTGGAGCAGCATATCGTAATAGTCCGAAAATGGGGGGGGGGGGGGGGGGGGGGGGGGGGGGCTTTTGCGGGCGCAGCATACTATAGGCATCCAGTGACCATTCATTATACACGGATTCTAACATTACGGTATGTACAACCTGACTTCCTCTAATACTGCACTTTTCTTACTGATCCAGTCAATTCCCCCGTCCTATTTTTTTTTTTGTGGGGGGGGGGGGCGGTGGGGTGGGCATTCTATGGCGTTTGATAGGCACTTAACTTGTGGTATAGGAATGTCATAAACAGTGCTTATCTAGGGAATTATGGTGCCCGGGACAAACTATAAAACTGCCCCCGCCCCTCCCTGATTAAAAAAACAAACAAACTGATATTAACCTCAAACACTTTGTGGAAATGAATTTGAGGCACTTTACCTTGGATAGTTACATGAAGTTTTTAAAAACTTTCAAGATCCTAACGAAACATTTTTCTGCGAGTGAGCAAAGGGACCAAGCCAAACTTGAATCTTTATTCATAATAAAAATTTAATTTTGTCATGAAAATATACTAAACATAGAATAAAATTAACAGTCTACCTCGCTGCTGGAATAAGAGGTGAAAATCGCCCCAAAATTGGTCTTTCATAGTTTTTTCCCCCTTTCCTCCCCCTTTTCTCTCTTTTCTTAAATAGAGTGGAACGGCGGGAGGGGGGGGGGGGGGGGGCGAACGTCAATGTGCTCGGCCATTTGCGATGCTTCAAATTCAAGTCAGTGGCAACTCACTCGTGGTAATGAATGTACCTGATAAGGTCGCTCACATGTCCTTTACAACATGAACCTGCCGGGGGGGGGGCATAACCTTTACCAGAAGACACGAGAGCCCGTCCGAAGGTACTTGTTTTTGATGCCGTTATGGGATAGAGGGGTCTGGCTACACGCACAGAGGAATGTTAATTCTTGGCCAAACCTGCGCACTCTTTGTCAGAAAATCATGGATGAAAGGGTCACTCTATGAAATGTCGAAAGGAGTTTTCCTCACCAACCAGCCTAATTTGAAATATATAAAATAAATTACGAAGGGCGCAGAAGCGTCATCAGAGTGGGCAGTGACTTCTCATTTTCTTTAAATCTCTCTTTGCAAATTTAGAAGATTGAAAATACAAAAGCTCCCTACAGTGCGAAGGGACTTCGATATCTTATTTAAAGGGGTAAAGGGGAGGGGCAAGTTGCCCCCTTGAAAATTCTAGAAATAATAGGAGCTTTCAGTAAAGTGAGGAAATTATATCGTTATAGTGAATAATCATCCAGTTAGTATTTTAAAAGTTTGAATAAGCTATAGTTATGCAGGGGCCGCGAAGCATTTTTGAAAGGGGGGGGGGCTGATTTGATTTCACTTGAATAATGACAATCTCGCACCTTTTTTCGGGGAATTTATGAAACGTGTCTACTCAAACAACTGTGGGGGGGGGGGGGGCTGCAGCCCCCAGCCTCCCCCCCGGTTCCGCGGACCATGTTATGAAATACACTCCTCCAACACAACTCGCCACTCCTGTGCTCTACTTCATTGCAACGGAAGCCCCCAAGGGCCGCCTCCGGGTCCCCCCCCCCCCGCTCTACACCTTTCTATAACCCCTTCCTCCCACATCCATTCCGGATGTATATTGCATTGTCTTATCCTCTGATTTTCTTTTTAAAGACCCTCTCGTATGATGACACACATCAGGGATTTCAAAACTATAATTTTTCAGGGTTGGAGGAGAACCCCCTTCCACATCCACACCTAGGTGTATATGCAGTTTCCTACTATCAGTTTTCTTTCAAAACTAGTAAAATTCGTGCATCGTTTACCTCTCTTGGGTAATATTAATAAATGACATTGTAAAGTGCAATGAAGTATTCACGGAATACGCTATATAATTGTTACATAATTTTATTATTATTATTGTTATTATTATTTTATTATTATTTTTTTAAAAATTATTATTATTATTATTATTATTATTATTATTATTATTATTATTATTATTATTTGTATTATTATTATTATTATTAATATTATTATTATTATTGTTATTATTATTATTATTATTATTATCATTATTATTATTTCTAATCTCAAAAATTTCGTGGGAGGTGAGAGATGAATCTAAGACAAGGACAATTACCCCCGCCGGAAAGTTACCCCTAGCACAATTAGCCCTCGGTATCACAACGACAGCCTCCCTCCTCTCCACCCCCCCCCCTCCCAAGGGGGCTGAATCTTTATTCATAATAAAAATTTAATTTTGTCATGAAAATATACTAAACATAGAATAAAATTAACAGTCTACCTCGCTGCTGGAATAAGAGGTGAAAATCGCCCCAAAATTGGTCTTTCATAGTTTTTTCCCCCTTTCCTCCCCTTTTCTCTTTTTTCTTAAATAGAGTGGAACGGCGGGGGGGGGGGGGGGGGGGGGCGAACGTCAATGTGCTCGGCCATTTGCGATGCTTCAAATTCAAGTCAGTGGCAACTCACTCGTGGTAATGAATGTACCTGATAAGGTCGCTCACATGTCCTTTACAACATGAACCTGCGGGGGGGGGGGGGGGGGTGGGGGGCATAACCTTTACCAGAAGACACGAGAGCCCGTCCGAAGGTACTTGTTTTTGATGCCGTTATGGGATAGAGGGGTCTGGCTACACGCACAGAGGAATGTTAATTCTTGGCCAAACCTGCGCACTCTTTGTCAGAAAATCATGGATGAAAGGGTCACTCTATGAAATGTCGAAAGGAGTTTTCCTCACCAACCAGCCTAATTTGAAATATATAAAATAAATTACGAAGGGCGCAGAAGCGTCATCAGAGTGGGCAGTGACTTCTCATTTTCTTTAAATCTCTCTTTGCAAATTTAGAAGATTGAAAATACAAAAGCTCCCTACAGTGCGAAGGGACTTCGATATCTTATTTAAAGGGGTAAAGGGGAGGGCAAGTTGCCCCCTTGAAAATTCTAGAAATAATAGGAGCTTTCAGTAAAGTGAGGAAATTATATCGTTATAGTGAATAATCATCCAGTTAGTATATTTTAAAAGTTTGAATAAGCTATAGTTATGCAGGGGCCGCGAAGCATTTTTGAAAGGGGGGGGGGCTGATTTGATTTCACTTGAATAATGACAATCTCGCACCTTTTTTCGGGGAATTTATGAAACGTGTCTACTCAAACAACTGTGGGGGGGGGGGGCTGCAGCCCCCAGCCTCCTCCCCGGTTCCGCGGGCCATGTTATGGAATACACTCCTCCAACACAACTCGCCACTCCTGTGCTCCACTTCATTGCAACGGAAGCCCCCAAGGGCCGCCTCCGGGTCCCCCCCCCCCCCCGCTCTACACCTTTCTATAACCCTTCCTCCCACATCCATTCCGGATGTATATTGCATTGTCTTATCCTCTGATTTTCTTTTTAAAGACCCTCTCGTATGATGACACACATCAGGGATTTCAAAACTATAATTTTTTCAGGGTTGGAGGAGAACCTCCTTCCACATCCACACCTAGGTGTATATGCAGTTTCCTACTATCAGTTTTCTTTCAAAACTAGTAAAATTCGTGCATCGTTTACCTCTCTTGGGTAATAATAATAAATGACATTGTAAAGTGCAATGAAGTATTCACGGAATACGCTATATAATTGTTACATAATTTTATTATTATTATTGTTATTATTATTTTATTATTATTTTTTTTAAATTATTATTATTATTATTATTATTATTATTATTATTATTATTATTATTATTATTATTTGTATTATTATTATTATTATAAATATTATTATTATTATTGTTATTATTATTATTATTATTATTATTGTTATTATTTCTAATCTCAAAAATTTCGTGGGAGGTGAGAGATGAATCTAAGACAAGGACAATTACCCCCGCCGGAAAGTTACTCCCTAGCACAATTAGCCCTCGGTATCACAACGACAGCCTCCCTCCTCTCCACCCCCCCCCCCTCCCAAGGGGGCTGGGGGCACAATACCCCCACATTTTCAAGTAGTTACAGCCTATTTTTGTCTGATAAGTGACGGTTTTGTTCATAAGTACCCTCCCCCTTTCCCCTTCTTATAAATGCCCCTTATCACTTCCAGTGAGCTGTGCCCACTTCCTCTTTTAATAATGCCCCCATCCTGCCTCTGTGCAATTTTAAAATCCCAGTGCCGTCACTGAACACTGAATTTCAAACTGAAAAGTGAAAATTCAGATACATTTATACAGTTTTCTTTCTTACATTGTTTTAAAAATGTTAAAGGAATGGGGAAAATTGAAATAACAGACCAATAAAAGTTTGAGTAAAATCTGATAAGAAATGAGAATGTTATTAATTTTTTAAAGTTGTAATCAATCAAACACAACTTGGCAACCGACTCCGTGACGTATCTTGTAAGGGCCCATCCCATTTGCCCTGCAGTACTAAAAAAAAATATTTTCTGCTTTTATTTAAATCAGCTAAATACCAAGGTGAAATTCCCCTTTCATGTAACTATTCGCGAGCGACTAAAAAAAATTTGGCCTCTATGTTTGATTGAAAGTTTTTTTTTTTTTGAAGGTCTACATGACTGTTCTTTATATATACAATAATGCATAAGCTATTGATTTGTTCGTTTTAAGTTAATACATTGTATCATAGTTTATCTCAGTGAATAATATACAAGGACTTTCAAATTAGCTCTCAGACTGTTGGGCTCGACACGTGCCAGGGCCTGTCATAGAAGCCGAGGAAAGGGGGGGGGGGGGCGGGCAGAGAATGGGGATTTATAGTTCCTTGGCTTCGCTCCCTTGCAGATTAATATAGATACAGTGTTTTTCTACTTGACTTTTGACAAACATGGCGCGGTACAAATGGTCACAATTATTATTATTTACAAATCCCGTCTACTACAAGGCCCACAAATAGAATGGGTAACACCGTCTTTCCGCCCACTCGCAAGGAAAAATAATATGACATAAATCATTTTACAGTAAAACAATGAAAAATATTTATTTTTTCTAGTGCTCTAATTTTTTCATTTCTTACTCGGTCTCTTCACCATTCCCTTGCATATTAATGAGGTAGTGTTTCTAAAGACTGTTCTGTAGAAACACGGTTCAAGTCAAGGCCTCGGAAGTAAGGGGCAGGGGCTATACTCAATTTTTCCCCGCCCTTAGCGAAACAAGAACCTATATTGCACTTAAAAATTTGCAGTAAACAATGAATAAGCTTTCCATAGTGGTAAAAAGTACAAAGTTTTATGGAGTTCCACAGCCCAAAATATCAATAATCTTACTAGGTAGCTATAAGCTCCCTCTTATTTTCCTGTATGTCTCCGGGCGGCCGCGTGGGGCTGGGGGGGGGCACTTTCCTCTTTTATTTGTCCCCCCCCCCCATGACAATAAATTTTGCTGTATCGCGATAAAAAAAAAAAAATTAGTGCTCTAAAATAAAGAGGCAAAATTTCACCATACCAAACCAAAATTTTCTCACAAGTCATGGTTCCCACGCTCCGTTACATGAAACACTGGTAATGAAACAGCACTGGAAACAGTGCCTTTTTTTTTTATAGAAACCCGGTGGCGTAAAAGGGAGGGGGCAGAAGTTTAACTCTATCAATTAGTGGGCTACAAAATACTTTTACCCCCTCCAAAACACACACAAGACCATAATTTTGCAGTATGGCAACATTGAAAAAAAAATTAAATGTTTTCAACAGATGAAGTACTTATAATTGCGTACTATAGAAACTCAGTCTACATGCGAGGCCACGATTTTGTGGGACAGAGGCTCGATTTCTTCTATATAGGGGAGAAGGAGAATCGATGCTGATGATGATTTAAACATCAACTGATTGAACATAATATGTACATTACCATGGCGGCGGAGCCGGGGTTCGGCAAGGGGCTCGATGTGCCCTGTGCCGAGTTCCGAAATCAAGAAAAGTGTCCTTGCTGTGACAAAAGAAAATTTTCTGAGGAACAAATGCCCCTCCTGTCAAATGCCAATCCTGTGATAAAATTGTCCTTTAATTTATCTGATTTAGACTGCTTCATGGACAAAATGATCTCTCTTAATTTATAATAGGCATACAATTGTTTGCGTGTGTTCTTGTTCCATCCCAGCAACAGTCATACCCCCCCCCCCCCGCTCCCTCCCTGTATAACGTACGAACATTCAGTCTTTAAACAAAAAAATTGTTTTAATGAATACATTGAATTTATCAACAGTTTTTTCACTAACGCCTTTGCGACTAGAATATACATTGACAGCCGATACATCCCCCCCGGCCTTAGTATAGGCCCTATGACGAAGTTTAGTGGAATCTAGCTCTGCCTCCACATGGATTACAAATCTTCTATGATTTTTCAAAGTTCAAGTATATAATGCCAAGGAGTGTAACAACCGATGAAGAAGATTTTTTTCTTTAATTATTAAGAAAACAAACCGTTTATTTTATCATTTACTCATCATTATTTTACACTACTTTTTTTTTTTTTTTTCTTCTTCTTCTTCTTCTTCTTCTTCTTCTTCTTTTCTTCTTCTTCTTTTTTTTTTTTTGGGGGGGGGGGGGGGAGAGGGGGTTCACATTTTTTCGCCGGGGAGGGGGGAGGAGGACGAGGATGTCTCGTTTCAATTATTATAGCAGATAACTCCTTGGTTATAGCATGGGAATGTATTAATGTAACTAGGATTCCCTGGTTATAGCAAGGATATAGGCAAGCCATCTCCCCATTCATGTATCAGTATCCCTTATGCACTGGATATCAGCTGGTTAATCCTTGGGTAAACAGGCGGCCTTCCAGTGGTCATGTAGTAGAAGTTTGTATACTTTGAATGCACTGTATAGCTTTGACTATATATAGTAAACATGAGCTATACATGTGGGGAGTTCTCCTAATCTAAATAATCAACTTGTTTCTCTTTCCTCCGCTCATTACATGGTATTTATGAATAAACTTTATACATTAATTTCATTATGACAAATTTTTATGACGATAATAAAAAACAATATTAATAATGATAATAATAATAGTAATAATAATAATAATAATAATGATAATAATAATGATGATGATAATTATGATAGTAACAATCATAATAATGAAATGAAAATGAGTAGTAGTATAGTAGTAGTAATGACAAAATAAACCAACTCCGCACGGTTTATACTTTACTTAGATTTTTGTTAGTTTGCTAAAAAGAGTCTAGGCCTACTACTACTACTCTAAAAATTTATAGGACGACTTAATAATCAGTCACCAACAGAAATATATTAAACACCCTGAGCCCTTGCCAAGCCCTATACTTCCCTTATTGAACAATATTATTAACGCACATGGTTTGCTTTACTGACAAAAAAAAAAAAAAAAAAAATCCTGGAAATAGACTAACTCTTAGCTGACGTCACGCAACGACCAGAACACACGTAATTGTATAGACGTCACGTAATGACTAGTCAAGGTACACGTTACCTAAATGACAAAGCACACGTTACAGTAACTGACGCTTCTGAACCCTTTGGCCACCTATGGCCGGAGGGGTCAGGAACGTCTGTAAAAGTAAAGTACACGTACCCTTAAACACACGTGACGTGATGACCAAAAACAGTACGCGTACTGAATACTGGCTTCTGATTGGTCAATATAGGTACGTGTATCGAAAATCAAGTACGCGTGGTGAGTAGACGTAAGTAGACCCCGATGGCTTGCCATAGTGTACGTGTGTGTGTATTTCTTTCTTTCGATCTCTCTCTCTCTCTCTCTCTCTCTCCCTCTCTCTCTCGCTAGCTTCGGTGAATTATTCTCGTAGCGACTGGAATAAGAACATTTATAACGGTTCCCTGTGACCAGCTCGCTTGCTCCAGCACATAACAACATCTTGCGCTTCAGTGTACACTAAAACGCGGGACTACGGGACGCCCTAAGATTCGGCTATCTCCCTGACTGATGACGGTTATGTTTACAGCTCATTTCCCCCCAAAATATAAACAAAATAGGCAAATGATTAAACATAGAACTAAACATTAAAATAATATCTACCCTAGGATATAAAATTATTTTACCCTTCATACATTAAAGAGGATGAGATTATGCTTCAAAACATTGAAAGCGATTTATTCAAAACTAACTTTCTTTTAGTTGCGCGCCTATCCGTCACTTCGTGAAAACAGTGACTAATTGTCTCCCTCCAAACGTTCATCCCCCACCCACTCCTCGAAATGGAGCTACGCCACTTTCAATGTACTTTCATGGGATAAGCAGTTAGAGGTATACTGTAGTAATTCTCTCGACATACATGTATTTCGACGGAGCAATTGTTGCGGAGCAATGATATTGTCGCATATTCATTTTCTTCGACGGAGCTAATGTCGCGGATGAATTGTCCCTCGAATAGAGCAATGTCGGCGGATCGAGCGCTTTCCGCCGGAGCAAATGTCGGCGGAGCAATTGTCGAGGAGCAAATGTCGCATTTTCATTTCTGTCTACCGAGTTTATTGTCGTGGAGCAATTGTCGAGGAGCAAATGACGCATATTCATTTTGTCTACCGAGTTTATTGCCACGGAGCAATTGCCGCATATTCATTTTTATCGACGGAGCAATAATCGATTTTTTTTTTGGAGCAGTTGTCGCGGAGCAATTGTCGCTCGATCGGAGCAAATGTTGACGGAGCAATTGTCGCAGGAGCGATTGTCGCAGATGCAATAGTCGCAGGAGAAAATATCACTGGAGCAATTATCGCAGGAACAACTGTCGCCGAGCAATTGTCGTTGAGCAATTGTCGTATTTTTAGGAGCATTTGTCGCCGGAGCAAATGTCATACATCCGCCTGCGGCACTATACCTACCACTTTTGGGGTCGAGGGGGAGGGGGCTAGGCCCAGCAGACCGGTTGAGGTTTGAAGACTACTTGTGATGTCATCAACCAGAACTCCGAAGGCCTTGAGGGTACCAACCTCAAGGAACAAAATGGAAAAACTCCGGCCAAAATGACCCACCTTCGAGGTGGGTAAGGAGTCCTAGACGAATCGTCCATTATTTGGTGTCCTTTATACAGATGAATAAATTCAAAATGTCTTCTGGTTAAGTAAACTAAAACGTACCAATATGGCACTCACAATGCGTTGGAAATATCAAGTTCAACATGTTACACTGCTAAAAAAAATCCAAGGCAGTGTTTTCAAGTTTTATGTTTATCCTTTTCTACTTCAGGAAAAAAGGCCTCAATACAATCAAGAAAATGTAACAATAAACTAGAAACATAAAGAATGATAAAATATGTATGAAAATAAAATCGAGAACTTTGCAAGTATTGAATACTATTTAAAAAAAAAAGAGGTATGAGGCTGTAAACAGAGATATTAAAGTCATGAAACTGGGCGTTGTGGCGTGCGCCTGTAATCCAGCTAACAGTGGAAGTTATAAACTGATTCAGCGGACCCAGGTTCGAGACTGAGTCACGTCTTTCGCATGGTGACGTTAAAGGTCGGTCCCAGATGTAAATACCTGTAATCATATCTGATTGATACACGTCCCAAAAACCCAATTACACACACACACAACACACATGGTGGAGTCAATCTTGTGCCCAGCATTTATTGAACTAAACCCCGGCTGAACTAGAGTGAATAAATCAAAGAAAGCAAAGAACAAAACATCAACAAGATACAATATAAATACAAGGCCTATAAATGCATAGGCAAGTTCAAATTGAAAGACAGATGATATCAACCTGAAAGGAGAATGAAACCCTGGGGAAATATCAATTTTAATGAAAAGAGGGGATAGAGAGAAGCAATTTAAAAGAAGTTCCATCAAAATCGATTACGAAATGAAAAAGTTATGACAGTTTGAAAAGTCTCAATTTACTTTCTATTGTCATTGATGTGTGTGGTAGATATAAAAAGAACGCATGATGATGCTCCTTTCACGAACATTTAAGCTTTTATTGGGAGTCATGATGAACTTGAAGTATAATGCACATTTTTTCCCCCAGATATCTTGATTTCTGAGTAATCTAGCTCTTTGTTATTTCTATCATTTATATCATATCGCATCTTTTAAAATACTTTTGTCATTTTGCAAAGAAATTCTTTTTAATGTAATCCATGTCAATTAAAGGGGAAGTTCACCCTGAAGATTACTTGAGTTTAAAAAATGCAGAAAAAATAAAGAAAAATATTGGCGAAGGTTTGATGAAAATCGGTCAAATAATAAAAGAGTTATGAGTATTTAAAGTTTTGGATTTGTGACGTCACATGCGAGCAGCTGCCCATTGGTCATGTAATAAATATTCCATATATTCGCATTTTTTTTTACTTTCCACGATAAATTAATATTGTTTCTTTTCAGAATCTAGTATTGAATAACATTTCTGACAATATATCAAATGCACAGACGAAAATATTCTAAATTTTTTGAGAAAACTGTATTTTATGGAATATTTATCACATTACATAATGGAGGAGCTGCTCGCATGTGACGTCACAAAATCAAAATTTCAAAAGTCCATAACTCCGTTATTCTTTAACGGATTTTGTCCAAACTTTCGCCAATATTTTTCTTTATTTTTTCTGCATTTTTTAAACTCAAGTAATCTTCGGGGTGAACTTTCCCTTTAAGTCCAAGGACTGCGATTATTCATTTTTCCAGTAAAATCTCTCTCCCTCTCTCTCTATCATCATTTCATTTATAACTGTTTGTACACTACTAAAAAAATCAAATGAATAATTGACAGGTATAAATTATAATACCTTAGTGAAGTTGCTCTTACAAATCATATGTATATCGCATGTGTGACTGCTGTATAAAACACCAATAAAGCATAGGGTAGTGGGGGCAGTGGGAGCGGGGAGCCTGGAGCTGGGCGCAACCCTGTCCCTAAGGATTTTCAAAGTTTCTACTCTGGCAATTCTGTAATAAAGAGTTATGAAATAGAATTTTGTCTTACGTGGCCGAAGACCAGCTTAAAATGGCGGTCATCATGGGATATTTGTCTGTTACCATGGTTACGGACATATTTCGAGAGGGCTTCGTGGCTAAAATCACTTTAAATATTATCATAAGCAAGCTTAAACACCAAAATGCTGATTTTGAGCGCCACGAAATAGGATTTTGTCATGCGTGGCAGATGACTAGCATAAATGGCGGTTATCTTGGATATTTGCCTGTTGCCATGGTTACGGACATATTTCGAGAGGGCTCCTCGACTGAAATCATTCTATATACCCTAAGGAAACTTCACACCAAAAATGCTGATTTTGGGCGTCACGTAATAGGATTTTGTCTTAGGTGGTCGAAGACCAGCATAATTGGCGGTTATCTTGGATATTTGCCTGTTGCCATGGTTACAGACATATTTCGAGAGGGCTCCTCGACTGAAATCATTCTATATACCCTAAGGAAACTTCACACCAAAAATGCTGATTTTGGGCGTCACGTAATAGGATTTAGTCTTAGGTGGTCGAAGACCAGCATAATTGGCGGTTATCTTGGATATTTGCCTGTTGCCATGGTTACGGACATATTTCGAGTGGGCTCCTCGGCTAAAATCTCCTTATTACAATCCCAATTGTCCTTTTAGTAGTGATATCGAAATGACAGGGTGTTCTATGATGTCATCGATTGGTAGGCTATTTCAGTTGGCGTTTTTCAGACTCAAGGCTTGAACCACCATGCTATTTCGATATCTGATTTAGATGATAATTCGGAGCTCATTTGGATACAATTTTCATTTGAAAAATTCCCGGTCTAATTCGATTGTAATGTATTACAACAACAATAACAACAACAACAACAGCAACTACTACTACTACTACTACTACTACTACTACTACTACTACTACTACTACTACTACTACAACCAGGGGCGGCGCCAGGGTATTTTGATAGGAGGGGCAAGACGACCTAAAGATGACGTCATATTTTTCTCTCCATTAAATAACAGGGGTAATATAGAGTTATATGTTTAAGACCTCTCTTTTTAATACTCCTCTTTCTTCTTTCTTCCCTTTTCTTCCCTTTTCTTCCTCCTTTTCTTCTTTTTTCTTCTTCCCCCCCCTTTTTTCACTACTTGAAAAATCATAGGGGAGGGGGGCGGTCGCCCCCTCTGCCCCCCCTGTAGCGCCGCCCCTGACTACAACTACTGCTACAACTACTACAACTACTACCACTGTCAATGATAATAATGACAACAATAATACAGGTTAATGAAAATTATGTAGGTACATTCCACATTCCCCTTCCCGCCCTTTATAATGCTAACTGAAGATAATGTTGTAAATGTGGTAAAAAATTGGGGGGTCCGCTCGCTTTTCATAAGGACCACTATTCATAGAAAACTGCTATTCATTTAACACGAGTTATGAATAGTGGTCCCTATGAATGGAGGTCCTTATGAATAGCGAGGGTACCCCCCCAAATTGAGCCATTTGCAGAATAATTGCATCGTATTTATAATGATGCAGTGATGCCATATGGGAAATCAGGATTAATGGCATTATTTGAAATTTGGTTGAATAACGATACCATGACCATGTGCAGATTGATTTCATCTCATTTCTAATAAATGCCGTATGACAAATCAAGGTTAATGGTCTTTTTGGAAATGGATTAGAACTATTTGCAGATTAATCTTATCACGTTTATAATGATGCCATATAATAAATACGGTAGAATAATGGGACCATGTACGGATTCATTTCCTGCATTTCTAGTAATGTCATGTGCTAAATCAGGATTAAATGCACTTTTCGGATGCCGTAAAATGGCGGGACCATGTGCAGATTTATTTCATCTCATTTCTTATAATGCCATATGTAATATCAAAATTCATGAGATGCGCTTAAATACCATTTCCAGATGCATGTAAGGCAAAACACATGTATTAAATATACAACCGCCTTGAGGGTATAGCAAACTCTTCTTTAGAAAAAATATAGTTTATCATTGTGATTAAAAGTGAATTTGAAAACCACAGGATGTATGTTTGATATTTGAACAAGTTAATAACAATTTAATATTATTTTATGTATTTATGACTTATTCTTATGAAATAGAGATTCATAGCCTTGATATTCGCGTCATTGGAGAGCTCCAAAAATAACATTTTATGCAGGAATAATACGATTTTTTTCTATCCTATGATAACGATTGGGAACGAATATTTATTGTTTCAGCTTTCCTCATTTCTGAAATGCAATATACGCACGTAGGAATTACACATACGTGTATGTACATCAGAAATTCCACACAGGTCAAAAATAGATATATCGCCTTTCAGCATGCTCAGAGGATATCATCTCATCAAACCACGTTACCATGGATTCATTGTTACGGAGGAAGGGCATGGGAAAAAAAAGAAAGAGTAATTAGACATTGCTTAATTAAACTCATGTTTTTGCCAAAATGAGACCCCGCAATATTCCAGTACCGAATACTATTATTCGGGGTATGGCAGGCAATAAATCATTGTGACCTACACAATATACTTAATTGATCTTACTTTGATTCTTGAATCAAATTAAGATAAGTTAAATAACTTGAAATGAATAGTTTCATTCGAATCGTAATTTCATTCGAATCGAGGTACATCAAAGTTCTGTGTTCAATTCGTCTGTCAATTTTGAGAAGACACAAAGGTATGTTTCATCTTTTAATGTAAATACTATAAACATGTTATAGTGTGGCGATTTGTTATTAAGCAAATTACAAAAATATAACTTTGAATAGAGTGATAATATGGAATATTTGAAAATTGTCGTCGTGCCTTTGCGAGTGCAGACGATCTTACTTAATGCCGAAGGAATGTTGTAAGAATAAGAAAGAATTAAAAAGAAAAAAATATTAAAACGTTAAAAGGATTCGTCCAAAAATGCCAGATTGTGGTTGTTCTGATCCACTTTCTTTCGTGAATAGAATAGTATAATGACTTAACGGCGTAGGGCTATTACAATGTTAAAATTCACTAAAAGGCAGAAAAAAAGTTCGCCATGGTCTGTAACTGGGATCTTTTTAATTGTTTAGAATCATATCTTCTTTTTTTCAGATGGAAGTGCCCTTTATCGTTCTCTTCATTTCATTCCTCGGACATTTTTCATTCACTGATGAAGAAGATATACACCAAGGTAAGTACCCAGCCCCCTTTACCTCATAATTAAATCAAACTTGTAAAAAACTACTTGTGTAAATAAGTTCGGTAGTTGTAAAACTGACAATGAAATTAGAACCCTCGGTAATACTAGTAGTAGCGAAGGTACTTGTAATAGTAATAGTGGTAATTGCAGGCCCGTAACTAGGATTTTTTGTTGTTTTTTTTTTTGGGGGGTTCAACATTGGAAAAAAGTGGACCTTTCTGAGGGAGCGAAGCGACCGAGTAGGGGTGGCGGGTGGGGGCCAGGGGGCGTACACCTCCATTGGTAAGGGCATGAGCGCAGTCAGAATTATTTGACAGGGGGGTGGGTCAAATGTGAAGCCCGAATATATATTGCCACTGTGTAGGATTCCAAATACTGCTAGCGAGCATATCGAGGGAGAGAAAAATAAAAATGTACTTTTAAATGGCAAAATCTTATTTCATTAGTCACCAATAGGTGAAATGTAAAGCTATATCTCTGGTCATCTTGTTGCCAGGCCGGAATCATTTATATTAATAAAGTTTTTAGGAACTGAAGCGAACGGGGGGGGGGGGGGGGGCATTTTGGTGGTGTTCTTTTGTCGAAAGATAACCCTAATATATGGGCACCATAGCGATAGGGCAGAGACGTACCCGAAAATTGTCATAACATTGAATATTCATGGACCTCGCTGTGTGAAACTATCTCGTTTATGAATATTGAGAGCGAGCGAAGCGAGCGAATAAAATGCACTTTAATTTGTTGTTGCTCATTTCTCTATAGAAAGTAGGGTAACCCTAATATTTGGGCGCCATGTCGATAAGGCCCTTGACGTGCCCGAAATTTGTCATAACATTGAATATTCATGGACATATTACAATAATGTACTATGGAAATATTCATGGTCCTCGTTGCCTCAAATTATCTCGTTTCAAAGTTTTGTGATTGAGAGAAGCGAGCGACAAAAAACGCACTTTATAGTCAGACCAAACTTCAGAAAAACGAACACAGGGATATACTCCGAAAAAGGCGAATGAATATAGAGCCCTCATCGTTCAGTATGAGGCAGTGTGTACAAAGGCATTGGGAAAATCTTGCAAAGTCAATCTGCCAACAATATATATATATATTTAAAAATAATGCTGCGTATCAATTATCTTCGAAATCCTTGAATGATTCGTCATATGAAATGACTTTCAAATCACAAACATTTTAAATAATTATATCCGCAGCATTATTTTTGAAAAATATATTATCAACAGCAGGTCGACATTGCACGATTTCCCCCATGCCTTTTGTACACACTGTCTCGCAATGAACGATGAGGGCTCTATATTCATCTTGCTCTATACGCAGTTTTCAGAGTATATACCTGTGCTCGGTTTTTCGGAGTTGGGTCCGACTGCTTTACTATCTCCCAAATGTTATTTCCAAAACACCCTAAGTGTTACACTGGGGCATCTTGTTATTTCTGATTACAGTTTCCAAGAAGTCGATGTATTATAAAATACTCTCATCATGCTCATGGCACTCCGGTTGAACAGGCTGTATTAGAGAGCCATAATTTAAGGGCCTGAATGACTAGACCGGGTCCGCCAGGAGTACTCCATGCAACATGAGAGCGGGAAAATTTTCCATTTTGAAGTGAACATATACATTAAATACTCCTCTCTCTTTTCCAGTATGGTTTCTATATTTCACTTTTATATTCCATTACTACAAATTTAATTTGAGTTTTATCGTGCTTATCCCTGTTTATCTTCCCAAGTTATCTATTTATGGTGTTTTAAGCAATCTATCTCCTTGTATTGTCAGGAATTCCTTTCAAATCTAATACTTTTTAGAGATCAGAATGCATCTTGGAGCACTTCACTTTCGTCCTATAGGCTGATAGGAATCAATAATCATCCAAATATCAGATGTCAAAGATAGTTTAATAATTAAAATGTCATTCAACAGGTTCAACAGTCAATCAACTTCAACATATCTCCATTCATTTTCGTCAGATTTTATTTGAATTCGTCCGATCTGGCAATCCGCTGCAAAATTTTATCATGAAATCCATCTTTTGGAATTCGATTTGAAATTGTCATTCAAATTCGTCACATAGACAAGAGCTAACAACGAGCGGGTGACGATTTTGATTAATTCTTTGAACTCTTTCAGTCTTTGACAAAATCGATAGCAAAATAAAATAAATTCCGAAAATGAATGGCCAAAGACGTAAATTGACTAGGCCTTATAAGTGACTGTGCAATATTATGAAGTTGCAGGACAAAAGCAAATAAAAAGTGTTCAAATTGAGTGGACACCTTTTTTTGGGGGGGGGATGTGCGACCCTCTGACCCCCCCCCCCGTTACAGGCCTGCCATGGATCTACTACAAAAGAATTTAAATAATTCTTTGAATGACGCTATGAAAAAAAAATCGATTGCAACATGGCATAAAGTACAAAATTAAATGTACGAACATGAATGGTGAAAGACGACATTGATTAATTATAGATATGCCAGATTAGGAAGTTACGGGAAAAAATCGAGATAGAATGTATCAAAATAGACGGAAAGACCGATATTTTATCACATTATACACCAAAAATCACATACATACGTGCATAACTCGTAGAAATAATCATAATGAATTACTTTTACTACTATTACAAAAACAACAACAAACACTCCACTAACAAGACCAACTACTAATACTAATTCTGCTACTTTTATTATTACTTTGATGATGATGATGACGATTATCATTATGTGGTCGTTGTTGTAGTTGTTCTTATTATAATATCATCATTATCAATCGTAGTAATAGTTCTATAGTGCCATTTAATTAAACTGATTATTGTGAACATTAAATGCACTTTGATAACACACCTCAGTGTCCATCTTATATTTGACCCCCTTCCCCTTTCTATCTCTCTGCTCCAGTCTGTGGTTCGAATCTTACCGAACACGACAGGTCATGCTATTACTTCTCTCAAAACAAATCCGACTTCTCTACGTCCGAATCATTATGCGAGACCCTTGGAATGCACCTGGTCTACATAGAATCTCAAGATGAACAAGATTTCTTGATCAATAACCTTCACCACAATGATGACTATTGGATAGGATTAAGGGGTGTGTCCTGGTTCGATGGCACAAGTTTAACCTACAGCAACTTCGGACTTAACGCTTTCAATGAGAAGGGACTCTGTTTCCGAATACACCAATGTGATTCCCAGTGGTATGATAGAGGATGTTCTACGCCGTTCAATTATATTTGCGAAAAACAAGGCAGTGAGTACATAGCATTCTGTCAAAAGTTGCCTAAATTCAGTATACACTAATCCTATTAATGATAATAGCAACAATGAGGATGATGATAGTAATGATGATGGCGATAATACTAATAGTAGTAGTAGTAATAATAGTAATAATAATAAAATAGAACGTAATACTTTCCAAAGCTTTAATTGTCGCTCAAATGATTGCTGCAACTAGCTCAGGAGTTACAATAAACTCTATTTCACACAAGGGTCTCGGTGGGCCAATTTGGTAATTCAAAGATCAGTATATTTGGTTCCCTTTTCGGCTTGTATTTTTTTTTTGTTCCTCTACTTATATGAAGCCTTTTTGCTTGGTGGCCAATTTTGTCTTAGTGAAAAGAATGTGAAGGTATGAGGACCCTTTTTGTTATTTTGGTGACTAAATGTCACATTTTTGTCGGGGGATACCTTAGGGCCATTCTCAGTCACGTGTGTGACCAAAATCCTGAAAAATAGTTCATTTAAACCTAATTTTCCAGTATTTGTCGTGTAGTATAGAAGTCATATTTGAATAACAGTCTTACCCCCATCAGATGGAGGGTAATTATTTTAAATGACAGTACATAATTTTCTTTCAGAAGTCAACATTAGGTCGGTCACGTGTATGATCTCGCACGAAAAAGGGTCTTACTTGTTGGTATTTAAACCTACTTTTCTCGTATTTTCCTTGGAATGCAAGTTTCCACTTTTCATTACTGTATGGTAGGATTGCTCTGAACAGTTTGAAAGCAATTTTCCATATATTAGTGAGCATTCTTTTCTTTTAGAGGTGAAAAATGTGTCGGTCACGTGTGTGACCACCCCAAAAAAAGGCATATTTAAATGTCTCTGCAAAAACATTATGGTTGGGTAATGACTTTTTCTTGTCAAGGAAAAGGAAATCTTTTTCATGTAAGAAACTGGTAATGTAAAAAAAAAAAAAAAATACAATGTAGTCTGATTTTCCGGCAATGAGGAAAAAATCGATGGTCACGTGTGTGACCGAAATTTCCACCTTGCAAAGAATGGCCCCTTAATGTGAAAACAACAACAACAAAGTTAAACATAAAATATCTCCAGGAATACTTATATTTACAATTAATCATAATATATACATATATATTTACATACATGTGTATATATATATATATATATATATATATATATACATGTTCAAACTCACTTGCCCCGAACAAAGGAATTAATTAATAAGGTTGAAGATTTGTCAATCTGTCGGTCAATTGAATCTGGTGTCGCCGAAATCACTGGCCCGTCTCCGTGGTCTAGTGGTTAAGGCATTGGCGTTCTAAGCTAACGACCCGGGTTCGATTCCCGGCGGAGACATTTTTCAGCCTTTGCAAAAATTTCAAAAAGGGAGGACAGCTCTGGGGAACTTTGATTTAAGCTACGCAACCATTATTCTCTCATTTTCATTTCTCACAATTATAATTATTTCCACGAGAGTTGCCAAAGCTGTTGTATTTGTTATTTCCTTACAAATAAATAAATAAATAAATAAACATATATATATATATATATATATATATATATGATTTTCTCTCCCCTCTCATCTTTGTCTCTCGTTCTCTTTCTCTCTCTTTCTCTTTCTTTCTCTTTCTTTCTCTTACACACATCGCCTTCACACACAGCCTGTGATGATGCATCTCACATGCAAAACGGCCTTTCCTGCTACATTTTCTCTCAAAGTCAGTTGAATTTCACGTCGTCCAAATCCTACTGTGAGAGTGTTGGTATGCATCTGGTCTATATAGAATCTGAACAGGAACAAGACTTCTTGATCACCAACCTTGAAAACGACGGTCATTACTGGATAGGACTATCACCTTTGACCTGGCTCGACGGATCCAGTCCGACCTACAACAATATCCCGCATCAGAACTATGAATTCGGAGGAAGCTGTTTCCAAATGGCATGGAATTTCCGATGGGAAGACATTAGCTGTTCTAACATGCACTATTACATTTGCGAAAAAGAGGGTGGTAAGTATGGGACACGTTGATAAATGTTTACTTTGATAAAAGTCTGATAGTGTTAACCTTTTTACTCTTAACATAAAGTTTGTTCATTAAAAGGGGCCCTCTGAGAAAGGTCGCGTTCATGAAAATCTGGTTATTGCAGACCTTTTTACACTCAACAATGAAATCTGCTCATCAAAAAGGGCTCTCTGAGAAAGGTTCGCTTCGGTAAAAGTCTGATCTTTTTACATTCCAATTAATAATCTATTTATCTAAAGGAGCCTTCTGAGGAAGATTCGAAGGGTCAAGATACAATTACCTTCAGTTTCATAACAGATGTTAACGAAGTTTGGGTCTGCATTTCCCAGTTTATGTCAATAAAAGTTCAGAGTTATTTCGGTATTTTGTTTCTTACTGTACACTTAATTCAGGTGATGTATATCGAAAAGTAGCATCAAGCCTCCTTTCTGTTTTTACCGCACTTCTGTCTCTCATTTTTGCAGTTTGTGGGTCAAATTTCATCACATACGACGGTTCCTGCTATCATTTCGCTAATACCAAGTCCAACTTCTCCTCGTCGAAATCTGCTTGTGAAGGCCACCATGGATGGCACCTGGTCTATATAGGATCCCAGGAGGAACAGGACTTCCTCGAGAGGAACCTACCTGATCAAGAAGAGGGTTACTGGATGGGTCTCTCCAGTGTGACCTGGCTGGACGGTTCAAGTCTGACCTACAATAACTTCGGAGGCCCTTATGTAACGGCTTTCAACAGTGAAGGAATAGCTTTCCGAATGTTAAAGAATTCCAGAGCATGGTACGATATGTACTATAACAGCCCCTTCCGTTACATTTGTGAAAAAGAAGGTGGTGAGTATCGGTTATTCTTGACCAACAGTCAGACCCAACTTCGGAAATCCGAGCATAGGTATATACTCCGAAAACGGCGTATGAATATAGAGCCCTCATCGTTCAGTGTGAGGCAATGTGTAGAAAAGGCATGGGGAAAATCTTGTAAAGTCAACCAGCCAAAGATATACGAATTTTTAAAAATAATGCTGCGTGTCATTTATCTTCAGAATCCTTGAATGATTCGTCATATGAAATGACTTTCAAATGACAAACGTTTGAAATAAATATATCCGCAGCATTATTTTTGAAAAATATATTATCAACAGCAGGTCGACATTGCACGATTTTCCCCATGTCTTTTGTACACACTGTCTCGCACTGAACGATGAGGGCTCTCTATTCATCTTGCTCCATACGCCGTTTTCGGGTATATACCTGTGCTCGGTTTTCCGGAGTTGGGTCTGACTGACCAATGTACCATTTATCATTCAAAAAAATATTGGGGGAACATATTCCAGTTAGATTGCCGCTGTGCTCTTTTAATATAAAGTTGGGTTCTATCCGTGCAATTACATTGAGAAAGAAACTGTCTAGCAGCTGTGGGAAATTTTGATTGAGTAGGAGATAATGATTTGTGTATTGGGAGGCTTTTTAACCCTTTCAGGACAGGAAGTATTTAAGGGCTAAATTGATCACATTTTGTTCTTCAAATTGGCAACAATAATATTTTTCTTTTAGTTCTTCATGGTTCTATTAAAGCTCACAGACAGTCTCGGTAGCAAAAACAAGGCTGGCAAGAAACTTATCTAACATAGTCACATACTATTCTCCTTTTATCATAAGACACATGTACGAGATTATTTAACATTCCATTCACGATTTCGAACAAATTTTAGTGTAAATATCTGTAAGAAACGCTTGGTAACGGCTTTTCACTGCCTCACGCTAAGACCATATCCACCCGAAGGTTCCCCGCATAATAAACCCAGCGCTTCGCACTGTGTGCAGCGTATTCTATAACACACAGCAATCCCTATGTGCGTAATGTGTGTGGCCGTTGTTTGAATTTACATCCCCTCTTTTTTGGGCCAGGGATTTTTATTACTTTTCACCTCTCATTCGATAAATATTTCACTTGAGGAGGAAAAAACTTCACAGCATCTTAGTTATGTTAGTACCGTGCTGTTTATTAAGTAAAATCAAAGAAATCTCACAAAAAGTTTTTGAGAGCTTCCCAAAACTATCTTCTACCTTTAAGGTATAATCTCTTCGAAATTTTGTCGAAAAGTTGACAAAATTGCCAATTTTGATAAAAAAAACAATGATTTTGAACCCCTCAATGGGTTGCCAATTTAAGGATTTTGAAGCTTATTCTCGTTTTTACAAATTTCTGGCATCAAACACAATATGGTCATGCAACAAAAATGGACATAGTGTGCACATAAATTTTTTTGCTCTTTTTACCCATGCATCCGGTTATATTTTTTTAGAGCTCTGAATCAAAAGTTACTGAGCCAAACCACAAAATGTGGTTAATTGTCTCGAAAGGGTTAAGCATCATAAAAATTATAAGATATTGACTCAGTCTTGCTGAAAATTACATGCACTGCGCACAAATTATTTGTTATCCTTATCAGAACTCCACCTTCTTGGTATATGGAGTGAAAATCTACTATCGGGGGGATTTATTTTAGTGACCACTTCCTTTAGAGGTTAATTCATGCTCAAGATAGTGGTATCTACTGTCAAAAGAGTTGTTCCACTGTTACTTGAAGTGGATTCAAATCAAAAGGAAGTAATCACTTCTTTCGTGGATCAACTTAGAATGTTTATTGTAATGAATTAATCATTACCAATATTAGATATCAGCAGGAAAAGAGTTATGATATTTCAGCTAATGATATTCACACGAATGGAAACATTTCTGTTCTGTAATCACGGGCGGCGATCCCTAGAAGGTGTGTGTGTGTGGGGGGGGGGGGGGGTGGGGGCGGGGGAACGCGTCCCCCATAAATTTTGAAGACTGTATAGCAAGTTATTGTAAAGGCTAGTCGCTTCCACCCCTCCCCCCGGCCGTGACAAGAAATCGCCGCGCATAGTTCTGTTACTCTGTTACTCTGTTGAATAACTACTGTACACTCTTAAAAAAGTTGGGCAAAAAAATGCCCAATTTTTAACCAACACTGGGCAACATACTGTCCACACAACTTTTGGTTAAAATTTGCCCAACTGATGTTGGGCAATCCATTTACTATGTTGTTGGGCAAATTAAATTGCCCATCAGTTGGTGACCCATTAGATTTTACCCAACTCTACAATTGCCCAACTGTTGGTTATATTCTCAGTTGGGTAATTATTGCCCAACCAATCTTACCCAATAGGATTGCCCAACCCTCTATTTGTTCAGCTGTTTGGTAACAAATATCATGTGGTTGGGCAAATTCAGCTGCCCAATTTATTGTTTCCTTTTTCCTCCAACCTAGGTAAAAAAAAAAATGAAATCTGCTTGTTACGTCCTTCTGGGTCTTAACCTAATCAATCCTAACCTATCCTATTTTAAGCTATCCTATCCTATATCTTAACCTATCCTATATCTTAACCTATCCTATCCTAGTCCTATCCTATCCAGTTAGTGCAAACTAGTGCAAGCTCTTATATAACCCTTATATTTTTTTATGCATTCGGTGACAGTTAGTAAATCGGGCCACCCCAAACCATACGCTACTAAAAATTCATGAATATTCATATAAGTGTTTTCCCCAATATTGGGTAAAAATATTTACCACAAGTTGGGCAAAAGCGAATTTCTAACCAACCATCAGTTACCCAACAAAATTTACCCAACTGGCAAAGGAAATGTGACAAAATTACACAACTACAGGGCAACAAGTACCCAACCCATAATTACCAAATACTGTTGGTAAATATATGCCCAATATTTAGGTAAAAAGTATTGACCAATATTGGTTACCCCACTCGAGTGTCCAGTTGGTTAATAATAGCCCAGAATTGGGAATATTTTTAACCAACCAGCAGTTACCCAACTAAATTTACCCAACATTTTAAGAGTGTACATGTAAATAAATGTAACGCGCTCGATGTTAAAAGCCTTAAATATTTTTAACGCCATCTCTTGTGGCCAACTACGGATCGCTTGATGTTAAAAGCCTTAGATATTTTTAACGCCATCTCTTGTGGCCAACTAGGGATCGAGAAGAAACCAATCAACAGGGATTGGGCAGCTCGTCAATAAAATTGACTTTGCACGTCATACAATACTCTCATTTGGTCCTATCTAATTGTAAACAATAATTGTATTTTGTGTCAGCTCTATGTCTGTTTTTATCTTCTGTTTCTACCTTTGAAAATCTGTCTTTCTCTCATAGCTTGTAGTGAAACCCTCGTAGAAAATGACGGCTCCTGCTATTTGTTCTCCACTGAGACATCCAACTTCCCCACGTCGAGATCATCATGTGAAGCACATGGTATGCACCTAGTCTACATTGGATCTCAAGAAGAACAAGATTTCTTAGTCAGCAACCTTGTAACTGACGAGGAATATTGGATCGGATTACAGAGTCTGATCTGGCTCGACGGCTCACACCTAGTCTACAACAACTTTTTCTATCATGACCGTGCTTTCGATGATGAAGGAAGATGCTTCCGGATGTACCCATTGGATCTCGTGTGGTATGGCAAGAGCTGTTTCGACACGTACCAATACGTTTGTGAAAAGAAAATCGGTTAGTACTGAGAATCTTTTATGGGTTGTTCAGACCTCATCGATAACGATAACTAAAGCTATAACGGTAAATCGTTCCCATATCGATTGGCTTTTGTTTATGTGTAAACATGGTAAAGGCATTGCAATTAGTGGGTGTAGGTCACACCTCAACGATTTATGCTAATAAACCTCCTTAAGCTATTTCATCGTCTCCTTGGGATCACTCGGCCACCTAATTCTTTCAGTTAAGACCTAAATCATAACATCTGTGAGCCAATCATTGCAATGTCGTCCCACGACATGTTTTGTTTTCGTTCACGTTCTGCATTCTTATTATTCCTCTTCCACCAAAATCCTATTTGTTTTGCACGTAGTGGTCGTTATCATTTTTTAGGTACTTTCCTGATGTCCATTTCCTTTCAAATTTCATATGCATGTTCCTTGCCATTTCATCTTGGTCACTGAACTTTTCATTTTTTGAAATCACTCATGCATGACCATCCAGGCGCCATTTTGTCAATTTTCATGCCATTTTCATGCCTTTCGTTTTCCTTGCCTATCTCCACTATCCTACATCCTACAGACTTCTAACAAATTCCTCTAGATAGTCCAAGAGTTGCTCTTTACATTACAATAAAAATATTGTACAAAAAAAATCAATTTTCATACTCTCAATTCACTCCAGAAACTGAAAAATTCCTATAACTTTCTCATATCAATTCATTTTTGTCTCAAATTTTCATTGCATCTTGTTATTATTAATTTTGCAGATATCCCTGCTAAATTTCATGCCGCAATGATTATGCATGATATAAATAGCGCTCTCTTAAGTTTTCAAACTGACTATCTTCTTGTGGCCGTATCTCCGTCATGCCTGGGTAAACCCGTACACTTTTTTGGATTTAGATACTTCAAGATATACCATTTTCAGTCAAATAGAAAAAATATATACTTTATCACTGACCGACTTTGCGAAAATTGCCAGTCAAAATGACGATATTTACAGAATTGCCGAAATAACTTCAACTTGTTCTAAATTTGCGAACGTTAAACCTACGTCTTTGAAATTTGGTGGGTATGTGTATATACGTATTTGACAATAGGCCGGTTTACTAACATATTCAAATTTTATGCATGCTTTTTAAACAAAGGTTGTTCTTGACAACCTGAAAGCTTGCCCGATGCTTGCCCGACGTAGCAACAAGTAATGTATGCAAACTGGATTCCTAGTATTGTAGTCCATTTATTAATAACAGGTTGGTGGAATACCTGGTCACTAGGTCCTCCGGAAAGAAACATCCATAAATTTGAATAACTTAGTAAACCGGTCTATTGTCAGCCAAATTTTGTAGAAACTGATGACGTCATCGCAAAGTTATTGCGGAAAAACCTCAATTACCTGCATTACATAATATTGAATAATATGCTTATTTTAAATGGCGCGCTAATGGCAGTCAACTCAAAATGACCGCAATGAAATTCCCTTCTCAGGGCAAATCGGTTTCCCAAATTTGGCCCCCTGAACGATCTTTATTTTTCTTTAAATTTTGCAGGCACATTCTTTGAAGCAAAATAAAGAGAATTTCGAAGCCGGATTTTTTAAATCGGTCAAGAGTGATATTTTGGACGCCATTTTGTTCTATAAATCTATTTTGCATCACACGCTTCGCCTGGGATTGTCATAAAAATACTAGAGTGGTCTCAAAATTACGGCCTTGAAATGCTCTTTCCTATGATGCCAAATAAGGAACATAAAGAACCCCCCCCAAAAAAAAACAAAACAAAACAAAACAAAACCAAAACAAAACAAAACCAAAAAACAACAACAAAAAAAAAACAACAACAAACAAACAAAAAAAAATTAATAGCAAAGAAAGTCATTTCAGTTCATGCCATTTCAGGATATTTTCTTCAATACAATTCTACGCAAAGCCGATGTGGTGTGGTATACTACGCGTCACATATAGTGTGGAAGCCACGTGGCCAGAGCCTATGGAATTACATTTTATCCTTCTACCTTTCCCTATGTTATTCTTTCTTTCCATCCTTCCGTCATCTTGTCTTCCTATCTATGTTTTACCCTACTGTCATTGTGCTATGATCTTTGATTTCTTCCTTTCCTTATGTTATGTTAAATACCACACAACCCCGATGTGCTGCGCGTAGTTTACTATGCTTCATTGTGCTAAAGCCACGTGGAAAGCCATTTGGGTCAGGGCGTGCGCCATCATGATTATTATATCATCATCATAATCATCATCATATCATCACCACCAATATCATCATCATTATCATCATGATAATCATCACCATTATCATCATCACCATCATTACACATCATCATCATAATCATCACAATTATTATCACCGTCATCACCACCATTATCATCATCACCATTATCAACATCACCATCATCATCACCGTCATCATCGCCATCACCATTATCATCATTATCATCATGACCATCAACATCACCATTATCATCATCACGATCATCATTATATCATCATTACCATTATCATCGTCACCATTATTATATCATCATCATCACCATCATCATCATCATCATCACCATTATTATCACCATTATCAACATCACCCATCATCATTATATCATCATCATCATCATGATAATCATCACCATTATCATCATCACCATCATTATCACCATCATCTTCACCATCATCATCATCATTATATCAATCATCATTTTATCATCATTATCACCATTAACATTATCTCACCATTATCATATCATCATCATTATATCATCATAATCATCATCACCACCATCATTATACATCATCATAATCATCACAATCATTTTCGCCATCATCATCATCACCATCATAATCATCATTATCACCACTATCATCATCATCATCATCACCATTATTATCATCACCACCACCATTACCATCATCACCATCATCATCATCATTGTCATCACCATTATCATCATCATTCTTTGTATTTTGTTCTTTGTTTCTTGTTTTCATGATTCTATGATCTCCTAAATTTACAGTATGCATTTTTTTCTCCCATCTTATCTTATATCATGTTTTAACATGCATAACTTTATATTTCACCTGTCAACTTCTCAACAAAATAAAAGATACGGACGACATTGCATGCACATCGTTCTGATACGATTGCAGTTCTAGTTCCACTCTATTGATGTGGTTGTCAGTGGTTGAAGAAGGGATGTTAGAAGTGTCCACTGTGTTTGATAGACACCACCAACGATTTTATTGTTGCGATCACTTTTATCGTTGTTGTCGGTAGGCCTACATGATAGGCATATAGTTTATCGTTATCGGTGAGGTCTGACCAGGGGAGTGATTCACTAACAGCTAAAATCAATTATAATTATGATAAAATCCCTTTTAGGATCAATATCAATCCTAAAAGCGATATGGTTTTTAGGAACTGATTCATTAAGGTATTTGGGATTGATTCCAGCCTCAAAAGGCTAGAAGCGTTCCGGATCACTCTTAAGAATTACAGGCGGCCACTGCGCTGTATGCCCGTCTGGCGCGGCTAGGCTGTGCCTGCCTGCTCACCCCAGCCCCTGTATGTGAGCAGTGCAAGCGCTGCTCACACAGGGGATGAAAGTTTGATAGATTCGAAATTTGAATGACAAACAAGTTCAAATAAAGACACCTTATACCTAAAGAAAATTGTGCAATACCCGCATTGTTCCCACAAGCCGTCCTGACAATATTTATTTCTGTTTTTTCTCTTAAATGTCAGGAAAAAATAGACGAAAAGATTAGTCAGTCGGGTCAACTATCGATAACTGAAATATGTGCGATCGCGATAGGTAGATATTTAGGTCGGGCGACTGAGGGGCGGTGACTGAAATTTGCGTACGTTGATTGGTTGGAGGAGTGCGCTCGTAAATATTCATATGCGCTTATATAATTCATGATAAAATTGTTTTCAGCCTAAAAGTGATTAAGTGAATCAGTAAGGTTGAATTGATTTTTAGCTGGGATTGATATCAATCCCAGTAATTGATTTTAGGAACGATATCGATCCCAGTTAGTGAATCACCCCCCCCCCCCCTGGCCTTTGCCAGGGAAGTGTTGGAAAAGGATTACTATCGTCTTCTTTCGAGCCATGTGGGAAACCAAAAAAGGGTAAAGTGCTGTAAGTGTGTGCTGTCCATGATTATGCTCGGATTATTTTCATAATGCAAATGGGAGGGAGGGAGGGGGGGGGGGTTGTTTTTTCTTGTGGGTCCTTATCATTAAAAATTGGGGGAGTTTATGGTAAATCCCTAATACTACCCTTAGCCAATATCTTTCAGCATACACGTTCTAGCAATAGGGCACGTACAATTAGGACAAGTTTCTTGGGTTAGATAGAAAATTTGGGTGCGATTCATTCAAACTCAGGGAAATCAAAAAATTGAAGAAGAACAGCAAAAATGACATAAGCACAATCTAAAGAGAAATTGAATAAATGGATTTGCGTACCCTGTTCATGACTTGGGCAATGCATGTTAGCAGCGTAATGCTTGTAATACCTGTTGCAAATGAGGCGTCATTGCGTTGCGTTATTACCTGCGCTATTACCAGGGGAGCGTTTCATCAAGTGTCTTGGTGAATTTTACCGGCAATTTTGCTCTCAGCCAATCAGATGCAAGAATTTCAGTAGCTTATAACAGTTTTTGTAACTTGTCATTGATGACAAGTTTTACGACACAGGCCCTGAATACAGTGAGGGATGGAGTGCTCTTTGTTATTAAGAGGTAAACATTGACATCAGGTTCCGGTTCCATAAAACTTGCCATCAATGACAAGTTGCAATAACTGTTATAAGCTAGTGAAATCCTTGCGTCTGATTGGCTGAGAGCAAAGTTGTCGGTAAAAATCACCGACAAGACACTTGATGAAACGCTCCCCCGGAATCTGCGAAGGAAATGATAACATACACCAGTCATTCAAAGCATTGTTTGAATTGTTTATTTTGCTATCACTTCTTGTACGTCATCACGCTCACATGGCACGTCAATTGACCGCATACGAGTAACTGACGCTTTCTTCCGTTGATTAGGCAAATGATGCCTCGGGTGCAACGGGCAAAAGCAAACCAAAACTAAACAGCATTTTACGTCAATAACCCCCAACTCGTCTGTATTGATCCTCATGACAGAGCAAGCATCAACTGATGAAACGTCAGTGACCATTGTGCAGTCGATGCCGGATCGAGGTAAATTATTCTCACACTTTTCTTGTGTTATGTGTTAATCTCATCAGTTTTGTTACAGAATTAACATGGTATTCTAGCTTCAATGCCATGTGTGGTCATGCTCACTCGTGTGTCTGAACCACTCAGCCCCACTTGAAACTATGCAGCTCCAACCTGCTGCAATATATCCAGCCAAAATGCCAGATCAAAAGAGTGAAACTCAGAATATTACTTACCAGCAAGTTGTCAGTGAAAGTCCCTCTTGTTTGGTGACCAGCTAAACCACTGATTCAGAGAATGTGGAATTTAAGCATTAAATTTTGTGTTCATTCTATTTTTCTGCTGAGACCAACTGATCCTTCTGTACTGCTGCCCTCTCGGTGTTGAGAGAGGAAATCTGCATTTGTTTATTATTGCTAGCAGTAGTACATCAGTAGAGGGCAGCCTTTATGTGTTTCACCATGTCCATAATGGTTTGGGAGGACAAGGTTATATTATAACCTTGTTCATTGGATAAGTGGTCATGCTCTGTCGGTGATCTTTGCTTCATATTGTAATGAGATTTAGACATAGTCACTGATTTATAGATTGCAAAACGGGAGCCAAGTTCCTGTTGATAATAGTTACCCCCCCCCCCCCTCCCCAAAGAGTTCAATTTGGGATAATGGTTCTATAATGATAGAAAAGAGCGAATTTAAGATTTGACAAGGAGGAGGGGTCGCACCTCATTTACAGATCATAGTATACTATTAATACATGGTTGGGAGTGCGTTAGTGCGATCTGGCAACACAAAGGTTTTTATCGTGGTGTACTAACGCACGAGGCGTAGCCGAGTGTGTTAGACACCACGATAAAAACCTGCGTGTTGCTGGATCACGCTAACGCACGAACTAACAACCATGTATTAATAGTTTTATAAAACGGGTCTACAATCTTAGTGTTTTCTTACAATCTTAGTGTTTGATCCGGATTAGCCGTGCGTTAGTCCCCTCGCCGTGCGTTATCACTTTTTTTTTGCACGGTCACGTGGTGTTATTTGACCAATCAGGAAGGCTACATTCTTGAACCCGTTTTATAATACACACTCACACACACACACACACACACACACCCCTACACACCCACACACAACCCCACCCCCAAACAAAATCCCACACCATTATTTAGGTTGTTTATTTATGTGAATGTAAAGCAGTTTAAACCTATATTCTCTTCTATCAACAAATTTCTGTACAAATACCTCAATCAAATCCACGAAACTGACGCCATACAGACAAGAGTCTGAATGAAAAAGGTACATTATCACGAATGGGCAATATTTCGTTTGTTAGTTGTCAGTCTAATGTTGATTTTGCGGGGTTACAGAAGGCATTAACGGAATCCATCAATAATATTCTGTACTACTTGCAATAACCGAAATGAAGAAATACGCATATTACGTTTGTTATTGCACTCACCTAAGAGATATTCATGACCAACGGTTAAAGCAAGGAAGTACTAGGCAAACCTAGTACCTCCTTGGTTAAATCTCGAATTTCAGAAGCTCAACCTATCGATTTGCATCTTTACAATATTCATTTTTATTCACAGCCCACATGCGATCAATGTCCATCAAACTTCTGGCCAATAACTCCGTGCTCATCGAGACCCACGTATTTTCGTCACATACCGTATCGTCCGTCATTCGATGCGCCAAACAGTGCCTCGCTGAAGCGACATGCTCTTGTTTTACGTTCATCGCACAAAAGAGGGCGTGCTTACTTGGCGAGTCATGCCAAACGACATATGGATTGAATTATGAAACATTTCCTGGAGCTCAGACCTATTCGACTGTATAATTGCCAGAACCGTGAACTGTAGTCTTTAAGTCATTAATTTGTACATAAATTCGTCGCTTATTTCACGAAGTGACACAAACTACCGCGGATCTTTCAAAACGCATTTTGAGAAAAACGAGATTTAAATTTGCGCATAATTTATTTAAAACAGCAAAATTGACGTGTTGATAAGAGTTGATTTTGATAAATTATATATGTTAAGAACAAGAAGAATCTCATCTACCAATTCATACCAATTCATGTAGAGAAATAGAGTTGATCGTGTGAAATGTTAACAGTGCAAAGCTGCAAATATTCGTATCACTTCGTAAACAAATCATATGGGTAATCTGGTATACACCGTATGCACTTTTAAAATTCACGAAGTGACATGATTGTTCGTGTCCCGCGCTACCCATGAATTTGCTTTTCACCTTTTTTTTTTTTTTTAACGAAGTGACACACTGGATGCGCTCATGTACCGTGCGCCCTATTTATTTCGTACGTGCGCTCAATACACCTGGGGGTCGTTTCATCAAACAAAAAGATCAGCAACATCTCGACTCTGGACATCGCTCAGCTTGTCCGCTAACTGTTTCACAAAGCCGTCTTTGCCAAGATCAGCGACAACTTCCCTGACAAGTGACTTGTCGGTACTCCAAACCTGTCATATCTTTTTAGAACGCCATTACAAACCAGCTTTTAGTTAGTCTATGGGCTACGAAAAAATGAAAAAGGAAATTTCATAGAAAATGCACTTCCTGATCTCCAAGCACATTCCTTTATCAAATAGTTTGTAATAATTGTTTTATTTTAATATTATACAGGCGGACAATATGTTTTTAACCCTCCAACAGGTAAATGAGATTAATATTATTTGTCCTCACGTTCGTCTACCATATAGAAGCAGCGTCGAAAACGGAACAGTCTTTATCTACAGACCCATGTGAACGACGACAATTTATCCTGTATGTATTTTCCCAAATTTTTCCTTTTTCGCGCAATGCTTTGATGTAAATCATATTATATATATTTTCTCAAAATAAAGAAATTAAAATTGGGTCACAAAATATCATAATTTAATCATTTTCTCTGAAGTGAACACAATTTGGGCCTTCTTTCCATAATTACTCAATTATGGTATCCTGTTACTTACAAATCTAGATTCGTACATCGAGTTTTGTCAATTCTATAAATTCTAAAATGCCATAAGTAGCCCTTCTTTTCGTGTAAACTGGATTTATGTATCATCAGTATTAATTTTCGCTGCCATTTTTGACATTTTGGATCAGTTGGAAAAACTGCGCCTCACAATATGTTTAGGTAATTGACGATAAATGCGATGGATTGTGACAAAGACTATTTTTTTTAGCCGATAAGTATCGATATCATTGAGTTGTTGTTTATCATGCCTTTGTGAAACAGTTTGTCACGTCCATGACATTTCCGTAGATCGCTGACAAGAGTTATGACTGTCATGGAGTTAATTTGATGAAACTACCCCCTGCACGTAAAAAAAATTGCGTGAACGTTCGTGTCCACTTCGTGAAGTAAACGGTTGGCATTTTTGACGTTCGTGTCATTTTGATCAAACTTTTTTTCAGAATAAATCAAAATTGATACTTGAAACTTCGTTATGTGATGAACATGATAAATGACGGATAATAAATGCCAAAAAATGCTAACAAATAGAAATTGATGTTATACGTTATTTTTAACGTTCGTTCCACTTCATGAAACGAATGACGAATTCGTTTAACCTGTGCATTTAAAGAAAAAGAGGCCGTCTTTAATCATTTTTTTTTTAGTCAATTTGATTTTTGCCGGTTTCTGTATCATTATTTCGAATGTACCTTTTCATTAAAATATGAGTATGTGTGTGTGTGTGTTTGTGTAAAGTGTAAGAAAAATAAGTGCTACAATAAAATGAAGGTAAATTCGATAACGAAGGGGGGGGGGGGACTGATTTTGCACGAAACTTGATGTGCTTCCAACTCCGTCTCAGATACGACTTTCAAGAATACAACAGCAAAGGGAGAGCGTGACTTGCAAAGAAAGAAAGTTGAATTAAACTCGAGTTTTAAGTAGCACGTTTCAAATAGGCTCCTGTCACTTTCTATCAGGTATTTCCCGAGTTTTTTTATTTTAAACTAAAGTAATCTCAAGAAAAATCACGCATGCATTTGATTGTCAATACTGACGGAGATCTATTAATATAAAACATTTGCTTTGTGACGTTTTACCGTAGTGATCATGGTGATACTACTGAGTTAGACTGTCATGTCATCAATTTAATAAATTTGACCTTGCTTGAATGTAACGATTTTTTTCATGGCAGTATTCTGTGTCATGTTGGTATTAGGCTTAACAAAAGATACGATGTCCTGAAAATATCTCCTTTGTCACGATATCATCTAAAGTAACCATGAATTTTGAATAGACAATAACAGAAAACTCATTGCCCCAGTCTTACACTGATGTCATTGTCATATCTGTCAAATACTGGATTACATTATGAGGTGTTGGCTATGTATTCTCACACAGAGTTGGCGCCGGCTGATAATGTTTCATTAAATTCATGCTAATGAAGGAATAGGCTTATTGTACCTTAGGGGGATATTTTTAATTCTGCATATTAATTTGAGGAACAGATCTGAAAACATATTTCATTTTGAGAAAATGGGAATTTATGAAATATTGTGCCCAGATAAATGAAGAGTAACTCGCATAGGGAATTATCGAGTTGGCAATTTTTGTAATCCTTTCTTGCATTTAAAAAAAAAAACATTCACGGGCTTTTCTAATTACTTAGAGTTTATTAACGTCAAGAAATTTAGCAAAATGTTGTCCTCAGAATCGTTTTCGCGTTAGTATCTTTTGTTTAAACAATCATTATTAAAGTTTACTGATTGACCTTGCTTGAATGAAACCACTTTTTTTTCAAGGCGGTTTTCTGTGTCATGTTGGTATTAGGCTTAACAAATGATACAATGTCCTGAAAAAAATCTCCTTTGTCACGATATCATCTAAAGTAACCATGAATTTTGAATAGACAATAACAGAAAACTCATTGCCCCAGTCTTACACTGATGTCATTATCATATCTGTCATACTGGATTACATTATGAGGTGTTGGCTATGTATTCCCACAAAGAGTTGGCGCCGGCTGATAATGTTTCATTAAATTCATGCTAATGAAGGAATAGGCTTATTGTACCTCAGGGGGATATTTTTAATTCTGCATATTAATTTGAGAACAGATCTGAAAACATATTTCATTTTGAGAAAATCGGAATTTATGAAATATTAAAATGAATATATTAAATATTTTTAATTCTGCATATTAATTTGAGAACAGATCTGAAAACATATTTCATTTTGAGAAAATGGGAATTTATGAAATATTGTGCACAGATAAATGAAGAGTAACTCGCATAGGAAATTATTGAGTTGGCATTTTTTGTAATGCTTTCTTGCATTAAAAAAAAAAATTCACGGGCCTGTTTTTCTAATTACTCAGAGTTTATTAACATCAAGAAATTTCGCAAAATGTTGTCCTCAGATTCGTTTTCGCGTTGGTATCTTTTGTTTAAACAATCATTATTAAAGTTTACTGATTGTGGTAATCATGTGCAACCGATACGACCTTACGTTTGACCAACGCCACTTTCTTCATACCCTCTACCCCCTCTCCTTTTCTGCTCTATTTCAACTTCCTTCCTCTGCTCTCGTATATCATGCATCGTTGCATAATGCTTTCAATATAATGATTTGCTTATACTGCTCGACCACAATTTAAGCCGTACATACAACAGCATCTTTTTTCTCATCTGTTTTTCTGTTTATTCTGCCATTATTCAAACCAACTTGATCAAGATGATGTCATGGTACATTTTCCCTTCAAAACCTTGAGCAAAATAACGTACTTTATGCTCGTTCCCACATTGGTGTCTTCTGTTTAACCAATCATTTATAAAGTTTATTTATATCAATGATCATATTCAACCAAATAAAATCTGATCTTTGATCGGCGGCAAAATCACTCCTCTGTCCCCTCTACCTTTTATCCTTTTCTGCTCTATTTCAACTTCCTTCCTTTGCTCGGTGCATCGGTGCATATTGTGTTAATTATAATGATTTGCACTCATTCAGTGGATATCGAATCATACCTTGTCATATGACAACCATTTATTTGTATACGGTTTTATTGTTATGAGAAATTTGAATTAGAAAGAATTGTAAGCAGAGATTCATCATTAGCTTCATTTTTATTGTCCATGCGTTAATGGAAATTTGTTGCATTTATATGGTACGAATACAAATATAAACGTAAATTAAATAAAATATAAACTTTAAAGAAAATAATCTTTAACATAGTTTGATTAAAATTCAGTCTGAAAGGAGACTAATGCAACTGAACAGATTTTACTAAGGGCAAGGATGAACGCTGTCGTGACGTAACCATATAAAAATGGATGAAAGGAAATGAATCTGACTCCGAATCAAGCAATTTCCGGTGACATACGAAATCATAGAGCTCAGGGCACACCTCACTTTTAATATCCATCGCGTTTCAATATTTGATTAACAAACTAACCCGATACATAACACCGTTTTATTCAAAGCGAGCATTACATTTAGGGTCTTTCAGAATCAAAACATAATCATTTCTTGGATTCATTTCATTTATTAATTCATTTGTCTTTTTTACCCAGGGTAGCCTAGTTAGTGATTGACACACTGTTATACTTCAGGACCCTGCACACAAAAACACACATGAAAACACACATGAAAACAGTGGCGGCACCAAGGGGGGGGGGGGGGGGGGGGCATGGGAGGGGGGCATTTCCCCCCCCCCCAGTCAGAAGCTTTGCCCCCCCAGTTGCCCCCCCCAATAATTTTCGGAGTGAAAAAAAATAAAAGGGTGGAAAATGAAAAAGAAAAGAAAAGGAAAGAAAAAAGTGAAAAAGGATTGGAGAAAAGAAGGAAAAAGAAAGAAAACGGAAACTTGGAAAGCAGTGGCGGCATCAAGGTGGGGGGGGGGGCATGGGGCAAATTTGTTCGCTCAGCTCGTGTAAATATCCTCATATTTGGGTAGTTTTATAGCCGAACAATTTCTGTACATTTCCACTATAATAGTGTCAAAATTTTTGCTCGCTCGCTTCGCTCGCTCGCAATACAGGCCTATAACTCCCACCACATAATCAGGCCGCGAGATGATCAAATGTCCTCATATTGGGGGAGTTTTATAGCCAAATAATAATTTCTGTACATTTTCACCACAAAAAGTTTCAAAATTGCTGCCCGTTCGCAATGTATAACTACCACCTTATTATCGGGCAGCAAGATGCTCAAATGTCCTCATATCTGGGTAGTTTCATAGCCGAATATAATTTCTGTAATTTTCACGACAAAAAGTGTTCGCAATGAATAACTACCACCTCATAATCGGGCAGCAAGATGCTCAAATGTCCTCATGCATATTGGGGTAGTTTTATAGCCGAATATGTAATTTCTGTACATTTTTACTACGAAAAATGTCAAAATTTTTGCTCGCTCGCTTCGCTCGCTCGCTCGCAGTATATAACTAACACCTCTTTATAATCGGGCAGTTCAGCTAAATGCTCAAAATGTCCTCATATCTGGGTAGGTTTATAGCCGAATATTCTGTACATTTTCACTACAAAAAGTGTCAAATTTTTTTTTGCCCCTTGCCCCCCAACATTTTCTTTTGCCCCCCATTTGCCCCCCACTTTAAAAATCCTGGTGCCGCCACTGCATGAAAATAGACCATAATACGTAAACAATAACTGAAACAACGTTATAAATGAACATTAAAGAGAGAGAGAGAGAGAAAAACACAACAAGAAAAAATATAAACCATCTCGCTTTTGTAAGTTTTGAGTAACAGATGTGAACTGATTTTCATAGGTACATCGTAAGTAGAAAAAGAAATGTAATTCTTAATCATTTACAGCTTTCTTATTAAATAATATTTCAAAAGTGTAATGTATGTACGTGATTACCATTAAGAGTATAATGTGAGTATATCTAACATTTTCATTATTGGTCGAAAATAGATTTATATTGATTTAAAAAGAATTCTTTTTCGCAATCGGGTTATCTTGTGTTCCGCAATGCAATGAAAAATAGACCCTTTCCCCCAGCTACTGAGCTGCCTGTCTATCTTTTCTCTCCAACCCCGCCTCATCTTTCTCTCTTTCTCTCTTCCTGCTCATATAATTTACCATTAATATTTATTCCCCATTACATGAATGAAGTTGTAGTGCGAAAAAGAATTCTATTCATATTGTCTTGTTATATACCGCCCACTGAGAGCCAGCAGAGTGTTTACCCCCTAGAAGGCTGAGGATGCTGGGGTGCTGTTGGGGTGCTGGGGGTGCTGGCGGCAATGTAACCAGCAAAATGCTGATGACCTTTTTTTTTTTTTTCTCTTTTTTTTTTTTCTTTTTCTTTTTCCAACTGCATTCCCCCCCCCCCAAAGAAAAAAAAAAATCTGCACCCCCAGTAACAAAATCGTTCCCAGGGGCCTGAATACGACAGGAAATCAAGACATCGGTCTACGCCATACACGCTCTATCGGTATGATAATGACTGATATTTAATTCGAGCAATCATTGTAATCGAAGCACATGTAGTTAGATGTTGATGTTAAATTCAGATTTGGTGTTGCTGCCTTGAAAGGCGGATGGACGAAACAAGGCGCTGAGGTATGTTGCTTTTTATTCTTGAATAACGTATTTTTGTTATATGGACATGAGTGCGCATCATGTCCATGACGGTTAACTTTCCTTAAGCATGTTAAGAAAGGAAACGGAATAAAAATCGATGAGATTTCAATTATTTCTCATCGTTTCTTAGTCCGTTTCCTCCTATCTTTTAATCCTTTTTATTGACCGTGATGGGGGGTTTTGTTAATTGAATAATTTATCATATATATATATATATATATATATATATATATATATATATATATATATAATTTTAACATGTTTAATGTTCTGCGACGGAGATTAAAAATATGATAATAATGGGCGACATATCGAAAAATATAAACTGCGTTAAAAAGGTCTTAAAAAAGTTTTTTCAGTCTGATGTCGTTATATGTTAAATATTTATATATATACATACATATATATATATATATATATATATATATATATACACACACACACATATATATATATATATATATATATATATATATATATACGGACTTTTCATTCCTATTTTGTCTACAACTTTGCAAGTCCGAAGTAGATCTATCTTTTTACTATATATATATATATATATATATATATATATATATACATATATTTCACCGGATACCGCTTTTTGGAGACGCACGACAATGCGGTTTATTCCGTCATAATAGCGCGAGGTGCGTACGGGATACACGAGTACAAAGAAAAAGACAAAGATTGTCTCTCTATTACACCAGTTTTGGGTGTATATATATATATATATATATATATATATACACTGCCCTCCGAAAGTTTTGGTACACCTGTGTTCAGAACTGATTTTTCACAAACACCCACCATTCCCACATTTCATTCATCATTGGCTTTTTGGCACTGTGACAGTTTGGTATCAAACTGAAGGGTATAGACATCAGCCTTCAAGTTGACACCACTTTAACATATGAAAAGCGTTTCAGGAGGCATTCATGCGTTAAAAAGGCAACGTATCACCCAAAATATCATTTCTAGTGGAAAATATGAGGTAATTGGTTTGGTCAGTTGTGCAAGAATTATGCCTTTTCGGCTTTCTACAAAATCTGACCCTTGTTTGTCCTGATGAATATTAAACAATTATTGACTAATATACATTAATCAATCCTTTACTCATGCAGAAAAAATAATATTTTCATCTAATAAACACATTAATATTTGGGGATCATCACAATGCTTTTTGTTTTCTTTTTTTCTTGGGAAAATCATATTTTATTGTTTATTCTTTGCATTTGTGTTTCTTCTTCAAGGAAAATATTGCCTAAATTGATAATATCTTGCATGAGATACACATTTATTTTTTTTCGAAGTTTTATTAAATCAAGTTTCGAATAATAAAAAGTCTTCTCCTCAAAGAACCCGCCCCTAGTAGCGACAACATCACGGAACATCCTGGGCATCCAGCTGTCAAATTCTGGAAGTAGTTGTTGAGGAAGTTATTGGAAATGTCTTTCCATGCCTTCTAAAGAATTTCCAACAGATGAGGATCACTTGTTGGGTATTTTTTCTCGGACCTTCCTTTCCAACTCCTCCCATAGCATGGTTTTCAGGACCCCTTTCTCTTCTGTTTTCTAAAGGTAGTTTTACATTGCCTTGAGGAATGTTTGGGGTCAATTTTCCGCTGGAAGACAAACTTGTGGAGGTTGTTGTGGAGGTAGTCACTGGAAATGTATTTTATTTCCTTCAGAAGATGAAGCTCACTTGCTAGGCATTTATATCACCCCTTCCTCTCCAGCTTTTCCCAATCAGCTATATCGGGTTGACCGATCCATGATTTTCAGGACCCTTTCTCTTCTTTTTTCTCAAGTTAGTTTTAGCAAAGCCTTAAATAGTGATTGGGGTCATTTTTCTGCTGGAAAACAATACTGTTTTATCTCCAGAAGGACTTCACAACTACCTCCACAACTTGACCAGCCGGATGCCCAGGATGTGCAGTGTTGTGATCGCTGCCTGGGGGAGGTTCTTATCGATGAGAAGTCTCTATGGTCAGAAACATGATAAATAAAACTGAAAAAATAATAAATATGCATCTCATTACATACAATTATTCATTTAGTCATAATTTATCTTGTAAGGATATACACAAAAGCAAAGAATATGACTTCCCATGAAAAAAGAAAACCAAAAAGCACTGCGGTGTTCACAAAATGTTGATGTGTTTCTGAGATGAAAATACTAGTTTTCTTCATGAGTATAGGAATGCTTATTGTATATCGGTCAACAAATTTGTAATAATTATTAATCAGTTTTTTAGAATGCCAAAAGGGCAAAAATAATGGCACATCTGATCAAACCAGTGACCTTCTTATTTTACTGGAAATGGTATTTTGGGGGTTAGGTTGCCTTTTTAACGCATTACTGCCCCCTGAAACTCTTTACATTTATTATGTTAAACTGGTGTCAACTTGAAGGAAGATGTCTACTCTTCAGTTTGATACCAAATTGTTGCAGTACAACATATCTGATGATAAATAAACTGTGGGTGATTGTGACATCAGTTCTAATTACAGGTGTACCCAAACTTTTGGAGGGCAGTGTATACTTATTAAAAAAAAAATCATCTTTGTGATAGAGCTTTCGTCCTCAGTTAGAGTTGTTTAACACTTTTATAAATCTGTTAGATGGGAGTGCGAGTTCCTAGGATTTCAAATGATCGAAAGTCATATAGGATTCTAAATTCATTAAATTTTCAAGATCAATTTAAATAAACCTTTTCTCACCATTGACCGTTAATAACCATTTAATCGCTGATTTCTTTACATCTACAGATGGATTTTCCTATTTTAATCCTCCTCGCTGTATTCAGCCAACATATCTCTTTCACTGATCAAGAAGGGCAAGGTAAGCATGTAATATAGGCAATATCATTATCTTGGAGATGATGACACTGAGAGTAACAGCCTTGTTAATCCTTCATTTGACATAAAACAAGCAACAAAAAAAAAAACAACAAAACAAAACAAAACAAAAAACAAAAAACAAAACAAAACAAAACAAAACCCAAACAAAACAAGCATGAGGTTACAAAACAAATGTCAAAGCACAAAATGCGTTTGAGAAGGAAGTTCAATCAAATCCTCTCTTTAAAAGAGAGAACAAAGATGTATCAGAGAGTTATTATAATTTTGTATCAACCATGTTCACAAGGGAAGAAATCATCGTGAGCACCGGCGAGGGCATTACATGACCTTCGTTAGTCATGACGCTTTTCCGTTTTAAAGCAGTAGAAAGAAAGCTGTCATGTTTATTTCGTATACGTATAATAAAGAATATGAAATAAGACTATTCCCCTTTTTGCTTTTAAATTCCAACTGAATTTATTGCTTCATAAAAATTTTCATTTGTCTTTGAGAAAGATCTAGGGAAAGGTCGAAAGCTGAAAAAAAGAATGTAGTGCACAATTACTGGATATTTTAATTAGTGTTGTGACATGAAATAGAGTGTAAGAAAGTGTAAGAAAGTGGCTAATTAATGTTCAAGCGTGTTCTCTAATGCCGAATATTGATTCATCTCTCTCTCTCTCTCTCTCTCTCTATACATATATATGAAATATATATATTATATGACCTATGGCATCCGTAATTAAGATGGTTTCTTGCATATCCTTATCTCTTTCTATCACGATCTTGCAGTGGGAAAGAAATAGAGAAAACTAGTGACGATCTTTTCGTGAGACTTCCAGTGTAGTTTAGTTCTTAAATCGTAAGATGCCAAATCATAGCTCCTTGCAAGAAGTCTTTGAGAAGTGAAAGCTATTTACATCTTTGCCAGGCTCTAAAGTTCTATGAGCAAAGGGCATGTGTAACTTAAACAAAAAGAGCGATACGCTTAGGCGCAGATAGCGATCGCAGATATCATAACTTTTTTGAATATTAACAAACCAATATATATAGAAATCAGGGGGGGGGGGGGTTATCAAAATATACAATTTGCTATATGTTGAATGATGCGAGACTACATTTAACAAGATTTATTCTAATTCACTTTTTGCTACCATAACTAATGAATGTGTTTGATAATTACCCTTTCTATGACTTTTTTCTTTCTCTCTCTCTCTCCCCTCTATATTCTTCATATCAGTTCCGGTACCACAACTGAAGAATATCTTAAATAGTTACTCTTTCTTTTATCTTCGCTCTCTTTCATGTCTTTGTATAACCGCTTTGTGATATATTAATCAAATATACCTTGCACTGAGAGCCTGCAGTTGAAATTATGGATTCTCTGAGGTGACTGGCATAGCACTATGCCAGTCACTGAAAAATCCATAATTTCAACTGGTGCCTCGAAAAGAGTGTGTGGTATATTTGATTTATATCCTACAAGAGAAAGCCTAGATAGATACATAATAAAAACTAAATGTAGAGTACATCTACATTCACTGAGAGGCTCGTCACGCGCAAAAATGTCGCGATATTGGTAGCTTCGAAGTATCCAGAATAACAAAAGAGTGACGTCAAAATACCTGTATAGCGAAAAATATACGGAGATCTGGCGTCACGCGATATCATTTTTTTTCTTCATGGTGAAGAAATTTTATGTCACATGAGGCAATCCTGGCCAACCTTGCACGAGAATTTTATGATGTAGAATATACTCATTCTTACTTAACCTCTCTTCCCGCGTTTTTTCTTCTATCCTCTGATTTTGATATACAGTCTGTGATTCGAATTACATCCAATATGACGGTTCGTGCTATCATTTCCCTGAAAGTCAGTCCAACTTTTCTACGTCCAAATCAGCATGTGAGAGCCTAGGAATGCATCTGGTCTACATAGAATCTCAAGAGGAACAAAATTTTTTGGATTATAACGTAACAAACAACGAGCAATATTGGATAGGATTATCCAGTGTGACCTGGCTAGACGGCTCAAGCTTGACTTTCACCAACTTTCCAGCTCCTGCCGATGGAAGTTTTGACAATGGAGGAAGCTGTTTCCGGATAGGATGGGGCTTCAGATGGTACGACAAGAACTGTTCTGAGATGTATCATTATATCTGTGAAAAGGAAGGTGGTAAGTACTCAGAATCATGTAAAATTTACTGGAAACATATATTTATTTATTTAGGCTACTTTCTTAATTACCACAAGAAATTAATGGAAAAATCTCTAAATATAAAAACTTTTAGCCGCATTGCGTTTTTGTATCGGGCGTTATGAATATTGAAGATATAGACCATATTCGTAGAGATCATTTTGTGCAATGTTGCCATAATGTGAAGTATGAGAACCACCAGTGAAGCTTGTTCACGTAATAGTGACAAACCATTATTTTTGGCTGTAGTGGAAAAGCAATATTGGTCCTGGCTATTAAAGATATTATTGTGTACTGATAATGAAATTTGAATGTATCCGTTCTTCTGATTCGAACCATAATTCTATCTTGGCCTCATGTTATGAAGTCGAAGGGAATTTCTCCCTCCTTTTCTCACCCTCTTTTTCTGCTCTGTCTGTTTCAGTTTGTGATCCAACTCAAACTGAATACGATGGCTCCTGCTATATCATCTCTACAAGTATGTCGAACTTCAGCACGGCTGATGCAACATGTCAAAGCCTTGGAATGCATCTGGTTTACATTAGATCCCCAGAGGAACAAGACTTCTTTAATAATAACCTACTCAACAATGAGGATTATTGGATAGGGTTGTCCAGTCTGACTTGGTTAGACGGATCAAGTGTGACCTTCAACAACATTCCGGATCAGAAATATGCTCTCGATGAAGACGGGCGTTGTTTCCGAATGAATCCTTTGAATTCTGCATGGTACGACAAGGGATGTTTATATAACACGTACTTTTACATTTGTGAAAAGGAAGGCGGTGAGTATTAAAAGTCTTTTATTACACCTCCGATATTTTGAAGAGGGTATTTCTGAGAAAGAGATTGCACTAATTGAATCATTTGAATCATGCTAGGCACCACCAAGAAAGCATAATGCACTTTAATAAATGGGCTTTTAAGGATTTTTACAAAGTTCATGTGCATGATGTACATGTGCAGGGTCTAGTTACATTTCCCTGCTGCAATAATAGAAGTAGTAGTGGTAGTAGAAGCATCAGTATAGATAACAGCAGAGGTTTTACAGAATACTCTACTACCTAATTCAATTTTAATACCGCCTATACCACATTATGATATAACGTCTCTTCAAAGGGCAATTCAACCTTTGTAATAATTTGATTTGTGTGAAAGCAGAAAAAAAATCAGAGAAGCAGATTGGTGAAAGTTTGAAAAATATTGGACAAACAATACGAAAGTTGTGCTTTTTTGAAAGTTGTAATCACTATACTGAGGGTATGACTAACCCCTCCCATGCGATGACTGTTTTATTATTGTGTTGATATGTTATTTTGTATTTGATGCATGGAAAAATAAAATCAATCAATCAATATTCGAATTGGCCAAATTGGTACGGTCACTGTGATGCAGCGGCACTCAACTTTCTCATTGGCTCCAACACAGAAAATAACTAAAAAAATTTTTTTCAAAATGTATGACTTTGTGGGATCTTTTTCTTTTTGTAGGACCTATAGCAATGTGCTTTCTACAATATGTATTGAGTACTGCCCAGAGGGAAAAGGCGCTCAGGAGAAAAGCAGACTTTAATTTTTGTGTACGACAAATGGGAGAGTTGACCGTGAATAAGTCACAATCTATTCACCAAATTGCCAATTTGAGATTTGCATAGATGTACTGATCTCATTTATCAAACTTTCATAACTTTCTTATTCTTTTTCCGATTTCTTTCAAACTTTTACCATCCTGTTTCTCTTATTTAGCTATTTTAGGAATATGTGGCTTATGCTTCTGCAGCTGTTAAAGCGCATAGTGGATTTTGAGGAATCCTACCACGTATCTAACAAAACTGGGACATTAGTCAGTGCCGGGGCTATTACCCGAGATATTTGAACTCCCACTCCATTCTTGAAATCTTTTGAATTTCATTTTTCCAGTAGGTTTCTCCCTTTTTCTAGTATCTTGTCTTTAACATGTTTTAGAATAGTCAGAAAATTAAACTCATGTCTTTAAGTTTCCCTGTCAAGTAAATTTTGTTTTGTAACAGAAGTTCAAAGCGGTTATCTTATCCCCGGTTCTCTCTCTCTCTCTCTCCCTCTCTCGCCCTCTCTCTTTGTCCCTCATCCTTTGTCTTTCCAAATACCCCTCTCTATTTCCTGATACAGCACCATGTGGTCCGACTGATATCGAATATGACGGTTCCTGCTATCATTTCTCCACAAGTACGTCCGACTTTCCTACGTCAGAGTCGTCCTGCAGCAGTCTTGGGATGCACCTGGTCTACATAGGATCGCAAGAAGAACAAGAATTCTTATCAAGTACTCTACCAAACGACAGGGAATACTGGATAGGATTATCCAGTGTAACCTGGATGGACGACTCAAGCTTGACTTTCAGCAACTTTCCAACTCTGTCTGATGGAGGTTTCGACGATGGGGGAAGCTGTTTTAGGATAGGATGGGGTTTCGGATGGTACGACAGGAGCTGTTCTGAGATTTACCATTACATCTGTGAAAAAGAAGATGGTAAGTAAAAATAATCAGTATTGTTTTGTACTCTCATGGGACACAGATTTATGTCAGGGCCTTTAGACAAGAAACATGTGTGCCTACTTAGTATTTAATAATTGCAGCGCAGAGGGATAAAAACCTGTACTGATGTATATACATTTATGTGACAGAAGTGTCCAGGCCCCGTAATCTCCTGGGTATTAGGGAGTTTTCGAAATAGGATGGTAGCTCGGAGCACAACGCAAGTTCCGCTCAAACGCTCCTTCCGCGCATGCGGGAACGCCACCGCCCTCCGTCCTCCTGGTTTTCAGGACGGTATTGGTATTCAGCCAAGATAGCGTCTGGTCTGTGAACAGGACGGAGCGGTGAATTTTGCGAAAAATGTCTTATTACCCGCGCACGCACAGTGCAGTGCACTACATGTGGCAGCTAAATTTTAACGACATGCACATAGAGTATAGACAATGAATCTTGTAGTTTTACAGAAATACAAAAAAGGAAAAACAAAGAAATACATTAATAAAGAGAAGAGGACAGATTAGAGGAAAAACAAATAAAAACATAAGGAGACAGAAGAGGAAAGATTAAAGGAAAAAAAAAAGAAATACATAAGGAGAGAGAAGAGGAAAGGATTGAAGGAAAAACAAAGAAATACATTAGGAAAGAGAAGGGGATATGAAATAGGAATAACAAAGAAATACATAATGAGAGAGAAGAGGATAAATAAGAAGAAAACGAAGAAATACATAAGGAAAGAGAAGAGGAAGGATTAAAGGAAAAACAAAGAAATACATAAGGACAGAGAATAGGATATATAAAAAGGAAAAACAAAGAAATACATAAGGAAAGAGAAGAGGAAAGATTAAAGGAAAAGCAAAGAAATGCATAAGGAAAGAGAAAAGGATATAAAAAAGGAAAAACAAATAAACATGTAATGAGAGAGAAGAGGATAGCCTAGTGGAAAAACAAAGAAATACATAAGGAAAGAGAAGAGGAAAGATTGAAGGAATAACAAAGAAATGCATAAGGAAAGAGAAGAGGATATAAAAAAGGAAAAACAAATAAACATGTAATGAGAGAGAAGAGGATAGCCTAGTGGAAAAACAAAGAAATACATAAGGAAAGAGAAGAGGAAAGATTAAAGGAAAAAAAATGCATAAGGAAAGAGAACTGAAGAGGATCAAAAAAAAAGGAAAAACAAAGAAATACATAATGAGAGAGAAGAGGAAAGATTACAGGAAAAACAAAGAAATACATAAGGAAAGAGAAGAGGAAAGGATTGAAGGAAAAACAAAGAAATACATTAGGAAAGAGAAGGGGATATGAAATAGGAATAACAAAGATATACAGAGAAGAGGATAGCCTAGTGGAAAAACAAAGAAATACATAAGGAAAGAGAAGAGGAAAGATTAAAGGAATAACAAAGAAATGCATAAGGAAAGAGAATAGGATATATAAAAAGGAAAAACAAATAAACATGTAATGAGAGAGAAGAGGATAGCCTAGTGGAAAAACAAAGAAATACATAAGGAAAGAGAAGAGGAAAGATTAAAGGAAAAAAAATGCATAAGGAAAGAGAACTGAAGAGGATCAAAAAAAAAAGGAAAAACAAAGAAATACATAAGGAGACAGAAGAGGAAAGATTAAAGGAAAAACAAAGAAATACATAAGGAAAGAGAAGAGGAAAGGATTGAAGGAAAAACAAAGAAATACATTAGGAAAGAGAAGGGGATATGAAATAGGAATAACAAAGAAATACATAATGAGAGAGAAGAGGATAAATAAGAAGAAAACGAAGAAATACATAAGGAAAGAGAAGAGGAAGGATTAAAGGAAAAACAAAGAAATACATAAGGACAGAGAATAGGATATATAAAAAGGAAAAATAAAGAAATACATAATGAGAGAGAAGAGGAAAGATTAAAGGAAAAACAAAGAAATGCATATGGAAAGAGAAGAGGATATAAAAAAGGAAAAACAAATAAATATGTAATGAGAGAGAAGAGGATAGCCTAGTGGAAAAACAAAGAAATACATAAGGAAAGAGAAGAGGAAAGATTAAAGGAAAAAAAATGCATAAGGAAAGAGAACTGAAGAGGATAAAAAAAAAAGGAAAAACAAAGAAATACATAATGAGAGAGAAGAGGAAAGATTACAGGAAAAACAAAGAAATACATAAGGAAAGAGAAGAGGATATAAAATAGGAAAAACAAAGAAATACATAAGGAAAGAGAAGAGGATATAAAATTGGAAAAACAAAGAAATACATAAGGAAAGAGAACTGAAGAGGATTTAAAAAAAGGAAAAACAAAGAAATACATAATGATAGAGAAGAGGATAGATTAGAGGAAAAACAAATTCAATTCAATTCAATTCAATTCAATTCTCATTTATTTCATTTTCAATTAAAAAGTACATTCAAAGCAAATACAAAATAAGTCATAAACGAAATAAGAAAATGAAATGGGGAACTACATAAATAAAGCCCTTGGGCCTTGTACAAGCATAGTTCCCTAAAAATATTGCGAAAATGATATAGACAACAAATAGAAAAAGATAAAACTAAAACTAAAAATATAACACAAATATAGACAACAAAGAAAAATAGGAACAGAAAAATAACTATACATATTTAAGAGAAAGAAAAAGCTTCAACTTTTTTTTGAAAGAAGTGATTGTATTGAATTAGAAATACATTTGGGAATTGAGTTCCAAATTACAGGGAAATTATGTCGTACTGATTTCATTGCATTATTTGTTTTTACTGGCCATAAGTGAAAAGAATCCTTAAAATGGGTATCATGATTATGTATCTGGTAATTAAGAGTGAACATTTGAGAAATATTAGAGGGTAATTTATTTTTAAAGTAAAAGAAACCAAGGAGAGCAAGGGAGTAATAGTACAAATCAAAAATATTAAGAGTTTTCAATTTACTGAACAATGGGGCAGAAGGGGCATGATAGGGACATCCCAGGCATATGCGAAGGGCCTTTTTCTGTAATTTAAATAATTTATCTAATTTAGTTCGACTACAATTGCCCCAAACAGCAACACAATAATTCAGGTATGAGAGCATAAATGAATTATATAATAATATTAAAGCCGAAGGCGGAAGCGAATCTTTTAATCTATACAATATACCGATACATTTAGATACCTTTTGAGTGACCTTATTAACATGTGTATCCCAATGCATATTATAATCAATGTATACCCCAAGAAAATTAACACTATTAACCTTATTTATTGGATCATTGTTGATTTTAAGAAGTAAACTATCAAATGAATCAGTTAGATTAGACTTCCTATGGTAGAACGTAATGTAATTTGTTTTACTAGGATTTATCAACAATCTATTTGATTTGAACCATTTTGTTACTTTATCTATTTCAGTATTGATATTATTTTGTAAATTACGAGTGTTAGGTTGGGTGTAAATTAAAGTGGTATCATCAGCGTACATGATATAATCAAATTTATCAGATGAATGTGAAAGATCATTTATATAAATTAAAAACAATAAAGGACCTAGGATTGAACCTTGTGGTACCCCATGTGTAAGAGAAGAAAAATTGGAAGAACTACTGTTATAAACTACATATTGAGATCTATTACAAAGATAACTTTCAAACCAACTTAGTGGTAAGCCCCTAATCCCATAATGTTCCAATTTTGACAAGAGTATTCTATGATCAACTATATCAAAAGCTTTGGAGAGGTCCATGAAAATGCCAATACAAAATTTATTAGTATGAATTGCTGATAAAACTTTATCTTGTAAATCTATCAAAGCATGTGTAGTTGGATAATTTTTCCTAAACCCATATTGTGAGTGAGTAAGAATATCATTATTTAAACAAAATTAATATAGTCGATTATAAATGCATTTTTCTAACAATTTTGATATGGATGGCAGAATGGAAATGGGCCTATAATTATCGAATTTATGAGGATCATTCTTTTTAAATACAGGGGTTATTTTAGCAATCTTTAGTTTATCTGGGACTATGCCTGTAGAAAGAGAGAGGTTGAATATAAAAATCAAAGGATGTACAATATAAAATATTATTTTTTTCATTAAGTTAGTACTAAGATTATCAAATCCAGCAGAGTTACTGTTGTGTAATGAATTACTAATGTTTATAACTTCATGTTCTGTTATGGGATTAAAGTAAATAGAATTGTTGATAAAACCAGTCAGATAGTCTTTAAAAGAAGTATTATTAGGAGAAGTGGTCATTGAATTAGTTATCTGTCTACAACAGTTTATGAAATGTTGATTAAATTCAGTTACTATATGCTGTGGATCGCAAACATTTCCAGTCTCATTAGTAAAATATTCAGGCAAAGATGTTCTAGGCTTATTTAGTAATGAATTGATAACTGACCAAGTCTGTTTTGTATTATATTTAAATGACTTCAATCTGTTAGAAAAATATGATTTCTTTGCATGTTTTATCAGATTGTTTAACTTATTTCTATATTTTTTGTATTTTCTTTCATTATCCAAGGTATTGTTTTGGAGAAATTGTTTATAATAACGATTTTTTTTCTTTATGCATCTCAATAAATACTTTGTTATCCATGGTTTTTTCATGCCTCTCTTAGTGAGCTTACTTTTTAACAAAGGAAAATGTTTGTCAAACAACTGAGTAAAACGATTAATAAAAAAGGAATACGCATCATTAGCATTTGTTATATTATAAAGATTGGTCCACTCTTCATGATAAAGATCATATTGAAAATTAAGTATATTGTTATCTGAGTATTTACGAAAAAAACGAATTGAACTTAGTTGATAAGTATTATTATTAGAACTTTTATAGACTAGAAAAATGGGTAAATGATCACTAGCATCAGAACAGAGACTACCTGAGTCAAATTCTGAATCAAGTACATTGGTGAATACATTATCAATAAGGGTAGCAGTGCTTGATGTAATACGAGTTGTGGTTTGTATAATCGGGAATATACCAAGTACAGAATTAAGCCTTAGAAACTCATTAACAGTATCATCATCTTTAAACAAATCAATATTAAAATCTCCAGTGATATAAATATTCCTATGTTCATTACTTAATGTATTAACAGCATTGTTGTAAAATTCAAAAAATATTTCATGATCTGATCCTGGTTTTCTATATATGACACCAACAGTAGACCTCTTGTGGTTTACATCTAAGAAATCAATAAACAAATATTCACATGTTAAATTGGATTCTTGATTATAAACGATATCTGTTCTTACAGTATATATTATATCTTTTTTCACAAATAGCGCAACACCACCCCCTCGTCCATATATCCTGTTAACATTCAAAAAATTATAACCATCTAGATTGCAATTAACTGAGGTTTTATCACATATCCAAGTTTCAGAAATTGCTATAAAAGAGAAAGAATGATTTATCGTTGACAAGAATTGAGAAATATTTTCAAAGTTTTTCTGTAAACTTCGGGCATTAAAATGAATAAGACTTAAAGATGAATTATGTGAGAACTTTACATTAAACTCTGAAGGTAGATAGTATGAAGATTGGGGAGAATTGTACACATGCAAGTCTGGATCAACATCTTCAAGGGGATTATTCATCGAGTACAGTTTGGGGTAGTGTGGAAGTCATAAATAAATACATAAGGAAAGAGAAGAGGATATAAAAAAATGAAAAACAAATAAATATGTAATGAGAGAGAAGAGGATAGCCTAGTGGAAAAACAAAGAAATAGATTAGGAAAATATGCGAGCGCGGGCAGGGTAGCACCGTGTAGCGCAAAGTTTACTAGGGCAGGACGTGAAGCTGTGCCCGACGTCCAGCACGAACGCTTATCGCCCCGGTCGCGTGACCTCCCGTCCCGTTTCGGAAGCTCGCTATTATGCATTGACAACGGAGGCTCAGGTAGATAACTATTTCACACTTTGTGTTTATCTTTTGTTTATCATTAGGATGTTTTCATAATTAAATCAACTTTTCTAATGAATTCATTTAAAGTTTAAAAAAAAAAAAATTGGGTGTCATATATTGTTTACTCGAAATAGAAGTTATTATTTTATCCTCTAATCTTTCTCACTAACTGTTTCCCGCTTCTCTTCAGATGGTGTAGGTTGTGAATCAGATCAAATCGAATACGACGGTTCCTGCTACTTTTTCTCTCCAAGCATGTCAAACTTCTCTATGTCCAATGCATCATGTGATAACTTTGGAATGCACCTGGTCTACATAGGCTCTCAGGGTGAACAAAACTTCTTAGCCAGTAACCTAGCTGAAAACACTGATTATTGGATAGGGTTATCCAGTGTGACCTGGCTGGACGGCTCAGGCTCGACCTACAACAATATTCCAAATCACCAATATGCTCTCGATGAAGAAGGGCATTGTTTTCGAAGCAATCCTTTGGATTCTGCTTGGTATGACCAGACACGTTCCTACTCTTGCCATTTCATTTGTGAAAAAGAAGCACTCGAAGTAGCGCAAGAAACGTCGACAGTCACCACCCTAGCATCATCAACTGATTGGGCTTCACAATCCACTGCTCAGCCAAGCTCATCGCAGACAACCAGAGGGCAGACAACCTCTGCGCAGACAACGGAAACTGTTCCTACAACCGCGTGCTCGGACCGGCGGATAACCGAATCATCATCTTCTCAGACTCAAGGTAGAGGCATTTGACACGCCGGTTATGAATGCTCCGGCGACAATTGCCCCGCTGTCAATTTCCTGCACTGTTCGTATTCAAAACTTCAACCCCGGACCAAATACTATACCTAACTCTGACCATATAAACCTAACCGAAATCCCAAATGGCCACTCTAACTGTAGCCCTATGTTTTTGACGAAATAATGCCTTGAGCAATGTTCGCCGGAGCAAATTTGGGGTCACCGACACACTACATTGTCCTTATGGCGCTGTCACATATTGACGATTTAGCAAGCGATGTTTTTTTCAATTATGGGCGTATACATAACGTATTCATAACGAGTTGGGCGTATACATAACGTATTGTTAACTTACATAGAACGTTTCGATAGCTTATAGATAACTTATACCAACGAATGCTTAGAGTGTTGCACAACTTACGTCCAACGAGAGTCTAACATATGCGTAGCGCTCGGCAGCGTAAACTATCGCCGACGATCACGAGTTGTAGCCTATCATAACTGCACTAGACATCGCACTATCAACATCACCGTTGGCGATTTAACTAGCGTATGCCGACGTATGGAAAATATGGCGAATACGTCGAATAAGTTATGGGTAAGGTATGTATAAGTTAAGAGTGTACGCTGAAGCACGCTGGTATAAGTCGTAGTTTTGTGCATGCACAAATTTTTTTCGACGCATGCCAGCGTATGGCTCATACGTCCCCCATACGCGGGCCATAAGTTGTAGGTAAATTATGCGACCGTTGACACACGTTACTTGTAAGTTACTCATAAGTCGATATACGTCGAGTTAATGTCCAGCGTACCCAAAACTTATTTCTAACCTATACGTAACATGCTTTGAACCTATATGTAACTTATATCGAACTTATCTCCAAGGCATATTGACGTATGTAGACATATTTGACGTGTTCCGGACCACCACAGAACTTACTGAAAGTGTTGCTAACTTACAGTTACCGTATAATGGCGTTTTGGCAGTGCTATTCGAAGTTTTCTTCGGCATGACGGTGATGTTGATACGGTGATGTTACTACTCTGAAGTCTAGTGCTGTTATAATTTGAATCGTTGTTGTTGCTGTTGTTGATTCGAGTTAAATGGCAATCAGTCATTTTTTACTATTATCACCAACAATTTTTTTTAACTTTTTTTTTCTTTACAGACATACTTTAATCATATAAGATAATATAATTCAATTCGCTCTAATCTTCGAATGATAGCCTTTTAGGCTACGACACGTGATCGTCGGCTATACGCTGCCGCGCGCTATGCATAAGTTATCTATAAGTTATCGAAACGTTCTATATAAGTTACAAATACGCTATGTATACGCCCAACTCGTTATGAATCCGTTAACGGCGCTGTCACATATTGACGATTTAGCCAGCGTATGCCCGACGTATCAAAATTTCTCTAAAACGCTGGCATACGCTGAACTATCGATGGTTTTGATTAATTTTGGGCGTATACATAACGTATTACTAACTTATATAGAACGTTTCGATAACTTATACCAACGAATACGTAGCGTGTTGCCGGCGTTCACAACTTACGCCTAACGATAGTCTAACTTACGCACAGCGTTGGCGATTGGCGACCGTTGGCGATTTAGCCAGCGTATGCCGACGTATGCCGACGTATGAAAAAATTGGCGAATACGCTGGCCGTACGTCCAATAAGTTATTGGCAAGTTCTGTATAAGTTAAGAGCACGCTGAAGCACGCTGGTATACGCGTCGTAGTACGGCGAGGTCGTCGAAAAATTTTGTGCATGCACAAAATTTTTCGACGTATGCCAGCGTATGGTTCATACGTCCCGCATACGTGGGCCATAAGTTGTAGGTAAGTTATGCGATCGTTGGCACACGTTACTTGTAAGTTACTCATTAGTCGAAATACGTCAAGATAATGTCTAGCGTACTCAAAACTTATTTCTAACCTATGAGTAACGTGCTTTGAACCTATGTGTAACGTATATCAAACTTATCTCCAACGCATATTGAATGTAGACGTATTTGACGTGTTCCGGACGACCACAGAACGTGTTTGTAACTTACAGCTACCGTATAATGGCGTCTTGGCAGCGTACTTCGAAGTTTTCTTCGGCATGACGGTGATGTTGATACTACGATGTCTATAGTGCGGTAATGATTTGAATCGTTGTTGTTGTTGTTGTTGATGATGATTCGTGTTAAATGGCAATCGGTCAATTTCAACTATTATCAACAATATTTGTTTTCGTTATTTTTCTTGCACAGACATACTTTAATGATATAAAATAATACAATTTAATGCTCTCAAATCGTCGAGCAGCAGCCTGTTTATAGGTTTACGACACATAATCGTCAGCGATACGCTGCCGCGCGCTACGCATAAGTTAGACTATCGTTGGGCGTAAGTTGTGAACGTCGGCAACACGCTAAGCATTTGTTGGTAGTAGTTATCTATAAGTTATCGACACGTTCTGTATAAGTTACTAATGCGTTATGTATACGCCCAAATCGTTATGAATACGCTGTGTATACGCCCAAAATTGAAAAAAAAACACCTTCGTCTGGAACACGTTATATACGTACATACGTCAATATGCGTTTGAGATACGTTCGATATAAGTTACACATAGGTTAAAAGCACGTTACTCATAAGTTTTGGGTACGCTAGACATTATCTCGACATATTTCGACTTATGAGTAACTTACAAGTAACGTCTGTCAACGTGTGTCAACGATCGCATTACTTACCTACAACTTATGGCCCGCGTATGGGGGACGTATGAGCCATACGCTGGCATACGTCGAAAATTGTTGTGCATGCACAAAATTTTGTGACGACCTCGCCGAACTACGACGTATACCACCGTGCCCTAAACTTATACAAAACTTACCCATAACTTATTCGACGTACGCCAGCGTATTCGCCAAAATTGTCATACGTCGGCATACGCTGGCTAAAACGCCAAGGTGTGACAGCTACATTATGTAATCAATAATCAATGTGCGTTACAGATAAGTTCGATGTAAGTTACACAAAGGTTCAAAGCACGTTACTCATAAGTTTCGGGTACGCTAGACATTATCTCGACGTATTTAGACTGATCAGTAACTTACAAAAAACGTGTGTGAACGTGTTTCAACGATCACATAACTTACCTATACAACGCCAGGTGAGCGTATTCGCCAAATTTTTCATACGTCGGCATACGCTTGCTAAATCGCCAAGGTGTGACAGCTACTTTAGACTTAATTCATTTGATTATCGTCATTCAAATACTTAGGTTAATCTTGTTTCAAAGCAAGGCTCGCAAAGAGGCTTTTCGGCGACGACAGTGCGTTTCCGGTTTTGCTCTCTTCATGCTCTTTGGGAGCACCCTTTTTTCATAAATCAATGACACTATCGTGGTGAGCAACAACAAAAAACAAAACAAAACAAAAAAACAAAAAACAAAAAATGTATGAAAATGAAAAGAATCATACCACTTGAATGAATGAATGTAGAAACTCAGTTAAACATTTCTATTACATATTTCAAGAAGTTTGTTCATTTGTTATACTTGCAAAATGTAAGGAAAATAGGATGGAACTGCTAGTTAAAACTAATTTCAACTGTGTCATTTTGGGTTGAATTAGAACCACGAGCAATACAGGGCTTTGTTAGGGTTTTCATATTTTGCCTTAAACTGGCAAATTATAAGATAATTCGCTCTTTCACGCCGCCCACGTTTTCACTTAAGTGTATATGCATTTATAGTTCATATATAATTACATATTTCTGTCAGTAAAAAAACAAATAAAAGGCTGCTCGGAAGGGAAACCACAGAGTTGCCAACTTTCATTTGATCACTTCCAACTCAAAAAGAAATCCGAAAGCTTTTTTTTTTATCCTTTATCAGATTTTGCTCAAAGTTTCTTTGATGTATTTCATTAATTGCTTTGTTAAAGCCCCTTCACGGTTCTCTGTAATGTATGAAGGGCCTATTTTTTTTATATGATACCTTCAAACAACTGAGCTTCTACTTATCCGTATGTTTTTCAATATATTAACACCACAGCCCACATGCGGTACATGTCCTTCAAACTTGTAGCTGAAGATGCGGCACTCATCGATGACTGCGTACTTTCATCGCATACCGTGGCGTCCGTCATTCAGTGTGCACAACGTTGCCTCCATCATGATTTGTGCACGTCTTTCACGCATATCTCACGCGAGAGGGCGTGCTTTCTAGGCGATACATGCCAAGCTACTTCTGGTTTATACTATGAAACACGACCTTTGGCTAAGACATATTATACAACAACCTAGTTTTAACTGAGCAATATTGCTAGTTAAAGATAATGAACAGTAATGTTAGGGGGAAAAATACGATTAGAATGAATCATGATATGTATTAGTCTCATATTGTTCGACTGATGTCAAAAGATACATGTGTGCAATTTTTTTTTCCGTTCATGATTTTCGATAAGTTTTGGTGTAATCATCTAAAAGGAACGCGATGTGGCCGGTATATATGGCCCCGTGCAGTAATCCTTCTTCGCCGAAAGCCTCCCCTCAAAGTAAATCCCAGTGGTCCTACGAAATCGCGGACACCATGGAAACACAGCCAGCTCGTGTTTTGTAAGTGTCTGTTGCACGTTGATGTCTTTAAAATATTAGTGCCTGGCAAGCATATGAAGTATGTTTTAACTCACATTTGTTAAGTATCCCATTGATTGAAGGAAAAAAATAAACTAAAAGCGGCTTAACTTTGCTAACATCTTGCTATTTATATTATGAAATCAAAGAAAATTGATGAAAATCAAACAAAACTTAACCTGAGCTTGAAACGTTGGTGTCTCTTTATAATCACGCATTACAAAAAAAAAAACCAACAACAACAACAACAACAACAAAAACAATTACCGTGAATCAAGACGCTGTAAGGAATAAAGGGAAAAAAATGTAATTGACTTGTCTGGTTTCAAATTAATGTCATACGGTATAGTTTCAATATCACTTTGATAGGTACTTAGGCGATTAGGACAAATATATAATGTGTACTATGATGTTTCAAGGTATGTTAATACAACATGCTTTTTCATGGAACTTTTTATGGATTGAGTCATTAGTTTGGAAGTAAAACTTTTATTTAGAATAACAATAAATGTATTCCGTATTTTCATGTCCTTTTATTATATAACTGTCTTTCTTCTTCTCCCTTGCCCTTTAAACTTTTCTGACATCCTGTTTTAAATTTTGCATTTTCTCTCTTGAATGATCATTGTTCTTCATTTAGATCTGTCACGTATGATTTTGATTGAAAATGTTATTAGATACAGATCTTCAGATATAAGATGTAACTTCCGAAATGTAAAACGTATTTTTGGTTGAAGATGCCAGCCTATACCTTGATATTATTTTGTTTGGTCTAGTTCTGTCAGCAGGTCAGTAGGAACAATGTGCAATCATTTACCAAAGGCAATGCGCCATCCACCGATCTTTAAAAGAAAAAAACATGTTTCAACTAAAAACCCTTTGGGCAAATTACCATCGGCAATTCGACGCCCGCTTCAAGTATCAAATTCAGTGATCGAATTTCTCTTGATGATAACAATCGAATTCTTTTTTTTTCGCGTATGAAATGATCCTAACATAAAGGAATATCAATGGGTTGTCATGGTAGAATCTCTTGTTATTACGCAGAAGAACGAATAAAATATTAACAGATTAAAGAAATTGGCTTACTAACTGAGGACTGTTTCTGTAACTGGTAATATAGATTTAGTCTCAAAATGTACAGACATTTCAATTAGGTACAAAGAAAAAAAAAATGATTTCGCGCGCGCGTGTGTGTGTGTTTGTGTTTCCGGGGCAACAAATAAATTAATTAGCTATCCTTCATCCCATCTTCCCTGTACAGTGCGCATTAATCAGACATTCGATATCGTAGATCAGTAACAAAATCGTGACACGAAACAACAGGGATTTCTTCCTATCTGACACTTTATCCTCTGCTCAAACAGCCTTCCTAACGAATTGTAATTGGAACTCATATCCGTTCTCTGAACTGAATGAAATACAATATTTACAATATGACATACAGGCTCTACATTTGAATTAAAAAAATGACGATGATTGATAGTAGATATGTACCACCGTGAGCCTTTTTATATTACAATTTAGTCAAAAGGCCTGAAATATTGAGTTGCATTAACTAAGATCATCTTTTCGCCAAAATGAGACCATATTTTGACAAATACTGTTAACACCGGCTATAATAAAATCATATATAGTATCGATCAGAAAATATATTATCGATCAGAAAATTTGTTATAATTTATTAATAATATATGCCGCGAAAGTGATATACCTTCAGGTAGATATTCAGCTTACTCACTGCTGAAAGCCTGCTGAATAAATCAAGACGACGAGACGAGGTAATGTCATATTTTCTGAACTTTTAAATATCTTTTTGAGTGGCTGTTAGTGTGCTTATTTCGTTCACCTGCATTATGATTTGACTCTCCGTTTTCTATATCATTAGGTCTATAGCCAACATTAACATATACTCTTCAAATAAATGAAAGACAACAAAAACTGAACAGCATGATGAAACTTGGTAATTAGCCTTAATATTTTCCTATCGTTGTGTAAATTATCTTATATTTAACACGTGTTTCGAATTTGACATTTTCATGTTGATCTGTGTAACCACGTATTAACCAATCATATTTGCAGGGTCTTAAACCTTTTCTAAAGCAAATAGATAATTCATTGAATAAAAGGTTTATGAAATATTTCGATGTAACAACCCTATTTCATTTCCATCTTTCGGTTTGTGTTTTTTTCAATCACACAAGGGGTAAATCATGGAGAAACAATAATTTACTCTAAACTTAAAAGTTGATAGGACACATAATTGCCATTATATTGGGTAAGAAGTTCCTGTTTTTGGGTTTTTTTTTTTTACCTTTCCACCCCACCCCCACCATTCGATGGCCTTTTTCAAAAGCATTTCATCCACCCTGTATTCTGGTGCCCTTGACACCACATCTTAATCATTATTTAGACTCTCGTTCAGAAGAAGGCTTCGAAGAGACATGTAGCTTCTTCGCGTTTAATAAGGCAGTTTCACTAGAATATAAACAGGCAAACCCGATTTCGGAAGTCGAACTCCTTGAAATCAAGGCGTGTATCTCGACAGACAAAAACAATGACTAGGAGACACTATACCTAATATAATTTCTTCACTTTCTAGAATATACCTGCCTCCCTTTATTCAAGAGACCAATTAAAACTAGGGGAAATGTAAACATTTTTATGAACTCCATTGGTTTTCAATTTGAATAGCATTTTGAAAAATATTTCTATGATTATGTTTAATATGAAATTATGATGTCATCTTCTGATTTCCGGAATCGACAGATGGAGGTCACTCGTTTTGTTCTACTCTTATTATTCATCCAAATTTTCTCATTTACTGATCAACAAGTTTCAAATAAAGGTAAGCAATTACTCGTACACTATGTCTGTAGACTTCTCCACTAATAACAGTTTTCTATGGCCGAGCACTCATAAAACGAACAGCAAATTTAGATCTCATTTTGCTTTCCATAATTTGACTACATATTTCAATTATACTGGTCTTGAGGTCTTTGTATAAAATGGAAAATAGATTTTGTCTTGAACTATCTAGATTCAGCTTGATTACAGATTTGCACTAAATCCATACCCTTGACCAACATGATAACATTTAGCATTGCATTTAAAGACACATTGTAACAGAAATGAAAAATATAGAAATTATATCTCCTTTGATCGAGATCGTTTCTCGATTTGTCATCATCTCTGCGGCAGCTTGTAAATCAAATGAAACCGAATTCGACGGGCACTGCTACCATATCTCTCAGAGAGAGTCAAACTTCAGCACATCAAATGAAATATGTAAAAGTCTTGGCATGCAACTGGTCAACATAGAATCTCAGGAGGAACAAGAATTTTTAGTCAACAACCTACCACACGATGAGGGTTTTTGGATGGGATTGTCCAGTGTGACTTGGTTAGACGGTTCAAGCCTCACCTACCATAACTTTGAAGCTCCTTATAATGACGGATCTTTCAATGACGGAGGAACATGTTTCCGAATACATTACCAAAATTCCTTTTGGTACGACGGGAGCTGTACTCGTTTATCCTATTTCATGTGTGAGAGGAAGACAAGTGAGTGAGTACTTTAGTACAGGTTTCGCACCCTTTTTTCAGTCAATTCAGTAAAACGTTCATTCAATTGGTCAAAAACATTGTTTACCGCATCTTCTGTCATTCAAAAGTCGGGAAAACCTATATTATGAACAAATTCCTCAAACTATTTATAAAGAAATCAGCGGGAATCTGAAAGTTCTCCTAGTCTGTAAGCACATACCCTAATTTGACATTTTATTAGAAAATCTGTGTGTCTTAAGAGAAGCCTTACCCAGGTTTCTACTGGTTGTGTCCACATAGGCAGGAGCAGCTATAGTACCGGGTCCATGGTAGCATGGGCGGATCCAGGATTTTGTAAAAGAGGAGGCACAGTGCTCAAAAAGTACACAATTAAGGAGGCAATTTTTAAAAAATTGTGTACTTAAGGTATGCCAGTTGGGTTTCACGGGGGGGGGGGGGGGAGGGGGGCACGGACCGCCCCCCATGTAAATTCGCCACTGTATGGTAGGCTCAGTTCAGACCCTCTCACGTTTCGACTGACTAATGGTTTGGGCCTGCGAACTGTTAAAGTTCTCCAGGTCTTGTGTATCTAAACAAATATATTGAGTCTAATCATCACGATGCAGTTTGGACCAACAACAGTTCTATATAATCCTCAGTCGAAAAGTGTTTTATAATTATTGCCTGTCTATAGGGAGCACACATACTCCACATCCATTGAATAACGACAAAGCCATACTGTTGGTGATAACGAGAATCAGATTTATCATGAAGTTCCAAGTAACACGACTATAATGCATAATTTAATGATGTATTCAGAGCAGATTTATCGTTTATGAATATCTAAGGTGTCCTAAAAAGTATGTATTTATTTATAATAAAGTTCACTGCATTTATAACAAGTATTGTAAAACGTGTTTAGAAGGTAAGTAGGCAGTTGATGACATTGTATTGTGATATCTAGAACCTTTATGAAGTACAAACACAAAGCACGTGTAAAACTTTGTGTGACAAGATATGCATTAGCTACTCAATTGGAACGTTGAGGAATGTATTCCAAAATTTGCAAATTCATTCATTTCTAAAGAGAGGAACTCTAATTTACGCGATAATTTAATATTATGAGCCATTATTCATGTCAAAGAACTTATTTCTTGGAAACTTTAATGTGAGTGTACTGAAGATCGGGATAATACAGCGATAACTGGACAACATTTACGAAGTCCTTGAAAGTTGGTCGGATATTTCCATGCCTTTATTTTCGAAAATATTTTCCACCATCTTTATTTAGCAGAGTATTTTTTCTGTCTATTTTGAATGGAAGATTCTTTCCCCACGTCTCACACGAAACCCCATTCTCTCTCTCTCTCTCTTGCTCCCTCTCTCTCTTTCTCTTTTTCTCCCTGTCTCTTTCAGGTGCACCCTGTCATGGGACTGAATTCGAGGGTTCCTGCTACTATTTCTCTGATATGAAATACGACTTCCCCTCGTCAAAATCAATCTGTGACGGAAGTGGTATGCACTTGGCGTACATAGAATCTCAGGAAGAACAAACATTCATAAATAACCACCGAAGACACGACGATGACTCTTGGATAGGGTTATCCAGTGTGACCTGGCAAAATGGCTCGCCTTTGACCTACACCAACTTTGGAGCTCCTTATGATGACGCTTTCGATGATAGTGGAATTTGTTTCCAGATGTCATGGGGTTTTCGATGGGATGACACAAACTGTTTTTCCTTGCAGTATTACATTTGTGAAATAGAAAATGGTAATTATTTAGAATGAAATTGATTCTCATCAAGGTCAAACTTTTATATTAAAAAAAAAAAAATCTTCTGGAGTTAAAAACATGGAAGTTGGAACAATATGTAAATTCAAAATTTCGACTAAGAATGAGATGTTGGGAAGCGTATGCTTACTTTTCTTCCTTTTCTCCGGAATAAAAATCATATTCGCAAAAATACTTGCATTAAAATATCTTAAGAAGTATATCAGGGAACTGATTTTAAAAAAATGAAGTAAGGAGTTCATGTTCTGTATTGTAAAGACTTCACAGCTACACGAAAGTTAAGTTCATGTAAAGCATAGATAAGGTATTAAATTTGAATTATCAATCTTATAATAAGTCTAAGAAAAACTAGTTATTCCTGCTATTCCTGCTACGCGTTCTCAAACATATTGGTACAATAATTAGTAGTAAGTTAATTTCTCTCTTTCTCTCTTTCTCTCTAGCTGTCTGTAATCCAGAACATTCCCAATACGACCGTTCCTGCTATGCATTCTCCGAAAGAAAATCCGACTTTCTTACGTCAGAATCAGCATGTTGGGATGTCGGAATGCACCTGGTGTACATAGAATCTCCTGAAGAACAAGATTTCCTGGTCAAGAACGTCCCCAATCGTGATGGCTACTGGATAGGCCTATCTAATGTAACTTGGGAGGACGGCTCACCTTTGACATACAATAACTTCGGGTATCGTCGTGATGTTGTTTTTAACGATGGCGGAAGCTGTTTCCGAATAAGGTCATCGGATTTCAGATGGTATGACAGTAGCTGTCAACGCTATTACTATTATATCTGCGAGAAGGAAGGTGGTGAGTACAGGAAATCTTTTGTGAAATATTTTAACTCTTAAACATCAGGAAACCCAATATGTCCACATGTTTGCCCCCCTTTTTTTCCCTGTTGCTGACGTTGACGTGCCACGCAAGGGAACCCGTTACCAAACAACTACCTGTCAAATACATCCCTACTACAATCAAGTTAAATCTTTAAAAATTAGATACTTTAAAAAGTGTCAAACATTTGTATGACTTGCACTGTACTTAATTTTTCATGCAATGTAACGGGTACCCGATTAATGAACAGGATGGATTTAATGTGTTCTGTCCTTGTTTTAGAACTAAAATTTCCATCCCTGTATTACATGCAATAATTCCCCCCCCCCTCTCTCTCTCTCTCTCTTTCAGCTTGTGAGCAGTCGTATCAGGTAGAGTTCAACGGTTCATGTTACCATTTCTCTCAAGGTACTGATGACTTCGCCAGGTCATACTCAGACTGTTCATATTTTGGAATGCACCTGGTTTACATAGGATCACAGGAAGAGCAAAACTTCCTTGTCTCACGTCTACGACACAACGAGGATTATTGGATAGGGCTGTCTGAAATGACCTGGCTAGATGATTCTGGACTGACCTACAACAATATCCCGGATCATGGGTTTTTTTTCGACGACGGAGGAAGTTGTTTCCGAATGTACCCGTCGGATCTCGTGTGGTATGACAAGAGCTGTTCTGATATGAACCATTACATTTGTGAGAAGGAAGCCGGTAAGTACTGATGACACTGAAAGACAAATAGATAAACACACACTCCTGCCCACAAACCCGCACACGCACACACAGACACGTGAGCTGCTATGCATGGTTTTGTAATAAACACCTTTTCCATCAATTCAATTCAATTCAATGTACGCTCACACGTTTACACCCTTAGCATCCACTTACTCGGAAATATGAAGTCACCTTTCTCTTTAGAACCAGGATCGATGCATGGTGGTAGTTGGAGAATTTTTCCAAGAAGTAACAGTTACGAAAAGTTAGATACTGAGAACCAAAGGGAATCTACCATACCTTCATGGTGCTTGAGATTAGGGGGGGGGGGGGGGGATGGGAGGAGGATACAACGGCAAAAAAGTGTAAGAACCGTTGAGCACAAGGTGTTATTGCGATTGCGTTATTTCACGCGCTAATCGAGCCTGTCGGGAGAATTCGGCAATACGCCAGTTATTGTTAGCATTCTTTGCATTGTTTATTTTGTAAACTCTCATGGCTTGTATCATGGCTTGTAAAAGAATGACACCGTCTAATGTCTAATACGCAAATGACGCCTCGTGTGTAACGTGTATAATATTTTGTACTCAAGGAAAGGTTGGTAGACAAATCCTGACGACTTTAAAATGACGCGAATCAATTGTTGGGTAAGCGCATTATCAGGGAGCATTTACTATAGCAACCCAGAGCATTACTTTCGAATCAACCATACATGTAGTATTTCTTGGTGCTTGGGAAATAATAAACGGACCCTACAGAGAGTCTGTAAAATACAATTGAAGAAGAGTAGTATGACGTACATAATACTAAGCTTATTTTGTGAAAAATCCAAATTGTAATTTATTGGCCTGTTTCCAGTCAGACCAAACTTCGGAAAACCGAGCACAGGTATATATTCCGAAAACGGCGTATGAGCAAGATGAATATACTCATCGTTCAGTGCGAGACAGTGTGTAAAAAAGGCATGGGGAAAATCATGCAATATCGACATGCTGTTGATAATATATTTTTCAAAAAAAATGCTGCGGATATATTGATTTCAAAGTTTGTCATTTGAAAGTCATTTCATATGACGAATCATTCAAGGATCTTGAAGGTAACTGACACGGAGCATAATTTTTTAGATATACATAAACCATTGGCAAGATTTTCCCATTGCCTTTTGTACACACTGCCTCGCACTGAACGATGAGGGCTCTATATTGATACGCCGTTTTCGAAGTATATACCTGTGCTCGGTTTTCCGAAGTTGGGTCTGACTGATTTGCTTGTTTCTCAAATGTCCAAATGTGTGCCAATATGTTTCTCCGACTCGTTATTAACAGAAAACCGATCTAGTTCTTCCCTCCACACTACGATTCCAAGTCCAGTTACCCAAATGGATGCGTCTACTTCAAAGTTACCAGAGACTTATTCCTCGGAGTCGTTGTCAACGATTTCAGACGATGTAACCAGTGAGCAAACAGTCATTGCCGCATCAATACCACCTTCACAACCACCATCACAATCCGCAACATTACGCACCGTTACAGATGAAGGTTCAATAACTCCTGCTTCATCAACTGATGTCAGTTCTGCAATTATAACTAAACCCTCAACTATGGCGATGTCTACGAAAAGATCATACTGCTCTCGTGGTGCAGGTATTTCTCCTTCCTCTATTCCGTTTAACTAATCAATTTTTGATTGAACTATTCTGTTATTGTTACAGGATAATTTCAGTTTGAAACTATTCATGGTCCCGCTCTCCCCGTGAGTCCTGTTTCTTATCTTAAAGGAGAACGAAACCCTGGGGAAATATCCATTTTAATGAAAAGAGAGGATAGAGAGAAACAATTTTAAAAAAAGTTCCATCAAAATCGATTACGAAATGAAAAAGTTAAGAAAGTTTGAAAAGTCTCAATTTATTTTCTATGGCGATCCTCAAATTGGCAATGTTGCTTCAAAATGTCAGGTTTAGTAGTACAAATCTCGATATGTTTTGTACACAAACTTTCATATTTTCTCCATTATCTCTAAAGATGCAGCTTGTCTTTTTGTGAGCTCAACATATGTTGTGTCAAATATATTTTCCCATGATATATCTTGAGCTAAGAAGTAGACAAGCTGCACCTTGAGAAATAATGGGGAAAATATGGAATTTTGTGTGCAAAACATATTGAGAGTTGTACTACTAAATATGTCACTTTGAAACAACATTGCCAGTTTGAGGATCACCACAGAAAGTAAATTGAGACTTTTCAAACTTTAATAACTTCCTCATTTCGTAACTAATTTTGATGGAACTTTTATTTTAATTGCTTCTCTCTAAAGATCTTCTCTTCATTGAAAGTGATTTTTCCCCAGGGTTTCATTTTCCTTTAATAAGAAACTGTCGCACATTCAACCCTGAGACAAAAATTATAGTTACTACCTCGCTTACATTTCAAGTTTATTTGGCAGCTTTACGACGCACATATACAAACACACACGCCTACACACACACATAAACACACGCACACACAAATCCTATGGCAATGCCAACAAGAGACATGAGAGAAATAATCCCAATTTTGTGCTCACGTTCTCATTTTATGTACCTAATTTCTCTTCTAACAATTAAGATATAGACCATGTAGACCACCAATAATGCTTTGCACTTCTTGAACGTATGGTGGTATCTATGTCAATGTCATATATACTTTGTTTACAATAGGACGATCGAGGCGTCATTTCAATTGTGTTATCACTAACACTAACTAATCAGGCGAAAGACATTAGAGTAAGCATCCGCAATTCAACGCATTCGTTGAACTATTGATTTTGCATTCACTCTAAGAATGATGTCACTTTTACTTCGAGTGTCAAAGGTCGCGATAGTCTCATGTCAGTTAATGGCACCTCGTGTGCAACAAGCATATTTCATTTCATATCGTCTTTATTCACCTCATAATTAAAAAGGTACAATAGTATAAACTTTACAAAGATAAATACCTGGGCAACAACAAAATAAATATAAATATATATAAATATAACATAGTACGTGGGGAAAAAAATAGAACGAATGAACATGGCTGATGACAGGGCAATAAAATATTGAATATGAAAAAGAGAACAGGTGAGCGCGGCCCACCTCCCCTATCTAAAATTGACCGGGTACTCCAGGCTGAAAACAACACGATCCGAACAGAAAGAGCAGAATCAAACGGAATCACCACAAGAGTGAATTCGCCGCATCGCTCTGAGGAAACAGTCCCGCGCACGCTGTCCCGACAAAACGACGTGATGGCCGAAGACGTCACCCCCTCCCCCTTTTCCCGTCTCTCTCTCTCTCTCTCTCTCTCAATCTTTCTCTCTCTCTCTCTCTTGCTCTCTCACTCTCTCTCTCTCCCACATCTACCACACAAAATCACAATCATTCAAACTACAAAAACATTTAGTCACACACATGCATGCACCCCTAACCAGGCCAACAATAACACCCTAACATAAGAGGAGGGAGAAGACGACGCCAACTGCCAACCCAGCGCAGAACCGCTCAATCGAAACAACGCAGAAAGCCCCAAAACGTCATTCCCGGAGAAACCGGCAAAGTGCCTCGCTAGGCCGACCCCACTTCATCCGTTCAAATCATTCTTACCCCCAGCCTGGATCACCCACCCTTCAGTAGTGTAGCTAATGCATGCAAAGAAAATTGATAATCACATTACATTCTTCCTTACTTAAAACCCAATCTCCATTGTAATGACATCTATCCCTAACATTAATGAGTTCCCTTACTTGTTCAGCCACTCTTTTATTCTCTACATCATTTAGACATGTATGATTCCAAGTATACATCACCTCTTTACAGCTCATATCAAACACGCTCTGTAAAAAGCGTATATTACATCCCATCACTGAATGAGAACCAAACTGACTCATACAGCAATGTATGCTACGGCATTGTTGGAAGAATTTAGAGCATTGTTCACAAAAGCAATCATTCTTTTTGTAAACCATAATTCATGTGGTAATACATTAGCTATGTGAGGGAGAAGTCTATTATGTGTTTGCCACGGTATTTTCCACACACGTCGAACAGCAATTCTCCATTTTGTGCACATCTTATCAAAACCACCTTCAAAAAGTGGACATAATTGTGAACCATAAAAGCTGGAACAGAATTTGTGAAACAAATTATTCCTTATGTATGAATTAGCATATTTAAAATTAGCAAGAAATATATTACACTGTCTATTGAAATCTGCAACACACTTATCAGCATGCACATTAAAGGGACCGAAAAGTCGCCAGTCGTGGTGTTTTGGAGCTTGGCCCGGCTCGGGTAATATTCAGGAATCTCCGTACATCTTTGGTAAACGAGCACGCAATTGCAGTGATACGCTTTCGACCGAGGAAAGACGAACTGAAAAACCCAACTGACAAACTACTCCACCCTCGACGGCAATTTGTTCGCTGCTCCAAGATTGTTGTTATGCACGGCCTTGCAAAAGGGGCAAGCGAATGAAATTGAACGTACATGGATATCGAGCGATGGCTCCCTTTAAAGTCAAAAATTTTCTTGGAAAGTCTATGATCAAGATGGGTAACTTCATCCATCATTGAAATCTTTTGACCATTTAACATAATACCTGGATCTAAAACATCTTTGCTACTGCATTTAAAGGCAATCAATTGACTTTTAGCACTGTTAAATTGTATATCAAAACTGGATGCAAAATCACTACAGATTTTTACCATTTCTTTAAGAGCAGAAACAGAGGGAGATAACAAGACCAGGTCATCTGCATAAGCAATCGCACCCAAATATTTACTGCCCATAAAACAACCTACTCCATTTTCACTCAAATCCAGCATCAACTGATCAATATATACACAAAACAAGCAAGGAGAGATAACTCCCCCTTGTTTTACACCATTCATAACAGAAAAATAATCTGAATAATCTGAATATGCGCCGTTCCATTTCTTATATATGTTTAACAATAATTTGCAAATAAGAGGACAAACTCCTCTCCTGCATAACAATGTGAAGAGTTTGACATAATTAACCCTGTCAAAAGCTTTACTAGCATCCAGGAAAAGACCATACACATTACTTCCATCATGGTTAAAGTAGGATACAGTCTCATCAACAACCATAGCTGTACATTGAGTGGTAGACATACCCTTCTTAAACCCAAACTGTAATTCATTTGTTATCAAATGGTATTGTTCTCTATTCATAATAACCAATTCTAAAACCTATGATACTACAAAGTGTGATAGCCCTGAAATTATTTGAGTTCCCCAAATTTGCCCACTTGCCTTTGGGAATAGGAATAATAGTACTTCTACACAGTGCATCTGGTAAGTAACCATGTGAAAGCATTTACGGTGAACAACAATGCCAAAGCATTACTAATAGCAGTTTTAGCATGAACAATATGATCAGACATAATTCCTGACACATCATCACTTTTAGAGAACTTTAATCTATCAGTTGCACTTGAAACCTCACTTTCTGCAATAGTATAAGATACCTGACTAAGCTCGTTACGGCTGAATTTCACAGATACATTGTTTTCTATTGATTCTTCTAAATTACTCATGTCATTAACATCATAACTTACACTGTTATAAAGACTCTCAAATTTACTTGAAAACATGTTAGCAATATTTTCATTTCCCTGAACACCATCAACACGGCCAGAGTAAACATTGCGTGTACCTTTATTAAACTTTTTGACCTCGCTCCAGAAAGAATGAACATTTTTACAAGTTATGGCATTTGCTATCAGATCACTTTTTATTTCCTTTTCCTTCTTCATTACCATCTTACATGCTTTATGATACTGCGATCGTGTATGTTTACGAACATCAAACAGCACTCCTTCCATAGGACGGCCGTTTTCTACCCAAATATCATGCCAAAAAAGTGCTTTCCTAAAATATATCTCAACCCATTCATTCCATCCAGGGACTACTTTTCTTTTACGTTTCTTTGAAATGTGTGTATTGGAAGATTCATCACTGGCAGTGATGAAAACAAACATCAAAACAAGTTGAATTTTTAATCAGAACCCCAACTAATCAGCCTGTTAATATCTCTTTAATGTTCTAACAGCCTCGATGCGATCAAAGTCCTTTAAGATTGTGGTCGACGATGCCGCGCCCGTTGATGCCGACGTACTTTCATCTTTCACGGTATCGTCCGTCCTTGGCTGCGCTCAACGTTGCCTTGCTGATGCTCTTTGCTCGTGTTTTACGTTTATCGCACGCGAGAGGGCGTGCTTACTTACCGAGATATGTCCGGCTGGAGACAACTATGTATCATGTCTTGGAGCTAAGACCTATTCGACAGCTTAGCTGAACTGATTGAAGTTTGGAATTATTTTTAACTGATTAAGCATGGGCTTTAAGATGTCTTTAATATATATTTTGCACATCCATAAGACAAAATAAATAAATAAATTGAAAAAAAATTAAAAAAATGAATAAAAAATATACACCTTTTTTGGTACAATAATGTGAACAAGTGATAAGGTTTCGTTTGATACACATGTACATATTGGATATCACAAGTAGCATTTAGATAAATTTAGATATCATTATTGTTGGATCAGTTCACCGTGTATTCCCTTCTCTATCACATCTTCTCTCTGTACCTGTCTGCTTCTTGTTTAGTGTTGGAACGGAAAGTCTAAGCAATACTTGATGTAAAATAAAAAAAAACACGACAGATGATTGTTGTAATGTTTGGGGGGGGGGGGGTGAATGTAATTTTGCACTGTCAATCACTTGTCAGATCTCTAATGAAAATCTATACTCCTGAAAACTGATTTGCTATCTCATTCTTTTTTCTTTTTTTTGGGAAAAAATACTCTAATGATATAATAAGAAGTTTGAGCTCTTCTAAAGCAGCTAAGTTGGCTATCCGATGTCTTATGAATATTTAATGTCTTACATTAAATGAGCTTGTATATTTATTTTTTTCGTGCACTGACGGACTTGAATCAATCAAAGGTGTTTCACAATATCGAGGCACGAATTCATTTCAGAGTCATTATGACTTATATTCTAGCTTCTCATTTAACTGGGAACTCATTTCCGCATTTCAAAATGATTAAAAAAAAAATATCATCACTTTCAGACTGCATTATGGCGCGACTTTGTACTGTGAATAAAGAACCGAAGCTGGCAAATTACGTGAATGTTCCATTGATTTCTCATTCAAATACATGTCATCGTGTTCCTATTGAAATCAAGACTGTTCTTACAAGTTGCAAGGTTAACAATTATTAAGAAAATAATTCTGCCGAAATGATATTTCCAGTGCCATAGGAGATTCTTCGAAGAAGAGCTCCTGAAATGCGCCTAACAAAACTGCAAATATACTCGAATCGAGACGAATCCAGTCAAGAGGTTTTATGTTCAGATTACTCGGTATTCTAGCTTTAGAAGTCGAAAAAACAGCCGAACAGCTCGAGACACCGTGGTAATTTCATCTTTTATCTTTGCATGCCTTTTTTTTCATAGATTTAGATTGTTTGACGTTTTTTTCTCACAAAGGCTGTTCCTTTTTTAGAGAGAGAGAGAATTACGTGGTGCTGCATTTATCTGAAAAGTTTATACATGGAAATGTAAAATTAGCTTCAATACCCTTTTAGACAATGAAACATTAATTTTATAGTGATAGAAACTGTTGTCTAAGGTGGGATTTCACGGGGCACGCGAACGATTCGGGAATAATGCAAATGTTGAAAAATGGCAAAATCCAACATTCGGAGAAGTTTTTCTCCGAATGTGTCAGGAAAATGGAGCCGTAGACCATTCTTGCGCAGTTTGTGCGTAGTTCTCACAACGTATGTGCGAATGTCGTGTGTAGCATGGCAGAACTATGGCCAGTCCACATACACAAAGAACACGAGACTAAAATGCAAACCTGAGTTGACAACTGTCTTGAGTTGATAGGTCTCTTCGTGAATAGTTCGCTGTCTAGTCGCAGAATGAAGTCAGACACCTCGGCCATGCGCTTTGCGGCAAACGTATGCCAACGCTTGTGAGAACTTCGCACAAACTCCATGAGAATGTCACGTAAGCAAAACCTTCCCAAAACATTCTTGAAAACGTCGATTTGGGTTAGTGTGTAGCTCACGAATCGTTCGGGAATACTTCGTGATATTCGCAAATTAACCGTCGCGAACGGTAGGCGAAGTAATAGAGGGCCTCCACATGAAAGGCTCGCGTTTGCTTCTTTGGCGAAGTCATCTGTTCTCAAGAAGTACACGAACAGTTCGTGAATAGTTAGAGAAATGATTGGACGAACTTCGCTGCTTTCGCGAGACAAGCGCGAGACATGCTTGAGACATTTTCCAAACTGTTGGAATCTGTTTGGGGCTTCATGAATATTTTGCGAACATGACGCACGTCGTGAGTAGGTCGTGAGCATATGAAGAAGCTTTCCAGACATTTTCGAGAGCAAATCACGAATAACATCAGGACCCGGGATGCTGGAAACATTCACAAGAAATTTCTAACTTTTTTGATATTCCCTCCGAAGTAAAAACGACTCCCGCGAACAAATGACGACGCTCCTTAACCCCCGCGCATGTTTGGCGAACTTTTGAAGCCTAAAACACGAATCTTGGACTTTGCCCTATTTTCGTCATTCGCATCCTTCGCGAATCGTTTGAGTGCCCCGTCAAAACCCACCTTTAACGATGATAATGCAAACGATTGAGTAAACTTGAAAACGAATGATATGTAGATAATTTATGTTATCTTTTCATATCGTGAGTATATTATAAAATACCAGTAGGTATAAACGTACTTTAGAGATGACGATGATGATGTTAGCTGATAATAATGAGGACGATGATGATGATGATGATGGCTTGTTATGAAGCGCCGGTATCCGCCTCTGTAGATCGCTCATGCAGATTGCTCTAATGTCTCACAAATTCAAATTTTTAGTCAGTGTTTCAAATTGAGTGCATTCTTTGTTAGCATAATTATTTTTGAGATGATGTTGTGGAGGGATGTTGATAGATGTCAATTATTTGGGATGCATCTCTTCTTTAATGCTTGTTTTTTTAATGAATAATTAATTTATCAATTTCTTGTGATGTCTACCTCCTACTGATTTGCAGATTGCGCCATATGAATTTGAAATTGTTGTCGCCCTGATTATAATGACTATTATCACTGCACTAGAAAGAAAAATACCAATGTAATTAGCATTAAAAAAATCTCATTTTAATTTTTGGTAAAATTATCGACAGATGGAATTGCATTTCGTCATTTTCTTCGTTGCATTCAGTCAACATTTCTCATTCAGTGATCAACAAATTACATACCAAGGTAAGAAAAACTATTCTAAATTTGTCTTAAACTTAACCGTGTTCAAAGAGGATATTTCTATTTATTTTAATTGATTTGATTTGATTTGATTTATTAATTTGAACAAGGTAAAAACCCAATTCAGCCACTTGGATAATTTACAATGGGGCCGTGTAACAATATACAAATAATGCATGTTTGCAAGTGCATTAGTGAATATGAACTGCACGAATGTTAAGTCACAATGGGATAATGAACGAGACTTGTCGAGTTCATTATCCGTCTCATTGTGACTTAACTGAGTGCAGTGCATATCACTAATGCTCGAGCCACAAAACATGAATTATTTGTTTCATTAAACGGGTCAACAATATTGAATATAAAGTCCAAAAAATGGTTACAAACCCCATCAAAATGCAAATAATCGCACAGTCACGGAGGCCGCAATATGACATCACATTAAGCGAAGTCAAAAAGTATAATGAGCGTGTCTGTGTGGCTTTATGTGTGCGCATTAAAGTCCTTGCCATGGCCTTCCTACATGAAACTACGCGCATTTCATCGCGTCTTAAGTTTGTATGCCCTAGCGGTACGCATACTTTTTGCTGTGTACTTTTTGCACTCCCGTGCATGCATTTTAGCGAAAAAATAAAGCGCACGAGTGACTCATTTCAGCGCATCTGATTGGCTACATTCTTGAACCCATTTTATATTATAATATAATGAATGATGAAATATGAAAACAATAATTACATGCGTAGAAAATATGAGAAATAATACATAGATCATAGAAATCATAGAAATTAAGATAAAGCTTAGAAAAATATTGCAAAGCATATCAAAATGAAAAAGTTCAATAAGGTGTAAAAATTAGAATATATAAACACATGTTAAAGATGTAATATGAAATATGGAAAAGTGAAAAAGGACACACAATATATAACTAGTTATGTTTAAAAAAATACGTAAATAATACTGAATCACTTATTTATTATCCATTCAAAGAGTACATACGTGACATTACATTAGATGAACACCTGTCCATGAATGATAAAGATCATTCCCAAACGAATTAGTTGAAGTCTTATGAATAAGTCTCTTTCGGGATTTTTGACAGAAAGAATAAAAATAAAACAAAACAAAACAAAAAGCAAATATAAAAACTGAAATGAAAAATAAGTAAATAGAATATCATTGAATAATCAAATGAAACATATAACATTAATGAATAGAAAAATTCTAATAAGCCAAAGCTAAAGTTTTATTTCAGTGAGTGCTACTTGTATTACATTTGAACGAGCCCGATTCATTGAGTAGTATAAATGTATGTGACAAAATATATATTTATTTGAATTATTTCATATCTATACACAGTAAAAAATATTTTAAACAACTCTTCAAAAATGTTTAAAGAACGCTGTTTAAGCCGGTCACTCTAACAACTGTTGTTTAAAATGTTAAACAACTACGGTTGTTTAAACTTTAAACAGCCTGTTGTTTCAAAGTTTAAACAATTTTTTTAAACAACGGCTTTTAAACAACTAGGTTGTTTAAATTAAGTTGTTTAAACACACACAGTTGTTTAAAACTTTTTCACAAGTATTGTTTATAATATTTCTTGTTTAAAAAAAATTAAAAACATTATAGGGCCTACAGATGTGTTTAAACATACACGGTTGTTTAAGGCTGTTGCACACAAATAAGTTCCAAATGCCAGAGCTGATTGATACGTTCAGAGGTAAGCATCTAGACTAAATATATTGTAATCTGATCGAGTTTATATTCAAGACATATTTGTGTTGTGGTGACATCTACATGATGTCTAGATCTAGACCACATCCACAAAATAAATTATGCAGACCTGGAACTTTGCAGCGCAGCGCAGTTCAAGTTATTTGCACACAGTATACCGGACCCACGCGCGCGTTCACTGTGTGCAGCTTAAACTGCGCTGCGCTACGCTTGAAGGGCGACTTGCAAAGTTGCAGGTCTAAATCATAATTAAGTATGTGACTGTGGCTTAGATCTAGATATCATATAAATGTCATGGCAGCACAAATATGTCTTGAGTATAAACTCGATCAGATTACAATATATTTAGTCTAAATTTTTACCTCTGAATGTATCAATCAGCTCCGACATTCGGAACTTCTGCAACATGTCAACCACAAAGTCATCCGCCATGATGAAGCCCGGCCGTGTTTGGCGGAGAATGAAAACCGTCTAGCGCAAATTTTCAATCTTTTTAAACAACGTTGTTTAAAAGATTATTCTACAATATCATTGAATCAGATGTCTTAAACAGCAGTTGTTTAAAATACAGGGTCCGTTTTTTAAACAACGTTGCTTAAAATTTAAACAACACAATTTTAAACAGCGTTTTTGCTGTGTAGGAGAGTAAGAAGGGTTTAAAAAGTCGAATAAATTTTGAGTTTTATTAGGTACACCGAGTCGAATAGACTGCTTCATCTTTTACGTTGTCTCTAAAATGCCTATACATTTTATTGAGACACACGTTTAGTTTTGATTGTTGGGTTCATTGGTGCGATCGGCAAATGTTTTATGCTGATGCAGACTTTCATGACAGTATTAAAGGGATATATCAAGATACCCCAGGAACTCATTTTTTGCGGAATCTATAATCTTGAAAGATGTAGCCAGGTAGCTACCATATTGCTTCCTTACGAGCACCGTTGAGGCTCTTGATTCCCGTACGAAAAATCCTGAGTTCGATCCTTGACTTGACTTGACTTAGGTGCACAGGACGGGGTGTCCCTTTGCCCTCCCACAAGTGATCCTCCTCCATTCCCCTCTGTCCTGGGCTGGAGTTTCAGCAGTGGCCAGGGGCACACCAGCATCTGCTTTGATCTGGTCCTTCCATCTCAGTGGGGGATGACCGCGTGTTCTTGCTGCCGTAAAATCATTGTAGAAGACTTGAAAGAGAAGGCGTTCTGTGGGCATTCAGACGATGTGGCCGAACCAAACCATCCTTCGTTTGGAGACTTCTTGACAGATGGTTTTTGAAATGTGATTTTCTAATGTCTTCACTCCTGATTCTGTCCAGCAGGTGAACCCCTGCTATTGATCTCAAACATTTCATCTCAAATGCCTCTAGTCTGTTCTTGTCTTCCTTTCTCAGGGTCCATGTTTCTGAGCCATACGTCGCGATGGGTAAGATGAGAGCTTTATATATTCTTACTTTGAGTGACCTTGAGATGTCTTTTTTGACCAGATTGTGTTTCTTAGTCTCCCAAATCCCCATGCCGCAAGGGTTATGCGTCTCTGAACGTCCTCTGCTACCAATGGGACTACACTTTCAAGAAATATGAATTTCTCTGCTTTCTCAGTTGGAGCTCCATTGATAGTAATTTGGTCATAATTGTCATTTGTCATTATTTTACACTTGGAAACGTTGATTTTCATACCCCATCTACTGCAAGCCTCTTTAAGTTTGGTGGTTGACTCTTGGAGTTTATCAAATACAAGGTCCATCAGTGTGGTGTCATCTGCATATCGGATGTTGTTGATGCGCATGTTGCCCATTTGTACACCACCGTCTAAGTTTTGGACATCTTTCATGACAGTTTCCAAGAAGAAGTTGAATAGACTCGGGGAAAGAAGGCAGCCCTGCCGTACAACAGTGATGACTGTAAACCATTCCGTTATCCGACCATTCACAATTACTGCACATAAAGTCTGGTTGTACATACTCGCGACGAGGTCAACCAGAGTCTTGTTCACACCGATCGAGCGGAGGCATTTCTACAGAGCATCTCTCCAAATAGTGTCGAATGCAGCCTTAAAATCAACAAAGTTCGGTGATTACATCCTTGGACGGGGTAACCTCGCTAATCATAAGGATCACTATCCACAACGCGTGACTAAATGAATAGCGGTTTTGTATGAATAGCGGTCCTTCTACATAGCGAGCAAACCATAGACAAATTACCTCGCTATTCATAAGGACTTCCGTTCATAAGGACCACTATTCGTAACTATTCATAAGGACCGCTATTCATAACGCGTGTTAAATGAATAGCGGTTTTTCCATGAATAGCGGTCCTTATGATGAGTGGACCCCTCTCAGACAAGTTAGTTTACCACCATCTGTCCCTCTTGACCCAGGTGGATGAATAGGGAACATTACAATGCTGGGGGTAATAACGATTGTAGGGATCACTGGACATGCTGGAAGAGCAGCTTTAAATTGGTATGCTCCCCCATGCCTTTATGAGACCATATTTTATTATCATTATTATGATTATTATGATTATTATGATTATTATGATTATGATTATGATTGTTATTATTATTTTTAAAAGATAATTATTTGTTATTATTGTTATTATTTTAGATCATTACATAGGACGATTATTTCCTTTACTTCGATCTCTATAAAAGAATACACTGTCTTCTTTATTTTCCCTTCCCTTTCTATTTTTGCTGCAGCCTGTGATTCAAATCAAACCGCATACAACGGTTCTTGCTACTTTTTCTCTCAAAAAAAGTCCAACTTCTCTGCGTCCAATGCATCGTGTGAGAGCCTTGGAATGCATCTTGTGTTTCTAGGCTCCCAGGATGAACAAAATTTCCTGGTCAACAACCTTCCCCGTGAAGTTGGTTACTGGATAGGACTATCTCCTTTGACTTGGCTAGACGGCTCCCGCCTGACTTACGACAACTTCGGAACTTCTCTTACTACTTGGAATGATGGTGGTATGTGTTTCCAAATGACTTCAGGTTCCCGATGGTTTGACAAGAGATGTACACCTAATCTCGGTTTATACTACATCTGTGAAACAGAAGGCGGTGGTGAGTGCTTTAGAATTACGTGCAAAAGTTTGCTCTTAATAAAAAAACAAGGTGACATACATGTATTCCTATATCATGAAAAAGAAGAATTCCTTGACCAAGTTGATTTAAAAAAAAAGGAAAATAAACATTACGTAGGCAATAACCAATTGAAATCAGAGAGGTGGAAAAGGGAATGATATCTCTAGTGCAACGGGCATTAGAAACGACATTACCCTGATGTATATCGCCGCTATTGTGCATGACTTCGGTATTACCTCCGGGTTTCCCAGAGAGTTGACCTTTGACCCGGTTGGCACCCCAATAAGCCAGTTCGTAATTAATACATGGTACAAATGGCCCTTTAATGGCCCCGATTTTTACGCGCAAGCGCATCTGTTTTGGTGGATACGCTACTCAGGCCTAGCGCTGCGGTACAATTTGCATCTCATTAACCCCTCGTTTGTTTTGAATTACCAACGGACTTCTAGCTCAGTGCGTGCGTGCGGTCATCACAATGGCAAAACAAGGAACTTTAATTTGCGCCTCTATTTTGGCGATTTATGAGCTGAAACTTCCCACATGAACTAATTTGTAGTTATAAATGATTGTCTGCAAAAATCCTGAAATATGATGACTGTTTTGTCGAGTTATAGCAACATTTTGAAATGAAAACGTCAAAAAACTATGTGTCTATTTTTTTCTGACACAAGTCTACCCCTGCATAAATATTCATGAAACTTCATTTCCTTAATCGGGGGTGTATATTCCTTATTTAGACCAAGTTTCGCTGATGCGACTTCTTTCTTTGCAGAGATACTACGTCTTTTTCACACGATATCTTGCAGCAATTTATAGCAGCAAATTGTGCGCAGTGATGCCAAATTCACGATCTGCACATACGATATTCATGAGTCAGCCGTAGTCAGCTCATTCATAGATTGCGCATGCGCATGGCCCATGGAGCACTTGGGGCACTCGCGCACAGAGCTCAGCCCTACACAGATTTCAACGCATGGGACGTGGTTGTAATATTTTTCTGTTATGTCAGCCTCGGCGATCTGACACCGAGATCCTTTTTTTCTGACACAACTCTATGCGGAAAATTCACCTCAAGTAAATACCATACGATTGTAGAAAAATGTACAATAAAATGATTCATGACAGTGATTTTCTTGCGAATCTAGCCGAAATTAGGGATTTCAGGAGAAGTTTAACAGGTAAAATTTTCTGTTTGTAACCGAAGAAATATCGCTAAAATTTCATATTTTCCGTTGGTCAAGCTTTGATTTTGCAGTATTGGTGTGAAAGATACATCTATATTTAATAATTTTTCGAACTTTATGTTTACAAAAAGTGGTGTTTAAAGGAAACGAAAACCCAAGGAGAGAATCAATGTTATTGGAAAGTGAAAATTCAGAGAAGCACTTTACAAAAAGTTTCATTAAAATTGGTTAAAAAATGAGAGAGTTATGGAAGTTTGAAAAGTCTCGTTTTACTTTCTATGGGGATCCTCAAATTGGCAAAATTGCTTCAAAATGGCTGATTTTGTGAACAACTCTCCATTTGTTTTGTACACAGATTTTCAGATTTTCCCCATTATCTTTCAAGGTGCAGTTAATCTCCTTCTGAGCTCAACATATATAATGGGAAAATGTATTTTACACCACATATGTCGAGTTCAGGAGGAGACAAGGAACACCCTGAGAGATAATGGGGAAAATCTGAAAATCTGTGTACAAAACAAATGGAGAGTTGTTCACGAAATCAGCCATTTTGAAGCAATTTTGCCAATTTGAGGATCCCCATAGAAAGTAAAACGAGACTTTTCAAACTTCCATAACTCTCTCATTTTTTAACCAATTTTTATGAAACTTTTTGTAAAGTGCTTCTCTGAATTCTCACTTTCCAATAACGTTGATTCTCTCCTTGGATTTTAGTTTCCTTTAATACATTATTTTTCAGCTTGCATTTGTAAACAACTTTACGTAAATCGTGGGAAAATGCAAGAACTGGTCAGGTCAAAGGGGGTCAACTCAATGGACAATCGCTCGCTAATTATAGGGCTAGTCCCCGACTGTACTCATTTTAAAAGGAAATCCAACCCTAATCGCAAGTTGTTACGAAAGAAAGAGGAAATTCAGAGAAGCAGATTGGTGAAAGTTTGAACGAATTCGGACAAGCAATAAGAAAGTTATGAATTTTGGAAAGTTGTAATCACTATGCATAGGGGAATATCAAATTGGCCGAATCGGTAATGTGATGTAGTGGCGGATCCTCCAGTTCTACGAAACACTAAATGACTAAAATGTCATTTTTTATCAAAATATATCAATCAGTAGGTACTTTTTCTTTTGTTTTTGAGGACAATAACAATATGCTATCTCCAATATATTTTTAGTACTGCCCCGAGGGAAAAGGTACTTAGGAAAAAAACGCAAATTAATGATATTTTAGTGTACGACAAACATGACAAACAGGAGAGTTGACCGCCAATATGTGCTTTTTATGCACGTATATCCCATCAGGGGGCGCAAAATTTCACAAGCTCCTGCCTTATTAGGGGGGGGGGGGGGCGGGCAAAGCAACTAAAGTCAATTAATGGTTAACACTTTTAAAACAACATTAGGGGAGCGAAATAGCAAGATTTTGAAGATACTTATGCGAGCGAGCAAATTGACCGAGCTATAGAAAGTTTTTGCATTTCAAACCCTATATATAAAACACAATATGCATTTTGTCTTGTATTTCTCCTCCTTTTTTCTGACTCTCTCTTTTGCGTTTTTTTTTGCGCCCCCTTCAAGTGCCCGCTCTGCCCCCCCCCCCCCCCACCCCCTGTAGATACGCCACTGAGTGACGATAATTCGGATGAGGGGCGGCGTGTGGTGGCGTGCATGGGAATATCTGCACCATTGCCCCGCCGTGAGCCCGGATAAAATGTAGGTGATTCTGCTGAACCTGCGAAGGCTGAAAACCGATTTCAGCTTTACTATAGAAAAGGTCCTACCCTACAAAACTCTGAAAGCCAACATTCTTACCTACTTGTACATCTGAAATTTACAAGAATGTAAATTAGTATTGACTGTTAACTTAAATCAAGGGCGTCGATCCTGGGGGGCGGGGGGGGGGGGCGATTGCCCCCAAGAAAATATTGGGGGGGGGGCAAACATATCATTTTGCCCCCCCCCCCAATAAATCCGGAGGTGTAAAATAAAATAAGGAAAAACTGATGCAAAACTCGGGAAATGAAACCTTCCAAACAATGAAATACAAAAGGTTTTACACGGTCAGACTTCATTTTCCGCGCGCAAATTCTCTAATCTTTACTGCGTCATGTAACCGTGGAGAAGCTGTTTTTAAGAGGCGTTCCAAAAAAATCATGACGCCATTAAAAAACGTTCTGAACATACATAATTCAATTCAAAGTTTAAATTTTCATATTTATTTAGTTTTTTTCTCTATTTTTTCATATTTTATTAGTGTTTATTTTTTCTATTTTTTTGTGTTATATCTTCACTACTCAATTTGCTTTTATGTAAAATATATTTCCCCATCATTTTGTCGTTTTCCATGTGACCTTTAATTCCATTTTCTGTTCATGATATCGATATGCATACTTTACTTAAGTTCAAATTACCATCATATCTTTATCAATGCTATGATGATCAGAGGCAGCGCTCCGGGGAAGGGGGGGGGGGCAACGGGGCACAGTGCCCCCTCACTTTTTCAAGTACCCCAAAGGTGCCCCTTTTCATAGCTGATAAGACCCTTTTTCTTCATATAGTGGCCTTTTTTCTTTCTAATAAGTGTCCTTCTTACCTTCTGATGAGTGCCCCTTTTAACCTCAGAAATTAGTGCCCCTTTTGTTTTCTGATAAATGCGACATCGGCAGATACTGGTATATATAAAGTATATATATATATATATATATATATATATATATATATATATATATATGGGTATGTATGAAGTCCACAAAGGAGCCTTATACATATAGCTCCAAATAATCAGAGAGGCTTCATAATAATACATTCCCCTACTGATATCAGCACAATAGTGAGGCAGTAGAGCAGGGGGTAGGAGAGGCCCAATGCCCTAAATTATACAAGAATGAACAGTGCTCCTAAATTATAAAAGGAACGAGGACAATTTTTTTCTAAATTTTTTCTAAAGTTCACTCGCTACACTCGCTCGCATTTACTGTTATCTTATCATATTAGGAAAATCGCTGTATATAATTCAACACCCGTTGCCTTCAGCGTTAGAAATAAATCTTAAATTTGAAATTGAATAATCAGGCTATTACACTTAACTGCAAAGTATTTTTTTTTTGTTTTGTTTTAAATCTAGAACCATGTTAAGATAGAAACAACAGCGTGTCGAAAATGATCCTTGGTTGTGTATTGATCAGAATGTACCGGTATACTAATGTCTCGAAGTGGTATTTTCCGCCTTGTTTCCACCCTTTGTAGGTGCCCCTTTTTGTTGGTGCCCCCCCCCCCCCCACTTTGAAAGACGCACCGCCGCCCCTGACTTAGATCTAGACTCAATTTCAAGTTCTCGCAAATCGACTGCGAGACATCGCTTGACCCTTAGTAGTATCCAGTGCCCGGCCGCCTGTAGCCGAACGGCCCGGTCCGGCTGGGAGCGAGCTGTAATCCCGCTTCGTACCTTCACTTCAGTGCAGCTGCACATGACATGAACTTCTGTTTCACTCACATTTACAAGCTGCAGGTCGGAGTTACCAAGGTATGGCTAGATCAAAGATGCATTGAAATACGGATCTTATTTTTTCATTTGAAACTCGTTAAAAATACTAATTCATGTCTTCGAGAAAAAACAAAGTGAGTATCACACACTTTCCTATGTGCAAACGCAGGGAATCACAATTATGCACACACGTCACCAGCGCAGTTCTACACGATACGACGTCATTAAATCAAAGCCTGCTTGGACGTTGATAGCTGCCCGTTTTCGAAGCTCTCGAGTTCGAATGTTTCGAGAGCGATTACTCTCTTGGCGGACAACGAAATCACACGCAGTTGGCATCGTTGTATTCTGTGGCTTATAAGCTTTCCATTGATGTGTATTTGATGTAATTTATTTTCCTCTTCGGATAGCATCTTTAACACTAGAATCACTTTCGGTGTGTGCATCATGGCGCGCACACTATGAAAGCGTATGAACATGATGAAGGTCGATTGTACTCGATACAAATGGCCTTTATCTGCACATGCGCAAATTGTAATTTCTAACTGGCTTATTACGAAGTAGACGGCGGACCTCGACAGAATATTAAAACACAAACGCTTGTCGAATCAATGATATGTTTTTGCATAATTATGTACTTGATGCCATCTTCATTACATTTTACATTCTCACCCGAACCAATCATAAATTCACTGGTTTGTATGTTGTAAATTGGAACTTGTATCATAGTTGTATTTCATTGTAAAATAATGTGGGGCAGTCCAAGATATTCCCAGTCATTGGTCAACTTATTTCCTAAATCTGATTATCCCCTATAGGGGATCTTTGAGCTTATAGTACTCACCATGCACTGCACTTCCAGTTCCGACCTTCACACTAGCTCCTAAGAACAAAGCGAGACCTTCTCTGTGAATGTCATTCAAAGTCATTGTGTTTGATTATTAACAATGCTGTAAAATGTAGGTTGAATTAATTTATCTATTATTTATCTTTTCTTTTTTAAATAACCTGTGAAATGAGATCTAAATATTTGCAAAAGGGCTTTATTACTTTGGAATAGATTTAAACATCGTACATTTTGCCAGTGACTTCTATTCTTAATGTTTAATCTCTTTCTCTCCTTATCTATCTTTGATTGATTGATTGATTGATTGATTTTATTGTCCCCGCCGAACGAAGTTCGCGAGGGGACTATGAAACGGGCTCCGTTCGTGTGTGCGTGTGTGTGTCCGTTCGTCCGTCCGTCCGTCCGTGCGTCCGTCTGTCCGTGTGTGCTCAAATGTTAGAAAATGCTACTTCTCCGTCATTTCTTGGCCGATTTTGATTCCGATTGTTTTATCTGATAGGGCTGGGTGGGGGCTTCCAAACTTCTACACAGAATTTTGAAATTCATTAATTATGCAAATTTATGCAAATTTATTCAAAATCGACGAAAAATGCTACTTCTCCTCTATTTCACATCGGATTTTGATTCCGATTGTTTTATCTGATAGGGCTGGGTGGGGGCTTCCAAACTTCTACACAGAATTTTGAAATTCATTAATAATGCAAATTTATGCAAATTTATTCAAAATTGACGAAAAATGCTACTTCTCCTCTATTTCACATCGGATTTTGATTCCGATTGTTTTATCTGATAGGGCTGGGTGGGGGCTTCCAAACTTCTACACAGAATTTTGAAATTCATTAATTATGCAAATTTATGCAAATTTATTCAAAATTGACGAAAAATGCTTCTTCTCCTCTATTTCACATCGGATTTTGATTCCGATTGTTTTATCTGATAGGGCTGGGTGGGGGCTTCCAAACTTCTACACAGAATTTTGAAATTCATTATTCATGCAAATTTATGCAAATTTATTCAAAATGGCTGAAGGTTCATAATGTTTTCATGTTTTATATTTCAGTTGTATACATGCATTGTTGGTATTCTCTTCTTTTGCATGCAGTAACATTATTATTTTATTCACTAAAGTTTTTCACTGAAGTTTTAAGGTTCAGGCTAGTTAATTTCCACAGATCTGCACTTCCGGCGGGGACATTTATTACGCATTGCGTAATTTACTTATTCACTTGTTTTTCCATGCATCAAATACAAAATAACATATCAACACAATATAAAACAGTCATCGCATGGGAGGGGTTAGTCATAAGTCTAAGGCTTGAAAGTAACACCCCTCAAGAAATGAAAAAGCCCCCTTTTAAAACATAAACTCCGTATACATATGCATATACATATACATATGCATGTACACACACACACACACACACACACACATATATTTATATATATATATATATGTATATATATATATATATTAAAATGAATAAAATGAGTATTTTGTACATTAAGTGACAATCTATTACATTTAAACCAAGATGATATTTTAGGCAATTCAGGATTTAGTGTGTCAAAAAGTGATTTCATATTAGAATGTGCATAAGTAATTGTAGTATCTTCAGCAAAAAGAATTAACTGTAATAAAGGTGATGCATTAACAATATCATCTTTATCATGTTTATCTTTGTTTCACACCCTGGCACCCCATCTCCCAATCACACACGCCACTCCCACACACCGTCTCTCCTTCCTCACTTTCTTCCCGTCTTATTATCTTTTTCTCCATCTCTCTCCCCATTTCACAGCTTGTAGTTTGAATCACCATGATGTGTACCACAATGGCAGTCGCTGTTACATTTTCTCTACAAGTACTTTGGATTTCTATGCGTCCAAACTCGACTGTGAAAGTCATGGGATGCACCTGGTTTACATAGAATCTAGGGAGGAACAGGAAGACCTGAAATACTTCATAGATAATTACCGAAGCCACAGCGATCATTACTGGATAGGGTTATCTAGTGTGACCTGGCTGGATGGCTCAGGCTTGATCTATAACAACATCCCAGATCATGAATATGCTCTCGATGATGAAGGGAGTTGCTTCCAAATAACATGGGCATTTTCCCGGGACGACACGAGCTGTTCTGAGAAATACCTTTTCATCTGTGAAAAAGAGGGTGGTAAGTTTTTTAAACGCTTTGAACGTTAAAAAAAATCTAGTAGGTTTGGGATCATTGTCATATCTTTCAATATTTATTAGTTATCGCAAGACAAAGTGAGCAAAAATATAATATAAACCACGGTTATGAACTTCAAGTTTTGCAAAAGAAAGGTATTAGGTTAATTACAGAGCTCAAATTTTAGAAGTCCAAGTGCCCCTTTATTTTGTTCAACATAAATTATTTATATTAGTTTATGCATATGATGAACTATATTTTGTATTCGAAATGAGGGAATCGATGAAATTCAGGTCATAGTTGTGTGTGTGTGTGTGTGTGTGTGTGTATTGTAAATTTTTATGATTCCTTGTACAATTATGTTTGCCATTTCTTACCTTAATGTAGTTCTGGGTTTAACGGGCTCCATTTACAAGTTGCGCTTCACAGGATTTCAAAGCCATTCGTTATTCCCTTGTACATTTGTATTATATGATTCTTGTATAGTTAAGGATTGTATTTCCGAACAGCATGGTATTACCGAACGCGTACAGTTAAGCGCATATAAAAATGGCTTCCATACGCGTGGGACTACGCGCATGTTCTCCATACTACTGAAACAAAGAACACGGTACAAGATCATAAAATGAGGAAAAAAAAAAAAATATATATATATATATATAAGTAACATTGTAGGAACTGCTCTCTGGTCACCCCCAGTCGTCACCCAGTTGGCCCCAAATCGGGGTAGGTTGTGTCTTTTTCCCCATAGGTTTCACACGTTCGGAAATACAATACCTTTTTCAAGGGACAGCCGCGTCGTTGGGAAGGGGTTCGCTCGGAAGGGAATATCGTATTAGATCTACGTTGTCTTTTTCAAATTCCATCAACTTCTTTTTCTGTAGGACTTTAAGCATTCATTATCTAAGTTTGACAGATATTCGTTTGATATTTTATTTGCTATCGTTGATTTTCTGAAAAGTGTTCGGAAATAGGATCCACTACCATATATGTTATTTGTAATGATTGGGGTAAGTTAACAGAATTAACCCAAAAAACAACAATAAACAAACAAACAAAAAAAACAAGAACAATGTCTTCTCACACTAAAAAATGACTACCTGTCTCTAACTCAATTTCTCTGTTGCAGGCTGTGATCCGAATCATACCGAATACGGCGGTTCCTGCTATCATTTCTCCGAGAATCACTCAAACTTCTCTACGTCTAAATCATCGTGTGAGAATATGGGTATGCACCTGGTCTACATAGGATCTGCGGACGAGCAAGACTTCTTAGTCCACAACGTAGGACACGTTGATGACTATTGGATAGGATTAAGTTTAACCTGGCTAGACGGCTCAAGTTTGACCTACAGCAACTTCGGACCCACTCATCTCGCTTTCGACGAGGGAGGAAAGTGTTTCCGAATTGTAGGGGGTTCCCGATGGTACGACAACGGTTGCTCAGAGGATCAGCAATACCTTTGTGAAAAAGAAGATGGTGAGTAGAGAATATATCTTGTACACTTTTCTTTGCGCGACTGAACCTTTAAGGATTCTGATATTTTGTCATGCTCTTTCTTTATCAACATAATTATGGCCTATACGTTTTGTTGAATGATCCCGTGTGCTGAATCTATCGATAATGCGACATTTTGCTCCAGTGACATTCGGTCCAGGTTCCCCAAAGAAAGAGGTCAGGGGCTTGAGCTGCGATGGGTTTAAAGGTACTTCATCCCTTTTGCAGTCCTAAATTCTGAAGTTGAGTATGCGATGAATTAAAAAAGAATTACAATTGGAAATCTTGTGCGGATGTGAAAATTTGGTAACAATTTATTTTTTCGACTCGAAAAAAATAGTGTTTCTAACATTATTTTTTGACCGTTACTAGCAGGGGCGGATCCAGGATTTCGTATAAGGGGGGGGGGGGCACACAAATGCAGGATTGTCAACTTTGGGAAACTGCTTGGAGGGAGACCCATATTTTTTTGGTTTCTCGCCAGCCCTCCAAAAGTCGCTCAGGGGGGGGGGGGGGGGGGGGGGGGGGGGTTGGTGGCGAGCAAAAAAAAAATTTTCGCCAGCCCTCCAAAAGTCGCTCAGTGGGGGGGGGGGGGTTATGGGGTCCAGTTCCCCTCAATTTTTTGCAGAATGTTGTTTAAGTCTTCAAAAGGGATGAAGGGACCATTAATGCTTGGTGTAGGCCATTCGCACACTATGTAATTTAAAATTATTTTTCAGGTACTTCAGAACACGTCATTAAAAAAAATGTATTGTATTTTGATATTGATATTGATATTTGATTTGATTTGATTTGATTTATTTATTTAAATACGGTAAAAGCCCAATTCAGCTACTTGGCTGGTTTACAATGGGGCCGTGTATCAATAAAAGACCATGATAAATAAAATATAAATACAAGTATCAAAACAACAATTACATGCATAGAAAATATGATAAAATAATATATATAGAAATCATAAGGCTTAGAAAAATATTACAAAACGTATCAAAATGAAAGAGCAAACACATTTTAAAGATATGTGATATGAAATATGAAAAATAAAATACGATTAAGTAATGTGAAATTTCACAAAATATATAATTTGGTTATGTTAAAAATAAGGGAATCTATCACGTATTTAATGCCTCGATAAAATTAGGCAAAGGGGAACTATTACAAAAACAAATTAAAACAGAGTAAAAAGTTAGAGGAATAAAATCTCAAACAAGGTAAGTTTTTGGTGTTTCAAAATTAATTCAATTATTTAGTTTACCTTTCCATTCCACAACCATAAGATGTAATAGTATTTATATTTCCGAAATGCGAAAAGAAAAGAAAAGAGAAAACAAATCATTCTGTAGTTCGACAAATTGTACGTTAAAGCATCATAAGAAGTTTATTTGTTGATTGCTCTTTATCTAGCAAATCTGTATTTTTTTTAACAATTAAGGAGAAGCAATATTCTCATATACCAGTTTAGATTTAAAATCACCAATATGAGGGGCGCTCTGAATTTCCTCTGAAAGTGAGTTCCATATTTTGGCACCTCTGTACATAAATGTGCGTTTGCCTCATTCAGTTTTTGGACGACTAATATCAACACAAAGCCTGCTTTGTCGCGTATCATAGATATGTTTTATGTGTGAAAATTTCTCACTTAGATAAAGCGGAACTTGGTTTGAATATCAAGATGCAATATCAATATCAATATCAATATTAAGATACAATATCAATGCAAAGTGCTGTCACGAAACGTTTAGTTCATAACAAAGTAGACAGATGGTTGAATAGGAAGAAAGAAAGAGAGAGAGAGAGAGAGAGAGAGAGAGATAAGGCAAGGGAATGCCGTCGGGTGGCGTTTTCCAGCCATCAATTCGATATCGTTAATATTGTGTCTTACACCTGCAGGATTTCTCAACTCAATTAAAAGCATTATTTACCACAATTAATCAGAAATATAGAGTTGCAGAAAAGTGCCCTTATCTGCAGTGTTCGGTTGATGACTCTTCGCTAGTTTGGTTAACAAGAAAATTTTTTAGAAATTTTTATTGAAAGCTGCATTCAAGTCCACAATGATTTTTGTGCCTATTTTAATTCTTATTGTTTTTGTTTTTTCTACCCCTACCCTAAATCTTTTAATTCAATTGTCCTTTTCTCCCAAAACCCCTAACCGTCTTTCCCTGGCAGATTGCGATTCAGATCTTGGGCTAAGTCATTGGCAAAACAACGGATCCTGTTATTATTCAGATCAAAGTTATCGCTCTTTTGACTCGTCACGGCAATTATGTGAAGACAAAGGAATGCACCTTGTGTACATAGAAACCCAAGCAGAACAAGAGTTTGTGGAAGGTATCCTCCGATCTGGTGGGCCTCATTGGATAGGCTTATCTAGTATGACCTGGCTAGACAAATCAAGTCTGATTTATAGGAATATGCGAGATTATGACTATGCTTCCGATGACGGAGGAAGTTGTTTCCGGTTGTACCCATCGGATCTTCTCTGGTACGACAAGAATTGTTCCGACATGAACAATTACGTTTGTGAGAAAGAAGCAGGTGAGAAAAGATGATATCCAAAAGAACTAATTATTAGAACAGAAAGAAATATTAAGGGAATCTATCTGAAAATATATGTTATGGGGATCGAGGTGTGTGTGGGTGTGTGTGTGTGTGTATGTGAAACTGCCCCCCCCCAAAAAAAAAAACAACAACAACAAACACTAAAGGATATTTGCTTCAAGGAAGTGAGGTCATCTTAGCTCACACTCAAACACTACTATTAATATGCCAAACACCATTAATGTACGATAAAGGAGCCATGCCGATAAATGCCTTCCTCAAGGACATAATTGCCGTACCGGGGATCGAACCCATGATCTTCACATTTCCACTCAAGTGTTTTTAACCACTCGACTACGACTACGAATACCACACACACACACACACACACACCCATACCTGTGCGCGTATAATAACCGATGACATCTTTTACAACCTAGAATTTGACCGCATAACCGATGACCTGTGTGTGTAGAATTCAACCGCATAACCGATGACCCGTCTGAAATGTTTCTATACAACCGACGACTTGTTCGCGTAACACTAACTGATGACCTACCCCTATATGCAAAAGCATGTAATTTGGGTCTAACTGCGCAGGTCTGCCAACCGATGACGTCATCGGTTCGCTGTGTGTCATCGGTCCGAATGTAAAGTTCATGCCTATGTCATCGCTTTAAATGGGCGCACATACACACACGCACGCGCGCGCGTGCACACACACACACACCCACACACGTTCGTATTGATTTATTATGCCACACATTATAATGTAAGATTAAAGAGCAATGTAGATAAAATGTATTGCTCAGGGACATAAGTGCTGTGCCGGGGATCGAACCAACGATCTTCACATTCCATTCAGTAGTTTAAACCACTCGACTACGACACCTCTACGACTGGGGAGCGATCTTTGCCCATACTGAGCGGGAATCATAAGTAATACCCTTGGTTTATCTATCAATTGAGCATGTACTTAATGTACGAAATAGAGATATCGTAACGGATTACCCCCTGGACAATTACCCCGGGGACAACTACCCCGGAAAAAGTACTCTCTTAAGGACAGTTACCCCGGAACCCCCCCCCCCGGACAATTACCTCCCAGGACAAAACCCCAGGGCAATTATCCCCAGGACAATGGGTGATTTCATGTTCGGTGTTAGTGTTGGTGTTGGTGTTGGTGTTGGTGTTGAGAGCGTGAATTATGCAGCTGATTCTAGCCCCATCACCGAATTCAGGTTTATAAAAATAATACCAATCACATAATTGATAGCTCAACACCTAGTGAAGTCAATCCCCGCATCAGCTTCATTTTAGGTTCGGTGTTGTGGCTGGTGCTAGTTTTGCCCCAACACCAACACCAGCTTTCAACACCGAACTTGAATTCACCCAGTTAACCCCCCCCCCCCCTCCACCATTAATTGTCCCGGGGTTATCGTCTTTTGGATAATTGTCTTGGGGTAATCGTCCTGGGGGTAATTGTCCTGGTGGTTATTGTCCTAGGGGGTAAATATCCGGGGGATTAGTTGTCCCCTGGGTAATTGTCCAGGGGGTAGTTGTCCGAATACCATCGTAACACTCTGCTGTAAAGGACATTCTTGTACGTTGAGCTTAATATGTTTGTGAAAAACCCTAACAGGAAAATGGCTCTAATATCCCATTCTGTGGCGAAGGAGTAAATGTCTCCTCTAGATTATTTATACAACCATGCTCTTTAATTATTAGAAGTTTCAGACCTACCGTTCGTTTGTCAGATATCTAATTGTGCACCATTACCTCATTCTAACTCATTGCCTACAGAGAACCGGTCTAGTTCTGTACAGAATACAACAACCCCAAGTCTCTTGACCCCAATGAACACGGCTTTATCAAAGGTACCAGAGACTTATTCCTCAGAGCCGTTGATTGCAGACGATGCAGCCAGTGAGCCAACAACCACTGCCGCATCAAAACCACTAACACAACCACCTCCATCACAACCACCACTATCAACATCACCACCATCACAATCCCCGACACTGGCGACATCACCAATACCTTCTGCGTCGTTAACTGATACAAATTCTGCAATACCAGATAAGCTCTTCTCTCAGATGATGTCTACGACCCGTTCACATTGCTCTCCAGATTCAGGTATTTTATCCTCTTACTGTTTCGTTTAATTAATCTATTTTGAATCTACTGTTCTGTTGTTGTAACAAGGTGATCTCGGTCTAAAGACTCTTCATGATCCCGCTTTCATAGTGAGCCCTGCTTCCATTAATTATAAAGGATCCCATATCTCCCTTCTGACAACCATACTCCGATTTCATTACAAATGTTATTCTTTGTTGTTTCTTCTATCTTCTTATCTTTCTTTCTTTCCTTATGTTATTCTTTGTTTGTATCCTTATAATTTCGTCTTTCTATCTTCTTTATGTTATTCTTTGTTTTTCCTTTTATCTTCTTCTCTTTCTATTTTTCCTTATGTATTTCTTTGTTTTATCCTATCATTTCCTCTTTCATTCTTTCTTATGTTATTTTTGTTTTTATCCTTCTATCATTTCCTCTTTCCATCTTCCTATGTTATCCCCTTTTTAAAACCTTGTCATTTCCTCTTTCTATCGTTTCATGTTATTCTATATTTTAATCCTTTTCTTTTCTTTCTATCTTTCCTCATTTTGATTTTCTGTTTTATCATTCTCTCTTCTTTCCTTTCTTTCTTCCTTATGTTATTCTTTGTTTTTATCCTTCCTTTTTTTGTCTTTCTATCTTTCTGGTGATTTATTTATTCATTTGTTTTTTTTATTTCTTTTAATTTTTTATTTATTTATTTATTTTTTAATTTTTTATTTATTTATTTATTTATTTATTTTATTTATTTTTTATTTTTATTTTTATTTTTATTTTATTTTTATTTTAGGGGGGGGGGGTATGAAATAACGACTGCGTTGAGTCTAGCAGTTACATCGCCCTCGAGAGAAGTCATTGTGATTTCGCCTGCTCAACCCCTGGGTATAGTGATCATTCTCGAGTTGGGCTTGCTCAAGCTGATAATTCTTCCTAAACGAATTTCATTAAAGGCCGTGAGTAACGTTTTGTAGTCAAGCACATTATGAAATTCCAACTGAATCCAAATGTAATGCTCTAACAATAGTAAAACAGTAATAATATACAAATTGGATTCAAAATTGAAGCGTATTAACATGTATTCTTAACTCTGAAATATTTTGACAGCCCTCATGCACTCGAATTCCTTCAAGTCTGTGGTCGACGACGTCATGCCCATTAACGCCGATGTGCTTTCATCATACAAGGTTTCGACCGTCATTGGCTGCGCTCAACGTTGTATCGTCGACGCTCGTTGCTCGTGCTTCACGCTTATCCCGCACGAGAGGGCATGCTTACTTGCTGAGATATGCCCAGGTGGTGACAACTATGTATCGTGTCTTGGGGCTAAAACTTATTCGACAGCTTAGTGTGAAGTGATGGAAGTTTGGAATTGGTTTAATATAAAAATAGATTTGCTTGAGTGGGTCTTTATGTGTGGGCGTGTTTGTGTGTGTGTTTCTTTTAATATTGTTTTATTTCACGCTACGGCAGTGCGGTGACGTAGACAAAGTCAAAAAAGGTGTAAACACATACTGAATGCATTAATAGCCTAGCCTAATCCTGCCGCCAGCCCTAAAACTCAGCCCAGCCCTCAACCTAAGTCTCAAACTCAATCGCAGCCCTAACGATGATCATAAATTAGAAAAAAAACAACAACTACTAAACATTAACCTAAGGCAATTTCAATAGGCTTGTCCATCATCTATCGAAACGTGCGAACATTACAAAAACATATCGCGTAATCCGAGCATAATGTATGTAGGATAGGATATTCAAATTCCGCTTTAGTAGATTTCCCGTACTGTACTTTTGAAGGAATTAACCGGCATGGTCACGAAATAAAATTAATCACAATGGATTAAAGAAACATGTTAATTTTAAGCTATTATTATTCCTTACACACCGAGACCTTTTAGATGTTAAGGTAGGAATCGGCATTTTTTCTTCGTCTCCATTTTGGGGATAACATGTTTACTTATGCACTGTATTGTCACTGATTGTGACATCATTATTACTAAGATTTAAAAAAAGTGAACAAGGACAGTTCACTAAGAGATTCTGCAGGAAGTTTAAAATCCGTTGTAAGTTTTTTTTTCGTCTTTATATAGTTGCGAGAGGTTTGAAATACGAACATTTTAAGTTGCTGCACATATTTAACTGTATAATATCAATCTTACACCGGATGGGAAATTGTAATATCTTCTTTATTTCTCACATCATTTGTGATTTGTATTACTACGTCATTTTTATAGACTCGACATGTGAACATACTGAGTCTTAAATACGTCTATAAAAATGATTAATGGAAAACATGATTGATGAGAATCGTGAACCGAGTCTTAAATACGTCCATTAAGATGACTAATTGGAAACATAAAACTCTGATAGCGATGAGAGCTTCATGTTCTCATTAATCATTTTTTATAGATGTACTTAGTATTTTCACATCAAACATAACTAGACTTTGATCTTTCAGAAAATTATACGTACAACTCCCTCCGTCGCTTAGTGAGAGTATTAATTTAAAATGTCGTGTTCGAACGAATAGAATAACTAATGCTTTATATAAATAGATCCCTTTAAATAGAAAGGAAAACAAGCATAACTGTTATAGTGTTTAGAGATAAACATGATTTTGCACTAACAATCAGTTGTCACGTCTGTAATAAAAGTTTATAATCCTGAAATATATTATATATTTTATTACGCAAAGAATCGTATATTGAGGTTATAGCTAGCTGAAATGTATTATATAACGTATTATATTGTATTTTAAGTCTTTACTGTCTTAACCTTAAACGCATGTATTTTCATTTTTTATGGATTAACGAAAATGAATCAAACAATGTGTTTGATAACATCAAGACACGAACTGATTTCAATGCCATCCCCTCTCTCATTTTCGTAAAAATATTATAATTGAACTCACATTCGCAATTCAAGATGATTGAACAAATATTATAACCACTCTCAGACTGGATTATAATGCGATTTTACGTATTATAAAATGGGTTCAAGAGTGTAGCCAATCAGATGCGCTGAAATGAGTCACCTGGGCACTCTTTATTTTTTTGCTAACATGCACGGGAGTGCAAAAAGGGCGCAGCAAAAAAGCATAACTGCACTGCAGATAATTATATACCGATACCTATGCATGCGCAGCACCGAGTGCAAAAAGCGCCCAGCAAAAAAGCGTAACTGCACTAGAATCACCGATACTTATGCATGCATGTATATTCACCCCAAAAGGGAAGTGAAAAATAGTTCATAGACCCATTTTATAAAACAAATAATGCACAGATTTAAGTTCGTGATGTTAGTGGCGATGCGGCGCATATTGGGTATTCACAATGTTGTGCAACATCCACTCGGCTACGCCTTGTGCATGTTGCACCATTGTAAATACCCTCGAGTGCGCCGCATCGCCACTAACGCACTCGCACCTGTGCATTGTTTGTATATCTAGAATAGAAAGCTGACGCTGGTGCACCATATAATTGCGACGTCAATGTTATCAAATGCATATAATCGTGTATTGTTTATTGAACATAAACACCGAGGATATCGAGTTGCAACGCTAAATTAAGAGAAAAATGGTCGAAACGAGAATTCAAATACTATCTTCCTATTAGACCACGAGACATACACCTTATAGCACTATTTTATTGATTCCTCAAACTGCGAATATATATTAATCGAGATATATCTTGTCAAGAAGTTGTATGTTCGATTAACTGAGTAGCATTCATGATTTCGGAGTTGGAGAACAACTGAACACGGCAAGACAACAAGGTAATTTTATCTTTTATTATTAATTGGTGATTTATTTCATTCCTTATATAAACATATTGATTACGTGTTTCAACATGTTAAATGTGTTACAATCTAGGATCTATACATAAAGCACTTGCAGTATTTTTACTACGCACAGGAAACACTTTGTGTATAAACACAATCAGTCAAAATATTACCGTTTTGATGAGACTTTCGCCTGCAAAGGATCTGCAAGCTTCATCAGATCTTACCGCGGGAGTTGAAAATCCATTCAGATGAGTCTTTTCAGAGAATACTTAACTCTTTGTATGCCTCATAAATACTCTTATATGGGATTTGTGTGTAAAGTCTGTGCCAAACGGCAATATGGCACAACAAGCATTAATGAAACTAAAGTTCACTGGAATAAAGATTAATTCAGATCTGTTATAGAAAATTCACGTTTAGGCAATGGCACATCAAATATGTTTTGATTATAGTAACACTATTTTAAACGTTGATATGTGAATGTATAATCTTGCTTCCCATAATTATTTCAGCAGCTTGTTTCAGAATCCATTTCCTTCAATACAAATATGATCATATTGAAATTTGATATTTGTCGGATTATAATGAAAAGAGGTATAATATTGGCTTTGATATATGGACATCACCTTGAAAGAATTTATTTCCATGATATCGTATGAGGACAACCACCACCTTGTCTATCACCCCTTGTACTTTCTTTGTTTGTTCTTAAAAGCCTTTTTGAATAATAATTAAAAAAAAGTTACTATTAGAATAGCAAAACCCTTTCGAGCCTTTAAGCACCTTTATTTCTCGTTTTTTAAATTTCCAGATGGATCGGTCTTTTTTCGTTCTAATCGTTATACTCATCCACTCTTTTTCATGTTCTTATCAAGAAAATATGAACAAAGGTAAGCTGCCGCCAGTTCCCTCTCGCTGTGACTTTTCATGGATGAATTCTAACTTTGATTTAATTCATCATTCGCAGTTGTCGTAATAGTGGTAGGAGGAGGAGGGGGGGGGGGGGATAAAGAAGAGAAATAGTAGTGACAAAGTTGGGTATATATAATACCATGGTGACGGAAAGTAAGAAGTTATTCTGAATGGGTGATTAATTAGTAAATACGAACAATTAATGAAAAATAAGGCATCAACATGAGGCCAATGGTCATAAACTATTTCTGCTTGTATATCCTTTTCCATGGGAGTTTACTACCATGGAAATATTGTTTCACATTTGCATTAAAAGAACGACAAAGTTCACAAATCATTTTGCTTTCTACTAGAAATTGGGCCCCCTCTTTACTCACAAATACCAACATCCTAAATACCTTGTTACAATACTAAGAATTTATTCTGCATTCATAAAAGATGCTTAACATTACTTTTTTGATATATTTCTTTGTTCATATTTCGTTTTTCAACCATTTGCCAAATACACTGCAAAAATATTATTTCTGCTTTAACATTACGATAGGTAATGACATAACGAAGAGGAGTGGAAAAGGCATAGACGATTAAAAGACAAAAACTGATTTGTCTCTCTTAAAATATTGTTTCCTCCCCTTAGGCAAGATATTAAACAAACCAAAACCTATTTGCTGCCATTTCCTTTAGTATATTTCTAACATGTTTGCATATTTTAACCTAGCGATTGATATCACGTAAAGACAAGGACTTGCAAGTAAATTCTTTTCAGTTTTTTTTTATCATCACGCATTTGCTTGATTTTAATTGTCACGATCCTCTCGTAACTTGGTGTGTAAGAAAGATAAACTTTTGATTGTTGAAATCGAAAACGTTGATACTCTTATTTACTGACGTTTTCACATTTTTATTTTATTTTGTAAATTTAATTTCATTTCATTTCCAGGAATACAATATAACAATAACATAGAATACAAAATACGAAGTACAATAACAAAAGAAGAGGAAAAGCAAGAAAGAAAGAAAGAAAGGAAGAAAGAAAAACCCAATGTCAGCGTATAACCAAAAGAAAACAGGTTTCGGTACAAGGTTCTCCTTATTAGCTGGTGGTAGGAATGCATGAATGAATCAATTCAATACTATGAATATGTATGTAGACATAATAAGCTCACCAGTGGAAAAACAAGGAAACACTAATTCATAATTGCAGGTCGTAGGAGAGCGTATTCAAAACAAAAGATAAGATGCTGTTGACAATTCGGTATAAGAGACAGCGAGAGGGAGAGAGAAAGAAATGAAAAGGAGGGGAGAAATTACAAAAGAGGGGGAAAATAAAAAGAAAAGAAAGAAAGAAAGATCGTATGATTAAAAATAAAAAGTGGGCAAATCATTGTCATTTTGAAAGATTTGAGAATCATTTGGAATAAGTTTTATATTATCTCTTCCAATAAATTTGACGTTTACTTGGCTTTTACATGCTGGCATTTAAAATCGTGATGTTTACAAATATATAAATATTAAACCCTCATTTTATTGTTGAAGTTTAATACTTGATCTACCTGGAAGGTCACATCAAAAAGATTACGGCGGTCTTAAAGTAATATTACTCCTAATTAATTTACCTAAGACTGTGGCGTTTATTTGTATGACTAACCCAAATAAACAGCACTACAGAAAAGTCACCCTCTGTAGCAAATTTGGATATTTTATTAGGATAAACTTCTATTTAGGCGATTCGGCGCACACGCACCAGTATTGTTCTAAGTCCCAATCCATAGTGCAGATGTGAAAAGGGCGGGGTAACCTCGCTAGTCATAAGGACCGCTATTCATAAGGGCTGCTATCCATAACACGTGACTAAATGAATAGCGGTTTTCTATGAATATCATTCCTTCTAAATAGCGAGCAAACCATAGACAAATTACCTCGCTATTCATAAGGACCTCCATTCATAAGGACCACTATTCATAACTATTCATAAGGACCGCTATTCATAACGTTTGCTAAATGAATAGCGGTTATCTATGAATAGCAGTCCTTATTCATAGCGAGCGGACCCGAAAAGGGCAATGCCCTTTTTAAGTATGTATGAATTATTTTGTTCAGAACTTGAGCATTTGCTTGAGATTGACTTTTGCTTATTAGAAATTACTAGTTTCATTTATTCGGCTTATTACATGTTTCTGTAACATAATCTGAGCTCATCGGCTTTAAATAATTTCTAGCTATTTTCCTATTTCATCAGTTTATGTTTTCCCTCTCCCGATCTCGTTATAGTCTGGTTCACTATGTAAGAAAATGGGCTTTCGTTCAAAATATTAGCAGAACTATACATTTTTGTAATCGTTAGAACATGGAAAATTCAAAAAAATGATGTTGACATTTGCAAAAATCACCGGCAGAGCGGCCATTTTGGATTTTCAAAATGGCCGCTATGTGTAACTCGTATTAAAAAAAAAAATGAAGATATTTTTTTAACAGTACCTCATTTTACCATGTATGTGTCATCATATTAAAGGACATTAAATTTTCTACAACATGATACCTCATTTAATGGGTTTGGTGATTTGTGACCCTGCACGACGGTTTTAGGCGGAAGTCGCAAAAATCAAAAGGTGACCAGAGGTGAACCAGAGATTCTAGAGGATGTAAAATTAGGTCTAATTTTACATCCTCTAGAATCTCTGGTTCATAAGCTTTAAAATGATGCATAACAACTCTATTTTGCTTAAGTAGAAGTCATCGTAAAAAGCGATTAAAAACACGGAAAGTATCAGAATAGAAATCTAAATAACGGAGAAAATCGCATTCAAAGTTTGGGTGCGAAGCAAAAGCTGAGGGTGCGAAATTCAGCGTGACCCGCTTCGAAACTTCCTTAGCAACGTTCCCCCTTGAACTTGCCCTCTCGAGCATGAGGCAAAGTAGCGTGCCGTGTGCAAACAAAAAGAAATTACTCAAGCGGTATACTGTCACGTGACAGGCTCGCTCCATTGGTCAATGGCTGACCCAGGGCTAACCATTGCGCGGGCTTTTTGTTGACTTTTAGCCGCGGACCTGAAGGTGAATTTGTGACACCGCAAACGCAAGCGTTGTCCATGCTAAGAAACCATTTTACAGTCTTTTTGTATACTTAACCAGCATGAATAAAATTGGAATAAATCTTGTCTTGACTATAGAGAATTAATAGAACGAGACACGCATTTCAGAGGGAGGGTGGGGTGAAAAAGGGCTCCTACTTGTTCATTTTCAATGCAAGAATCAATAGCAAAATAGCGCCGAGAAGCTTTGGAATGATATCCTCATAGCGGGCTCGCCAGGGCAGGATCTTCTTACCTTCACTTATTCAACAACCGCATGATTACAAATGAGGATTACGTATTATTTGGCAAGTGAGGCAAACAGTTAATACCCCCACCCCAGAAAGGGAGAGATAAATAGATAGAGAGAGAGAGGGGGGGGGGGGGGGGCGAACGGAGCAATATTATTACATGTGCATGTAGTAGCATTTACGGAGCATTATTCTATTTCACCTGTGACTAGAAATCAAATAATGAAATTTATATTGTTAACATGTTAAAACTACACTTAACAAGTATTACATAGACTTCAAGACCCTCCCCCGTCTTATTTTGTTTTCGCATCCTTCACAATGCTAAAATAAAATGCACCCTCTGGAAAAAAAATAATAGAAAATTGCACCTCTTTAAACTTTAAATATATATTTTAGACACGTATTAATCAAGCTAAAAGAAGAAGAAAGGAAAACAATTTTAAAGGAAATCTCAGGAGTTTTCGACTTTAATCAAAATATTACGTTAACAAAAAAAAAAAGGGGTCAGACGCTCATTCCGTTTCCCATAAAATTCTGTCATATTCTCCATTATACCATCATGGCTTCATAAAACTAGCCGCGAAGCGAAAGTGACTGAAAGTCCTACTGAATTAAAAATAATTTGATTTTGAAAAGAGACTTCATCATGCTGATGGCGATGAATTGTTTAATATCATATGAAATAATTCTATGAACGTTGAAAAAAATAAAATAAAAACAGGCTGATATAGGCCGACATTCCGACATTATCGCAAATGGGAAACCATATACTTTCCCGTAGAATAATAACAAAAGCGATTGCTATCTCTCGTTGGGCAAGGTTACCTATATTGTTTTGTTTTGTTTTTGTTTTTTGTTTTTTGTCCCCGCCAAAAGAAGTTCGCGAGGGGACTATGAAACGGGCTCCGTTCGTGTGTGCGTGTGTGTGTGTGCAAATTTATTCAAAATTGACGAAAAATGCTACTTCTCCTCTATTTCACATCGGATTTTGATTCCGATTGTTTTATCTGATAGGGCTGGGTGGGGGCTTCCAAACTTCTACACAGAATTTTGAAATTCATTATTCATGCAAATTTATGCAAATTTATTCAAAATGGCTGAAGGTTCATAATGTTTTCATGTTTTATAGTTCAGTTGTATACATGCATTGTTGGTATTCTCTTCTTTTGCATGCAGTAACATTATTATTTTATTCACTAAAGTTTTTCACTGAAGTTTTAAGGTTCAGGCTAGTTAATTTCCACAGATCTGCACTTCCGGCGGGGACATTTATTACGCATTGCGTAATTTACTCATTCACTTGTTTAATGTGTAATGTTCATTATTTAAAGGTTTTACGTTATACAAGTCATAATGAACGCAAATGAAACTAAAAATCCAAGTTCGGGAGTAGAGAGGAAGGTGTGACTTTGATGATATGATGCTTCCCCTGGAAATTTTAAAGATTAAACAAAACTAAAGAAAGGATAGTTGCGTCCCACAAATCAGCATGTTGATACCCATTTAGTTCAAAACGCAGATGTACCTGGAGCTTTTTTTTTTCTTCACAGAAACACAATTACAAAAGTCACAAAAAGGAAGCAGAACTATAATTTGCATAGAGAAAAGAGTGTGCACAACGTTGCCTCCATCATGATTTGTGCACGTCTTTCACGCACATCTCACGCGAGAGGGCGTGCTTTCTAGGCGATACATGCCAAGCTACTTCTGGTTTATACTATGAAACACGACCTTTGGCTAAGACATATTATACAACAACCTAGTTTTAACTGAGCAATATTGCTAGTTAAAGATAATGAACAGTAATGTTAGGGGGAAAAATACGATTAGAATGAATCATGATATGTATTAGTCTCATATTGTTCGACTGATGTCAAAAGATACATGTGTGCAATTTTTTTTCCGTTCATGATTTTCGATAAGTTTTGGTGTAATCATCTAAAAGGAACGCGATGTGGCCGGTATATATGGCCCCGTGCAGTAATCCTTCTTCGCCGAAAGCCTCCCCTCAAAGTAAATCCCAGTGGTCCTACGAAATCGCGGACACCATGGAAACACAGCCAGCTCGTGTTTTGTAAGTGTCTGTTGCACGTTGATGTCTTTAAAATATTAGTGCCTGGCAAGCATATGAAGTATGTTTTAACTCACATTTGTTAAGTATCCCATTGATTGAAGGAAAAAAATAAACTAAAAGCGGCTTAACTTTGCTAACATCTTGCTATTTATATTATGAAATCAAAGAAAATTGATGAAAATCAAACAAAACTTAACCTGAGCTTGAAACGTTGGTGTCTCTTTATAATCACGCATTACAAAAAAAAAAACCAACAACAACAACAACAACAACAAAAACAATTACCGTGAATCAAGACGCTGTAAGGAATAAAGGGAAAAAAATGTAATTGACTTGTCTGGTTTCAAATTAATGTCATACGGTATAGTTTCAATATCACTTTGATAGGTACTTAGGCGATTAGGACAAATATATAATGTGTACTATGATGTTTCAAGGTATGTTAATACAACATGCTTTTTCATGGAACTTTTTATGGATTGAGTCATTAGTTTGGAAGTAAAACTTTTATTTAGAATAACAATAAATGTATTCCGTATTTTCATGTCCTTTTATTATATAACTGTCTTTCTTCTTCTCCCTTGCCCTTTAAACTTTTCTGACATCCTGTTTTAAATTTTGCATTTTCTCTCTTGAATGATCATTGTTCTTCATTTAGATCTGTCACGTATGATTTTGATTGAAAATGTTATTAGATACAGATCTTCAGATATAAGATGTAACTTCCGAAATGTAAAACGTATTTTTGGTTGAAGATGCCAGCCTATACCTTGATATTATTTTGTTTGGTCTAGTTCTGTCAGCAGGTCAGTAGGAACAATGTGCAATCATTTACCAAAGGCAATGCGCCATCCACCGATCTTTAAAAGAAAAAAACATGTTTCAACTAAAAACCCTTTGGGCAAATTACCATCGGCAATTCGACGCCCGCTTCAAGTATCAAATTCAGTGATCGAATTTCTCTTGATGATAACAATCGAATTCTTTTTTTTTCGCGTATGAAATGATCCTAACATAAAGGAATATCAATGGGTTGTCATGGTAGAATCTCTTGTTATTACGCAGAAGAACGAATAAAATATTAACAGATTAAAGAAATTGGCTTACTAACTGAGGACTGTTTCTGTAACTGGTAATATAGATTTAGTCTCAAAATGTACAGACATTTCAATTAGGTACAAAGAAAAAAAAAATGATTTCGCGCGCGCGTGTGTGTGTGTTTGTGTTTCCGGGGCAACAAATAAATTAATTAGCTATCCTTCATCCCATCTTCCCTGTACAGTGCGCATTAATCAGACATTCGATATCGTAGATCAGTAACAAAATCGTGACACGAAACAACAGGGATTTCTTCCTATCTGACACTTTATCCTCTGCTCAAACAGCCTTCCTAACGAATTGTAATTGGAACTCATATCCGTTCTCTGAACTGAATGAAATACAATATTTACAATATGACATACAGGCTCTACATTTGAATTAAAAAAATGACGATGATTGATAGTAGATATGTACCACCGTGAGCCTTTTTATATTACAATTTAGTCAAAAGGCCTGAAATATTGAGTTGCATTAACTAAGATCATCTTTTCGCCAAAATGAGACCATATTTTGACAAATACTGTTAACACCGGCTATAATAAAATCATATATATATATATATAGAGAGGATAGAGAGAAACAATTTTAAAAAAAGTTCCATCAAAATCGATTACGAAATGAAAAAGTTAAGAAAGTTTGAAAAGTCTCAATTTATTTTCTATGGCGATCCTCAAATTGGCAATGTTGCTTCAAAATGTCAGGTTTAGTAGTACAAATCTCGATATGTTTTGTACACAAACTTTCATATTTTCTCCATTATCTCTAAAGATGCAGCTTGTCTTTTTGTGAGCTCAACATATGTTGTGTCAAATATATTTTCCCATGATATATCTTGAGCTAAGAAGTAGACAAGCTGCACCTTGAGAAATAATGGGGAAAATATGGAATTTTGTGTGCAAAACATATTGAGAGTTGTACTACTAAATATGTCACTTTGAAACAACATTGCCAGTTTGAGGATCACCACAGAAAGTAAATTGAGACTTTTCAAACTTTAATAACTTCCTCATTTCGTAACTAATTTTGATGGAACTTTTATTTTAATTGCTTCTCTCTAAAGATCTTCTCTTCATTGAAAGTGATTTTTCCCCAGGGTTTCATTTTCCTTTAATAAGAAACTGTCGCACATTCAACCCTGAGACAAAAATTATAGTTACTACCTCGCTTACATTTCAAGTTTATTTGGCAGCTTTACGACGCACATATACAAACACACACGCCTACACACACACATAAACACACGCACACACAAATCCTATGGCAATGCCAACAAGAGACATGAGAGAAATAATCCCAATTTTGTGCTCACGTTCTCATTTTATGTACCTAATTTCTCTTCTAACAATTAAGATATAGACCATGTAGACCACCAATAATGCTTTGCACTTCTTGAACGTATGGTGGTATCTATGTCAATGTCATATATACTTTGTTTACAATAGGACGATCGAGGCGTCATTTCAATTGTGTTATCACTAACACTAACTAATCAGGCGAAAGACATTAGAGTAAGCATCCGCAATTCAACGCATTCGTTGAACTATTGATTTTGCATTCACTCTAAGAATGATGTCACTTTTACTTCGAGTGTCAAAGGTCGCGATAGTCTCATGTCAGTTAATGGCACCTCGTGTGCAACAAGCATATTTCATTTCATATCGTCTTTATTCACCTCATAATTAAAAAGGTACAATAGTATAAACTTTACAAAGATAAATACCTGGGCAACAACAAAATAAATATAAATATATATAAATATAACATAGTACGTGGGGAAAAAAATAGAACGAATGAACATGGCTGATGACAGGGCAATAAAATATTGAATATGAAAAAGAGAACAGGTGAGCGCGGCCCACCTCCCCTATCTAAAATTGACCGGGTACTCCAGGCTGAAAACAACACGATCCGAACAGAAAGAGCAGAATCAAACGGAATCACCACAAGAGTGAATTCGCCGCATCGCTCTGAGGAAACAGTCCCGCGCACGCTGTCCCGACAAAACGACGTGATGGCCGAAGACGTCACCCCCTCCCCCTTTTCCCGTCTCTCTCTCTCTCTCTCTCTCTCAATCTTTCTCTCTCTCTCTCTCTTGCTCTCTCACTCTCTCTCTCTCCCACATCTACCACACAAAATCACAATCATTCAAACTACAAAAACATTTAGTCACACACATGCATGCACCCCTAACCAGGCCAACAATAACACCCTAACATAAGAGGAGGGAGAAGACGACGCCAACTGCCAACCCAGCGCAGAACCGCTCAATCGAAACAACGCAGAAAGCCCCAAAACGTCATTCCCGGAGAAACCGGCAAAGTGCCTCGCTAGGCCGACCCCACTTCATCCGTTCAAATCATTCTTACCCCCAGCCTGGATCACCCACCCTTCAGTAGTGTAGCTAATGCATGCAAAGAAAATTGATAATCACATTACATTCTTCCTTACTTAAAACCCAATCTCCATTGTAATGACATCTATCCCTAACATTAATGAGTTCCCTTACTTGTTCAGCCACTCTTTTATTCTCTACATCATTTAGACATGTATGATTCCAAGTATACATCACCTCTTTACAGCTCATATCAAACACGCTCTGTAAAAAGCGTATATTACATCCCATCACTGAATGAGAACCAAACTGACTCATACAGCAATGTATGCTACGGCATTGTTGGAAGAATTTAGAGCATTGTTCACAAAAGCAATCATTCTTTTTGTAAACCATAATTCATGTGGTAATACATTAGCTATGTGAGGGAGAAGTCTATTATGTGTTTGCCACGGTATTTTCCACACACGTCGAACAGCAATTCTCCATTTTGTGCACATCTTATCAAAACCACCTTCAAAAAGTGGACATAATTGTGAACCATAAAAGCTGGAACAGAATTTGTGAAACAAATTATTCCTTATGTATGAATTAGCATATTTAAAATTAGCAAGAAATATATTACACTGTCTATTGAAATCTGCAACACACTTATCAGCATGCACATTAAAGGGACCGAAAAGTCGCCAGTCGTGGTGTTTTGGAGCTTGGCCCGGCTCGGGTAATATTCAGGAATCTCCGTACATCTTTGGTAAACGAGCACGCAATTGCAGTGATACGCTTTCGACCGAGGAAAGACGAACTGAAAAACCCAACTGACAAACTACTCCACCCTCGACGGCAATTTGTTCGCTGCTCCAAGATTGTTGTTATGCACGGCCTTGCAAAAGGGGCAAGCGAATGAAATTGAACGTACATGGATATCGAGCGATGGCTCCCTTTAAAGTCAAAAATTTTCTTGGAAAGTCTATGATCAAGATGGGTAACTTCATCCATCATTGAAATCTTTTGACCATTTAACATAATACCTGGATCTAAAACATCTTTGCTACTGCATTTAAAGGCAATCAATTGACTTTTAGCACTGTTAAATTGTATATCAAAACTGGATGCAAAATCACTACAGATTTTTACCATTTCTTTAAGAGCAGAAACAGAGGGAGATAACAAGACCAGGTCATCTGCATAAGCAATCGCACCCAAATATTTACTGCCCATAAAACAACCTACTCCATTTTCACTCAAATCCAGCATCAACTGATCAATATATACACAAAACAAGCAAGGAGAGATAACTCCCCCTTGTTTTACACCATTCATAACAGAAAAATAATCTGAATAATCTGAATATGCGCCGTTCCATTTCTTATATATGTTTAACAATAATTTGCAAATAAGAGGACAAACTCCTCTCCTGCATAACAATGTGAAGAGTTTGACATAATTAACCCTGTCAAAAGCTTTACTAGCATCCAGGAAAAGACCATACACATTACTTCCATCATGGTTAAAGTAGGATACAGTCTCATCAACAACCATAGCTGTACATTGAGTGGTAGACATACCCTTCTTAAACCCAAACTGTAATTCATTTGTTATCAAATGGTATTGTTCTCTATTCATAATAACCAATTCTAAAACCTATGATACTACAAAGTGTGATAGCCCTGAAATTATTTGAGTTCCCCAAATTTGCCCACTTGCCTTTGGGAATAGGAATAATAGTACTTCTACACAGTGCATCTGGTAAGTAACCATGTGAAAGCATTTACGGTGAACAACAATGCCAAAGCATTACTAATAGCAGTTTTAGCATGAACAATATGATCAGACATAATTCCTGACACATCATCACTTTTAGAGAACTTTAATCTATCAGTTGCACTTGAAACCTCACTTTCTGCAATAGTATAAGATACCTGACTAAGCTCGTTACGGCTGAATTTCACAGATACATTGTTTTCTATTGATTCTTCTAAATTACTCATGTCATTAACATCATAACTTACACTGTTATAAAGACTCTCAAATTTACTTGAAAACATGTTAGCAATATTTTCATTTCCCTGAACACCATCAACACGGCCAGAGTAAACATTGCGTGTACCTTTATTAAACTTTTTGACCTCGCTCCAGAAAGAATGAACATTTTTACAAGTTATGGCATTTGCTATCAGATCACTTTTTATTTCCTTTTCCTTCTTCATTACCATCTTACATGCTTTATGATACTGCGATCGTGTATGTTTACGAACATCAAACAGCACTCCTTCCATAGGACGGCCGTTTTCTACCCAAATATCATGCCAAAAAAGTGCTTTCCTAAAATATATCTCAACCCATTCATTCCATCCAGGGACTACTTTTCTTTTACGTTTCTTTGAAATGTGTGTATTGGAAGATTCATCACTGGCAGTGATGAAAACAAACATCAAAACAAGTTGAATTTTTAATCAGAACCCCAACTAATCAGCCTGTTAATATCTCTTTAATGTTCTAACAGCCTCGATGCGATCAAAGTCCTTTAAGATTGTGGTCGACGATGCCGCGCCCGTTGATGCCGACGTACTTTCATCTTTCACGGTATCGTCCGTCCTTGGCTGCGCTCAACGTTGCCTTGCTGATGCTCTTTGCTCGTGTTTTACGTTTATCGCACGCGAGAGGGCGTGCTTACTTACCGAGATATGTCCGGCTGGAGACAACTATGTATCATGTCTTGGAGCTAAGACCTATTCGACAGCTTAGCTGAACTGATTGAAGTTTGGAATTATTTTTAACTGATTAAGCATGGGCTTTAAGATGTCTTTAATATATATTTTGCACATCCATAAGACAAAATAAATAAATAAATTGAAAAAAAATTAAAAAAATGAATAAAAAATATACACCTTTTTTGGTACAATAATGTGAACAAGTGATAAGGTTTCGTTTGATACACATGTACATATTGGATATCACAAGTAGCATTTAGATAAATTTAGATATCATTATTGTTGGATCAGTTCACCGTGTATTCCCTTCTCTATCACATCTTCTCTCTGTACCTGTCTGCTTCTTGTTTAGTGTTGGAACGGAAAGTCTAAGCAATACTTGATGTAAAATAAAAAAAAACACGACAGATGATTGTTGTAATGTTTGGGGGGGGGGGGGGTGAATGTAATTTTGCACTGTCAATCACTTGTCAGATCTCTAATGAAAATCTATACTCCTGAAAACTGATTTGCTATCTCATTCTTTTTTCTTTTTTTTGGGAAAAAATACTCTAATGATATAATAAGAAGTTTGAGCTCTTCTAAAGCAGCTAAGTTGGCTATCCGATGTCTTATGAATATTTAATGTCTTACATTAAATGAGCTTGTATATTTATTTTTTTCGTGCACTGACGGACTTGAATCAATCAAAGGTGTTTCACAATATCGAGGCACGAATTCATTTCAGAGTCATTATGACTTATATTCTAGCTTCTCATTTAACTGGGAACTCATTTCCGCATTTCAAAATGATTAAAAAAAAAATATCATCACTTTCAGACTGCATTATGGCGCGACTTTGTACTGTGAATAAAGAACCGAAGCTGGCAAATTACGTGAATGTTCCATTGATTTCTCATTCAAATACATGTCATCGTGTTCCTATTGAAATCAAGACTGTTCTTACAAGTTGCAAGGTTAACAATTATTAAGAAAATAATTCTGCCGAAATGATATTTCCAGTGCCATAGGAGATTCTTCGAAGAAGAGCTCCTGAAATGCGCCTAACAAAACTGCAAATATACTCGAATCGAGACGAATCCAGTCAAGAGGTTTTATGTTCAGATTACTCGGTATTCTAGCTTTAGAAGTCGAAAAAACAGCCGAACAGCTCGAGACACCGTGGTAATTTCATCTTTTATCTTTGCATGCCTTTTTTTTCATAGATTTAGATTGTTTGACGTTTTTTTCTCACAAAGGCTGTTCCTTTTTTAGAGAGAGAGAGAATTACGTGGTGCTGCATTTATCTGAAAAGTTTATACATGGAAATGTAAAATTAGCTTCAATACCCTTTTAGACAATGAAACATTAATTTTATAGTGATAGAAACTGTTGTCTAAGGTGGGATTTCACGGGGCACGCGAACGATTCGGGAATAATGCAAATGTTGAAAAATGGCAAAATCCAACATTCGGAGAAGTTTTTCTCCGAATGTGTCAGGAAAATGGAGCCGTAGACCATTCTTGCGCAGTTTGTGCGTAGTTCTCACAACGTATGTGCGAATGTCGTGTGTAGCATGGCAGAACTATGGCCAGTCCACATACACAAAGAACACGAGACTAAAATGCAAACCTGAGTTGACAACTGTCTTGAGTTGATAGGTCTCTTCGTGAATAGTTCGCTGTCTAGTCGCAGAATGAAGTCAGACACCTCGGCCATGCGCTTTGCGGCAAACGTATGCCAACGCTTGTGAGAACTTCGCACAAACTCCATGAGAATGTCACGTAAGCAAAACCTTCCCAAAACATTCTTGAAAACGTCGATTTGGGTTAGTGTGTAGCTCACGAATCGTTCGGGAATACTTCGTGATATTCGCAAATTAACCGTCGCGAACGGTAGGCGAAGTAATAGAGGGCCTCCACATGAAAGGCTCGCGTTTGCTTCTTTGGCGAAGTCATCTGTTCTCAAGAAGTACACGAACAGTTCGTGAATAGTTAGAGAAATGATTGGACGAACTTCGCTGCTTTCGCGAGACAAGCGCGAGACATGCTTGAGACATTTTCCAAACTGTTGGAATCTGTTTGGGGCTTCATGAATATTTTGCGAACATGACGCACGTCGTGAGTAGGTCGTGAGCATATGAAGAAGCTTTCCAGACATTTTCGAGAGCAAATCACGAATAACATCAGGACCCGGGATGCTGGAAACATTCACAAGAAATTTCTAACTTTTTTGATATTCCCTCCGAAGTAAAAACGACTCCCGCGAACAAATGACGACGCTCCTTAACCCCCGCGCATGTTTGGCGAACTTTTGAAGCCTAAAACACGAATCTTGGACTTTGCCCTATTTTCGTCATTCGCATCCTTCGCGAATCGTTTGAGTGCCCCGTCAAAACCCACCTTTAACGATGATAATGCAAACGATTGAGTAAACTTGAAAACGAATGATATGTAGATAATTTATGTTATCTTTTCATATCGTGAGTATATTATAAAATACCAGTAGGTATAAACGTACTTTAGAGATGACGATGATGATGTTAGCTGATAATAATGAGGACGATGATGATGATGATGATGGCTTGTTATGAAGCGCCGGTATCCGCCTCTGTAGATCGCTCATGCAGATTGCTCTAATGTCTCACAAATTCAAATTTTTAGTCAGTGTTTCAAATTGAGTGCATTCTTTGTTAGCATAATTATTTTTGAGATGATGTTGTGGAGGGATGTTGATAGATGTCAATTATTTGGGATGCATCTCTTCTTTAATGCTTGTTTTTTTAATGAATAATTAATTTATCAATTTCTTGTGATGTCTACCTCCTACTGATTTGCAGATTGCGCCATATGAATTTGAAATTGTTGTCGCCCTGATTATAATGACTATTATCACTGCACTAGAAAGAAAAATACCAATGTAATTAGCATTAAAAAAATCTCATTTTAATTTTTGGTAAAATTATCGACAGATGGAATTGCATTTCGTCATTTTCTTCGTTGCATTCAGTCAACATTTCTCATTCAGTGATCAACAAATTACATACCAAGGTAAGAAAAACTATTCTAAATTTGTCTTAAACTTAACCGTGTTCAAAGAGGATATTTCTATTTATTTTAATTGATTTGATTTGATTTGATTTATTAATTTGAACAAGGTAAAAACCCAATTCAGCCACTTGGATAATTTACAATGGGGCCGTGTAACAATATACAAATAATGCATGTTTGCAAGTGCATTAGTGAATATGAACTGCACGAATGTTAAGTCACAATGGGATAATGAACGAGACTTGTCGAGTTCATTATCCGTCTCATTGTGACTTAACTGAGTGCAGTGCATATCACTAATGCTCGAGCCACAAAACATGAATTATTTGTTTCATTAAACGGGTCAACAATATTGAATATAAAGTCCAAAAAATGGTTACAAACCCCATCAAAATGCAAATAATCGCACAGTCACGGAGGCCGCAATATGACATCACATTAAGCGAAGTCAAAAAGTATAATGAGCGTGTCTGTGTGGCTTTATGTGTGCGCATTAAAGTCCTTGCCATGGCCTTCCTACATGAAACTACGCGCATTTCATCGCGTCTTAAGTTTGTATGCCCTAGCGGTACGCATACTTTTTGCTGTGTACTTTTTGCACTCCCGTGCATGCATTTTAGCGAAAAAATAAAGCGCACGAGTGACTCATTTCAGCGCATCTGATTGGCTACATTCTTGAACCCATTTTATATTATAATATAATGAATGATGAAATATGAAAACAATAATTACATGCGTAGAAAATATGAGAAATAATACATAGATCATAGAAATCATAGAAATTAAGATAAAGCTTAGAAAAATATTGCAAAGCATATCAAAATGAAAAAGTTCAATAAGGTGTAAAAATTAGAATATATAAACACATGTTAAAGATGTAATATGAAATATGGAAAAGTGAAAAAGGACACACAATATATAACTAGTTATGTTTAAAAAAATACGTAAATAATACTGAATCACTTATTTATTATCCATTCAAAGAGTACATACGTGACATTACATTAGATGAACACCTGTCCATGAATGATAAAGATCATTCCCAAACGAATTAGTTGAAGTCTTATGAATAAGTCTCTTTCGGGATTTTTGACAGAAAGAATAAAAATAAAACAAAACAAAACAAAAAGCAAATATAAAAACTGAAATGAAAAATAAGTAAATAGAATATCATTGAATAATCAAATGAAACATATAACATTAATGAATAGAAAAATTCTAATAAGCCAAAGCTAAAGTTTTATTTCAGTGAGTGCTACTTGTATTACATTTGAACGAGCCCGATTCATTGAGTAGTATAAATGTATGTGACAAAATATATATTTATTTGAATTATTTCATATCTATACACAGTAAAAAATATTTTAAACAACTCTTCAAAAATGTTTAAAGAACGCTGTTTAAGCCGGTCACTCTAACAACTGTTGTTTAAAATGTTAAACAACTACGGTTGTTTAAACTTTAAACAGCCTGTTGTTTCAAAGTTTAAACAATTTTTTTAAACAACGGCTTTTAAACAACTAGGTTGTTTAAATTAAGTTGTTTAAACACACACAGTTGTTTAAAACTTTTTCACAAGTATTGTTTATAATATTTCTTGTTTAAAAAAAATTAAAAACATTATAGGGCCTACAGATGTGTTTAAACATACACGGTTGTTTAAGGCTGTTGCACACAAATAAGTTCCAAATGCCAGAGCTGATTGATACGTTCAGAGGTAAGCATCTAGACTAAATATATTGTAATCTGATCGAGTTTATATTCAAGACATATTTGTGTTGTGGTGACATCTACATGATGTCTAGATCTAGACCACATCCACAAAATAAATTATGCAGACCTGGAACTTTGCAGCGCAGCGCAGTTCAAGTTATTTGCACACAGTATACCGGACCCACGCGCGCGTTCACTGTGTGCAGCTTAAACTGCGCTGCGCTACGCTTGAAGGGCGACTTGCAAAGTTGCAGGTCTAAATCATAATTAAGTATGTGACTGTGGCTTAGATCTAGATATCATATAAATGTCATGGCAGCACAAATATGTCTTGAGTATAAACTCGATCAGATTACAATATATTTAGTCTAAATTTTTACCTCTGAATGTATCAATCAGCTCCGACATTCGGAACTTCTGCAACATGTCAACCACAAAGTCATCCGCCATGATGAAGCCCGGCCGTGTTTGGCGGAGAATGAAAACCGTCTAGCGCAAATTTTCAATCTTTTTAAACAACGTTGTTTAAAAGATTATTCTACAATATCATTGAATCAGATGTCTTAAACAGCAGTTGTTTAAAATACAGGGTCCGTTTTTTAAACAACGTTGCTTAAAATTTAAACAACACAATTTTAAACAGCGTTTTTGCTGTGTAGGAGAGTAAGAAGGGTTTAAAAAGTCGAATAAATTTTGAGTTTTATTAGGTACACCGAGTCGAATAGACTGCTTCATCTTTTACGTTGTCTCTAAAATGCCTATACATTTTATTGAGACACACGTTTAGTTTTGATTGTTGGGTTCATTGGTGCGATCGGCAAATGTTTTATGCTGATGCAGACTTTCATGACAGTATTAAAGGGATATATCAAGATACCCCAGGAACTCATTTTTTGCGGAATCTATAATCTTGAAAGATGTAGCCAGGTAGCTACCATATTGCTTCCTTACGAGCACCGTTGAGGCTCTTGATTCCCGTACGAAAAATCCTGAGTTCGATCCTTGACTTGACTTGACTTAGGTGCACAGGACGGGGTGTCCCTTTGCCCTCCCACAAGTGATCCTCCTCCATTCCCCTCTGTCCTGGGCTGGAGTTTCAGCAGTGGCCAGGGGCACACCAGCATCTGCTTTGATCTGGTCCTTCCATCTCAGTGGGGGATGACCGCGTGTTCTTGCTGCCGTAAAATCATTGTAGAAGACTTGAAAGAGAAGGCGTTCTGTGGGCATTCAGACGATGTGGCCGAACCAAACCATCCTTCGTTTGGAGACTTCTTGACAGATGGTTTTTGAAATGTGATTTTCTAATGTCTTCACTCCTGATTCTGTCCAGCAGGTGAACCCCTGCTATTGATCTCAAACATTTCATCTCAAATGCCTCTAGTCTGTTCTTGTCTTCCTTTCTCAGGGTCCATGTTTCTGAGCCATACGTCGCGATGGGTAAGATGAGAGCTTTATATATTCTTACTTTGAGTGACCTTGAGATGTCTTTTTTGACCAGATTGTGTTTCTTAGTCTCCCAAATCCCCATGCCGCAAGGGTTATGCGTCTCTGAACGTCCTCTGCTACCAATGGGACTACACTTTCAAGAAATATGAATTTCTCTGCTTTCTCAGTTGGAGCTCCATTGATAGTAATTTGGTCATAATTGTCATTTGTCATTATTTTACACTTGGAAACGTTGATTTTCATACCCCATCTACTGCAAGCCTCTTTAAGTTTGGTGGTTGACTCTTGGAGTTTATCAAATACAAGGTCCATCAGTGTGGTGTCATCTGCATATCGGATGTTGTTGATGCGCATGTTGCCCATTTGTACACCACCGTCTAAGTTTTGGACATCTTTCATGACAGTTTCCAAGAAGAAGTTGAATAGACTCGGGGAAAGAAGGCAGCCCTGCCGTACAACAGTGATGACTGTAAACCATTCCGTTATCCGACCATTCACAATTACTGCACATAAAGTCTGGTTGTACATACTCGCGACGAGGTCAACCAGAGTCTTGTTCACACCGATCGAGCGGAGGCATTTCTACAGAGCATCTCTCCAAATAGTGTCGAATGCAGCCTTAAAATCAACAAAGTTCGGTGATTACATCCTTGGACGGGGTAACCTCGCTAATCATAAGGATCACTATCCACAACGCGTGACTAAATGAATAGCGGTTTTGTATGAATAGCGGTCCTTCTACATAGCGAGCAAACCATAGACAAATTACCTCGCTATTCATAAGGACTTCCGTTCATAAGGACCACTATTCGTAACTATTCATAAGGACCGCTATTCATAACGCGTGTTAAATGAATAGCGGTTTTTCCATGAATAGCGGTCCTTATGATGAGTGGACCCCTCTCAGACAAGTTAGTTTACCACCATCTGTCCCTCTTGACCCAGGTGGATGAATAGGGAACATTACAATGCTGGGGGTAATAACGATTGTAGGGATCACTGGACATGCTGGAAGAGCAGCTTTAAATTGGTATGCTCCCCCATGCCTTTATGAGACCATATTTTATTATCATTATTATGATTATTATGATTATTATGATTATTATGATTATGATTATGATTGTTATTATTATTTTTAAAAGATAATTATTTGTTATTATTGTTATTATTTTAGATCATTACATAGGACGATTATTTCCTTTACTTCGATCTCTATAAAAGAATACACTGTCTTCTTTATTTTCCCTTCCCTTTCTATTTTTGCTGCAGCCTGTGATTCAAATCAAACCGCATACAACGGTTCTTGCTACTTTTTCTCTCAAAAAAAGTCCAACTTCTCTGCGTCCAATGCATCGTGTGAGAGCCTTGGAATGCATCTTGTGTTTCTAGGCTCCCAGGATGAACAAAATTTCCTGGTCAACAACCTTCCCCGTGAAGTTGGTTACTGGATAGGACTATCTCCTTTGACTTGGCTAGACGGCTCCCGCCTGACTTACGACAACTTCGGAACTTCTCTTACTACTTGGAATGATGGTGGTATGTGTTTCCAAATGACTTCAGGTTCCCGATGGTTTGACAAGAGATGTACACCTAATCTCGGTTTATACTACATCTGTGAAACAGAAGGCGGTGGTGAGTGCTTTAGAATTACGTGCAAAAGTTTGCTCTTAATAAAAAAACAAGGTGACATACATGTATTCCTATATCATGAAAAAGAAGAATTCCTTGACCAAGTTGATTTAAAAAAAAAGGAAAATAAACATTACGTAGGCAATAACCAATTGAAATCAGAGAGGTGGAAAAGGGAATGATATCTCTAGTGCAACGGGCATTAGAAACGACATTACCCTGATGTATATCGCCGCTATTGTGCATGACTTCGGTATTACCTCCGGGTTTCCCAGAGAGTTGACCTTTGACCCGGTTGGCACCCCAATAAGCCAGTTCGTAATTAATACATGGTACAAATGGCCCTTTAATGGCCCCGATTTTTACGCGCAAGCGCATCTGTTTTGGTGGATACGCTACTCAGGCCTAGCGCTGCGGTACAATTTGCATCTCATTAACCCCTCGTTTGTTTTGAATTACCAACGGACTTCTAGCTCAGTGCGTGCGTGCGGTCATCACAATGGCAAAACAAGGAACTTTAATTTGCGCCTCTATTTTGGCGATTTATGAGCTGAAACTTCCCACATGAACTAATTTGTAGTTATAAATGATTGTCTGCAAAAATCCTGAAATATGATGACTGTTTTGTCGAGTTATAGCAACATTTTGAAATGAAAACGTCAAAAAACTATGTGTCTATTTTTTTCTGACACAAGTCTACCCCTGCATAAATATTCATGAAACTTCATTTCCTTAATCGGGGGTGTATATTCCTTATTTAGACCAAGTTTCGCTGATGCGACTTCTTTCTTTGCAGAGATACTACGTCTTTTTCACACGATATCTTGCAGCAATTTATAGCAGCAAATTGTGCGCAGTGATGCCAAATTCACGATCTGCACATACGATATTCATGAGTCAGCCGTAGTCAGCTCATTCATAGATTGCGCATGCGCATGGCCCATGGAGCACTTGGGGCACTCGCGCACAGAGCTCAGCCCTACACAGATTTCAACGCATGGGACGTGGTTGTAATATTTTTCTGTTATGTCAGCCTCGGCGATCTGACACCGAGATCCTTTTTTTCTGACACAACTCTATGCGGAAAATTCACCTCAAGTAAATACCATACGATTGTAGAAAAATGTACAATAAAATGATTCATGACAGTGATTTTCTTGCGAATCTAGCCGAAATTAGGGATTTCAGGAGAAGTTTAACAGGTAAAATTTTCTGTTTGTAACCGAAGAAATATCGCTAAAATTTCATATTTTCCGTTGGTCAAGCTTTGATTTTGCAGTATTGGTGTGAAAGATACATCTATATTTAATAATTTTTCGAACTTTATGTTTACAAAAAGTGGTGTTTAAAGGAAACGAAAACCCAAGGAGAGAATCAATGTTATTGGAAAGTGAAAATTCAGAGAAGCACTTTACAAAAAGTTTCATTAAAATTGGTTAAAAAATGAGAGAGTTATGGAAGTTTGAAAAGTCTCGTTTTACTTTCTATGGGGATCCTCAAATTGGCAAAATTGCTTCAAAATGGCTGATTTTGTGAACAACTCTCCATTTGTTTTGTACACAGATTTTCAGATTTTCCCCATTATCTTTCAAGGTGCAGTTAATCTCCTTCTGAGCTCAACATATATAATGGGAAAATGTATTTTACACCACATATGTCGAGTTCAGGAGGAGACAAGGAACACCCTGAGAGATAATGGGGAAAATCTGAAAATCTGTGTACAAAACAAATGGAGAGTTGTTCACGAAATCAGCCATTTTGAAGCAATTTTGCCAATTTGAGGATCCCCATAGAAAGTAAAACGAGACTTTTCAAACTTCCATAACTCTCTCATTTTTTAACCAATTTTTATGAAACTTTTTGTAAAGTGCTTCTCTGAATTCTCACTTTCCAATAACGTTGATTCTCTCCTTGGATTTTAGTTTCCTTTAATACATTATTTTTCAGCTTGCATTTGTAAACAACTTTACGTAAATCGTGGGAAAATGCAAGAACTGGTCAGGTCAAAGGGGGTCAACTCAATGGACAATCGCTCGCTAATTATAGGGCTAGTCCCCGACTGTACTCATTTTAAAAGGAAATCCAACCCTAATCGCAAGTTGTTACGAAAGAAAGAGGAAATTCAGAGAAGCAGATTGGTGAAAGTTTGAACGAATTCGGACAAGCAATAAGAAAGTTATGAATTTTGGAAAGTTGTAATCACTATGCATAGGGGAATATCAAATTGGCCGAATCGGTAATGTGATGTAGTGGCGGATCCTCCAGTTCTACGAAACACTAAATGACTAAAATGTCATTTTTTATCAAAATATATCAATCAGTAGGTACTTTTTCTTTTGTTTTTGAGGACAATAACAATATGCTATCTCCAATATATTTTTAGTACTGCCCCGAGGGAAAAGGTACTTAGGAAAAAAACGCAAATTAATGATATTTTAGTGTACGACAAACATGACAAACAGGAGAGTTGACCGCCAATATGTGCTTTTTATGCACGTATATCCCATCAGGGGGCGCAAAATTTCACAAGCTCCTGCCTTATTAGGGGGGGGGGGGGGGCGGGCAAAGCAACTAAAGTCAATTAATGGTTAACACTTTTAAAACAACATTAGGGGAGCGAAATAGCAAGATTTTGAAGATACTTATGCGAGCGAGCAAATTGACCGAGCTATAGAAAGTTTTTGCATTTCAAACCCTATATATAAAACACAATATGCATTTTGTCTTGTATTTCTCCTCCTTTTTTCTGACTCTCTCTTTTGCGTTTTTTTTTGCGCCCCCTTCAAGTGCCCGCTCTGCCCCCCCCCCCCCCCACCCCCTGTAGATACGCCACTGAGTGACGATAATTCGGATGAGGGGCGGCGTGTGGTGGCGTGCATGGGAATATCTGCACCATTGCCCCGCCGTGAGCCCGGATAAAATGTAGGTGATTCTGCTGAACCTGCGAAGGCTGAAAACCGATTTCAGCTTTACTATAGAAAAGGTCCTACCCTACAAAACTCTGAAAGCCAACATTCTTACCTACTTGTACATCTGAAATTTACAAGAATGTAAATTAGTATTGACTGTTAACTTAAATCAAGGGCGTCGATCCTGGGGGGCGGGGGGGGGGCGATTGCCCCCAAGAAAATATTGGGGGGGGGGCAAACATATCATTTTGCCCCCCCCCCAATAAATCCGGAGGTGTAAAATAAAATAAGGAAAAACTGATGCAAAACTCGGGAAATGAAACCTTCCAAACAATGAAATACAAAAGGTTTTACACGGTCAGACTTCATTTTCCGCGCGCAAATTCTCTAATCTTTACTGCGTCATGTAACCGTGGAGAAGCTGTTTTTAAGAGGCGTTCCAAAAAAATCATGACGCCATTAAAAAACGTTCTGAACATACATAATTCAATTCAAAGTTTAAATTTTCATATTTATTTAGTTTTTTTCTCTATTTTTTCATATTTTATTAGTGTTTATTTTTTCTATTTTTTTGTGTTATATCTTCACTACTCAATTTGCTTTTATGTAAAATATATTTCCCCATCATTTTGTCGTTTTCCATGTGACCTTTAATTCCATTTTCTGTTCATGATATCGATATGCATACTTTACTTAAGTTCAAATTACCATCATATCTTTATCAATGCTATGATGATCAGAGGCAGCGCTCCGGGGAAGGGGGGGGGGCAACGGGGCACAGTGCCCCCTCACTTTTTCAAGTACCCCAAAGGTGCCCCTTTTCATAGCTGATAAGACCCTTTTTCTTCATATAGTGGCCTTTTTTCTTTCTAATAAGTGTCCTTCTTACCTTCTGATGAGTGCCCCTTTTAACCTCAGAAATTAGTGCCCCTTTTGTTTTCTGATAAATGCGACATCGGCAGATACTGGTATATATAAAGTATATATATATATATATATATATATATATATATATATATATATATATGGGTATGTATGAAGTCCACAAAGGAGCCTTATACATATAGCTCCAAATAATCAGAGAGGCTTCATAATAATACATTCCCCTACTGATATCAGCACAATAGTGAGGCAGTAGAGCAGGGGGTAGGAGAGGCCCAATGCCCTAAATTATACAAGAATGAACAGTGCTCCTAAATTATAAAAGGAACGAGGACAATTTTTTTCTAAATTTTTTCTAAAGTTCACTCGCTACACTCGCTCGCATTTACTGTTATCTTATCATATTAGGAAAATCGCTGTATATAATTCAACACCCGTTGCCTTCAGCGTTAGAAATAAATCTTAAATTTGAAATTGAATAATCAGGCTATTACACTTAACTGCAAAGTATTTTTTTTTTGTTTTGTTTTAAATCTAGAACCATGTTAAGATAGAAACAACAGCGTGTCGAAAATGATCCTTGGTTGTGTATTGATCAGAATGTACCGGTATACTAATGTCTCGAAGTGGTATTTTCCGCCTTGTTTCCACCCTTTGTAGGTGCCCCTTTTTGTTGGTGCCCCCCCCCCCCCCACTTTGAAAGACGCACCGCCGCCCCTGACTTAGATCTAGACTCAATTTCAAGTTCTCGCAAATCGACTGCGAGACATCGCTTGACCCTTAGTAGTATCCAGTGCCCGGCCGCCTGTAGCCGAACGGCCCGGTCCGGCTGGGAGCGAGCTGTAATCCCGCTTCGTACCTTCACTTCAGTGCAGCTGCACATGACATGAACTTCTGTTTCACTCACATTTACAAGCTGCAGGTCGGAGTTACCAAGGTATGGCTAGATCAAAGATGCATTGAAATACGGATCTTATTTTTTCATTTGAAACTCGTTAAAAATACTAATTCATGTCTTCGAGAAAAAACAAAGTGAGTATCACACACTTTCCTATGTGCAAACGCAGGGAATCACAATTATGCACACACGTCACCAGCGCAGTTCTACACGATACGACGTCATTAAATCAAAGCCTGCTTGGACGTTGATAGCTGCCCGTTTTCGAAGCTCTCGAGTTCGAATGTTTCGAGAGCGATTACTCTCTTGGCGGACAACGAAATCACACGCAGTTGGCATCGTTGTATTCTGTGGCTTATAAGCTTTCCATTGATGTGTATTTGATGTAATTTATTTTCCTCTTCGGATAGCATCTTTAACACTAGAATCACTTTCGGTGTGTGCATCATGGCGCGCACACTATGAAAGCGTATGAACATGATGAAGGTCGATTGTACTCGATACAAATGGCCTTTATCTGCACATGCGCAAATTGTAATTTCTAACTGGCTTATTACGAAGTAGACGGCGGACCTCGACAGAATATTAAAACACAAACGCTTGTCGAATCAATGATATGTTTTTGCATAATTATGTACTTGATGCCATCTTCATTACATTTTACATTCTCACCCGAACCAATCATAAATTCACTGGTTTGTATGTTGTAAATTGGAACTTGTATCATAGTTGTATTTCATTGTAAAATAATGTGGGGCAGTCCAAGATATTCCCAGTCATTGGTCAACTTATTTCCTAAATCTGATTATCCCCTATAGGGGATCTTTGAGCTTATAGTACTCACCATGCACTGCACTTCCAGTTCCGACCTTCACACTAGCTCCTAAGAACAAAGCGAGACCTTCTCTGTGAATGTCATTCAAAGTCATTGTGTTTGATTATTAACAATGCTGTAAAATGTAGGTTGAATTAATTTATCTATTATTTATCTTTTCTTTTTTAAATAACCTGTGAAATGAGATCTAAATATTTGCAAAAGGGCTTTATTACTTTGGAATAGATTTAAACATCGTACATTTTGCCAGTGACTTCTATTCTTAATGTTTAATCTCTTTCTCTCCTTATCTATCTTTGATTGATTGATTGATTGATTGATTTTATTGTCCCCGCCGAACGAAGTTCGCGAGGGGACTATGAAACGGGCTCCGTTCGTGTGTGCGTGTGTGTGTCCGTTCGTCCGTCCGTCCGTCCGTGCGTCCGTCTGTCCGTGTGTGCTCAAATGTTAGAAAATGCTACTTCTCCGTCATTTCTTGGCCGATTTTGATTCCGATTGTTTTATCTGATAGGGCTGGGTGGGGGCTTCCAAACTTCTACACAGAATTTTGAAATTCATTAATTATGCAAATTTATGCAAATTTATTCAAAATCGACGAAAAATGCTACTTCTCCTCTATTTCACATCGGATTTTGATTCCGATTGTTTTATCTGATAGGGCTGGGTGGGGGCTTCCAAACTTCTACACAGAATTTTGAAATTCATTAATAATGCAAATTTATGCAAATTTATTCAAAATTGACGAAAAATGCTACTTCTCCTCTATTTCACATCGGATTTTGATTCCGATTGTTTTATCTGATAGGGCTGGGTGGGGGCTTCCAAACTTCTACACAGAATTTTGAAATTCATTAATTATGCAAATTTATGCAAATTTATTCAAAATTGACGAAAAATGCTTCTTCTCCTCTATTTCACATCGGATTTTGATTCCGATTGTTTTATCTGATAGGGCTGGGTGGGGGCTTCCAAACTTCTACACAGAATTTTGAAATTCATTATTCATGCAAATTTATGCAAATTTATTCAAAATGGCTGAAGGTTCATAATGTTTTCATGTTTTATATTTCAGTTGTATACATGCATTGTTGGTATTCTCTTCTTTTGCATGCAGTAACATTATTATTTTATTCACTAAAGTTTTTCACTGAAGTTTTAAGGTTCAGGCTAGTTAATTTCCACAGATCTGCACTTCCGGCGGGGACATTTATTACGCATTGCGTAATTTACTTATTCACTTGTTTTTCCATGCATCAAATACAAAATAACATATCAACACAATATAAAACAGTCATCGCATGGGAGGGGTTAGTCATAAGTCTAAGGCTTGAAAGTAACACCCCTCAAGAAATGAAAAAGCCCCCTTTTAAAACATAAACTCCGTATACATATGCATATACATATACATATGCATGTACACACACACACACACACACACACACATATATTTATATATATATATATATGTATATATATATATATATTAAAATGAATAAAATGAGTATTTTGTACATTAAGTGACAATCTATTACATTTAAACCAAGATGATATTTTAGGCAATTCAGGATTTAGTGTGTCAAAAAGTGATTTCATATTAGAATGTGCATAAGTAATTGTAGTATCTTCAGCAAAAAGAATTAACTGTAATAAAGGTGATGCATTAACAATATCATCTTTATCATGTTTATCTTTGTTTCACACCCTGGCACCCCATCTCCCAATCACACACGCCACTCCCACACACCGTCTCTCCTTCCTCACTTTCTTCCCGTCTTATTATCTTTTTCTCCATCTCTCTCCCCATTTCACAGCTTGTAGTTTGAATCACCATGATGTGTACCACAATGGCAGTCGCTGTTACATTTTCTCTACAAGTACTTTGGATTTCTATGCGTCCAAACTCGACTGTGAAAGTCATGGGATGCACCTGGTTTACATAGAATCTAGGGAGGAACAGGAAGACCTGAAATACTTCATAGATAATTACCGAAGCCACAGCGATCATTACTGGATAGGGTTATCTAGTGTGACCTGGCTGGATGGCTCAGGCTTGATCTATAACAACATCCCAGATCATGAATATGCTCTCGATGATGAAGGGAGTTGCTTCCAAATAACATGGGCATTTTCCCGGGACGACACGAGCTGTTCTGAGAAATACCTTTTCATCTGTGAAAAAGAGGGTGGTAAGTTTTTTAAACGCTTTGAACGTTAAAAAAAATCTAGTAGGTTTGGGATCATTGTCATATCTTTCAATATTTATTAGTTATCGCAAGACAAAGTGAGCAAAAATATAATATAAACCACGGTTATGAACTTCAAGTTTTGCAAAAGAAAGGTATTAGGTTAATTACAGAGCTCAAATTTTAGAAGTCCAAGTGCCCCTTTATTTTGTTCAACATAAATTATTTATATTAGTTTATGCATATGATGAACTATATTTTGTATTCGAAATGAGGGAATCGATGAAATTCAGGTCATAGTTGTGTGTGTGTGTGTGTGTGTGTGTGTATTGTAAATTTTTATGATTCCTTGTACAATTATGTTTGCCATTTCTTACCTTAATGTAGTTCTGGGTTTAACGGGCTCCATTTACAAGTTGCGCTTCACAGGATTTCAAAGCCATTCGTTATTCCCTTGTACATTTGTATTATATGATTCTTGTATAGTTAAGGATTGTATTTCCGAACAGCATGGTATTACCGAACGCGTACAGTTAAGCGCATATAAAAATGGCTTCCATACGCGTGGGACTACGCGCATGTTCTCCATACTACTGAAACAAAGAACACGGTACAAGATCATAAAATGAGGAAAAAAAAAAATATATATATATATATATAAGTAACATTGTAGGAACTGCTCTCTGGTCACCCCCAGTCGTCACCCAGTTGGCCCCAAATCGGGGTAGGTTGTGTCTTTTTCCCCATAGGTTTCACACGTTCGGAAATACAATACCTTTTTCAAGGGACAGCCGCGTCGTTGGGAAGGGGTTCGCTCGGAAGGGAATATCGTATTAGATCTACGTTGTCTTTTTCAAATTCCATCAACTTCTTTTTCTGTAGGACTTTAAGCATTCATTATCTAAGTTTGACAGATATTCGTTTGATATTTTATTTGCTATCGTTGATTTTCTGAAAAGTGTTCGGAAATAGGATCCACTACCATATATGTTATTTGTAATGATTGGGGTAAGTTAACAGAATTAACCCAAAAAACAACAATAAACAAACAAACAAAAAAAACAAGAACAATGTCTTCTCACACTAAAAAATGACTACCTGTCTCTAACTCAATTTCTCTGTTGCAGGCTGTGATCCGAATCATACCGAATACGGCGGTTCCTGCTATCATTTCTCCGAGAATCACTCAAACTTCTCTACGTCTAAATCATCGTGTGAGAATATGGGTATGCACCTGGTCTACATAGGATCTGCGGACGAGCAAGACTTCTTAGTCCACAACGTAGGACACGTTGATGACTATTGGATAGGATTAAGTTTAACCTGGCTAGACGGCTCAAGTTTGACCTACAGCAACTTCGGACCCACTCATCTCGCTTTCGACGAGGGAGGAAAGTGTTTCCGAATTGTAGGGGGTTCCCGATGGTACGACAACGGTTGCTCAGAGGATCAGCAATACCTTTGTGAAAAAGAAGATGGTGAGTAGAGAATATATCTTGTACACTTTTCTTTGCGCGACTGAACCTTTAAGGATTCTGATATTTTGTCATGCTCTTTCTTTATCAACATAATTATGGCCTATACGTTTTGTTGAATGATCCCGTGTGCTGAATCTATCGATAATGCGACATTTTGCTCCAGTGACATTCGGTCCAGGTTCCCCAAAGAAAGAGGTCAGGGGCTTGAGCTGCGATGGGTTTAAAGGTACTTCATCCCTTTTGCAGTCCTAAATTCTGAAGTTGAGTATGCGATGAATTAAAAAAGAATTACAATTGGAAATCTTGTGCGGATGTGAAAATTTGGTAACAATTTATTTTTTCGACTCGAAAAAAATAGTGTTTCTAACATTATTTTTTGACCGTTACTAGCAGGGGCGGATCCAGGATTTCGTATAAGGGGGGGGGGGGGCACACAAATGCAGGATTGTCAACTTTGGGAAACTGCTTGGAGGGAGACCCATATTTTTTTGGTTTCTCGCCAGCCCTCCAAAAGTCGCTCAGTGGGGGGGGGGGGGGGGGGGGGGGGGGGGGTTGGTGGCGAGCAAAAAAAAAATTTTCGCCAGCCCTCCAAAAGTCGCTCAGTGGGGGGGGGGGGGTTATGGGGTCCAGTTCCCCTCAATTTTTTGCAGAATGTTGTTTAAGTCTTCAAAAGGGATGAAGGGACCATTAATGCTTGGTGTAGGCCATTCGCACACTATGTAATTTAAAATTATTTTTCAGGTACTTCAGAACACGTCATTAAAAAAAATGTATTGTATTTTGATATTGATATTGATATTTGATTTGATTTGATTTGATTTATTTATTTAAATACGGTAAAAGCCCAATTCAGCTACTTGGCTGGTTTACAATGGGGCCGTGTATCAATAAAAGACCATGATAAATAAAATATAAATACAAGTATCAAAACAACAATTACATGCATAGAAAATATGATAAAATAATATATATAGAAATCATAAGGCTTAGAAAAATATTACAAAACGTATCAAAATGAAAGAGCAAACACATTTTAAAGATATGTGATATGAAATATGAAAAATAAAATACGATTAAGTAATGTGAAATTTCACAAAATATATAATTTGGTTATGTTAAAAATAAGGGAATCTATCACGTATTTAATGCCTCGATAAAATTAGGCAAAGGGGAACTATTACAAAAACAAATTAAAACAGAGTAAAAAGTTAGAGGAATAAAATCTCAAACAAGGTAAGTTTTTGGTGTTTCAAAATTAATTCAATTATTTAGTTTACCTTTCCATTCCACAACCATAAGATGTAATAGTATTTATATTTCCGAAATGCGAAAAGAAAAGAAAAGAGAAAACAAATCATTCTGTAGTTCGACAAATTGTACGTTAAAGCATCATAAGAAGTTTATTTGTTGATTGCTCTTTATCTAGCAAATCTGTATTTTTTTTAACAATTAAGGAGAAGCAATATTCTCATATACCAGTTTAGATTTAAAATCACCAATATGAGGGGCGCTCTGAATTTCCTCTGAAAGTGAGTTCCATATTTTGGCACCTCTGTACATAAATGTGCGTTTGCCTCATTCAGTTTTTGGACGACTAATATCAACACAAAGCCTGCTTTGTCGCGTATCATAGATATGTTTTATGTGTGAAAATTTCTCACTTAGATAAAGCGGAACTTGGTTTGAATATCAAGATGCAATATCAATATCAATATCAATATTAAGATACAATATCAATGCAAAGTGCTGTCACGAAACGTTTAGTTCATAACAAAGTAGACAGATGGTTGAATAGGAAGAAAGAAAGAGAGAGAGAGAGAGAGAGAGAGAGAGATAAGGCAAGGGAATGCCGTCGGGTGGCGTTTTCCAGCCATCAATTCGATATCGTTAATATTGTGTCTTACACCTGCAGGATTTCTCAACTCAATTAAAAGCATTATTTACCACAATTAATCAGAAATATAGAGTTGCAGAAAAGTGCCCTTATCTGCAGTGTTCGGTTGATGACTCTTCGCTAGTTTGGTTAACAAGAAAATTTTTTAGAAATTTTTATTGAAAGCTGCATTCAAGTCCACAATGATTTTTGTGCCTATTTTAATTCTTATTGTTTTTGTTTTTTCTACCCCTACCCTAAATCTTTTAATTCAATTGTCCTTTTCTCCCAAAACCCCTAACCGTCTTTCCCTGGCAGATTGCGATTCAGATCTTGGGCTAAGTCATTGGCAAAACAACGGATCCTGTTATTATTCAGATCAAAGTTATCGCTCTTTTGACTCGTCACGGCAATTATGTGAAGACAAAGGAATGCACCTTGTGTACATAGAAACCCAAGCAGAACAAGAGTTTGTGGAAGGTATCCTCCGATCTGGTGGGCCTCATTGGATAGGCTTATCTAGTATGACCTGGCTAGACAAATCAAGTCTGATTTATAGGAATATGCGAGATTATGACTATGCTTCCGATGACGGAGGAAGTTGTTTCCGGTTGTACCCATCGGATCTTCTCTGGTACGACAAGAATTGTTCCGACATGAACAATTACGTTTGTGAGAAAGAAGCAGGTGAGAAAAGATGATATCCAAAAGAACTAATTATTAGAACAGAAAGAAATATTAAGGGAATCTATCTGAAAATATATGTTATGGGGATCGAGGTGTGTGTGGGTGTGTGTGTGTGTGTATGTGAAACTGCCCCCCCCAAAAAAAAACAACAACAACAAACACTAAAGGATATTTGCTTCAAGGAAGTGAGGTCATCTTAGCTCACACTCAAACACTACTATTAATATGCCAAACACCATTAATGTACGATAAAGGAGCCATGCCGATAAATGCCTTCCTCAAGGACATAATTGCCGTACCGGGGATCGAACCCATGATCTTCACATTTCCACTCAAGTGTTTTTAACCACTCGACTACGACTACGAATACCACACACACACACACACACACACCCATACCTGTGCGCGTATAATAACCGATGACATCTTTTACAACCTAGAATTTGACCGCATAACCGATGACCTGTGTGTGTAGAATTCAACCGCATAACCGATGACCCGTCTGAAATGTTTCTATACAACCGACGACTTGTTCGCGTAACACTAACTGATGACCTACCCCTATATGCAAAAGCATGTAATTTGGGTCTAACTGCGCAGGTCTGCCAACCGATGACGTCATCGGTTCGCTGTGTGTCATCGGTCCGAATGTAAAGTTCATGCCTATGTCATCGCTTTAAATGGGCGCACATACACACACGCACGCGCGCGCGTGCACACACACACACACCCACACACGTTCGTATTGATTTATTATGCCACACATTATAATGTAAGATTAAAGAGCAATGTAGATAAAATGTATTGCTCAGGGACATAAGTGCTGTGCCGGGGATCGAACCAACGATCTTCACATTCCATTCAGTAGTTTAAACCACTCGACTACGACACCTCTACGACTGGGGAGCGATCTTTGCCCATACTGAGCGGGAATCATAAGTAATACCCTTGGTTTATCTATCAATTGAGCATGTACTTAATGTACGAAATAGAGATATCGTAACGGATTACCCCCTGGACAATTACCCCGGGGACAACTACCCCGGAAAAAGTACTCTCTTAAGGACAGTTACCCCGGAACCCCCCCCCCCCCGGACAATTACCTCCCAGGACAAAACCCCAGGGCAATTATCCCCAGGACAATGGGTGATTTCATGTTCGGTGTTAGTGTTGGTGTTGGTGTTGGTGTTGGTGTTGAGAGCGTGAATTATGCAGCTGATTCTAGCCCCATCACCGAATTCAGGTTTATAAAAATAATACCAATCACATAATTGATAGCTCAACACCTAGTGAAGTCAATCCCCGCATCAGCTTCATTTTAGGTTCGGTGTTGTGGCTGGTGCTAGTTTTGCCCCAACACCAACACCAGCTTTCAACACCGAACTTGAATTCACCCAGTTAACCCCCCCCCCCCCCCTCCACCATTAATTGTCCCGGGGTTATCGTCTTTTGGATAATTGTCTTGGGGTAATCGTCCTGGGGGTAATTGTCCTGGTGGTTATTGTCCTAGGGGGTAAATATCCGGGGGATTAGTTGTCCCCTGGGTAATTGTCCAGGGGGTAGTTGTCCGAATACCATCGTAACACTCTGCTGTAAAGGACATTCTTGTACGTTGAGCTTAATATGTTTGTGAAAAACCCTAACAGGAAAATGGCTCTAATATCCCATTCTGTGGCGAAGGAGTAAATGTCTCCTCTAGATTATTTATACAACCATGCTCTTTAATTATTAGAAGTTTCAGACCTACCGTTCGTTTGTCAGATATCTAATTGTGCACCATTACCTCATTCTAACTCATTGCCTACAGAGAACCGGTCTAGTTCTGTACAGAATACAACAACCCCAAGTCTCTTGACCCCAATGAACACGGCTTTATCAAAGGTACCAGAGACTTATTCCTCAGAGCCGTTGATTGCAGACGATGCAGCCAGTGAGCCAACAACCACTGCCGCATCAAAACCACTAACACAACCACCTCCATCACAACCACCACTATCAACATCACCACCATCACAATCCCCGACACTGGCGACATCACCAATACCTTCTGCGTCGTTAACTGATACAAATTCTGCAATACCAGATAAGCTCTTCTCTCAGATGATGTCTACGACCCGTTCACATTGCTCTCCAGATTCAGGTATTTTATCCTCTTACTGTTTCGTTTAATTAATCTATTTTGAATCTACTGTTCTGTTGTTGTAACAAGGTGATCTCGGTCTAAAGACTCTTCATGATCCCGCTTTCATAGTGAGCCCTGCTTCCATTAATTATAAAGGATCCCATATCTCCCTTCTGACAACCATACTCCGATTTCATTACAAATGTTATTCTTTGTTGTTTCTTCTATCTTCTTATCTTTCTTTCTTTCCTTATGTTATTCTTTGTTTGTATCCTTATAATTTCGTCTTTCTATCTTCTTTATGTTATTCTTTGTTTTTCCTTTTATCTTCTTCTCTTTCTATTTTTCCTTATGTATTTCTTTGTTTTATCCTATCATTTCCTCTTTCATTCTTTCTTATGTTATTTTTGTTTTTATCCTTCTATCATTTCCTCTTTCCATCTTCCTATGTTATCCCCTTTTTAAAACCTTGTCATTTCCTCTTTCTATCGTTTCATGTTATTCTATATTTTAATCCTTTTCTTTTCTTTCTATCTTTCCTCATTTTGATTTTCTGTTTTATCATTCTCTCTTCTTTCCTTTCTTTCTTCCTTATGTTATTCTTTGTTTTTATCCTTCCTTTTTTTGTCTTTCTATCTTTCTGGTGATTTATTTATTCATTTGTTTTTTTTATTTCTTTTAATTTTTTATTTATTTATTTATTTTTTAATTTTTTATTTATTTATTTATTTATTTATTTTATTTATTTTTTATTTTTATTTTTATTTTTATTTTATTTTTATTTTAGGGGGGGGGGGGTATGAAATAACGACTGCGTTGAGTCTAGCAGTTACATCGCCCTCGAGAGAAGTCATTGTGATTTCGCCTGCTCAACCCCTGGGTATAGTGATCATTCTCGAGTTGGGCTTGCTCAAGCTGATAATTCTTCCTAAACGAATTTCATTAAAGGCCGTGAGTAACGTTTTGTAGTCAAGCACATTATGAAATTCCAACTGAATCCAAATGTAATGCTCTAACAATAGTAAAACAGTAATAATATACAAATTGGATTCAAAATTGAAGCGTATTAACATGTATTCTTAACTCTGAAATATTTTGACAGCCCTCATGCACTCGAATTCCTTCAAGTCTGTGGTCGACGACGTCATGCCCATTAACGCCGATGTGCTTTCATCATACAAGGTTTCGACCGTCATTGGCTGCGCTCAACGTTGTATCGTCGACGCTCGTTGCTCGTGCTTCACGCTTATCCCGCACGAGAGGGCATGCTTACTTGCTGAGATATGCCCAGGTGGTGACAACTATGTATCGTGTCTTGGGGCTAAAACTTATTCGACAGCTTAGTGTGAAGTGATGGAAGTTTGGAATTGGTTTAATATAAAAATAGATTTGCTTGAGTGGGTCTTTATGTGTGGGCGTGTTTGTGTGTGTGTTTCTTTTAATATTGTTTTATTTCACGCTACGGCAGTGCGGTGACGTAGACAAAGTCAAAAAAGGTGTAAACACATACTGAATGCATTAATAGCCTAGCCTAATCCTGCCGCCAGCCCTAAAACTCAGCCCAGCCCTCAACCTAAGTCTCAAACTCAATCGCAGCCCTAACGATGATCATAAATTAGAAAAAAAACAACAACTACTAAACATTAACCTAAGGCAATTTCAATAGGCTTGTCCATCATCTATCGAAACGTGCGAACATTACAAAAACATATCGCGTAATCCGAGCATAATGTATGTAGGATAGGATATTCAAATTCCGCTTTAGTAGATTTCCCGTACTGTACTTTTGAAGGAATTAACCGGCATGGTCACGAAATAAAATTAATCACAATGGATTAAAGAAACATGTTAATTTTAAGCTATTATTATTCCTTACACACCGAGACCTTTTAGATGTTAAGGTAGGAATCGGCATTTTTTCTTCGTCTCCATTTTGGGGATAACATGTTTACTTATGCACTGTATTGTCACTGATTGTGACATCATTATTACTAAGATTTAAAAAAAGTGAACAAGGACAGTTCACTAAGAGATTCTGCAGGAAGTTTAAAATCCGTTGTAAGTTTTTTTTTCGTCTTTATATAGTTGCGAGAGGTTTGAAATACGAACATTTTAAGTTGCTGCACATATTTAACTGTATAATATCAATCTTACACCGGATGGGAAATTGTAATATCTTCTTTATTTCTCACATCATTTGTGATTTGTATTACTACGTCATTTTTATAGACTCGACATGTGAACATACTGAGTCTTAAATACGTCTATAAAAATGATTAATGGAAAACATGATTGATGAGAATCGTGAACCGAGTCTTAAATACGTCCATTAAGATGACTAATTGGAAACATAAAACTCTGATAGCGATGAGAGCTTCATGTTCTCATTAATCATTTTTTATAGATGTACTTAGTATTTTCACATCAAACATAACTAGACTTTGATCTTTCAGAAAATTATACGTACAACTCCCTCCGTCGCTTAGTGAGAGTATTAATTTAAAATGTCGTGTTCGAACGAATAGAATAACTAATGCTTTATATAAATAGATCCCTTTAAATAGAAAGGAAAACAAGCATAACTGTTATAGTGTTTAGAGATAAACATGATTTTGCACTAACAATCAGTTGTCACGTCTGTAATAAAAGTTTATAATCCTGAAATATATTATATATTTTATTACGCAAAGAATCGTATATTGAGGTTATAGCTAGCTGAAATGTATTATATAACGTATTATATTGTATTTTAAGTCTTTACTGTCTTAACCTTAAACGCATGTATTTTCATTTTTTATGGATTAACGAAAATGAATCAAACAATGTGTTTGATAACATCAAGACACGAACTGATTTCAATGCCATCCCCTCTCTCATTTTCGTAAAAATATTATAATTGAACTCACATTCGCAATTCAAGATGATTGAACAAATATTATAACCACTCTCAGACTGGATTATAATGCGATTTTACGTATTATAAAATGGGTTCAAGAGTGTAGCCAATCAGATGCGCTGAAATGAGTCACCTGGGCACTCTTTATTTTTTTGCTAACATGCACGGGAGTGCAAAAAGGGCGCAGCAAAAAAGCATAACTGCACTGCAGATAATTATATACCGATACCTATGCATGCGCAGCACCGAGTGCAAAAAGCGCCCAGCAAAAAAGCGTAACTGCACTAGAATCACCGATACTTATGCATGCATGTATATTCACCCCAAAAGGGAAGTGAAAAATAGTTCATAGACCCATTTTATAAAACAAATAATGCACAGATTTAAGTTCGTGATGTTAGTGGCGATGCGGCGCATATTGGGTATTCACAATGTTGTGCAACATCCACTCGGCTACGCCTTGTGCATGTTGCACCATTGTAAATACCCTCGAGTGCGCCGCATCGCCACTAACGCACTCGCACCTGTGCATTGTTTGTATATCTAGAATAGAAAGCTGACGCTGGTGCACCATATAATTGCGACGTCAATGTTATCAAATGCATATAATCGTGTATTGTTTATTGAACATAAACACCGAGGATATCGAGTTGCAACGCTAAATTAAGAGAAAAATGGTCGAAACGAGAATTCAAATACTATCTTCCTATTAGACCACGAGACATACACCTTATAGCACTATTTTATTGATTCCTCAAACTGCGAATATATATTAATCGAGATATATCTTGTCAAGAAGTTGTATGTTCGATTAACTGAGTAGCATTCATGATTTCGGAGTTGGAGAACAACTGAACACGGCAAGACAACAAGGTAATTTTATCTTTTATTATTAATTGGTGATTTATTTCATTCCTTATATAAACATATTGATTACGTGTTTCAACATGTTAAATGTGTTACAATCTAGGATCTATACATAAAGCACTTGCAGTATTTTTACTACGCACAGGAAACACTTTGTGTATAAACACAATCAGTCAAAATATTACCGTTTTGATGAGACTTTCGCCTGCAAAGGATCTGCAAGCTTCATCAGATCTTACCGCGGGAGTTGAAAATCCATTCAGATGAGTCTTTTCAGAGAATACTTAACTCTTTGTATGCCTCATAAATACTCTTATATGGGATTTGTGTGTAAAGTCTGTGCCAAACGGCAATATGGCACAACAAGCATTAATGAAACTAAAGTTCACTGGAATAAAGATTAATTCAGATCTGTTATAGAAAATTCACGTTTAGGCAATGGCACATCAAATATGTTTTGATTATAGTAACACTATTTTAAACGTTGATATGTGAATGTATAATCTTGCTTCCCATAATTATTTCAGCAGCTTGTTTCAGAATCCATTTCCTTCAATACAAATATGATCATATTGAAATTTGATATTTGTCGGATTATAATGAAAAGAGGTATAATATTGGCTTTGATATATGGACATCACCTTGAAAGAATTTATTTCCATGATATCGTATGAGGACAACCACCACCTTGTCTATCACCCCTTGTACTTTCTTTGTTTGTTCTTAAAAGCCTTTTTGAATAATAATTAAAAAAAAGTTACTATTAGAATAGCAAAACCCTTTCGAGCCTTTAAGCACCTTTATTTCTCGTTTTTTAAATTTCCAGATGGATCGGTCTTTTTTCGTTCTAATCGTTATACTCATCCACTCTTTTTCATGTTCTTATCAAGAAAATATGAACAAAGGTAAGCTGCCGCCAGTTCCCTCTCGCTGTGACTTTTCATGGATGAATTCTAACTTTGATTTAATTCATCATTCGCAGTTGTCGTAATAGTGGTAGGAGGAGGAGGGGGGGGGGGGGGGGGGGATAAAGAAGAGAAATAGTAGTGACAAAGTTGGGTATATATAATACCATGGTGACGGAAAGTAAGAAGTTATTCTGAATGGGTGATTAATTAGTAAATACGAACAATTAATGAAAAATAAGGCATCAACATGAGGCCAATGGTCATAAACTATTTCTGCTTGTATATCCTTTTCCATGGGAGTTTACTACCATGGAAATATTGTTTCACATTTGCATTAAAAGAACGACAAAGTTCACAAATCATTTTGCTTTCTACTAGAAATTGGGCCCCCTCTTTACTCACAAATACCAACATCCTAAATACCTTGTTACAATACTAAGAATTTATTCTGCATTCATAAAAGATGCTTAACATTACTTTTTTGATATATTTCTTTGTTCATATTTCGTTTTTCAACCATTTGCCAAATACACTGCAAAAATATTATTTCTGCTTTAACATTACGATAGGTAATGACATAACGAAGAGGAGTGGAAAAGGCATAGACGATTAAAAGACAAAAACTGATTTGTCTCTCTTAAAATATTGTTTCCTCCCCTTAGGCAAGATATTAAACAAACCAAAACCTATTTGCTGCCATTTCCTTTAGTATATTTCTAACATGTTTGCATATTTTAACCTAGCGATTGATATCACGTAAAGACAAGGACTTGCAAGTAAATTCTTTTCAGTTTTTTTTTATCATCACGCATTTGCTTGATTTTAATTGTCACGATCCTCTCGTAACTTGGTGTGTAAGAAAGATAAACTTTTGATTGTTGAAATCGAAAACGTTGATACTCTTATTTACTGACGTTTTCACATTTTTATTTTATTTTGTAAATTTAATTTCATTTCATTTCCAGGAATACAATATAACAATAACATAGAATACAAAATACGAAGTACAATAACAAAAGAAGAGGAAAAGCAAGAAAGAAAGAAAGAAAGGAAGAAAGAAAAACCCAATGTCAGCGTATAACCAAAAGAAAACAGGTTTCGGTACAAGGTTCTCCTTATTAGCTGGTGGTAGGAATGCATGAATGAATCAATTCAATACTATGAATATGTATGTAGACATAATAAGCTCACCAGTGGAAAAACAAGGAAACACTAATTCATAATTGCAGGTCGTAGGAGAGCGTATTCAAAACAAAAGATAAGATGCTGTTGACAATTCGGTATAAGAGACAGCGAGAGGGAGAGAGAAAGAAATGAAAAGGAGGGGAGAAATTACAAAAGAGGGGGAAAATAAAAAGAAAAGAAAGAAAGAAAGATCGTATGATTAAAAATAAAAAGTGGGCAAATCATTGTCATTTTGAAAGATTTGAGAATCATTTGGAATAAGTTTTATATTATCTCTTCCAATAAATTTGACGTTTACTTGGCTTTTACATGCTGGCATTTAAAATCGTGATGTTTACAAATATATAAATATTAAACCCTCATTTTATTGTTGAAGTTTAATACTTGATCTACCTGGAAGGTCACATCAAAAAGATTACGGCGGTCTTAAAGTAATATTACTCCTAATTAATTTACCTAAGACTGTGGCGTTTATTTGTATGACTAACCCAAATAAACAGCACTACAGAAAAGTCACCCTCTGTAGCAAATTTGGATATTTTATTAGGATAAACTTCTATTTAGGCGATTCGGCGCACACGCACCAGTATTGTTCTAAGTCCCAATCCATAGTGCAGATGTGAAAAGGGCGGGGTAACCTCGCTAGTCATAAGGACCGCTATTCATAAGGGCTGCTATCCATAACACGTGACTAAATGAATAGCGGTTTTCTATGAATATCATTCCTTCTAAATAGCGAGCAAACCATAGACAAATTACCTCGCTATTCATAAGGACCTCCATTCATAAGGACCACTATTCATAACTATTCATAAGGACCGCTATTCATAACGTTTGCTAAATGAATAGCGGTTATCTATGAATAGCAGTCCTTATTCATAGCGAGCGGACCCGAAAAGGGCAATGCCCTTTTTAAGTATGTATGAATTATTTTGTTCAGAACTTGAGCATTTGCTTGAGATTGACTTTTGCTTATTAGAAATTACTAGTTTCATTTATTCGGCTTATTACATGTTTCTGTAACATAATCTGAGCTCATCGGCTTTAAATAATTTCTAGCTATTTTCCTATTTCATCAGTTTATGTTTTCCCTCTCCCGATCTCGTTATAGTCTGGTTCACTATGTAAGAAAATGGGCTTTCGTTCAAAATATTAGCAGAACTATACATTTTTGTAATCGTTAGAACATGGAAAATTCAAAAAAATGATGTTGACATTTGCAAAAATCACCGGCAGAGCGGCCATTTTGGATTTTCAAAATGGCCGCTATGTGTAACTCGTATTAAAAAAAAAAATGAAGATATTTTTTTAACAGTACCTCATTTTACCATGTATGTGTCATCATATTAAAGGACATTAAATTTTCTACAACATGATACCTCATTTAATGGGTTTGGTGATTTGTGACCCTGCACGACGGTTTTAGGCGGAAGTCGCAAAAATCAAAAGGTGACCAGAGGTGAACCAGAGATTCTAGAGGATGTAAAATTAGGTCTAATTTTACATCCTCTAGAATCTCTGGTTCATAAGCTTTAAAATGATGCATAACAACTCTATTTTGCTTAAGTAGAAGTCATCGTAAAAAGCGATTAAAAACACGGAAAGTATCAGAATAGAAATCTAAATAACGGAGAAAATCGCATTCAAAGTTTGGGTGCGAAGCAAAAGCTGAGGGTGCGAAATTCAGCGTGACCCGCTTCGAAACTTCCTTAGCAACGTTCCCCCTTGAACTTGCCCTCTCGAGCATGAGGCAAAGTAGCGTGCCGTGTGCAAACAAAAAGAAATTACTCAAGCGGTATACTGTCACGTGACAGGCTCGCTCCATTGGTCAATGGCTGACCCAGGGCTAACCATTGCGCGGGCTTTTTGTTGACTTTTAGCCGCGGACCTGAAGGTGAATTTGTGACACCGCAAACGCAAGCGTTGTCCATGCTAAGAAACCATTTTACAGTCTTTTTGTATACTTAACCAGCATGAATAAAATTGGAATAAATCTTGTCTTGACTATAGAGAATTAATAGAACGAGACACGCATTTCAGAGGGAGGGTGGGGTGAAAAAGGGCTCCTACTTGTTCATTTTCAATGCAAGAATCAATAGCAAAATAGCGCCGAGAAGCTTTGGAATGATATCCTCATAGCGGGCTCGCCAGGGCAGGATCTTCTTACCTTCACTTATTCAACAACCGCATGATTACAAATGAGGATTACGTATTATTTGGCAAGTGAGGCAAACAGTTAATACCCCCACCCCAGAAAGGGAGAGATAAATAGATAGAGAGAGAGAGGGGGGGGGGGGCGAACGGAGCAATATTATTACATGTGCATGTAGTAGCATTTACGGAGCATTATTCTATTTCACCTGTGACTAGAAATCAAATAATGAAATTTATATTGTTAACATGTTAAAACTACACTTAACAAGTATTACATAGACTTCAAGACCCTCCCCCGTCTTATTTTGTTTTCGCATCCTTCACAATGCTAAAATAAAATGCACCCTCTGGAAAAAAAATAATAGAAAATTGCACCTCTTTAAACTTTAAATATATATTTTAGACACGTATTAATCAAGCTAAAAGAAGAAGAAAGGAAAACAATTTTAAAGGAAATCTCAGGAGTTTTCGACTTTAATCAAAATATTACGTTAACAAAAAAAAAAGGGGGTCAGACGCTCATTCCGTTTCCCATAAAATTCTGTCATATTCTCCATTATACCATCATGGCTTCATAAAACTAGCCGCGAAGCGAAAGTGACTGAAAGTCCTACTGAATTAAAAATAATTTGATTTTGAAAAGAGACTTCATCATGCTGATGGCGATGAATTGTTTAATATCATATGAAATAATTCTATGAACGTTGAAAAAAATAAAATAAAAACAGGCTGATATAGGCCGACATTCCGACATTATCGCAAATGGGAAACCATATACTTTCCCGTAGAATAATAACAAAAGCGATTGCTATCTCTCGTTGGGCAAGGTTACCTATATTGTTTTGTTTTGTTTTTGTTTTTTGTTTTTTGTCCCCGCCAAAAGAAGTTCGCGAGGGGACTATGAAACGGGCTCCGTTCGTGTGTGCGTGTGTGTGTGTGCAAATTTATTCAAAATTGACGAAAAATGCTACTTCTCCTCTATTTCACATCGGATTTTGATTCCGATTGTTTTATCTGATAGGGCTGGGTGGGGGCTTCCAAACTTCTACACAGAATTTTGAAATTCATTATTCATGCAAATTTATGCAAATTTATTCAAAATGGCTGAAGGTTCATAATGTTTTCATGTTTTATAGTTCAGTTGTATACATGCATTGTTGGTATTCTCTTCTTTTGCATGCAGTAACATTATTATTTTATTCACTAAAGTTTTTCACTGAAGTTTTAAGGTTCAGGCTAGTTAATTTCCACAGATCTGCACTTCCGGCGGGGACATTTATTACGCATTGCGTAATTTACTCATTCACTTGTTTAATGTGTAATGTTCATTATTTAAAGGTTTTACGTTATACAAGTCATAATGAACGCAAATGAAACTAAAAATCCAAGTTCGGGAGTAGAGAGGAAGGTGTGACTTTGATGATATGATGCTTCCCCTGGAAATTTTAAAGATTAAACAAAACTAAAGAAAGGATAGTTGCGTCCCACAAATCAGCATGTTGATACCCATTTAGTTCAAAACGCAGATGTACCTGGAGCTTTTTTTTTTCTTCACAGAAACACAATTACAAAAGTCACAAAAAGGAAGCAGAACTATAATTTGCATAGAGAAAAGAGAATTCAGGGATCATGATACATCATTTTCAGACTGTATTTCATAACTGTTTCAAAACGCTGATTCTGGTTTCGCAATAAATCATTGTACGATAAAGCGCGAGCAGGTGGCAAGGACAAGGAGTTATCACAGCCAATGCATACATATTGCCCATGTTAAGAATTCAGATCCTTTAAACTCTTTTCATAAACTTAACCAGCAGTATAAGAATCCGTATCAATTGTCCTGCCCTTGTAGAAGAACAATACAAGACACACATTTAAGCGGGAGGGTGGGGGTGAAAAGAGCTCCTTTTGTTCATTTTAAACCAAGAATCAATAACGCTGAGAGGCATAGGGGGCATTGTTTTCAAACTGGGCCTGTCAGCGTGGTCAGGGTATGTTCTATTCAACCATAATTCCACCTTACCCATTGAAAACTGCATGTTGCATTGTTTCGCAAGTGAAGCAATCGACCAATACACGCCCCTAAAAAAAAGGGGGAAGAGAGAGGGAGAGAGAGAGAGAGAGAGAGAGAGATCGTGTGTGTGTGTGGGGGGGGGGGGCGTTTATTGCACTTAAAAAGTAACAAAATTCCCCGTTATTTTGTTTGAGCAACCTTCATGATGCTTAAAAAAAGGCGCACTCTGAAAAATAAGAAAATGCCCCTTTATAAGACATAAGTCACTTTGAGCAATAATGTAGTTTTCGGATTAAAGAAAATTAAATCAAATATTTAAAACACGCACTAAGCTTTTAAAATACCCTTTTCATTTTAAAGGAAATCTCAGGAGTTAGAAACTATATTGTTTGGCATATAAAGCAAATGATTAATACCCCCCCCCCCCCCCCCCCCCCCCCCCCGAGAGAGAAAGAGAGAGTGTGACCCCGTTCTCATTACGAGATTGGAAAGTGGATCGCTCCATCGTGGATTGCGCCAGGGCGGTCCACTGGCACGCTACTGGCACGCCGCGAGTTCACACCTGCAGAGGGTAGCGCGATCTATCGTCGCACTTCTCTTTTTCAGGGTTCTTGTTGCCATGACATCTGACGTAATGGGGTCAACGTTTTCGCGCATAATTCGATTCGGCTTAACGCTAGCGATCTATATACCGACTGTATACTGTGCGCTATATGCGAGCTGTATCCTTACATTGTAAACACTTTCTGGGTCACGGCGTACTTCCGGCGTACTTCGCATCTTCCTGTTCTCACTACAAAAGAGAGATCGATCTAGAGAACGGAGAGAGAGAGAGTTTAAGAGGTCAACTATTTCATTATCTAATTTAGGCAGACAGGTGTTTTATTTCACCGATTAAATGCCAATTCTTGGTGAAGAAAACCCACTTTCGAAAGTTAATGGTGCCCTTCCTATTCTGACATCCACCCCCTCCAAGAGTTACTCTTTATTTAAAAAATAGATATATAGGCATGCTTTTTTGTGAGACAGAAGTCGCTCGGCTATCCTAAAAAATGTCAATGGTTTGGAAATTTGAACTGAAGAATCCGAAAGTCCAATCTCTAAACATTTTCTTGGACTTTGTCATTTGCAATTATACACTCATGTCATGAAAAGAAAACAAGCTTTGTTTTTCTCTTCTACATTAAAGCAAATTGATTTTATAAAGAGGAGATAATCTTCTGTACCTGGTGAAAATACGTGTAAAGCAAAAAATGAAATAAAAGAAACAAGATCTAATTGATTATCGTGCTGTTTATAGGGCTACTAATTCCACCATTCCATGTCATAGAAAGCGTAGTAATTTGAAAAAGAGATCAAAATAAAAGAATCGTCTGGACATGTACTAGGTAACTAGGGAACTCTTTTAAGAAAGCGGCAGATTATTTTAAGAAAGCTGAAATTGACTATAATATAGAGTGCAGATATTGCGTCAAACAAAAGATCTGTTTATATCATAGCTCTGTTCCAACTTGCGTTCCACTCTCTGTTTAGCCTGAAAAGAGTTAGAAGATGTGAAGAGAACAAAATTCACGAAAACAGTGACTGTGTCAAGAGCGATTTAATGTTAACGGGTGACAATAATGAAAACTGGTTATTTAGCGTGAAGAAAATAAGGATGATCATAAAACTAAGACTAATTTATTATAGCGCTGTTGAAATTCATTCCACTTTTATTATTCCACGAAGTAGAAAGTGAAGTGAACAAAAAAACCAACTTAGCTTCAAAAAGAGGACAAAAAGAATGGAAGCACGATGTCAAGTTTAAAGTTTATACTGATGCTTGATTCAGGAAACAAAAAACAGTAATTTTGGTGGGTTTTTTTAAGGTGCATAATTCCGAAGGTTCGTTTTCCGAGGTTCCATAATTCCAAAGGTTCGTTAATTCCAAAAGTTCGTTATTACGAAATTGGAATAGGTTTATTATTTCCGAAAATTGAATGGAGTTCATAACCCCGAAGGTTCATAATTCCGAAAATGCAGTAGAACCTTTTCATTTTCCTAATATTTAATTTTCGGTATCACGAGCCTTTGGAATAACGAACCCTATATATTTCATTTTTGGAATTAGAACCTCAGAGCTCAGGATAAACGAAGCTTCGGAATAACGAACCTCCGGAATAATGAACCTTTGGAATAATACAAGAAATGTTCGGAATTATGAACTGAGCTCTATTTCACTTTCTGAATTATGAACCCCCTTGTATGGGAAATTTTTATGCCCCAAATTGTATCAGGCCTGCTACTCTTTCAGCACATCTCTTAAGAAAATAGCAACTTGTAGAGATTTTAAAAATGATCATGTTATCCAGAGTGACAAAGAAAGATCATCAAACAAAGGATCATTATATAGCGCCGTTTAAGGTGCATCCTGCTCTTTATATGCACCATTAAGAAGCAGAACGAAAAGAAACAAGAGAGCAAAAGGCAGGGAATAAATGTGTACAGGTGCGTGATTTAGAAAAAAAATATCAATAAACATTGGGGCCTGTGTTGCTTTTTGACCTACACCTTGTAGGAAAGCTCACAGCTCTTTAAAATGCCAGGATTAACTATTGCGAAGAATAAATGAAGACGAGTAGACAAAAGGCCATTAACATAGTATCATTTTAAGTGAATCCTGCGCTTTATCATTAGAAAGCCGCAAATGAAACAAAGGAGCAAAAGGAAGGAAAGCATTGTGTCCACAGCTGCGTCTAGAGAAGAAAAACTGCAAGAGGGGCCAATAAGTTTGGCAGATATTTGAAAGCGGGCCCGGTATGGTTATTTCCCGAATAGTTTTTCCGCTAGGCTTCGTTGCGACCTCGCTCTAATGCATGAACAAAACAAACTATATACCTACTGCTTTATTAAGTAAATGGATAATTAACTACAGAGAAAGGGTACAATTATTATGAGCTTTATACCGCGACTGACTTTCTTATTTGTCTTACAAGTAAAACACACAAAAAATGGATGGTAAAACGAATTCATTACAGAAAAGGACGATTTGATTTTATAAAGAATATAATTCGACGATTTCAAGTTGAATGCACCCACCTGTCATGCATATTCAGGTACCTATTTACATGACAAGTAGGTGTACCACGAATGACCAATCACAACGCGCTAAGCCGTCAGGCTGAGGATTACGTCATCTGGCGTATGAGGCCACGCGCCGCCTTAGCAACAAAAGAGAGGTGTGCAAAGATCGAGCGAGCGAGCAATGTAAATTTTCGAAAACCAAAATTCTAAAGAAGCGTTTTTGAAAGGGTAAATACAAACACAATATTTCAGGTACTTATACTTAGTATTTTGACTTCAAATTTTGGGAAGTGGTAAATGAATCATTAAAGAATCCAAATACGTAAAAAAAAGAAATTTGGGGGAAAAATGACATTTACACTAAAACACGCTTTTATAGACAAGTACCACTTACGACTTCCGCCTGGTTTCGTCGTGAGCGGTCACATTTGCGATACAATTCTTGGCCAAAAATATGATTGTTTACATAATATTTTACAAAAATGAATTTCTTCAAAATACCTATTTCTCATTATTTCAAAAGTTATTTTCATTAATTAGTTCAAACTTTTCAAAAAAACTTTCCATATTTACGGTTAATATCGTATAAAAATGACAAGTTCATTGCTTATCAAACAAAACAGTTATAGCGCTCTAAAGTTGACACTTTAATATTAGCTAAAGTAGAGAATCATTAACAAAAGTGGTTACTAAGTGCTGCCTTCTCCCTGACAATGGTTACATTGGGAGACGTGAAATAGATTATTTCAGTAGTACATGCTATTGTCATGGAGATGAATATTTTAGTAGGAAGTGTGCTGTCAGATGATTCAGTACGATCATATTGTAGTGATATAAAATTGTTTATTAGTTCCCGTTGCTATGATACAAATGTGCCTAATAACCGATGGTGTGTGTTGAGAAATCAGTAAGGCTAACTGTCCAATAATATGTGGAAACCTGGTTTCAGTTGATAATCATGATTCACACTCAAACGCACGTATATACTATATTATAGGGTACAGAACTTGCTCCCCTACATGTCCATGCCTTCCTCTCCCCCTTTCTGCTCTTAAAACGAGACAAATTGGTACAAAGTAATATTCATAAAGTACTTTGCATAATGGTAAGAAAATCAATGAGCCTGACAAATCATTTAAATTCTCATGGTTACTGGAAAAATATCTGCCAATGCCTGACTCTTCTTCCCTCCTTCCCCTCTAAAATAAAACAATGCCTACAAGTATTATTGCTGCAAGGAAGCAATTCAGGCCATCAGTGAAATAACATGGGTTCTGTATTCACGTGACATACAATATTACACTCAAAAACATGTAGATACTTGGTGGTGGGGTTCAAAACTTGCGCATTGACCCTATATATGGATGCATTTCTGTAAAGTCTGAAGTCATTAGTGAAATGGACTTTTGAAATATGGAAAAATATGTATTTTGAAGCAATTCATATTTTTGAAAAAAATGATAAATATCACATTTTCGGCCCAAAATTGTTATACAAATCATCACCAAACCCAGCGAATGTGGTGTCATGTTGTAGAGAATTTAATGCCCTTTAATATGCTACCACAAAAATGATAGAATGAGGTTCTGTTACAAAAATATCTTCAAAAGTGTTCAATACTAGTTTCATATGGCGGCCATTTTGAAAATCCAAAATGGCTGCTCAGTCAGGGTTTTGTGCAAATGCCAACATCAATTTTCGGATTCCCCATGTCCTACCGATTCCAAAAATGTATAGTTTTGCTAATCTTCAAAAACTTTGAACAAAAATTCATAGTGAACCTGACTATTACTGCAGACTGCTATTCTACCGCACTCGGAGGTTCGTGCTATCATTTCTCCGAAAGTCAGTCTGATTTCTCTACGTCCAAATCATCATGTGAGAGTATGGGCATGCATCTTGTCTACATAGGATCTCACGAAGAGCAAGTCTACCTAAAAGGAAATGGTAAAAACTTATCATCAAAATATTGGATAGGACCTCTGAGTGTGACATGGTTGAATGGCTCAGACTTGACTTACAACAACTTTCCAAAGCTTAAGACAGCTTTCGACGATGGTGGATGTTGTTTCCGACTACCTATCACAAAGAAACAGTGGCACGATGCTAACTGTTCTAGATCGCATCATTTCATTTGTGAAAAGGAAGGCTGTAAGTACATGTATATGGAATACTTTGGTAATTTCTATCTTACCTTGTAATTGAAATATATATATATATATATATATATATATGTGTATGTATACATACATTGGCGGCTAGGGGCGAAACAGCCGCCCATTGTTGAGAAACGAAATCGGATTTTTTTTTTTTGGGGGGGGGGGGGTGGGGGGGGGGGCTCGGGGAATTCTGGTGGGAATCTGCCTAGTGCCCCCACCTCCTCGTGGAAAAATCATTTCCGGAAGAAAATTTAGGAACTTTTTAGCCCCCCCCCCCCCCCCGCCCCAGAGAGAGAGAGCGAGCCATCGAATAGACCGGTTCTGTAATGTATACAAATTTATGCACATTTATTCTCTGAGCACCTAGTGACGAGCTATTCCACTAACTTGCTTTTCATAAATGAGCCTCAATGCTTGGAATTCAGTTTGCATACATTACTTGTTGCTATGTCCGGCAAGCCTCTGGCAAGCTTTTAGGTTGTCAAAAACAACCTTTGTTTGAAAGGTATGTATAAAATCTGCATACATTACCGAAGCAGTCTGTTCTAGATGCACCCTTGTATACAGGGTAGCCAAGAATGAATGCAACACTTGAGATCTGCATTTTAAACAACATCATTGATACAATATCATTAGCTTTTGTTTTGGGAGAATATTCTTTTCCGAGTAAAATGACACCAAGATCATCAGATTTGGGAGAGGCCTTTTGATTCTTCAGGTGTGTTCTTTGAGGCAATGTAATTTTCAATTTTTTTTTCCATTTCCAACCGCAGTCAAGCTTGAAAGGAGCTAAACAATTATGTATGACGGCTGACCATAAAGCATGTACAGTAAGCTTTGTTGACAAACGCATGACTGCGCGCTTTAAAAACGAAGATTATATATGAAGCGGACATTGTATTGGAAGCTGTCATGGACAAATATATCGCTGCTCCAAGCATGACAAACGTTGCAATAAGGAACCAATATTTTGTTCATCACTGTTCATGTCTGTTCACTTCCGGATAATGGTTATAATTCAGTGTTTTCTTTTTCTGTTTTCTTTTAGCGTGTGGTTCAAATTACACTAAAAACAGAAGTTCATGCTATCACTTCTCTCTAAATAAGTTGGACTTCTTCAAGTCTAAATCATTTTGCGAGAGCCTTGGAATGCACCTTGTCTACATAGGATCAAAGGAAGAAGACGATTTCTTGTTCGGGAAAGGGAATAACAGCTACGAATATTGGATAGGGTTAGCAAGTGTGACCTGGTTGGACGGCTCACACCTTACCTACAGCAACTTCCACGATTTTTCCCACTGGGATTTTGATGGTGGAGGATCTTGTTTTCTATGGAATTCATCAGATTTCAAATGGTATCCCACGAGCTGTCATAACGAGCACCATTACATTTGTGAGGTAGCCGGTGAGTATTTCATGTAGCAGAAAGATATCTTACTACCATCGGATAATCGGCATAATGAGGCGGGGGGGGGGGGGGGGGGGGGGGGGGGGGGGGGTCCGGATCGCTGCAGCCTACGAGAATACGGAATTTCACAATATTCAGGAAAAGGAAGAAGTTGCATTATAAAGAAGTTACATTTCACAATAGGAAACTGTCGCATTTTTTGCTCGCTAGCTTCGCTCGTTAGCAAAATATTTAACACAAAATTTGGTATTCGATCGAGAGATGTCACCTCCGGCAAAAATGATCCCGTACGCCTGTCAATCTGATTTAAAGACTATTCTGCATTTTAGTTCATTTATATTCAGATAATACAAAATGTAGCAAAGTGACCTCATGTACCTTGTCCTTAAATATTTCAAAGAAATGGGCTTATCAATGTAAGGAGTCTAACCGAAAGAAAAAACAAGTATCTAGTTAAAGAATTTCAGAACTACATGCGTTAGAGGATGATCAATTATAGAAATTGTGACAAAAACAAACAAACTACTGTATTATATTGTAGCACAGAGTCACTTTCACGAATAAGAAAATTAATGCGCTGTATTTTGTTATTCGTTTCCCGGAAAACATGAATTTACAACTGCATGCATACCGGACCGTTTGATACGTAACTTTATCACTAAAATACAATGTCTTGAGGCGGGAGCGGTAAAAATGAATAGATTTTTCACAATTGTTGGTATTTTACACTTCGCGTTGTTAGTGTGATATTGTAATGACTAAAACAAATTACAAAGTGATATAAATTATTTTCGCTTTCGTGAGGTATGCATGTAATTGCTAGATGAAGTAGATTCATGGTTATCAAGATTATGACGCAATAACGAGAATTAACGTTTCGATACCCCAAACAAAATAATGCTTCCGCTATTAGATGTGACGGTAAACTTATCAGTTCAGTTCATTTATTTTCCACAAATTGAATGAAATAAAAACAACAGTATGTACATGTACGTAGAAACGAAAAAATGGGTAAAAAGCAGCAAAACAAATGAAATGTGTGTGTATGTGTGTGTGTTTTTGGACGGGGGGGGGGGGGGTGTCAAAGGCCATTTAACGTATCAAAGGTCTTTCCTTGTATAAAAAGTGATTCTTTGTTCTGTTTACATCGAAGTATTGTATGTGAATCTTGTAACTTAACATAACTCAATGTAACAGTCATTAAAATGGATGTCCTCCATTAACGAGATATGTTTAGCATCGGAGAACACACGTGAAACTTGAGCAACTTATATCTCTGCGGAGCTGGATCAAAATTACTTATATATAGACTATGCGACTTATATTGAAAAAAAAAATCAAATGCAGAATACCCAAGGCATGTGAAGTCGCATGATTTATAGTGGCAATTTTTATAGTTAAATACCACCTATTAAGACTATTTTGTATTTAGATATAATTATTTCAGTCAAATTTGTCAAGACTCTGCATGAGGTTTCTATGCAGCGGTGGAAGGAGCAGCAAAGCTGAAAGTTCAGTGCATTGATGGGGAATCGCCTCGTTAACGAGGACATCTGTTGTCCTTCAAAAGCGTTTGTCTCTTTCATTTTAATAAACTGACCTCATTTCGCCATTAACGAATCTTCATGTTCGAATACGTATGAATTCATTTTCACATCAAAAATTGTGTTTGTGTTTGTGTGTTTGTGTGTGTGTGTGTGTGTTCTTTTTAATTAATTCTAATCACAAAGTCAGTTCACGTCATTTCCTTTCTTCTAACATTTTGGCAGCCCCCATACGATCCTCGTCCTTCAAACTTCTGGCTGATAATGTCGCGCTGGTCGAAGACTACGTAATGTCATCCTACACCGCGTCGTCCGTAACAAGGTGTGGCAAACTGTGTCTGGTTAACGCTGATTGTGCGTACTTCACCTACATTGCATATCAGAGGGCGTGCTTCCTCGGCGAGACATGTGTGGGTGCAGTTGGAGCATTGTACGAAGCGCACCACGGAGCTAAAACATATTCGACATTTTAGTTTTATCTGATTTTATATTTTAGAATTCCAAAATATATGGATTACTTGTTAGATTATGAGGATGTTATCTCAAAACTGTTCTCTTTTAATTGTTAACTACTGAGATGTAATCATAATAACATAAATGAGTTTTTCGCCGGTCCAAAGTAAAATCTGAACCGCTCGATCTGATAGCAGACCTTATAGTAACATGTCATGTTATGGGACGATGTTTTTGTATGCGAAAGTCCTAAGGACGAGATGACTACTAGATTTCGTGAATCCAATTTGTGGATCTACCACTGGATATATAGAGATCCTATATTAGGATTATGTTCTATTATATCCCTCATCGTAAGATTGTTGCGTTAGGAGTGTACACAACAAAATAAATAGATTTACTAGAAAAGCCGTTTCTTGCCGTCTAGTTCATTTTTCCTGCTGATGTCATCGAATAGTTCATTTTTCCCCATCATCAGAGTGAAAAAAATGAACTGTTTGATGACGTCATCGGGAAAAATAAATTATTATTCGTTCCCCCCCCCCCCCCATCTACTCGCGACCCGAAGTAAAAAAACAACAAAACAAACAAAACAAAAACAAACAAAAACAAACAAATGTAGCTGCTCGGCCTGAGCGCGTAATACATTGTGACGACATTCATTTGCGCGTATCTATTGTTATAGGCATGCACCGGTGCGTGATGGTGTGATCATTACGCGTTTGATATCCAGGCGAATTCATCACTTCTTCATTTAAAACATTTTTTTTTTTTTAACCTTTATTCAATTGTACTATCCATTGGTGTAGACAGGCCCTCATACCTGGGGGGTATGATTTCCCGGAAGGGCCAGATATATATATATATATATATATATATATATATGTGTGTGTGTGTGTGTGTGTGTGTGTGTGTGTGAGTGTGTGTACGTATATACGTATATAATTATATATATATAGTGTGTGGGGTGAGGGTGTGTAAACATGTATATAGTTTTTCTCTTTAAATATCCAAGATACAACTTTAGCATCATGCTTTGCAATTTTGTAGTATGATTTGAATATTGAGCGAGCGAGCAAACAATAGCAATTACATTGTGATTGCAAAATTTCACATTGAAAATGTATTTAATAAGTTATACTTTTAATACGAGCGAGCGTAGCGAGCGAGCATTTGGGAATACTGGCTCTAAGTCACTTTGGATTAGGGGCACATGTTATGGAAAAGGGAAACGTGGTACTTATCATGGGGAAAAGGACACTTCAATTATTACAAAAATAAATGAATGTGTAGAAAAGGTAGAAAAGGCAGTTCATCACAGGTGAAAAGGGGCACTTATAACACCTGAAAAGAGGCATTTATAAGAACGTGGAAATGTTAATATATAAAGTAGAAAAATTAAATCAGTGTCTATATAGTACAAAGAAAAAAATATGACTTGTTACATTAAAAGGAATAAAAGGAATTAAAAGGGGGAAAATGCTCTCGTTGGAATAGGAGCACTTTTTAAAGGTAAGGTGTGGGATAAGGTGAAATTATCAAAATGGGCACTTAAAAGCATATGGAACTGGGACTTACTCGAAAGAAAATGGGGGTACTTATCTGAAGTTAATGGGAAAAGAAGGGGCACTGTGCCCACATGCAACGCCCGGAGCGGTGCTACTGACCAGGCCTACATGTTATGATTGTCATTTCATAATTCTTCTGTGTATAGTTGGGTGATGATGACACAGGTCATCATCATCCTCAATAAATATTGGGTGTGATGTATTCCCTCCTCCACCACCACATTCGATTCCACCACAATTCCACCCTAATTCATTTCAGTTTGCAGAATTGCATTATAAAGGAAAGTTACCTATGCACCCTCTAAATCCAGAATAATTACATGTACTTTTAATCTAAATAATTTTTCTGCATTGTGGCTTCGAAAAAAAAAAGCACCTCTAAATATATTTGGGGATGGTAACACATGCAGGCCAACACCCCCCTCCCACTTTATTAAAAAAAAAAATTACCTCCATATCACTCCAAGATCAACACCCATGTTGTATAATTTGAAGTAGATGGTTTTCACTTTCTAGTGGTGTAAAAATATACCGGGAAAAATCAGAAGCCACGACAGCATTGTAGATAAATATTGATAAATTCATATAAATCTACAATATTGTACACAGATATATAACATTTATATTGAAATAAAGAACATATAAAAATAAAATTAATAGATAATATATATCAAATTATGTTTATCTACAACATAATATACAAATGTATATTTTCCACCACTTTTTTTTTGTGGGGTGAAACCTGGAGGGGGGGGGGGGGATGTTTGTACACACCATCCCCCCACCCGAAAAGTTGGGTGGATTCATACCCCCCCCCCCCCCCCCCCCCCCCCGCTATCTACGCCCCTGGTACTATCAGTGTCAGACAAGGGGAAAACCCATCTCCTCTTTTGTGTGCTATTTATCTCGATGACTTTGAAACATTTATCAAGCAACGATATAGTGGTATTGATCTGTTACCTCCAAACTTGAAAAGGCTAATGTTTGATAACAACATAGATGGTTCTTTGAAATTATTCTCCTTGTTGTATGCAGATGACACTTTTTTATTAGCGCCAAATGAAGATGAGTTGCAGTTGGCATTAAATGCTTTAAATGAATTTACTGTAAGGCATGGTCCCTCAACGTTAACGTGAATAAAACTAAGATAGTAATTTTCTCAAGAGGTAAAGTTAGGAAATTAAGGCCTTTTGTATTAGATGAAGAAATCGTAGAAGTGGTCGATGAATATACTTATTTAGGAGTTATCTTTAATTACAATAATAGCTTTAAGTAAGTGCAAGAAAAGCAAATTAATCAAGCAAAGAGAGCCATGTACAGTTTGATGATGAAATCGAGGAAATTAAGATTACCTTTAGATATTCAATAAGATCTCTTCGACAAATTAGTTTTACCTATTCTAATTTACGGATGTGAAATTTGGGGGTTCGAAAATCTGAAGCAGATTGAAATTATGCATATGCAATATTGCAAACAGATTTGAAGAATAAGGAAAAGTTCACTGAACTGTATGGCTCTCGGTGAACTGAGAAGATTCGAAATGTCGCTTATTATTAAAGAAAGAATAATTAATTTCTGTTTCAGAACAATCAATGAGAAAGAAGTAAAATATTCAACTATTACATGTAACATTCTAAAAATGCTTCATGACCTTGGTATATATTCTTCTCCTTTGATAAAATACATTCAGTCTACATTAAATGAACTTGGAATGTCAAATGTATGGACAGATCATAAATAATTTAGCAATGCATGGTTGAGATCAGCCCTGAAATTGAAACTTAGAGATACGTACTCGCAAAATTGGCAAAGCGATGTCAACAAAAGCACACAATGTATTAATTACAGAATTTGTAAAAATCAGGTTGGTCTTGAATCTTACTTAATCAAACTTTCTTGTCCCTATAGGATCGCCCTCACAAAATTCAGATGTGCAAATTATCGGTTACCAATTGTTACGGGTAGCTGTTGTTACGGAATAGAACGGCAAAATAGAACATGCAATTTTTGTAATCTTAATAAACTAGAATGTCAAAGACTGGAAAAGTTGAGGCAAAAATATATCAAGTCACATTTTAGAATACGACCAAATACACTTAAGATGAACCAGTTATTTAATTCAAGAAGTATGAAACAGTTAACAAATTTAGCAAAATTCACAATAGAAATATTAAAGCTCCACTAAGTGGCATTCTAAAATAAGTAATGTAGAGTATTGTATATACGGATCAAGTAAATACCTTTGTCATAATTGTGTTATTTTGTTATGTGTTATGTTGTTCTTTATTCGATTCCTTTTGTTTATGTACTTTTTAAATAATACATTGTTATTTAGGCCTACACGTTAATTTCGCTTAAATTGTTGCCTGAATCAAATATTACTCAAATGTAAATATTGTAAATATTGTAAATATCTTTATTAATCAAAGTGTTGTACATAATTCTGATGATTTATTTCATTGTTTGATCTAATTTTCTTTAATACCCTTTCAAGGCTGACACGAGAAAATTAAAAAAACGCATTGTCATTGTCATTGTCATTGTCATTGTCAAACATTGTCATTGTCATTCAAATTATTGGTTTATACATACGTGTGCGGTTTATATACCTTAGAGTGCAGATGATCAAGTGGATGAGTAGAATTAGGCTTTTGTTCAAGATGACAGATATGAAACAAATATACAATGACCCATTCTCGGAACAAGCTAAAACTATTAGCACTCAGGAACACCAAGGAGTACTCTTTGATGTTCCTTCGATGCGAATAGTTTTACCCAGATCCTCGAGTGCCATTGTATATTTGTATAAAATAGGACCTCTGTGTCTGGATAAAGCATGAAAAACACCGCCCCTGTACTGTCTCAATACAATTTTATGCATTTTTAGAATCAAATAATTCAGCACTGCGAAGTCTTTTCCACATTTAACTGAACAAATAAATAGGCGAAAATGTTTATTCATACGAATGCTAAAGTTGATTTCATTTCAGAAACAGTATGATGTCATAAATAGTCAGGTTCACTATGTATTTTTGTTCAAAATTTTTGGAGATTAGCAAAACTATAAATTTTTGGAATCGGTAGAACATGGGGAATCCGAAAATTGATGTTGGCATTTGCACAAAACCCTGACTGAGCAGCCATTTTGGATTTTCAAAATGGCCGCCATTTGTAACTAGTATTGAACACTTTTGAAGATATTTTTGTAACAGAACCTCATTCTATCATTTTTGTGGTAGCATAATAAAGGGCATTAAATTCTCTACAACATGACACCACATTCGCTGGGTTTGGTGATGATTTGTATAACAATTTTGGGCCGAAAATGTGATTTTAATCATTTTTTTTCAAAAATATGAATTGCTTCAAAATACATATTTTTCCATATTTCAAAAGTCCATTTCACTAATGACTTCCAACTTTACAGAAAAGCGTCCATATATAGGGTCAATATCATATGAAAATTACAAGTTCATTGTTTAACAAAAAAGTTATAATACTCTAAAGTTAACACTTTGATATTTGCTAAAACAAAGAAATAATGCCACGGGCTGCCTTCTGGTCAGGTTTAATATGTATTTTTGTTCAAGATTTTTGGAGATTAGCAAAACTATACATTTTCGGAATTGTTAGAGCATGGATAATTAAAAAAAATGAAGTTGGCATTTGCACAAACACCGGCATGATGGCCATTTTGGATTTTCAAAATTGCCGCCATAAAATACATAATATGCCTTATCTCGGCTTCTTTTAAAGGCATAAACGTAATAAAATGTGCCAATCCTACTATTAATGGGCACAGAAAACAAATGGTGACATCGCTAGACATCTTCTTCTAACGCTTCCTCGCTTATGGAGGCCATTTTGGATTTTCAAAATGGCATACGTGTAATATATAAGTTGCCTTATCTCTGCTTCTGGTCAACCTAGGAACTTAGCAAATATATTCTAATCCTCCGTTTTCTTGGTCGATAAAACAATTGGTGACATAATTAGACTTCTAATCTTAATGCGTCATCGCACACGGCGGCCATTTTGTATTTTAAAAATGGCATATATATATATATATATATATATATATATATATATACAGCCCTGGAAAAAAATTATTAAACCAGCTCCTAATAAAGGCCTTTATGGCAAGTGTTGGCTATATCAGTAATTGAATTTTCAGAATGATTTCTACTAGCTAACTCATAATGAGTGGATGAATACTCCCCAAAACAATTGTCTCGTGTAATAACTAATCCCCAGGACAATTACTGCCAGGGTAATTGACCCTAGGACAATTAACCCCGGACAATTTTCGCTGAAGGACAATGACTTCTAAGGGCACCCCAACGGAATGTAAATATCCTAGATGCTAACTGTCCTCAGGGATATTCTCCAGGGGTAGGGGTTTTGGAAAAAATGTCCTGACAGAAGTGGTCTGGGGATTGTCCAGGGGGTATGCCTAATTTTTTCGTAAAGCCATGTCCACTCCTTTGGGGGGCAGTTTGTTCAGTTCTTGGTGGAAAATTGCTACATTTGATGATAGCAGCCATGCCTTGTGGCATTCTGTCAACAAGGTGTTGCCCTTTTTTCCCCTCACAGCAGCTCATTCATGCTGCAAGAATTGTTGTTGTTGTTTGTTTCATAAAATCAATTTTTGAATACCTTTAATTTTTATGGTCTCAGTAGAATAATGAGAAGGCAGTGGTGCTCAGACCAAGAGTAGTAAACTTGAATTCATTCTCTCAGACATTTATAGTCTATTAGGTGGTCCAAAAACTCTTTCTCGTGTGAAAAAAGGGGTGTTATAATTGTCTGGGGAAATTTGTCCGGGACAACTTGTCCTGGCTGTTGTCGTCCTGGTAGTAACTGTCCTTGGGTAAAAAGTCATAGGGGTAATCGTTCTAGTTACTAGTAGTCCATTAATCATGCATTAGCTGTTGATAATCATTTTCCTACTTCCATAGACAGTGGACTTTACACTACTCATATACCTCAAAATGGAGCTAGTCTAATAATTTTTTCCAGGGCTGTGTGTATATATATATATATATATATATATATATATATATATATATATATTCCAGTCAACCTACAGCAACTTAACAGAATATGCTAGTACTTTGTGTCCTCGGTCAGGAAAACCATTAGTGACATAATTAAACTTCCAATCTCAACGCTTCATTGGACATGGTTGCCATTTTTAATTCAAAGTGGCCGCCACAAATACATTTTCCCCCTACGTCGGCTTCTTTTCAGCGTAGAAACTTAATGAAATATGCTTTCTTGGGTCGAGAAAACAATCTGTGACATTACTAGACTTCTACTCCCAACGCTTCATCGCATATGGCGGCCATTTTGGATTTTCAAATTGGCCGCCATGAAATATCATATTGCCCTATCTCTGCTTCAAGGCAATCTATAAACTTATTGGAATATTCTAATACTATGTTTCCAAGGTCAGAAAAAACATTGGTGACGTCATTAGACTTCCCATCTCAACACTTCATGTGGCTTCCATCTTGGATTTTCAAAATGACCGACATTAAATACATATTCTGCCCTTTCTCTGTGGTCAGTATAAAAACTACATGAAATATGATAAGCCTATGTTTCCTTGATAAGGGAAATATTTGGTGCTATCACAAAATTATACTTGAGTCTTCCTTCACTTTAAGCCTTTGGGGCGGCTAGGAGCCCTCAGACAAATTTCACTGCGTCTCTAAACTGAAACAGTGCCACGTTCTGGTTTTTGTCCTTGAAGACTTGCACATATTTTGACACCAAGTTTAGAAAAAATATACAGTCATACTATATTTTGGTTTTTAATTTTCTTCTCTTCAGGTAAGAATTTATATTTTTGGGCAATTAGAAAAAACAAACAAACAGCAATTTGATTTTATTTCTTTGTAGATCATTTGTAATTTTTTTTTCTTTTACTATCCCTTTTCTATCTGAATATTGATTTAGAAAAAAGATCCTCTAATAAACGACCTATAAAGCAAGAAATATGGTTGAAATACAATTGAATGCACATGAAATAAAGTCACTTTTAACGACTTTTGTTTTTCAGTCTACTAACTTTCTCATCGACTATTATCACTGGTCAATTCCCCCACCCCCCCTCTCCCCCGGATAACTACCCCCTGAATTAAGTACTAAGTGCAGTTCTTTAGCTGTATTATTGTAACCTACTAATCAATTGGGCCTATACTCTATCAAACTAGAGATAGACTGCCTGTTCTAATATGTCGACCAGCATGTGCAAACTAAATAAATGTATTTTACAGTATACAACAAATTATTACATACTTTACTTGTCCCAAAGACGTTTTATGGTAATCCAATTAGGCTACATGTATACAATTACAATTGTACATGTATGATCACGCCATTACAGCACAGACGGCTTACAACCTTTAAAATGCTTATTTCCTGCATGTCATATTGTTCTTCAACTTTATGTACTTTTATTTCTGCTTTTTAAGTAAATAGTAAAGCTTGATAACATAAATAAGGAGAAATAAAGATATACAAATAGAATAAGAAATATTGCGTTTTAACCACTTTGTACAAAAACAGAGAAAAAATCTCGAAAGGTCACATTTTTTTTGCTTTCAGTTCTGCTATTTGAGGTACTAGTAAATAGTAAAGCTTATAGTAAGACAATTTTTTAAAAATAAGATAAACAGTGGTAGCAAGAAATATTGTGTTAAACCAATTTTTACTCAAAACAGGAAATGTCTCAAAAAGTCACCTAAGTTTAGAAGGATCTTTCGTGGCAAAAGATTTTTGCAATGCTGAATGAAGATGAAGAAAGTCAAAATTTAGAGAGGTGTGAAATACGCTGATTGAGACCAACCGATGAACTTTGTCTACAAATGAGCGGGAGTGGGGGGGGGGGGGGGGGTAGGTGCTGACGCCTCTTGCCCGAATGTAAACTTTACCTTCAGCCCCTAGCCCCACCCCTCCCCACCTCGTAAGACTATGCTCGTTTTAATATTGAAAGTGCTTGGAAATGTTACAGGGGACCCAATTTGGGGGGTCAACCAGACTTGGATTGATGTTAAAGACTGTTTGGTATGAATATGTTCAGGGGACCTCCCTGTACAACTGAGGGGGGGGGGGGGTGCGGGCGCACGTTTTGAACCCCACCACCAAGTATCTACATGTTTTAGAGTGTAAATATTGTCTATCACGTGAATACAGGTCCCATATTATTTCACTAATGGCCTGAATTGCTTCCTTTTACCAATAATACTTGTAGGTATTGTTTTAAGTTAAACTTTAGAGGGGTAGGGGGAGGGGTGGGAAGAATGGTAAGGCATTGACAGATATTTTTCCAGTAACCATGAGATTTTGAATGATTTGTCAAGGCTCACTGATTTTCTTACCATTATGCAAAGTACTTTATGAATATTACTTTGTACCAATTTGTCTCGTTTTAAAAGTAGAAAAGGGGAGGGGAAGGCATGGACATGTAGGGGGTGCAAGTTCTGTACCCTATAATCTAGTATATACGTATGTTGGAGTGTGAATCTTGATTATCACTTGAAACCAGGGGGGTGATTCACTAACTGGGATCGATATCATTCCTAAAATCAATTTTCGGGATTGATTTCATTCCCAGCTTAAAATTAATTCCACCTTACTGATTCACTAAATCGCTTTTAGGATGGAATCAATTTTATCATGAATATATATGAGCGCAAATGAATATTTACGAGCGCACTCATTCCAACCAATCAACGTACTCAAATTTCAGTCACCGCCCCTCAGTCACCCGACCTATTTCTCTACTTAGCGCGTAGCTAGTGCGCGTTACCTAGCTACTGCATTAATTGCGCGCACGCATCGACTGGACATACACAGGGCTAGGGTTGGGGCGCGGGCGGGCATGCAGTGGAGTGACCGTTTGTGATTGTTAGGAGCGATCCGGATTACTCCCAACCTTAAAATCAATTCAGAGGCTGGAATCAATCCCAAATACCTTAGTGAATCAGTCACTAAAAGCGATATTGCTCTTAGGATGGATATTGTTCCTAAAATTGATTTTTTCTTATTTGGGATTAATTTTAGCTGTTAGTGAATCACCCCCCAGGGGAGGATTTCACTAACATTCACGAGCGATTAATCGCAAGACTCATCGTTCGCACCCTTCTCATCGCAGCTGCGTGGAGTTGTTTCAGAGGATTTCACAAAACCCGTCGCAGCAGCGATGCATTTTTATTCGAAAAATACTTCTTGAACGAGGATGGGGTCAATTTTAGCCATCATTTTAGCCCGCGGGATTTATGAGCGATCATTTGTGATTTTCAAGTGATTTTTGTTCTTAACTTCACCAAAATGGATGTTAACGACTGTCATAATATCAGTAAGGTAAGATAATCTACAATTACATATTCTGTTGAAGATTTTGATAAGTATTTAATATCTACGCAGGAGTTTACAGTGTTGTCATTACTCATCGCGGTGTCGCGGTGCTAGCGATGCGAACTGTGTGCGGTAGAGAACCGCATTGGCTATCTACGTTAGATGTCGCACTGTACTACAGTGTACGTGTTTGTGTGGAATCGAAGTGTAGAAGAATTGAATTGAATTAGTTTATTTATAGAATATCAATGGTTTAAATCTTTAACACTTTTAAAAATATAAAATACATAGAGAGTCTAATCATGAAATAGATCTAACTTGGTCTAAGACAAGTGTCAAGTCTAAGTACTAGTAACATGGGAGTAACGTTAATAAGATTAAGACTAAGACTGTAATTATGTAAGTTGTAACTAACTTTAACGTTAGATCAAACTTCAAAGTTAAGTAACAAAAGTTATTTATAGAGTAATAGACTAATGTCGAGAACAAAATACGAACTCAACCACAGTGTTCTCCTCTTATGAAATAATAATTAAAAAAGAAATTCCTTTAGGCCTAGTAAAAAAAAAAAAAAAAAAAAAACAACCTGGAAATAGATCTACGGTCTTTTTTAGACTAGTAGATCTAGACCTAGGCCTAGTCAATCTAAGATGGGTCTAACGTTAGATCTATTCTAGATGTAGATTAGAATATAACGTTGGAACTGTTCCATCTAGATTTTGGGATCATGGACAAATATAGAACCAGCAGTGTTAACCAGAATAACATTGTTGGATCTAAATTTAGGTCCAACAGGGTCTAACTTCTAGATTCTTAATTGTAGGTTTAGTTTTTCAGGGTTACACCATGTAATTCTTTCAAGGAATAAGAGCCCTGAAAAGGGCTGGTGAGCTCCGCTAAGAGCTCTGTGGTTCTCGACGTTTCGATCAGTATGCTCTGATCGTCATCAGGAGAATGACTAGAACACTGCCCAGTGGAGGCTATTTATTGCCTACGGAGGGATCCGATTCACAGCCTGATTGGCGCCAATCGGAAATGCCCGCGAATTCTATTCACGGCTGCATTCTCATTCTGGTCACTGGTGGCGCTATAATTCCTCTAACCAGAGAAAGCACCGGACGGTGCCATTGTTTTCTCTGAATAAAGAACAAGTGCCAGATTTTTCGCTGAATGATTGCTCCCCTTAGAGCCGGTATTTAGTGAAGTATCAGCGGACACTTTCATGGTGGAGATACTGAATTGTAGGTTTAGTTTTTCAGGGTTACACCATGTAATTCTTTCAAGGAATAAGAGCCCTGAAAAGGGCTGGTGAGCTCCGCTTCTAGATTCTCCGCTTCTAGATTCTTCTTCTTCACTATAGAATATAAGTACAGGCTACTGTCTGGTGTATTCTCGTAGTCGTACTTTCCTAGACTTTATATCCTTTCTTACTTTGATTTAGTCTGGCTCCCAACTGGGCGAATTGTGTTCGTTCATTCTGTTTAAGTCCAACTGATTTTTCAGACCGATAAAAGAAAAATCTCCTTAACCCCCCCCCCCAAAAAAAAAAATAGATAAAAAAATAAAAATGAATTCACACCACATTGATTTACCAGCTAATAGATCTACTCCATATTTTTTTTTTCAGAAGTCAGACTAGCATTAGAGCTCTGTGTCACCTTACAAATTCCAAAGGTCTCATCTTTACTTATGAGGATGGAAGAAGATGAAGATGTTGCCTCAGAGGAAGAAGTGACAGGAGTTAGGAGAAAATGCTGAAGAGAATGCAGGACTTGAACGATATTGTGAAGAAATTCTGATACAGCTGGAATAAAACAGGTAGGCCTTTGTATTTTAATTTACATTGTCATTTGCACCTGGCAGGTCTACATGGACTCCTAAGTTTCAGATAGTCTGAAACTAAGAACATCTAAGTGTGACACAATTGATACAGTAAATTGACACCAAGAATTATACCAAAGCTTTTTGTTGTTGTTGCTTGATATCGAAATCATATTTGAATATCACCCCCCCCCGCCCCACAAGCTTTTCTAGACTATGTATAATATGCTTTGTCAAACAGGTGAAGATGATGATCATCATCAACAGCCAAATCCCCCCCCCCCCCAAATCACCCTGCCCGCTAATTTTTTTTTTCTTTCTATCACTTGACTTTTGCAAAAGGTGGAGAATACGTTCAAGAAAATATGTGCATGAGGCGAAACTGCAGACATCGCAACGAGAGGGTAGAGAGGATACCTATTGGAAGGTAAGATTTAGTCACATATGGAACATCGACTTTTCAAATCTTCATTTTTGTTACAACTATTACTATTGTGTTTTGTTTTATTTATTCAGTGTTCTGGAAACATAAGACAAGCTAAATATGCCCCTGAAATGTAAACATCTGCATTGACTGTTAGAGTTGTTCATGTTTCAATCTAATAATCTGTCTATTAAGTTTTTTACATTTTTGAAAATCCTAAAAGTGGGCTTACATCCTTTCCTACTTTGAAAATAAAGATAAATTGATGGACCAATTTCAATGTGAACTTCTGACTTTTAAGTAAGATATACCGCTTCATCTTTCCTCTTTTTCATTTTGACTGGAAATTAAGGTAAATCATAATTACGTTTTTTTTCTTCACTTTTTACTAGATCATAGTTGCTTGAATTCCAAGAAGGAAGGAGGAACAGAAGGAAAGAAGATGAAGAAAGCAGCGAAGAAAGAAACGCATGAGATGCATCACCTACCAATTGACAAGATGATGATGATGACACTAAAAAGATGAGAAAATTGAGGGATTTTTTTCTTTTTAGTTTTTTCTTAATCACATTACAAGGGATCCATGGATTTTCAAGAAATCAACAGACGCCTCTGATCCTATTGTTATTTGTGAACAGGTTTGGATGCGGGCTATTGGTAAAGCTTATGATTATATTGTGTTTCAAAAAAATGATTGTCTTTTGTGCAGAACAATACTAAAACAGTCATTGATGCAATCATATGAGAGAAAATATACAAGGAGAGGAGCATAACAGTTTAATTGCGGGGGCGATTACACATCCAACATGTCGATGTTCAGTGAGTTGGGTACATGTACAGTTATTTGGAGAGATATGAATAATGCTATACAGTGCTTGCACCAGGCATGAGAAGATGGGACAGGAGTCAAATTTTATTAGTGAAATAATTCTTGCTTTGCCAGGGTGTGTCCCCCCCCCCCCCTCATGATTTTTATTGCCCCTTAGCCCACCACTCCCCCAACTATTATATTGCTGCTGGTGATACCTCTGATTACAATCATTGTTTGTATTGTAAATATTAATATTGAAATACCAAACTGGATTTTTTTTTATACCCAAAGATCATGAGGAACTTACTGAATGCCATCTGGAATTCCTGCTACTTCTCTTTCCTGTTTCTTTTGCTTGTTGTACATTTGATAAAGATGACATTCTATTGTTCGTGAAGTTTTATTTATTGTCATAAATAATGTTTACTTATTCATTAAATTGCATTCAAACAGGCCTGCTCTTTGTAATGCTATTCTACGAGATCATTGTTTCCTTAGAATTTGGCTGTGATAAATAGTAATTAAGGAGGTTTTTTTTTACATATAACTACTGTCATTATTTGTATAATGATGATGTCTAATGCTAATTTGTGCATGATTAACCCACTTGTCTGTTATATTTGACACCCACTTAGCCAATAGTAAAGTGTTATATGACACGAGTAATGCTACATCTTTATACATCATCCATATTCTGCTGAAAACCTTTTAAATTGTAGAATTCTCAAAATGCATAATGAAAATTAATTTTTAGTGATACATATATATTCAATATGGCACAGTTCTGGAATCGTATCTTCATCTGACTATCCTACATGCACTGTTTTGAAGTTAAATAAAACAAATTGAAATTTGCCTATTGAAATTTGCCTATTGAAATTTGCCTATAAATTCACTAAAAATTATATTGATTCAATCCGAATTCAAAGGCGTACGAGGCGGGGGGGGGGGGGGGTGTTGGCTGCAGCTTCCCTGAGGATTTTGAAAGTGCCGATATTCGGGCAGAATTTTCACTCCGCTCGATCACAAAATTTAGAAAATAGTTGATATACTGGCAAGAATCATCAGCTCCCCCCCCCCCCCCCCTCACGAAAATGTGCCCGTACGCCTATGTCTCAATTCATTGCAAATTCTTGTTACTTTTGATTGGATGAGATTGAGTCGGGATTAACAACACTTTCATTGCAATTTCTGCCAAGCTACTATTATGTAAACTCAGGAAATAGTTTGATTTTTTTTTCAGTCACTTTGTGTGTTACTCCATTGATTGTTTCATAATAAAATCCATGTGGATCTGTAGACTTCGATTGACAAGACATTGCCAGTTGGATTTGTATTTCATATATGTTTATACTCGTGAGATTTGTAGTATGTAAAACAAGTTGAAATTCTTAGAGTAACATTAATGTGCTGAGAAATAAAGGGATTTATACATAATATCATATTTCAAAGCAATAAGATAAAGAGAGGGAGAGAAGTAATAAGAGCGAAAGAAATAAATGATTCAAGAACAGGGGCTGTAGACTTATATATCTAGAAAGTAAGAGAGAGAGAGAGAGAGAGAGAACACAGGTCGAGGTAATGAGAAGAGAGAAAGAAGAAAAAAGAAAGGAATCATCGGGTAAGCGAAATGGAAAAAGCAAGTAATTTATTCATGAGTTAATTAGAATACAAAAATTGGTGAAATGGAGAGAGGGAGAGAAGAAAGTGTTCCACAGTGTGCAAACATTTTGGAACAAGTTACCATGCATATATGCCTTTTTATTGAGTGCGGGGGGGGGGGCACATCCCCAAAATGGTTTAAATTTATTTGTTCCCCAACCACAAAAATTAAAAAGACGAATGCAGTGATAATTAATCAACGAATAATAGGCCGTACATTAAAAAAGAAGAAATAATAAATAATTAAAAAGACCCCCCCCCCCAAAAAAAAAAAGGTTATAAAAATAATTACAAGCATTTCATCGAAGATGGCCTTAAAAGAGAGAGAGAGAGAGAGAGAGAGAGAGAGAACGTTCTGTATCAACCAGAATGCGAGCCACAAACGATTGAGATAAGTTTAAAACAGACCATCACAATAAAAAACAAATAAATAAAGCGAATTTAACTTGCAAAGGATTTCGCGCCACACGCTCCGTTGGGACAGGAAGTTAGTTTTTGAACCCATCGCAGCCCTACGATGAGTCTGCGATCACCCTTTGAGCATCCGCTGCGTTGCGATGGGTTTGCGACGGGTAAACCCTTCGCAGGAGCTTTGTGAAATCGAAAAGCAACCCATCGTCCACGGGCGATGGGTTCAGGCTCTTACGATGGGTTCAAGCCCTTGCGAAGGGTTAACGATTCATCGCAAGCGTTAGTGAAATCCTCCCCAGGTCTCCTCATATATATTATTGGACAGTTGGCCTTAGTGATTTCTCAACACACATCATCGGTTCTTAGGCACATTTGTATCATAGCAACGGGAGCTAATAAACAATTCTATATCACTAAAATATGATCGTACTGAATCATCTGACATCACACATCCTATTAAAATATTACTCTGCATGACAATAGCATGTACTACCGAAATTATCCATTTTACGTCTCCCAATGTTACCACTGTAGGGAGAAGGCAGCACTTAGTAACCACTTTTGTTATCGATTCTCTACTTTAGCTAATATCAAAGTGTCAACTATAGAGCGCTATAAATGTTTTGTTTGATAAGCAATGAACTTGTAATTTTTATATGGTATTAACCGCACATATGGAAAGTTTTCTGAAAAGTTTGAACTAATTAGTGAAAATAACTTTTGAAATAATGAGAAATACGTATTTTGAAGAAATTGATATTTTGTAAAAATTATGTAAACAATCACATTCTTGGCCAAAAATTGTATCGTAAATCATCACCAAACCCATTAAATGTGGTATCATGTTGTAGAAAATTTAATTCCCTTTGATATGATGATAAATAAATGGTAAGATGAGGTTCTGTTTAAAATATATCTTCAAATTCGTTCAATAAGAGTTACACATAGCGGCCATTTTGAAAATCCAAAATGGCCGCTATGCCGGTGATTTGTGCAAATGCCAACATCAATTTTTGAATTTCCCATGTTCTAACGATTATAAAAATGTATAGTTTTGCTAATCTCCAAAAATTTTGAACGAAAGCCCATTTTCTTACATAGTGAACCAGACTAAAATGGTACATAGGTGTACACAAGGACTGCACATTTACACGGTATCCCACGTTCTGTGTTTGTGTTTGTGTTTTTTTTTTTTTTTTTTTTTTGGGGGGGGTATTAATCATTAATTAATGGAGAAAGAGAGAGAGTGAAAGAGAGAAAGAGGGGGAGAAAAAAGCTTAGAAAGAAGGAGGTATAGTAAGCCCAACGAATGAGAAATAAGGTGAAGTTGACTACAATATGGATAGGCTGCGGATAGAGGGAAAGAAAGAGTACACTTACACATACTGTAAGAGAATGCCACGTAAGAAAGATGAAGGAGGACTTAGAAAGCAAAAGTGAAAGAGGTGAGGGGGGGGGGGGGCTGGGGATTATGAAAATATTCAGGAGAAAGATTGAAAGATAAAGAACTTGAGATGAGAGAGACTGATAGTAAAATTAACAAAGAGAGACAGGGGATATAAAGAAGGGGAAAAATATTGACAGGCCTATAACGAAAGAAAGCCGCGCTGAAGAAAGAATGGGCCTATAATGAAGGATAAAGAGGAGATAAACAAAACCAAAAAAAATAGAGAAGGATACGATAAATTAAACCAATGAGAGAAGGATATAATGAAGAAGAAGGAAGTGATTATAATAATGAAGAGAGACAGAGAGAGAGAGAGACAGACAGACAGACAGACAGAGGGGGGGGGGGGGAATTGTGTGAAAGACATAATGAAAGGGTAAAGACACTGCTTGTCAAACAACAAAACACGTCAATAGGTACATAAACAATATTCAGGAAGAGACTAATTAACAACATCTTTTAATCTTATGACATAAAAACTAATTTTTGAGGAATCGTTCCCAGTTTTTCCATGCGCTTTCTATGTACATAATACACGTGCGAGTAAGGATTTGATGGGAGCCCAATCATGCCAATGGCTTTTTTCGCCGTTGAGTCGGGGCATCAACCACTCGCATAAAGCCGCGCGTACAATGCTATATCCATGTGATAAAGATCGACGGGTTTTACTGGTATATAGAAAGAAAGCAGTAGGGTCAGGATCATGCCCGTAAAAATAAAAAGACATCGCTTTGATTAAAGAAAAAGGATTGTAGTGTTTAGAAAGGCTGGTTTTGCAAAATCAGCTGTCACATCTGTCATGTCTGTAATAAACGTTTGATATCCTGAAAATCTTCTTGTTAGCTCATTCTTTTGCACAAAGAATTTGGTTCAAGCAGCTGAATGGGGCTATCTGATGTGTTATACATCTTTAGTGTCTGACCTTCAAATGCGCATGTATTTTTTATTTTACATGCATTGTCGGAAATGGATCAAGGAAAAGGTTTGACAATATTAAGACACGAATCGATTTCATTGCCATATCGCCTGTCTGTTCATCTTTTCAATTAGTTGTCGGTAAAATGCTGATAATACAAACCCATATCCACAATTCAAGATGATTTAAACTATATAATCACTTTCAGACCGCACTATGATGTAATTGTCTGTATCTAGAATAAAGAGCTGACGTCGGCGAATGTGATGTCCATATATTGTTAAAAGCCTATCAATGTGTTCTGTTATTGAAACAAAGACGGTTCTCATCGAGTTCCAAGGTTGATGATCATAGAAAAATAATATCTTCAATCAGACTTTCCGTACCTGTGCTTATTTTTTTTTCTAAAAAGACTTCTAGATATGCGCCTGACAAACACCAGGAGTTCATTTTTATCGAGATATACCTTGTCGAGAAGTTGTATGTACTCGGCTTTATTCATGGTTTCGGAGTTGGAAAACAGCTGAACACTGCAAGACAAAAAGGTATTTAAAAAAATATATTATACGGTACTTTATTTCGTTTTTTTTTAATATGATACCTTAGTTAGGTTTCCATGGTCATGCATCATTGAATACCATTGACAAACATTTGTTCTGAATTCCAGTTCCCTTTTTTTTTTCGGTAAAACACAATAGGCACGATGTTAAGCAAATGCCTAATTTGAAACTTCCTGGGAGCCCTTATTCTCTTGATGGTTTTTTTTTTCAGATATGTCATAATATTGTGGTGTTCTTTACCCATGTTTCAGGAAGATTACATTGTAAAACTTTTACAGAAAGGAAACGTTTTGCAAAGAAGAAAGTCTGGGTGAATTTCAACAAGTTTGCATACCAAGGAACCAGTGCGAACAGAAAGGCAAGATTCAATTTTTGTTTTCAACGGAGTTTCATTTATTTTTCGTGATTTACTACATTTCATCTCCAAGCAGAACAATATTTCTTTATCTGATATATATATATATATATATATCAAAACTATCAAAACTATTAACATTATTCAAGGAATTCAACAAGACGTTGGCATCACTTCTGTTTACGACAGGTATGTCGGCTTTATTATAATTCATTTGAAATTTCGGTATTTTTACATGATATTTCTACTGACAATAATATTAGTCCGTCAATTTTTGAATGATTGTGTCTTCTCTTTGTATTTTGTGAATTATTCTCTTCGTTAATTTTGTCATGCCTTTCTTAGTGATTGTATCTTCTCTTTATAACTGTTTCAGAATAAATTTCTGAAGAAGTCGAAAGACGAAAGCTTAAATTTCCTGAGTATCCTGCGTCATCTTTGGTTTGAATTCATCCCACTATATATATATATATATATATATATATATATATATATGCAGCAACGTAAATACCCACATGAGAGTCTACCCGGGGTAGGGTTAAACATTTTACGTATGTTTCTGGCCATTTAGTAAATATCATATTCAACAGTTTTGGCAACTCTCGTGGAAATTATACAATTGTGAGAAATGAAAATTAGAGAATGATGGTTGCGTAGCATAAAGCAAAGTTCCCCAGAGCTGTCCTCCCTTTTGAAATTTTTGCAAAGGTTGAGAAAATGTCTACGCCGGGAATTGAACCCTGGTCACTGACTTAGAACGCCAATGTCTTACCACTAGACCACGGAGACGGGCCAGTATATATGCATTCAGTGCATACATTAAAAAAAAAGTATTCCCAACTGTGATAGCTTCTAATTATAAAGTTATAACCTATGTGATCTTGAAATTAATCTCATGGTGAAATGTAACTTGTTTTCTGTCTTATGACACTAGTTACATTTCATGGTGAAATGTAACTTGTTTTATGTCTAATGATACCTCATTCATTACATTTCTGCCTCGATTGACTGAGCACCAGCGTTTTTAAAAAAGTGTCGTCAAAATCTCCTTGTACCAAGTTTGGGCTGATGCAACGAACGTGCGTCAAACCATACGAATGTGTTACTTCAGTCTAATAACCTTTGGAAAGTTGAATTCTCTTTCGTACTTCAATTCTTCATTGCTTAAAACGATCCAGGGTATCAAAGCTTTCACATAGCCTTGCTTGAATCCATATGATCATCTCAATTTTTTTAACAGCCTTCTAAGTTATTGTCTCATGATAACTAAAAACTCGCTGCATTAATGCCCAAATTTACCAGCAGAAGGTGCATAAGGTGTTTTTCTCAAAAAGCGAATGAATTCAAAGGTTTACTGACTTAAAATACTAAAAAAACAAAAAACAAAAACAAAACAAAACAAACAAACAAGGAAGGATGAATGTGTTGAGAATTAACAAAGTAATTGATAGTAGACTTTCATAGAAAGATAGCTTCCCAAATAAACCTTTTCCATTTTGAATGACTCAATTTTCCTTTTGATTGAGGGATTTCCTTTTTATTGATGGATGCGGATGAAACCGAGATTGTGTTATCATGGCACATAAAAATTAAGAAAGTATCATCAGTTTTGCTTGTAGTTACCCTATTCAAGTGTTTGGGTTGACATAAACACATTTTCTATTCATATGCACAAAATCAATCGATATAACTAACCCATTGTTTTCAAACTGAGAAATGGTTTTGACCCACGTTTGTTGCTTCAGCCCAAACTTGGTACAAGAGAATTTTGACAATACTTTTTGAAAATCCTGCTGCTCAGTCATCCGTTGTAGCACGGTTATGGATAAGGTATTATTTGACAGAATATAAGTTGCTCTTTACTATAAAGCATAATTTAAGCCTATAGAGGTTATGAATTTTTAATTAAAGGCTACCTAAGTTGGGTATACTTTTTTTTAATACGCACTGTATATTATGAAAGGAAATAAGAGAATAATGGTTGCGTAGCTTAAATCAAAGTTCTCAAAAGCTGTCCTCCTCTTTTAAATTTTGGCAAAGTTTTGAAAAAATGTCTCTGCCGGGAATCGAACCCGGGTCACTGGCTTAGAACGCCAATGCCTTAACCACTAGACCACAGAGACATGCCAGTGGTTTCGGCGGCGTCAGATTCAACTGACCGACAAACTGAGAAATCTTCAACCTCGTTAATCAATTCCTCTGTATATGTTATTTCCTTACACTTCCTTACAAGCATTTTCATGATTATACACGCATCAGGAAAACCATTTCCTTTTTAATTATTCTTACTTTATATCAATTATTGCTAAAGTGCTGTTGTTTTTTTTGTCATTTTTTTTAAATTTTTGATTCTCATTAGAACAGATGGTCACTTTTAGAATAGTAGAATTGTTTTGAGGTTTATACACTTTTGTTTTCATTTCACATTTGGTTAATTTTCAGATGGATCTTTCTTTTTGCGTTCTAATCGTTGTATTAAGCCAAATTTTCTCATGCACTTATCAAGGAAATGTCAACGTATAGCTACAGGCAGATTTATCTTGCCGTGACTTTTCACAGATGAATGTTTAATTTGACTTAATGATTTACTAGCAGTAGCTGTAGTAGTAGTAGTAGTAGTAGTAGTAGTAGTAGTAGTAGAAGTAGTAGTAGTATGAGGAGAAGTAACAGATGTAATACTAGTAGTATTAGTACTTTTAGTTTAAGAAGGTTTCTTTTTTAAAGCTTTGAAGAAACTTAGGACGATGCATTCATATGTAACATAATTATGTAACACGATGATATACCATCACTGGCAATGCGTATGTATAGCAGCATAGCAAAAATGGTTGCCTTTGTGACTCATATGCATATCTGTATAATGTTTTGTGAAAAGCCGTTGAATAACGGCGAACATTCGGAGCTACTAAAAGAGCAAAGCCAACAAATCGCCTTCTTGAGAGCTAGGGATTTGTTTAGGGGTTAGGTATAGTTAAGGCTCAACAAGTCGAATAGAACAACCACTTAAATTTCAGGGATTATACATGCCTTTAATATAAAAGGCTGTCACCTATTGGTTACACGCAAAAAGAAGGAATTTTTGAATAATTATAATTCCCCTAGTTTTTGTTTAAAAATAAAAAAAAAATGTAAATTACACGTAATTTGAGACTCTGAAAATGCTTAATGAAGGTTGAAAAAGTGGCATACATCCCGCATAAATAATTTCAGGGACTCTGCGTGATTTGGGCTTTTCAGATGAGTTAAGTTAACGCACAAAAACGAGGATGTTTACATGGGTTTTAATTCCCCTATTATTTATTTGAAATTATAACAAAAATTGACTCGAATGAAATTCCAAGGTCTAAAAAACTATTATTATGACTCAACAATTTGAACAGACCCCCTTAAATTTCAGGGATTATGCATGTTTTTTGTCACCCAAAAATTCATCCGCCATAATTATAACAAGGACAACCGTTATGACGTCTTGTGGGCGTGTAGGAACCACACGAGCGTACCACAATATGCACGCGTGCTTAGTTGCGGGACTGGGCACTCTCCACTATTTATAGCCTTTGCTAATGATCAGTAATTAGAATTTCTTAATGACCTACCTGTCAGTCATCTACTTTAAGTTTATCTTTTGACTCTAGATCTATGGACTTGATGAGGGTGATTTATCGAATGACAGGGATCCTCGTCACCATTTTATAAAAAAAAAAAAATTTCTAAAATAACGTGTGTGTGTGTGATTGGGTTTTTACAAACGTGTATCAATCAGATATAACCTTGTGTGGATAACGCTTATTAATGCCCTCAATATTGTATGTTATATACTAGTTTCATGTATTTGGCCCAATGCTTGAGTAAACAATGGAATTTCCAAAGATAGAATATCTTATTGGTTCTAACGGATTTTTCTGGCTCTTTTTCTATCACATTCATCTATATTCTATCCCTCCCCATCTCGATACTATAGCCTGTTATAGTAACGGACACATCAACTCCTGCTATCGTTTTTCCGAAAGTCGATCGGACCTTGCTACGGCCAAATCATCATGTGAGAGTATGGGGATGCACTTGGTCTACATAGAATCTCAAGATGAGCAAGTCTACCTAGAAGGAATGGTAAAAGATTATGATCAGGAATACTGGATAGGACCTCTGAGTGTGACATGGTTAGATGGCTCAGACCTGGTTTACACCAACTTTCCAGAGCTTCAGAAAGCTGTCGATGATGGTGGAAGTTGTTTCCGACTAGTTATGAGATGGAAAAAGTGGCACGATGCCGACTGTTCTATCGAGCATCATTTCATTTGTGAAAAAGAAGGCTGTAAGTATTTGATATTCTATCAAATAGTAATTTCTATTTTCCCTTTTAATTGACCCCCCCCCCAACAATCAAACAAACAAAATGCAAACAAATATACATTCGGCGGATAGGCGGCGAATCTGCCGACCCCCCCCCCCCCACCACCTTAAAGGGAATTGGCAAGGCTGGCAGTCCCCCTTCACCCCTTCTCCCCCCCCCCCCCTATCCGTGGGAAAATGATACCGAAATAAAAATTTTGCAATTTTTTAGGCCCTCCCCCTACCACAGAGAGAGAGAGAGAGAGAGACCGGATAGACTTCCGATATCTTGTTCGGGGAAAAGTGTTCGTCAACCATTTTAGAGGATTTAATTTGGGGAACAGATATTTGTTCATGTCTGTACACTTCCGGATAATGACTCTAAAATAATGTTTTTTCCCCCTATATTTTTAGCCTGTGGTTTGAATGACACTGGAGACGGAAGTTCATGCTATCATTTCTCCCAAAGTGGGTTGGACTTCGTCTCATCTAAATCATTTTGTGAAGGCCTTGGGATGCACCTGGTCTACATAGGATCAAAGGAAGAGGACGACTTCTTGTTCGGGAACGGGACTGGAAACTATCAATATTGGATGGGGCTAACGAGTGTGACCTGGTTGGACGGCTCTCACCTTACCTACAGCAACTTTCCAGATCATTCTCAGTGGAATTTTGATAGTGGAGGGTCTTGTTTTCTAATGAATTCATCAGATTCCAAATGGTATGACAGGAGCTGTCATACCGAGCACCATTACATTTGTGAAAAAGAATCCGGTGAGTACGTCTAGAGGGAGGATATTTTATTTACTACCGTCTGGTAATCGGCATAATTAGGCGGAAGATTCTGCAGGATTTCTACAGCCACGAGATTTAGGAAGTTACCAATATTCTGGTAGCATTCATCTTATGTTCGGGCAGTGAGATGGTCTTATTGTAATTATCCATTCTCATTTAGTATATCTGTGATAAAATAATTACATTTTACAATAGGAAAGTGTTGCTTTTGGCTTGTTTGCAAAATATCTAACACGAAATTTGATATACGATAAAGAGATGTCATCCCTGGCATAAATGATCCGGCGTGCGCCTGTCAATCTGATTTATAGACAGTACTGCGTTTTAATTGATTTATGTTCGGATAATACAGAATTTACCAATATGACCTCATGTTTCTTGTCCCTGTCTTTTTTTTAAAGAATTGGGTTTACTAATGTATGGGGGTCTAGTTAAAAGAAATAAAAACTATCTAGCCAAAGATTTAAAAAAAAAAATACATAAAAAGATGATATAGACACATCTCAGAAAATGCGATAAACCAACTATGCAATCATCGCAACGAGTCGCTTTCACTGACAAGAAAAATAATGCTCTGTTCTATTTCATCTATATATTTCTTTCCCGGAAAACCCGATTTTCCAACTCCATTAATCATGTTAATACCTATCGAGCCGTTTGATAGTATCTTTATAACTGAAATACAGTGTCGACAGGAGCTGTGCGATGAATATGTTGTTCAATATTTATTATTTTATACCTCGTGTTTATCGTGATAAATTGCGATGGCGAAAACAAATAAAATTAACTCTCCTCCTTTTAGTAAAGCATACATGTAATACAATTCGAAGTTCATTCTTCTTTATCGAGATATGACGCAGTAAGGAGCTAATAATGTTTGGATAACCCAAACAAAATAACACTTTCGCTGTCAGAGTTAATGGGAAACTGATGAAAATTTGCTCATTTGTTTTATTAACAGCGAAGTATCAAATATTGATATTAAAATATAGAAATATTGATTTATTTTTATTCCAAAATTTTGGTAACTCAATGTAACAGTCGGGGAGATGGCCGTTATTGGAAAACAATGCAAGTCCTTCAGAGAAGAGACAACTTTTGCTTGGATATAAACACGAGTGAAGTTTCAGCCACGTTTCTCGCCCGTGCGTTGCATATAGGAAAAATATATTTAGAAAAAAAAAGGAATCATTTAAAGAATGTCCTTTTCACAAAAAACAACCAACCAAATTTTGACGGGCAGGCCTAACATACCATGGCCTTTTCCCTATTTTTTTTAAACACCCCCCTCTTTTGTCAGATTTCTTTGATTTAGATTGATACAAACCAAAATACTAGCAATACTTAAGCTGCTGTGAACATGGTGAAGTATTTTCCTCTTCAAGTGAGATATAAAAACGTGTGTCTACCCCTGATTGTCTTATTCAACGTCAACAGGTATCTCGTCCAATCCTGTACAGCCGCTGGTAATCCCAAGTTCTGTGACAACTGCAGGAACTTCAACCACACCCTCCAACCAGGTGATGACTGCGACTACCTCCTCCAACTCTAGGGTCACATGTAAATCAATTTCCTTTTATTGTATTACTCCTATGTTAAAACACGTATTATTGGACGGCAATATTGGTTTAACTCTTACTGTGCCAAGGGGTTTAGCTCTCAAATTTTACCAAAATGTAATCAGTGCTTACTTTTCAAATGTCTGCACTTCATTAACTTATTATTTCTCAAAATAGTGTGTACAAAATTTGTAGGAAATTCATTCCCATTTCTTATGATACAAAACACTGTTTCTTTGCCCCACTTTATGCATAAGAATCATTGAAAATTAGATTTGAGTTTATTTTTTGTCTATTATTTTTTTGGTTTCTCACTTGTTTACTATTGTTTAATGTTGAAATAAGGTAATATCTTTTTTTAAAATCTGCAATTTTCTCTGAAGATTTCCATGGTAGCAAATAATTATCATGTCTTTAGAATGCTTGATTTAAGCTCAAAATTTTGATATATATTGACCACCACATACATTTCCTGTGGTCCAGCAATTGGTGAATGAAAATAACAAGTTTATCCGTCACATAATTATGTGACATCGGCACTGAAAGAGTTAAACAGAAGGTTGAGATCTAGTGTATAGGAACAATAATTTATGATTTATTTTAACAATAATTTGTGAGCTTCCTCATTCTTATTGGCCCGAATTCACAAAGGAGGTTTGGTTGAAACCATGGTTTAAACCCCCCTCCTGGGCTTTTTAAGCGTACGCGCTCACGGAATCCGACGCAATCATACATTTTCTTTGTGCGCGCGCATGGGCGATGTGCGATTATTTACGCTTATTTTAGTACGCTTACGGAGGTTTAAACCTTACCCATGGTTTTAACCTCCTTTGTAAATTCGGGCCATTATGTCAGTTTGAAAGACTATCATGAAATAAATGGCCCCTGAAGAAAAAGCCCTTATATTCGACATATGACAAGAAATAACATCGATGTCTGGACCAAACGTTCATACCCCCACGTGTGTGTAGTCCCATATACATTTCTGTGTGAATTGCAATTGACCGTCAGCAAGACTAAGTCAATTTCTTATCATTTTGATGATTGCAAACCTCACAGTATACATAAATTCTAATGTAGTACATAATCAACCTTTCCCAGTTGCTTCCAAATGGTGGTTACAATGGAGCCTTGCTTTGTGGAACAAACAAGTTTGGCACATTCCAACGCTTTTACAACAAATACAAAAACAAAAATAAGAATTTGAATGAAGTCACTTTCTTGACCCATGTACATAAAATATACACATCAATAGAGTACCGAAGTGTGGTGTCATACTGGCCAAATTATCAAGGTTGCTGGTTCAAAACAATTTTGTGCTAAACAATGGCTTCGTGATCACAACAGCGCCAAACACCGAACTTGCCCTGCTCCAGCCCGCTGCTTGAATAATTTGGCGGTGAACCTCATGCGCGGGCCCTGTTGTTTGGAACCACTATCCCGGACGACGAGCGGATATGACGTCAGCACTTTGGTACTCTGTACAAATATGTTCTGATTTCAGTTGGTATGCCAGCAACGATATTTTACCCCAGAATTATGGCAAATGAAAAGTATGATATACCTCCCCCCAGAGTCATTGAGACCTTTTATTTCGCGTTGTTCAATTTCAACACTCATTTTAACAAATTTCCACAGTATTTATTTTCCCCTTTTATAACATTGCCTTCAATAAGCCAGTTCGTATTAGTTCATGGTACAAATGACCCTGAAATGACCCCCAATTTGTACGCGCACACGCATTTTTTTTTTTCGTGGACGCGCCTACTTTTTTAACATGTAGAATCATCGTGGTGCGTACAGAATGACAGCGTATAGAGTACCGACGTGTGACATCATACCGGCCAAGTTGTCAAGGTTGCTGGTTCCAAAAAGTTTTGTGCTAAAGAATGGCGTGTTGATCACAACAGCGCCGAACACTTAAATTGCCCTGCTCCAGCCCGTTGCTTGAATCTCTTTGCGGTGAGCCTCATGCGCGGGCTCAGTTGTTTGGAACCAGTATCATGGACGACGAGCGAATATGACGTCAGCACTTCGGTACTCTGTAAGGGTCAATTGTACTTTACTACTCGGTACAAATGACCTTTATCTGCACAAGTGCGAATTGAAACTGCGAAGTGGCTTATTCACCCTTCGAACTGGACGCAGAGAAAGAGAGAGAGAGAGAAAGAGAGAGAAAACGATCATCTTATTACGAACGAATATTCATGTCCACGGAACGTATGCATTCGTTTCATATTAAGATTATTATTTGTTTTTTTTTTTCTTTCTTTCAATTTCAAATTATGAAGTCAGCTCATATCACTTTGTTTTTGACCTTCTGGCAGCCCAAACGCGATCGTCGTCCTTCAAACTTCTGGCCAAAAATGCTGCCCTGGTCGAAGACTACATGATTTCATCCCACACCACGTCGTCTGTAACGAGGTGCGCCAAACTGTGTCTGGTTAACGCTCATTGTGCTTACTTCACCTACATTGCACATCAGAGGGCGTGCTTCCTCGGCGAGACATGCTTGGGTACAGTTGGAGAAATGTACGAAGCGCACCCGGAAGCTAAAACATATTCGACATTTTAGTTTTATCTGCTTTCATATTTCAGAAATTCCGAAATACAAGGATTACTTGTTTGATTATGAGGATTTTTTTCTTAAAATTGTTAATATGTTAATTGTTAATTACTTAAAGTGTACCAATCACCTGAAAAAATAATTTGTGTACAGCTAGAAAGTATAAAATCAACCTCATAGAACTTTGTCTGGTAGTATATAGGTCAACAGTTAATGAGTTTGAAGGAAATAAAAGATATCATGAAAATGCTCGCACGGAACCGAACTCAGAGTTTGGTTCCGCACGAGCCTTTACCTTGACTAGCGCGTACGGGTGCGTCGAGTAGTCTACTCACTAGTCGCTTTTACGCTTATAGAGAGTGTAATTAAAATTGCAATATCTCTTTATAGATTTAATATGTGAAGCCCATATTTTGAATATAGTATAACGACATGCAACCTCTAACATACAGAGTAAAATTATTTTTGGTGATTGGTACCCTTTAAACGAGTTTACATTTTCCTTTTTGTTAGAACAAATTAGACCATATTAAAGTTTACATGCAAAATATCTACATGCGCATTAATGGGGCAGGCTGCCAAGTAAAAAGTGACCAAAACGCCTTATTTTATTATGCCCGTTTGTAATATTTATTTATTTATTTTGATTTTATTTTATTGACTGTTTTCAATCACATTAACATAACATAATACTGTGGTGCATGACATAAAATGAATACAATAACAATAATATAATTATAACAATGATGTTTTTTCATAGATAGGGGCACATAATCAAATATCAATAAGTAAAAAATATGATGCACATATATTGATCTATTTAGTGATACTGAAAGCAGTTGGACATATTTAAAAGCAAAGCTTGTATATTATGTGTCCATAAAATAGATTGCATTTATAAATTGTAATTTATAAATTGTAAAAATATTGTAATGTTTCACACTGCGGAGATGGAAGAAGCCTCTTACCCGAATATCAACTTTCAAGATTAAAATTATATGAGCGAGCAAAAGAACAAACAAACAACCCCCCCCCAAAAAAAAAAAAAAAAAAAAAAAAACCAAAAAAAAAAACAACCAACCAAACAAAAACACACACACACACACACACACACACACACACAAAAGACACTCTATTATTTCCCAAAACGATTAATGTTATGATGTCATTACGATGAAATACAAAAATCCATATTCTGAAACCTCGTTGCCCGAATATAGTTATTCTGAAAGAGTGGCAGCAAAATATTTGTAATCGTAATAACATGAATAAGTCTTTCACTTGTCCAAAGCTGAAGCGCTCGATCTGGTAGGAGGTACAATAATACACGTAATGTGTAATTGAACGGTGTGTTTGTATGCGAACGTCCTCGGGACGAGATGCTGACTAGATTTTAAGAATTCAATAATATTGAATTCTTGAAATTCACATATTATGTGGTTTGACTTGTACAGAACAGGCGTGAAAGAGAAGCAGTAGAAAAGCGGGTCAGGACCAGGTCCGTAAAGATTACCGCATATCATACGATCGGTCTGCGATACATTTTCGGAAGAAAATGTAATAGCATTTGATGTAAACATTAAAACATATCAAATATCTTTGATTGAAATTCTTAATAGTCATACTAATATAATAATCGAAAATACTTTTGCGAGCTTGCTAGTCGGAGGAAAGGCCAGATCGGCTCCGTGTCGTAGTGACGTCAGAGCAGTCCTACCATTCTCTACGATTTGAAACTAATTTGGCCCTTATTCCCGGTAGACGGCTTTCAGCGCACCAAAGCCCTATTTTTAGTATTCATATTTTTGTTCAGAATGTAAATTAGGTAGATTTTATTGGTAAGATGCCCATATTTCATGTTATTGCGATTAATTTCCAAAATTGGATCGCAGTCGATCGTATAATGTGCGGTGGGCTTAAGGTTTAAAAAAAAATCACTTTAATGACAAAATAATTGCATGAGTATTGCAGTGTTTAGGAATAATCATGATTTTCCGCCATAAGTCATTTGTAACATCTTTAATAAACGTTTATATTCCTGAATATTTATTTGTTAGCTCATTGTTTATCCCCAAATAATCTCATTAAAAGAAGTTACAGGTAGTTCAATCAGCTGAATGGTGCTATCTGATGTATTATACCCACCTATTGCACAATATGTATTTTCAATCTTTTCATGCATTGTTGGAAATGGATCAAGAAAGGAGCTTGACAGTTTAGAGACACGTATCAATTTCATTGCCATCTCGCCTATCATTTTTATATTCTCTTTTAACTATCGGTAAAATGCTGATAATAAGAAGTCATATCCGTAATTCAAGATGATTAAAAAATATATTCATTTTCAGACTGCTTTATGACGTCAGTTTCTGTATCTAGAATAAAGAGCTAACGCCAGTGAGTCAGATGATCGTGAACCGCAATATATTACTAAATGCCAGTCAGTGTGTTTTGTTATTGAAATTAATATCGAGTTGCAACGCTAAATTAAAAAATAAAACTGTCGAAACGAGATTTCCAATAAAATAAGCTATTCTTCTTAGCAGACTTCAAGACGTATGTGCATTATTTCATTAATTCCACCTATTCGAGATATATCAAGTAGACGCATATGCAAGTCGAGAAGTGTGTCGCATTAACTCTTCAGTATTCATGGTTTAGGAGTTGGACAAAAACCGAACACTGTAAGGTAATGTTATCCTTTTTTTAAATCATCACTTCGTTTCTCTACACACACACACACCCACCCAACACACACACGCACACGCACACACACACACACACACAAACAAGAGAGACAAAAAGCAGAATGCAGCACTTCGTTAGACAAAAATGTCTTAGGTCTGTATTTCACCTTTAAAATATTGGACTTAGACATTTGTGTCCAACAGAGTGCTTTATTCTGTTTTTGGGTCTCTCATTTCGTTATCTCCGTCATATAACTTTTAAACTATATATATATATATATATATATATACAGCCCTGGAAAAATAATTAGACCAAGATTTTTTTTTTTTTAGATTTGAGGTTTTTTTTTCCAACTTTAATGTCACATAATTTAATTTTACCAACAATTTGAGGTAGATAAACAACAAAAGAGATATAACATCTGAATTAGGAATGCCTATATCATATTTTTTTGTCTTTTGTTTTACAAATGAGATGATTTTTATGCAAAAGGCATTTAATTTGCCCATGCCCTAGTAGCAGAATGCATAGCCATCCAGTACAATGTTTCAGTGAATAATGGAATTTTTTAAAAAGCTCTTGTCGGTTAGTAGTGCTGATCTACAGAAGGATTGGGATTCAACGTCAAATGTTGTCTGCTCCTCTCGCACAGTTCGGAACAGACTTCTAGAAGCTGGACCGATGTCCCATAAAGCAAGAAAGAAGCCATTTATCAACGAGAGACATAGACATAGGAGATTGCAGTTTGCCAGGATCCACAAAGATTGGAAAGTTGAAGATTGGGCTAAGGTCATCTTCAGCGACGAGTCCAACTTTCAATTACTACCAACTCCAGGTCGTTTGATGGTTAGGAGGAGACAAGGATAGGCCTACAAACCCCAATGTCTTGCCCCAACGGTTAAACACGGCGGAGATCTGTAATGATATGGAGATGCTTCAGCATGACTTGCACAGGACAGATTCATTTGTGTGAAGGGCGCATGAACCAGGTCACCTACAAAGAGTTTCTTGAGCAGCACCTGCTTCCATCAGCTAGGAAACTCTATCCCAACAGCAGTGACTGGATTTTCCAACAGGACAATGCTCCATGCCACACAGCCAGGTCTATGACATCATGGATGGATAGGAAGCACATCCGCATCATGCCCTGTCCTGACCTCAATCCTATTGAGAATCTCTGGAACCAGATGAAAAAGAAACTGAGGGAACACAAGCCAGCCAATAAGAGAGAACTCTTCGAATTTCTGAAGCTAGAATGGGCTGCAGTGTCAAGGGAAAGGTGTCAGCACCTCGTAAAGAGCATGCCTAGGAGAATGGCCGCTGTCATCAAGAACCAAGGATACGCCACTAAGTATTGAACAATCCTGACTATGAAGTGAAGTAGAAGCCAAAAGAAGCAAGATAACGCTATAAGGCTATTATTATGAATGCTGTTATTCTATGATGGTTTGTGCAATGAAATTACATGAATTTGATGATTTTATTTGTTTTAGTTATAAGCATATAAAGCATAATGATTGTGCCATTTTTGTGGTAAAAAAAAAAAAATACCATACTAGCAAGGCATAATTGCTTCAATGTGTTATTTATTCATGGAAGTACCAAGAAAAATCATTTTTTATCACTTATATGAGTAAGACAATTACCACATCACTAATTCCCCTATAATAGGAGCTTGGTCATGTTGGTCTAATAATTTTTTCCAGGGCTGTATATTATATATATATATATATATATATATATATATATATAAGAGAAGTCTCTATGATTCAAAAGATGATAAAATAAAGCTTTGAAAAATCAGTCATTGTGCATCTCATGGCATATCATTATTCATTTAGTAATTTGTGTAAGGGTATATACAAATGCAAAGAATATGTCTTCCCAAGCAAAAAGGAAAAGAAAACAAAAAACAAAAACAAAAACAAACAAACAAACATTGTGGTGGTCTCAAAATGTTGATGTGTTTCTTAAATGAAAATACTAGTTTTCAGAATGAGTATAGGAATGCTTATTGCATATCAGTCAACAGATTTTCAATATCAATCAGTACAAACGAGGGTCAGATATTGTCGAATGCCGAAAGGGCAAAAAGGCTGACACAGGTGACCAAACCAGTGACCTTCTAATTGAGCTGGAAATTATATTTTGGGGGGTAGGTTGCCTTTTAACGCATGACTGACTCATGAAACGTTTTACATAAATTATGTTAAACTGGTGTTGACCTGAAGGCTGGTGTCTACCGTTCAGTTTGATACCATGTTGTTGCAGTGCTACAAATCTGATGAGAAATAAAATGTGGGTGATTGTGCATGTGAGAAATCAATTCTTATTACAGGTGTACCGAAATTTTTGGAGGACAGTGAGTATATAGTTACAATTACATTATGTAAAAGAACTATATGTTAACTGGAGGATTTGTTAAAGTGGGTGGGGCTTAGCAGGTTTTAGAAAATTATTTCAAAAAATATTCAAATATCTATGAAACATATTTAGAAGTTTAGATATCACAATATGAGATGTATGTAGGACTGCACACTAACAGGTATCAACTTGCATTTGGAAGGCACGGGTCCTTTAATTATTATTCAGTTTATACCTGCTCCGTGCAGCTCATGAGTTAACAACGTAAAAGAACAGAGAGAAACACAAACAAGTAAATAAACAATTAAATCTCATATTTTGATATTTAAACTTCTAAAAATATGTTTCATAGATTTGACAAAGTTAAATACCACTTTCACTTGCAAAATCGCTATTAGCTCACTGATGATTGACAGATGATGTCACAGGGGGAAAGTGATCTGGAGGATTTTTAAGTGGGTGGGGCTTATATTACCAGGTGTTAGAAAATTATTTTTAAAAAATATCTAAAAATCTATGAAACATATTCAGAAGTTTAAATATCAAATAAAAGATGTATGTAGGACTGCAAACCAACAGGTCAACTTGCATTTGGATGGCAGGGGCCCTTTATGGAGGGTTTTTTTAAATTTTTTTTTATTTTGTGAAACGGGCCGGGAGCTGCAATTGTAATCAATTATTACACCCTTCCCAATATAAATTTATATATTTTTTATATTTTTGTCATGTACACCGATACCTCTTCCTTCTGACAAAATTTGGTCCATTGGCCTTAAGGGGAAAAATCTCCCCCAATATTTAGGGGCGGTCTGACAACCCATTGCGACGGAAAATTTTGTCAGTTTTTGTGTTTTGGTAATGTATAGTCCTACACCTTACGTCTGACAAAGTTTGGCGCATATGTTAGATGGGTTGAAATCGACCCGACTTAGGAGCCCCCTTTTTTCGGGGGGGGGGGGGCTCTGGGGGCCAAACCCGGCGGCTTCGTTCGAGCTGACAAGCTTTTTGTGAATGATTTGGATGGTCTATGTAACTTTAAGGGGTCAAATCTCATATGTAAAATGGGGTGACTATTTTGGGACAGGCTCCCAGACTATAACCAAAGAATTTTCGTTCTTGTTTTCCAAGGCTGAACTCCTCTTTGTGATGTGAATCAGGGCTCTGTTTGATGATCATATCCACATTTGATATTTGTCGGATTATATTGAAACGGAATATAAATTGGCTTTGATACATGGACATCACCTTGAAAGAATGCATAATTTATTCATGACTGTACAAGTATCAAGATAACTACCCTTCAGTCAATTACCCTCAGTCAATTCTTTTGTCTGCTTATTTTAGTTGAGCAATTTTACTCTAGAATAGCAGGACATTTTTTTTTTTCATTTCTCATTTTGTTAATTTTCAGATGGATCTTTCTTTTTTCGTTCTAATCATTGTACTCAGCCAAACTTTCCCATACACTTATCAAGAAAATATGAACGAAGGTAAGCCGCAGGCAGTTTCATTTTGACGTGACTTTTAATGGATGAATGTTTCCTTTAATCTAACATGACTCACTAGCAGTAGCAGTAATAGTCGTAGTATTATTATTATTATTATTATTATTATTATTATTATTATTATTATTATTATTATTATTATTATTATTATTATTATTATTATTATTATTATTATTATTATTATTATTATTATTATTATTATTATTATTATTATTATTATTATTATTATTATTAGTAGTAGTAGTAGTAGTAGTAGTAGTAGTAGTAGTAGTAGTAGTAGTAGTAGTAGTAGTAGTTGTAGTAGTAGTAGTATGGGGAGGAGTAATAGACGTAGTACTTGTAGTATTAGTAATTGTAGTATTAGAAGATTCATTTTTAAAGCTTTGAAGAAACGTAGGACAATGTATTCATATGTAACATAAATGTAACACGATGGTATACCCTCAGTGGCCAAAGCAAAAATTGTTGTCTTTGTGACTCAAGTCTGTATAATATCCTTTTTTGTGCACAGCCATTGAATAATGGCGAACACTCGCCGATAAAAAGAAGCAAGAACTTGTCCCTTTTCTGTTCTAAGGCCATCAGATTAACAGACACAGTCATGCTTAAGACAGCGGAGCTGACAAACGAGCAAATCTAACAAATCGCCGTTTTGAGAGCTTGCCGTGTATCAGTGACCATAATCACGATATGGATTAATAATTGCCTACAAACTTTTAACAAGGTTTGCATAGAATTTACGCAGAGGCAAGGCCGATAAGCAACCGACATTACCGAGCAGTCGGTGCAGAAAAATAACCACACTCAGCATGCCAAGAGCAGACAGATACCCTTTTACGCCTCTTCCAAGACATTGCCTAGGAGGTTGATCTCCATAGTCAGACGTCATGTTTATCCGTCAAAATATTAAAAATGTATAAAATGGGGCTTATGGAAGTAAATTCCAGTATGTTCATTATGAGAAAACTGACTGTAAATTGGAGAATCCGGCGTTCACTAAAGATGCATCAAAATATCCTTGCAATACAAGCCTATAAAAATGATCCATTGCATATTTTTTGTTTGATGTTGCAATAATTATGTTAAGTCAAATCATTGAGAATATGCTAAGATCATTCCATGCAGCATATTGGGAATTTTTAAGGATGAAATGCTTCTACAGACGCCTCGGCGCATATATCGATATTGCTACAGTTCCTCTCATTGCAGCGCCCCTATTTGTATATCTGTATGAATGGAACTTTTGTTTACAGCTGAGTTTTCGCTTGAGTTTGAACGCTTACTTATTGATTATGAAATAATGACGTAGATTCAGATTGAATGATTGAGAGTGGACTTTTCTACTGCGTGAGCGGTTATTAGAAAGTGCTAATGATCAGTTAAAAGCATTTTCTAATGACCTGCATGTCAATCGTCTACCTATAATTTTGTCCGTCTACTCTTGATCTACGGACTTTGGTATGACAAACTGACAAGGATCCCCGTCACCATTAAAAAGCCAAGAAACAAATAACACAAACCATTTGTTCGGACATATCGCCTCGGACTGTAAGTTTTAAAGTTATCTTTTGTGGAAAATAATTAAATATACCATGCACTTATAGGTTCCGGTTGAATTATGAATTATCATCACGATAAAAACTACTTTCGAAAAATCAACTGAAAGCAATTTCAATAGCCCTGTCTATCACCTTTAGAAATGTGCGAACATTACAATGGCGTATTACGTAATCCGAACCTGATTTCTATGGGCAGTATACAATAGGCCTTTGAAATTGCCCTTGAGTTTATTTTTCGAAAGTAGTTTTTATCGTGTTTATCTAAGGTGACTGACACAGTACTATTTTATGAGGGGCGCAGCCACAAAGATAATGATAACTGTGCCAGTTACCCCGGAAGAATCCATATTTCTACCGATGCCTATAAAAGAGTGCATGGTATATTAAATTTTCATCTCTCAGCCGAAACTGAAAATATACACTATAAAGAGATATATCTGAACATGAATATTAATTCACCATCTTCATGATCTTTGTCCACACCCACTTTATACACACATAGTAACGCTCGCGGAGAGCACTGCCACTGTGACTCTAGTGGCGATATCACGATAGGCCTAACGATAGCTTCAAACTGAATGTCACTGGTCACACGGGGTATATTTTTGGATATACCCCGTCTGACGTCACGACATACCCACTTTTTCGTCATGGTGGAAGTATTTTATGTCACGTGAAAAATCCCTGGCCAATCCTTGCACGAGATTTTTTTTTGATGTAGGATATATAACACTTACCAATGCCCTCACTGATGTATGTTATTTGTGTAACAGTTTTATGTATTCTCCCAATTCATTATTAACAAGTGGAATTTCTAAAATAGATATCGGTTTTTGGATTTAACGGATTTCTGGCTCTTTTTCTATCACATCCATCCATAACCCCATCTCGATACTACAGCCTGTTATAGTAGCGGACACATCAACTCCTGCTATGGTTTTTCCGAAAGTCAGTCGAACTTTTCTACGTCCAAATCATCATGTGAGAGTATGGGAATGCACCTGGTCTACATAGAATCTCAAGAAGAACAAGATTTCCTAGGAGGCAAAGCTGATGTTAAAGAATATTGGATAGGATTGTCCAGTGTGGTATGGTTAGACGGCTCTGCCATGGCTTACACCAACTTTCCAGAGCTTCAGAAAGCTTTCGATGATGGTGGAACTTGTTTCCGACTAGTCATGAAACGGGGAGAGTGGCACGATGCCAACTGTTCTAGCACGCATCATTTCATTTGTGAAAAAGAAGGCTGTAAGTATCGGAAAATTGGTAATTAAGTAAATTTGATAATTCTTTGATAATTTGTTTAATTTTCCTTTTAATTGAAGAAAAAAAAAATACGCACATTCGGATAGGGGGCAAAACAGCCGTCCCCTGCCTACTGAATTCTCCTATTCTCGTAAACTTAACACAGGAACCACCCAGTTCCAGTGGGGGTGGATTTTTTTTATTTTTTTTTTACGGCGGGAAAATAACTGTGATGAAAGGGAGGGCAGTATTCACTTGGAAAATAATTCCCGGAAGAAAATTTAGGAACCTTCGTTTTTGAGAGAACCTGGAGAGGACTGGATTCTCGAAATCATGTTTCTGCGAGAGAGAGAGAGAGAGAGAGAGAGAGAGAGAGAGAGAGAATAATAATGATTTGCCTATACCCCCACTGAACAATGATAGATATGCCCCTGTATACATAGACCTCTTTGAACCCCCCAACGAGATGTAAAACGATCTTGAGTTAAAGGTTGAGAACGTCTCAAAGAAAAAAGATAGGCCTATATTAAAACACAAAATTCAATAAAAAAAAATAGAAAAATACATGTGAATTTTTGGAAACAATATTCCATTATGACATTTCACTCGCACTTAATGGCTATAACTTTCTTCAACCTTTCTTTAGCATGTTGTCCGAATTACGCAAAAAATGGAAGTTCGTGCTATTTCTTCTCTCAAAATGAGTTGGACTTCTTCTCGTCTAAATCCTTTTGCGAGAGCCTTGGAATGCACCTGGTCTACATAGGATCAAAGGAAGAAGAAGACTTCTTGCTCCAGAACGGGAATGACGGCTATCAATATTGGATGGGATTAGCAAGTGTGACCTGGCTAGATGGTTCAAGCTTGATTTACAACAATTTTCCCAGTCCTGTGAATGCGTTTGATAGTGGAGGACATTGCTACCGTATGCGCCCAACAAGTTTCAAATGGTATGACCACACCTGTAATGAAGAGTACTATTACATTTGTGAAAAAGAAGATGGTGAGTATGTAAACGAGTTTTAGTTTTCTATCACCTGATTTTAGAACCATCAACAGTTTGATTAATATTATTTTTGGGTGGTCGGGGACGCCATTCTGTTCATTATTGTTGGGGCCATTGAACAAAAGATATTATTCCATTACGCCAAAATACGCCAATGCATTGTTCAATTCAATATTCTTTACGCTTTAATTGATGTGTGTGGATTGTTTACGCCAATGTTCCGCAGCAGCTGAAGTCAATTTTCCGAGAAATCCGAAACCTTGCGCTTCACCATCGAACCCTGCTTAACGGGGTTGTTTTTGCGCCCAGAGATTGCCCCTGGACCTGTTTTGTGCATTTATATACCTGAATGTTCTTGAACGTGCTGAACGTGCTGAAACTTGATGAGATGGGGGGAAAACGCCTTTTTCAGTCAAAGGGCAAAAAAGAACTAAGATTAAGTTTTAAAAGTTTAAGTCGCAGGTGAAAAATGCATGACAGATTACAGAAAAAAAATGGAACACGAAAAGCAAACGATTGTATCACAGTAATGAGTTGTTTTTATGAACAAAAACGTAATTTCTTCTTTTTCAACTTCTTAAAATCCAAAGAACAGGATCAGCAACACCTATACAAATACTGGATAGTGCTTTTCATACATGTTTTAAAAAGATGAATTCAAGATTGTGTTACAAAGTTTCTTGAGAAGGGGAAAGGCACTTAATGATATTGTTCTGTACTTTAATATGCCACACTTCAGGTTTTAAATGACAAATTGCAATGAAAAAAAAATGGAAACTACTAACATATCTCCCCCCTTTTTTTACGCATACTGTCAATTTAAGTTTGAAGTAAATTCCTGGTTCTCGTGATATGCGAGACAGGCGTGCACAATAACGAGATAGCAGGATGATATTTGGATAACCAAAACAATACAATGCCTCCGCTTTCAGTGTCGATGGTTTATAGATAAAAAGGGTGTTCCTTTGTTTTACTTACAGAAAAGTATCAAATATACAAGCCAGACATGTTTTGTATCAGTGAACACAGGTGAACTTTGAGCCAATTTTGTCGCTGCTGCGCTGTATAGAAACCGTAATGGCAGTGGATGTCAGATCTGATTTGTACCAACAACAAAAAACAACACATAACAACAAACAAACACACTATACACATCGCAGATTAGGGTTACAGACATTTTCCTTCAGAAGACATTTATTGTTCTCTATAAAGTCTGGACAATCTCCCTGTCTTATTCAACATCAGCAGGAACTTCGTCAGGTCCTGTAACGCCGATCCCAAGTTCAATGACAACTACAAGAACTTCAGCCACACCCTCCAGCCAGGTGACGACTTCTACTACCGGCTCCTGCTCTATGGACACATGTAAATCAATATTGTTTTCGTTATGCACATATTGGTACATGAATTGATACGGCTAAACTGATTTAAGAAGAAGATTGGACACTAGTAAAGATTTAAAAAAACAAAAACAAAAAACGATTTGTGAGCTTTCTCGTGCTTTTTGTTTCAGTTTGGAAGAATATCATAGAAGAAATGTCCCCTGGAAAGGATAGCTCTGGAAATGCCCTCGACATGTGACAAGAAATAGCTTCAAAGTGTGGACCAAACTTTCATGCCACTTGTGTGTGTAGTCCCAAATACCCATATCCGTGTGAATTGCGTGTGACCTCCAGCAAGACTGAGCCAATTCTTATCATTTTGATGATTCCCAAACCCCAAAGTATACACAAAATTTCATGCACTGGATAATTAACCTTACCAGTTGCTTCCAGACAGTTTCTGGCAAAGTGTAATAACATGACCAGAAATCGACTTTATCTTTAATTCTTTAGGAGACAAACAAGTTTCAACTGGCACATTTCATTATTTGTAAAAAAAAAAAAAAAAAAAAAAAAAAAATATATATATATATATATATATATATATATTCATACAAAATCAAACTTTAAAAATGAATGATGTCACGTCCTGACCCATGTGCAGACAATAATCATATCAATAATAATGTTTTGATTTCAGTTGGAATGCCAGTATAAAGGATATTTTCCCTTGAATAAAAAAGTATGTTATGCTTTTTTTCCCTTTGTATTTTTCAACAATCCTCTTAACAAACTGTCGCATAGGTCAGCGTGTTTATTTTTTTCCTTTCATCATAAAGTGACATCAGTTTATCATACATAAGATGCAGAGGGAGGGAGAGGTATCACCTTATTATGAACGAATCTTTTTCCGTTGAACGTATGCATTCATTTAAGAAGCAGCAACAACATTAAAAAAAAAGTTTTTTTTTTCTTCAGATCAGCTCATTTTATTTTATTTTTGGATTACCTTATGGCAGCCCACATACGATCGTCGTCCTTCGAACTTCTGGCTGACAATGTCGCGCTGGTCGAAGACTATGTGACGTCATCCTACACCGCGTCGTCTGTAATGAGGTGCGCCAAACTGTGCCTGGTTGACGGTTATTGTGCGTACTTCACCTTCATTGCACTTGAGAGGGCGTGCTTCCTCGGAGAGACATGCCTTGGTGCAGATGGATCAAACTTTGAGCTACGTTCGGGAGCAAAAACATATTCGACTGTCTAGCTCCATCTCAATATATATTTGAGAATTGCTAAATCCGTGGATTATTAGTTAGCTAGTGTACGGAAACGTTATCTTTAAATAATTGTTAATCACTGAAATGAGTTTACTGCGTCCATTTTTCAATACAAAGTAGAACATATATTTATATAGAACAATGTAAAAAACATCCATCTACATTAGTTATTAATGGAGGGATCTGAAAAGTAAAGAGTAGCGAATCGTCTATTTGTTTTTAAACACACCTTGAATACACTGTTTGTAATATTGTTCAACGCACATGAGACTACTCATGCTTCAAATATGCCGTAACTATTGTACGTGTGGTCCCATTTTATGACAGCATACTTTCGATGTACCGGATCTCGAATGTGTCTCGTTGAAATATGCGAACAGTTGAATGTATAATGTTTTGTACTAATAAAATCCCCCATTCTGATCCTTCCACTGATCAAGTAAGTAAGATCTGCCGTGCAGCCTCCTTTCCCTTATATAAAATAAGACAAATTAGGCGTTACTTAGATGAGAAACTGACAGAAAGACTAGTTTATAGCCTCGTAATGTGTCATATTGATAATTGTAATGCTCTTCTCTACAATCTCCCTGAAACTCAACTGAACCGAATCCAAAGAATCCACAATTCTGCTGCACGGCTTGTCACAAGGTCCCGTTCGAGTAAATCTATCTCTCTTATTTTGAAGAAACTACACTGGTTACCAGTTCGTGCTGGAATCGAGTTTAAGATCCTTGTCTTAATCTTTAAGTGCCTCAAAGGATTGGCTCCTACTTATTTGACTGAATTAATTATCCAATACGTACCAAACAGAAACCTCAGATCTTCCCAAAAGTCCCCTCTCACAATTCCACAAATAAATACAAAATCTTATGGGTCACGCTCTTTTCAGGTTGCATCAGCAGAACTTTGGAAAAAATTGCCCCCAAATATCAAAAATTGTGATACCATTGACCAATTTAAGGCACGTCTTAAAACATTTCTGTTTTAGAAATAACTTCAAGTGTTAACATGGTTAACTGGTTATAACTAGAGGAAGTACATGTATGTTGAGCATACCTCACTCTTCTCAAGCTTCTCTATCTACTTTTTCTTCTTCCTCTTTCTTACAGCGCATAGGGACATATTGTGATATGGACTATATAAATATGGTATATTATTTTTTTTCTTGTAAGCCTGATATGCCACTCATACAGGGAATAAAAGATAACAGCATCGATTGTGTCCTTTATCAAAAATGCACATTCTTTAGACCGGTTGCCATAGTGACACAAACAAACACATTAAGTTTACATTAAATGCAATTGATTAAATTTTTGTCAGGATTTAAAATCTGTAACAATGTGCCTCCTTATTCGAATGCAGGTATATATTGGTTTTCATAAATAAACAGTTCATGAATACCCCTGATATTACTTTTAGCAATGAAAAACCATGACTGATGTGTTGTATTCTACAAACATTTATGTTTTGATGTTGATGGTGAAGGGGTGAATCGGTCGGTATGTTCTGTCAAAGCATAATCTTTGAATATCCATACGTCATTAGCCGATTTTTTTTAAAGAATCACACACACACACACACACACACACACACACACACGCACACACGTTGGTAGCCAGATATGCCGAGCACCATTTCTTTACATGTAAATAAAAGAGCATTGTCGATAAAATGCCTTGCTCAAGGACATAAGTGCCGTGCAAGGGATCGAACCCAAGATCTTCGCATGTCCAGTCAAGTGTTCAAACCACTCGAGTACGACACCTCTACTACACCGATTGATTTCCCATTTACCTCTCCATCTCTCCTTCCCCAAGTCCCTTTAAGAAGTGGCCTAGCTACGGGGGAGGGGACACGGGAGACACACCCCTGATCTAATGGAAAAGAAATGAGAGAGAGGGGGGGGGGAGAGGGAGGTGGGAAGGCAACGTATAAAGAATAATTCCTTTCACCCTTTCCCTCTTTCGAAGGCTTTTTTTTTCTTCTTCTTTTTTTTTTCCATTTTATCCACCTGGATAGAGACTGGTGCCCCCTATAACACCAGTCCTATGGCTAGACCCATGCTACGCCAGTGCCTCTCTCTCTCATTCCAAATTTTGCTGTTGTTGTGAGACACCCCCCCCCCCCAAAAAAAAAGGGGGCGTTCGGGTCTGTCATGCCGGCATATTGGAATTTAGAATAAATGCACATGATTTTTTTTTCTAGATAACTTGCTCTCCTTGGTAAAAACTTTCTGTAATGTGTTTGCGGTCGTCGATATTGTTTCCGTAATGCGGTTGGCTTAAGCCGAAAAAGAGGCGGGCGCGTGCTTATTTGATAATTGATTGCAGAAAAATTATTAAGTCAATTATACCGTAAGGGTCAACGCTTTCACCATGAAGATATCATGCACTGGGGTACACGATGCCATAGTCCATCCTAACAAGCTAAAGAGTTTTAAGGGTCCAAAGTTCAAGGGTAATATTGTCCATCTCAAAGAAGGGATTTTTGTGGTACTTTCCTGAATCTGAAATGTTACCCCTCATGCACAATCAACATAGAAGCCGATTGGACCTTTTTGTTTTGGGAAATACAAGTAGGTAAATAATTGTGAAGACTTCAACTGTTATGTAAACTCTAAAGACCTATCTGCTCCCTACTGCTACATCATCACAAGAATAACCATTGTTAATATTGATATTAATGGAAGAAGAAGAAAAAAAACTTTCATAATTGACCGTACCGACTATACCATTCAATTTCGTGACACATAATCACTAGAGCAAGTGCCATGAGCGCCCTGCTTAGGCGCGATACAATAAGCCATCCTCATCGTCGTCGTCATCGTCATCATCAACTTCATCACCCGCATTTATATCAACATCATTAAGAAGTATATAGTTGGCCATAACTTGCTCTTGTAAACATTAATACCTTGTGGATGTTTGTCCAACTAACAACAACAATGTCCTTGCCAGCTGTATTCTAGTATTGAAATAGTAAATTGCGCTGCAACCGAAAAAAAAGTAGGTATTTGAATGCATTATTCGAAAAAATTACCATTTCTAATTAAAATTAATCAATGGTATATTAAAGTGGCATTAAACCGTCAGATTTTGGATAGCGCCATCTTGCAGTGATTGCTAAATTAAGATTAAAATTTGAAAATTAATTGCATTTTATTTTGAATTTTGACAAACAGCTTGTTTGGATAATAGGCAAATTTCAAACTATTTTTTTTTTTTAAATTTGGCATTGTGCGTAGGTATTTTTCTAAGCTTCTACAAACTAGAATGGGGCATGATGGGAAAATGAGAGGCACAGACACTTATCAAATCCTGTTGAAAGATGACGCTATTGAGGAACTCCAGTTTACTGTAATAAAAAGTAATGTTGTTCTCTGCTGTTAACATGATAGTTATGTTGAAACAACAATACGTTGGCCGCGTTCGCTATGATACCCGGTTTGTACAGCGTGGTACTGAGGTAAAATAAAATAAAGAACAGTATCCTGAACGATTTATCAGTTGACTTATTAGGTATGGCCTTGTTTATAACGAAGTAATAGTGTCCTTTACCTCTGTTTCTACACATTCAATCAACATTTAAAAAAAAAGTGAAAAGGAGTAAAAACATCCTTCTCACGTCAAAAACTTGAAATGATCTCATTTGTCCGTTACCGGATAAACACGGGTGGCAGGGGACGATTAGATGTAGGGGTATCAGATACGGTAAAGAGAGTGCTTTGTTTCACCAGGTGTTCTGTCAAGTTATTTTACGCTGCATGTATAACCGTGTGCAAGTGATGTAGCTACGAAAAAAAAGAAAGAAAAAAAAAGGTCAAATGAGAAAGAGAGAGAGATGGGGGAGATAAAAAGCTTGGAAGTGTGAGAGGGAGAGAGAGGAGGGAGAGGGGAGAGTAAGGCAGAGAGAGAGAGAGGGCGTGATGGGAGAAGATGGGGAATTGACTAAGAAAGAGAGAGAGAGGGAGAGAGACAGAGAGGAAGTAATTTGGAGAGAGCGAAAAAGAGAAACAGAGGAGGAAAAGAGAGGGGGAAGGACAGAAACAGAATATGTTATGTGTGTGAGAGAGAGAGAGATGTATATAGGTGAGAGCGAGGGAGGGAAAGAGAGAGTGAAAGGGGGAGTGAGGGAGTTAGAGAGAGAAAAAAAGACAGGGAGAGGAGAGGGGCAGTAAAGAGAGTGAGAAGGAGAGGTAGAAAAGGAGACAGAGAGAGATAGAGAGAGAGCGCGCGAAAAAAAAAAAGACAGAGTGTACTGGATTCAACAGGTAGAAATGGAGGGGTACCATATATAACTATCAATCAAACTTGATTCACTTATCTCACGCAGTAGGGAGAAGTTTAGTTTACCTCTCACTGCCATTGAGGCCCTTTGAAGTAACCGCGTCAGACACTACACCTGAAAATACGTAATTAGTGCGAGAACCCTGACAAAAGAGACATAAAATATGCAACTAAAGTATATTCATTTTTGTCCATTTATAGTTAAATGGGAATGAACTGATATTATCCTTACAAGTACTCTAACATAATTAATGAGGATCAATACAATTTATAAACTTTATTGCGGACCTTATCATTTGATCATTGGAACATTAATTTGTTGTCACGATTTCACGTTTATTTTTGGAAAGTAATTCCGTCTTCAGAGCATCTTATTTTTCATAAATGTAATTTTCTTCCTTTACTTTTTTTTCTGTCATCTTCAATTTGCTGTACATACTGCAATTTTTGTCTGCGTTCTTTAAAAAATAAATCATATAACATCATACTCTTATCAATGCCTTCCGGTTTAATGTATGGTGCTATTATCATAATAGAAATAGTTATTCATGATGGTTAGAACTGTTTTAATATGCCAGTGCATGTAGAAAAAAACGGGAATATTTCAGTTTAAGTATGATTCTGTCATCAATGAATTTTCATGACGGGGAGACAACAGCCATTGATCTAATCATAACACAACTCTCAAATCATGTCATGTAATTACTGTCACATCAAAGTCATAATTAAGTTGAGGGGTGAGATAATTCGATCTCTATTAATACCGCCTTCCCTCGAGATGGTATTTTGATACTCTACAGGAATGAGGAATGTGAAAAGGAAAGCTAGTTGAAGGTTAGTTGGCGTAACCTTAATTTTGAAGTTTTGACAGAGTGCGATAAAAGCGCCGCCCTGATCTAGTGTCGGTGATGGCGGTGTTTTCATAAGACGCAGGTGTGTTGCGCAGTGGCGTCACTAATGAGAGGCCGTGTTCAATCTATGAGGTCGTTACAGCTTGGAAGCTGTGTTTACTCCTCTAAAATCGCCGTGCTTTTTGAAGTATCAAGGAACGTGGTACAAAACAGTTCTGAGATGAAAACAGGGGAGAATGACAAAGGAGGGGAGCAGAGGGAAAGAGGTGTGGTGCGCAGAACACGCCTATCTTTAGTAGCGCAGTGGCGCTGCTGAGAGGCGTGTTCAAACTGTGAGTTGGTTACAGTTGGAAGCTGTGTTCACTCCTCTCAGTTAATAGCCATGTCATTTGAAGTAATAAGGAATATGTATCAAACAGGTTCTGACCAATTTTACACTTTGTACCCTCCTTGGGTTTTCACATCCTTTATTTCCTGCCATGATAATTATACTATTCCGCCAAGCTGGTCATCCTTCCGTGTGTTTGAATGTTTGTATGTTTCTGTGTGTTAGTATGTGTGTATGTTTCTGTGTTGATCTCGAAGTGATCTTCACTTTTTTGTTAAAGGAAACATCTATGAAATTTGCCTCATAGTAGAAATCGCTTATCAATAATAGTACTTTCTATTTCAATAAAGGTGTTGTTGCAAAACACATTCGTGAAAAACCCCTTACTCATAGGAGTGGGAATGGCAGTGTTTGTACATAAATAATATATATATATATATATATATATATATATATATATATATATATATATATATGTGTGTGTGTGTGTGTGTGTGTGTGTGTGCCCTTACATAGATACACTTGTGGGGTACAGAAAACAAAAGAGCACAATGATGGCCTTTATTCCGTCATGCTTGTGGGGTACAAAATACAATAGGAGAAGTGCTTGTGGGGTACAAAGTACAAAAGGAGAAAACACATACAGTTCCCCACAAGTCAATGTGTGTGAGGGTGGCTGTGTGTGTGTGTGTGTGTGAAAACACACACTCACACAAAGTCACACAAAGACATCCCAAAATCTACGCAATAATAAGCAAAATAAGGCAATGTCTCTCTATGCACATAACCGGGGCCAGTGAGGACATTGCATCCTTGTAGTCTAAATGTAACAGGGGCGCAATCACATATAACATACAAACGTGGTCGCTATGTACAAAAGGGGGGACTTATGTGATATGGACTGATGAACGATGAACAGTGAGGACGCGGCATTCTCATGGACTTAACTGGTAAAGAATTTAGTGTTGACTAACAAAATAAATGTGGGAGGTGGATACCGTTGCATAGAATCGCAATTAAAATGTCATCCGATGAAACAAAATTTTAACATGTGTCCTTCTCTAATAGTGCTGTTAGCATCTAACCCATTATCTCATTATCTTCCAATGACATACCCAAATGCATTAAAGGCATTGATTAACTTTGCCCAGGATTGAAAAAAAAAATCACTGTTCCAGCTAATACTGTAATCATAATTGCAAACCTTTAGCTCAGACAGGAATCGCCTGAGTTTTTTAAGCTGATCGGTCGTTTATATATCAAGATATTTACGATTGAACAGTGATGTCGGGATAGAGTACCACCGAACCCTAAAGAACTCTTACGGTTGGCATACCTCGCTCTATCACAGAATACCGTACGGGCTGGAAACCCGCTCTGAAATCGCCAAGCGCTGGTGCTTGGTTTTTGTGACTGCAGCGCAGCGGAGAAGCCGAGCGACTTGCGCTAGCGATTGATCGCGATTTTCTCTTTTTTAGGATAGTAAACGGGTTCCATTTTCTCTCATACTTTCACATATCCTTAATTATATATGTAGTTAGAGGACTGCACACAATTCACTGGCATTTGAGCTGATTTTACAATTTTTCACAAAGTTAATCAATCACTTTAAGGCGGCTCATCTCCTGTATTCACTCTTCTAAACTCAGTTGATTTCTAGGACAAATTCTTGGTGAACTCAATGAGAGAAATGCTATGCATGAGTTTTTCTCATGTGTCCTTACGAAAGAAAAAATGGTCATCTACGGGTTTGCGTGTGTTTGTGACCTTGTGATTTGTCACCCCCGCCTCCCCCCCCCCCCCCCCCCCCCCCCGCCCGTTCAATAAGTCCGGCTAAGCAAGCTGGCGAGAGCTAGATAATGGGTAGCAGAATTAAAGCTGCAGATATGAGGTTCTAGAGAAGAATGCTAAGGATATCATCATGGACTGGCTGAATATCAAATGAGGAAGAGCTTAATAGCAAGGCATTTTGTTTGATGGTCTGGTTGATCCTACCTGACTGCTAAGAAAGCACGTGTATGATTGCAAGTAAGCATCCAGAGGTTCAAGTCCTATCCGAAGGACCTGGTAATGAGAATTAACTCTTACCAAGGGCATCGCCTTGGTTTCGAATCGTGACCTTCGGTTACGAGAGCACAAGTCTAACACTGAGTCATCGCTCCAACGTATTAGCCATCGCACCGTCTTGTGTGTCGATATATTATCTTCTAAAAATCATAAAGAAAGGGAAGGCACATAAATGAAATATTGACTGGAAAATTTTGAGGAAGTGAGAAAAAAAATACACGGACCCATTCAACAGATTGACTGATAACAGCAGTGTCATCATGTTACACATAACCAGAGATAGATGCAGAGTCATGATCGCCAATATTTCGAACAGACAATGCACGTAGCAAGCATTCAAGCAAGCATTATACGCATGATTAAAATATCTTAATTGATAGACAGATTGCATTGTGAGAATTTCATTTAAAAAAATCTTAGATAAAAGAGGGGACTGACAGATTGATATCATGCTACTAGGCATTCTCACGTTATGAACTAAAATTATGCGTAGATGATCAGGAGAGCAAAGCGTAGGTTTTGGCTCAATCGGCCATTTCGAGAGACAGAGAGTAAGGTGGGCGTATATACTGATATGGAGATGTATAGATGTTGGAGAAATTACTATAATATATAGAAATACAGTCAAACAGAGAGAGAAGCAGACACATAGAGATGAGAAAGAAAGAGAAAGAAAGAAATGGAGAAGGAGAGAGATAGAGAGAGAGAGAGAGAAAGGGGTGGGGTTGACACCGATATAATAATAAAAGATGTGAGAATGATGATGATGATGATGATGATGATGATGATGTGTGTGTGTGTGCGTGTGCGCGTGTGTATCTGTGTCTGTGTATGTGGAAAGTGAGTGGTTGGTTACAATTCTTTTGTGCTTTTCATCATGCTATAGCTTCAGCCTCAATCACTACTTATATTAGATGAGTAAACTATTGGTAATACATTACCGTTAATATACAAGTAGTCATCATTAGCGACAACGCCATTATTTAGAATAACATAGCTTGAATATCCATTACATTTTCCAATTTGGACCCTGAAAATCAAGTAATTTTGATGGAGATAAACCAACAGACAAGGCAACTAAAGGAGATAGAAATGAACTCCAGTGACGCAAACAATTTTAGTGAAGATTGTGCTTCCTTCGCAGTTATGTTAACTGTTTGGCTTTCGATGGAACCGGTCACTGTCACAGGGAATCTGCTTGTTGTTTCGGTAGTTTACAAGAACTACAACCTGCGCACGACAAGAAACTACATCCTGACCAGTCTGGCAGTGACAGATTTGATAGGTAGTGTAGCTCTTTTGTTGGTGATTTACCCAGCCGCCTTTAGCTTAAGATCCTGGTATCCTACCAATGCAGATTGACTGTCACTACCAATATATGGTCTATGCTCAACTTCATTCCTCCATGGCGTTGCTCTGACAGTAGACCGGTACATCGCGGTAACAAATCCTCTGCGGTACCCAAGCCTAGTCACTCATAGGCATATCGGATACTCCGTCGCTTGTATCTGGATAAGTGGTATGGCCACTGGAGTCATCAACACCGTTGTTCTTTATGTGTCGGCACCACAGGAACGCAACCTAAACCGCGGAAATGTGGTTGCCTATACTACACCCGGAGCTTCGACCGCTTATGGGACTTTTGCATTCGTGGTCGCTGTAGCCATCTTTGGGCTAGTTATTTCAAATGTTCGTATATTGCAGATTGCAGTGAAGCAATCACGAGCTATCGCACATCAGCAAAAAGGTGTCCAAAATAACCGCGCTGAACCCGCCATGGAGGAACGAGAATTGAAAGCCGTCAAGACACTATATAGCATCATAGTTGGACTGTTTGCTCTAACCTGGTCGCCGTACATCGTCCACTTCATTCTTCCTATAACAATTAATATGAATGAAAAACTAACGGTATCTTTAAATATTTATTTCTCTACGGTGATCGCAATATCATATGCGGTCAACCCTTTCATATATCCTTACAGAAATCAGGAATTCCGCAAAGCTTTTCTTTAATTGCTTCGAGCAGCATCAAATTCACTGAAATGTCAAGCTCCTGCATAACCATACTCAATCAGAATCACTTTTACTAACATGATGTGCTTGTAAATGTACACGTAAAAACAATTTAAACGTAAAAAGTACTGTTGCAAAGTTGTGGGAATTATTGATCTTTAGTTTGATAAATTATACCGAGAGGGAAGTAAACGATCTCATCCCCCTTTCTGCCTGTCCTACGCTACTTTCACTCAAACTTGTCACGAGGCGTCAATGCAGTCAATCTAGGACAGCTATATAGGATTCTCCTCGAGCATCAAGCCGGGTACGGACGCAGCTAGGCGCTGAGGTATCTCACCCGACGGAAGGCTGGCATATAAGCAAAGCTCACAAGAGGCGCTAATCGCCAACTGCAATGTTCAGTTCAATAGAATTCATGTTGAAGTGGGCAGTGAACAATAAACCCTATAGATCGAGACAGCTTCATTTGGCTGCGCTGGGTTTTTGTTTGTTTGTTGTTGTTTTTTTACGGAAGACAAGTCTTCTGTCTGATTCCATACTAATACAAATACAAATAACATGGTTTAAGACACTTCCCCATCCCGCTCCATTTGGGTCCTTTCTCGCCTTTTCTTTTCTCTCTGTTTCTTTGTGAATTTCTGTGTTCCGTACTTTTTTAATTTGCACCTCAATTCCTTTTTTCCTCTTTCCTCCTATTTTTGTTTCCAATCAAGCTCAGGAATAGCAATGTTATTTTTTTCTGGGTTTTTTTGTAGTTTTTTTTTGTTGCTGTTTTTATTTATTCTGTACTCTAACGCCCAAGGGCACCCTCGCCCCAAGTTTTGCTTTCATAGGTGTGTCCTCCAAATATGTATGTATCACATGAATGTACTGTATATTTTATCACATTTTTTTTTCAAAATACATGTACATCATCTTGTTCGTTTATTACTTTGTAAACTTATATCTTAGTTTATGAAACTCTGCTTTTGGTCTTGTCACGACGTAGTGAAATAATACCGCGAGTGCATTGGGCCTTAAAGTGATTGATTAACTTTGTGAAAAATTGTAAAATCAGCTCAAATGCCAGTGAATTGTGTGCAGTCCTCTAACTACATATATAATTAAGGATATGTGAAAGTATGAGAGAAAATGGAACCCGTTTACTATCCTAAAAAAGAGAAAATCGCGATCAATCGCTAGCGCAAGTCGCTCGGCTTCTTCGCTGCGCTGCAGTCACAAAAACCAAGCACCAGCGCTTGGCGATTTCAGAGCGGGTTTCCAGCCCGTACGGTATTCTGTGATAGAGCGAGGTATGCCAACCGTAAGAGTTCTTTAGGGTTCGGTGGTACTCTATCCCGACATCAATGTTCAATCGTAAATATCTTGATATATAAACAACCGATCAGCTTATAGAACTCAGGCGATTCCTGTCTGAGCTAAAGGTTTGCAATTATGATTACAGCATTAGCTGGAACAGTGATTTTTTTTTCAATCCTGGGCAAAGTTAATCAATGCCTTTAATGTATCTTCAAAGACCATCGAGGTTGCGCAAGTTTATTCTTCCACGGCGTCGCTCTAATTGTAGACCGGTATATCGCCGTAACTCAACCGCTGCACTACTATAGCATAATTTCCAACAGGCGAATCGGTTATGCGGTAGCGTGTATTTGGATTAGCGGTATGTCTATCGGACTTATCAATGGCCCAGTTTTCATGTCGGCACAACCTGAACAAGTATATAACCATAGAAATCGCCCCCACACCATACCATCCAATCTTACGCTATTACCTGACTTTTGTCGCAGTAGTCGCCGTATAGCGATGCTGGCCCTCGTTCTTAATTGGCAACACATTGAGAGGTTCAAAATAATGATTGTTTTTTATGAAAATTGGCAATTTTTTTCAACTGTCGACAGAATTCCTAACTATGTATATTGTATTCCGTGACGTTATGCCTTATTAGAACCATGTTACTAAAAGAGAAATATTGTTGTTGCCAATTTGAAGGACGGAATGTGATCAGTTTTGCCCTCAAGTGATTCCTGTCCTGAAAGGGTTAAGACATATCAATGTGGAATTTGTTGTAAATGACTTTTATATGTAATCTGATGTCCATATACTTTTTTATTATTTATCTACCATTCTCGTTTCCTCTATATATGTATTTATATTGCTTATACAACACTCAGTACTTACCTCTCTCCCTCATAGACCACGTCCAATGCTGCCTTTACTCTTCCTTTAAATTTCCCCTATTAAGAAGTTACATTGCATTATACCATACTATTTGTTATCTGGTTATCATCGTCCGTTCTTTCTGTTGATTTATTGTATTCTTCTTTTTCTTTTTAAATTCATGTGCCTTATCAATATTTTGTTTCACACTATGTAATTATCCTTATACTTCTGTTCATCTTCCTTCTTTCCCTTTCTTTCTCATTCGCTCATTCGACTTCCATATATATTTGTTTGATTTGAATTGAATATGTTGTTCATGTTTGTTCTCCGTTCTCACTTCTATGTCTTTTTTCTTTTCACTATCTTTACTTTCAAACTTCATTTCAGTATTAAGTTATGCATTTCAAGTGTTTATAATCAATGTCTTACTATATGTTACCTTTTATGTTTTTTGAAATTATGATTGTAAAACTTTTGTAATTCGGCTTTGCCGCGAAGAAAGTATTTTCAATAAACCATTTTGAATTGAATGAATTGAATGAATGAATGAGTCACGTCTTTCGGATGGTGACGTAAAAGGTCGGTCCCCAGACGTAATCATATAATAATAATCTTATCTCATAGATACACGTCTCTAAAATCCCAATTACATCACTCCATGTCAAGCTGGGAAATTGAAAATCAAGTATTTACTGATAAAATAAGATGCCTCCTATATCAAACATACTTATTTCAAAGCTGATATGACGTGTGTTTTTATGTCTGCTTGATATAAAAAAATAAAAACTAATTCGAATTGAAAATTGAAAAAAAAGAGGCTATACACACACACAAACACACACACCCACCCCACCCCCACACACACATACACCCACGCACTCACAAACAACGATCGCATGATGACATGATCATGATGATGTAACAGTTGCTAGCATACTCCACACCCTCGCACTCACCCACACATACCCAAACACACACACATAAACACATGCACGCACAAAAGTTTAACGGACAGTGCCTCGTGTAGTACAAAAATGAAATTTAACCCATTGCCTACTGGAACCGGATAAATCCTGTATTAAGCTCATGGGAATGAGAGAATTCAGAACTTGAGTTCAGCATAATGGGCCTTGTTACATAGAGAGGAACAACAATTGTATCTCCTCAAAATTAAAAGTCTTTCCTTCAATTACTCTTGTCTTTATAGTCAGTCTTGGCTTAGAATTAATCCAAATTAACGAAAGATACATTCTCTTTAAAGTTGGAGATGTTATTGATTTCTACAACTGATTGTAGGTCGACATTTATTTTATAAGGTCCTGATCTTGTGGAAATCAGAACTAGCATTAACTCTTCACTGGCTTCGGTTGACCAATGGAACAAATAGGAGACTGCCACGATCGACTTTTGGCACACGTACATTGTACATATATAGTATACTCCAAACAATTTGGTAATCCATGGTTTTTGATCCATGGCAAATAAAGAATTAATGAAGCCATTAATTATTATTTTTTTCATATCGTAAGCAATTATTGACGTTTGAATGTATTTATACATTCAATGATATATTAATTCATTAATGACTAATCTCAAAAGGAGTAAAGTTTTTTTTTTTCCCCTAAGACATCCATGGACCTGCTTTACAAAAAAAAAAAAAACCCAAAAACCAACAAACCCCTAAACAACCAGACTCTTGCACATGTATATAATAACGATTTTATTTTACACATTAAATGATATAAACTTCTAAACAGATGTTTTGCTTATTTCATTCTCCAAAATCATATTTACCATTGCGAATCGTGGCTGGAGTATATTACCCAGTGCGTGTGGGCTCTCCGATAACACCGGCATAATTATTCATTGGGCTAGACATACTACCGGCACTCCGTCATAGGGGTTATGAAAATATTGATATAAATTTGATATGAAAACGTCGGGCTTTCTTTAGGCTAACTGTGTGTTCCCCGCAAATTCATCATAAAAAGGTGAGAATTTTGAGAGGAGTTATTTAGAGCGTAATGGCTGGTTCGGAAACGGAAGATACCGTTTTTCACCGTGGGGAAGTAAGTGGTGGTGTGTGGCGAAGGTTAACAAGGGTGGCATAAACAAGTTCTTTGTCAAGACCTCGAGAATTATCCTCAACACACAAATATAAGTATGCAGCTATTCAAACTTCAGTTTTTAGTCTGCACGTGGTTGTTTGTTGAGAAGTGAGGGATGGTACATACAAACTAAAACAAGTTAGGTATGGTTTACCCAATATTGGCTAAAATGTAACCCAAAACAGGTAAAATTTACGTTATATTACGTACTGTTTTACACAACAGACATGAATTTTTCCTTTTACCCAATATTCGGTAAACTGTACCTAACGTTTTTTTTTTTAGAGTGAAGGGTAAACAAAACGACGTGCATCGTCTTCTCTTCTGCTTGAATTTAAATGTGATTGTATTATCTGATAGAACATACAAAGTAATACGATAGTGTATTCTAAACTTTGGTGACAATTCTGCGCAGTCTTCATACATGGTAATATCCTAACAAAAGCAAAAATATCTAAATAATATTAATAGTAGTGGGTTCTTGCTTAACGCATATGTCGTCAGACCTGACACTCCTGGGCGCTCCACAATTATTACCCCGGCATTAGCACGGCTGCTCTTACGGCGCTCTAGCAATTCAATAAATCAATTCCTGGCAGGTACCCATTTACTTCACCTGGGTTGATTGTGGCAAATGTAGATTAATGTCTCGCCAAAAGACACTAGTGCTGCGCCAGAGATTCGAACCCCGTACCTTGTGGTTCACAGTCCGGGGACTTTAATATCCACTAGACCTAACATCAAAGATCGTGGAAAAGAGAAGAGGCAACCTATGATTTTATACTTAACGACCATCATTTTTAATGTAGAGTTTGTGAAAAGAGTGCACCTTTAATTGGTATTTATGTTGCAGACCTCTTCATGACAACAGTAATAGAATGATGGTGAATAATTTACATCAACACAAATCATAATGTCATGATTTCAACTTAAAACAAATGTTAACATGAATGTAGACAGCATGAAGGAGCATTCAAGGAAACAACGACAAAACATAGACTTAATTAAGAGGACTAATTACTAAAAGAGATTTGTATTGCTAATTTTAACCATTTTGTTTGATTTAAAAAAAAGAAGAAAGTAATAATTTTTTTAAAAGTCATTATAAATTATAATATAATTTATATTTGTGATGACGGTTTACATAACACAATTATTGCCCATTTTATCTTGATTAAAAATATAAATTAAATTCTAATGACTTGAGGTTCATGGTGGTACTTAATAGTTGGAAGCCTGGCTGTAGAGTGGAGAGAAACAAAATTGAACTCAGTGAGAACACGATCTCCTTTGAGCGATTATCTCAGCATAAAAACACGATATAAATTGTTATTGGTGAAGAGATATCATGTCACCTTCAATTATCTTCATGGCGGAGTCCTGCTCCGTTAAAAATGAGGAGGAAAAATATGAAAAATTGGAACAAACAGGACCAAGCCACCCAGGTAGATGGGTCAGGAGGAATGGTGGAAAGTCGCTCTCCGTGCTGCGTTTCGAACCGCAGTGACCCGCAGGCTGGGCCTGGGAGGTAGGGGAAAAGGGCACGAGAAGAGGGGAGGGGGGGGGGAGGCGAGGGGTGTGTAGATAGTGGTGGTGATGGTGGTAATGATGGTGGAAGTCGGAGAATGATGGTGGAAGGAACCTTGCACTTGCATTTGTGTTGACATATTTTGTTTCATCTTGATGATGTTGTAATATACAAAGTCTGTAGGAAATGAAGTGTTTTTTGTGGATTTCGGAATGTTACTATCGTGATGCTGATATGGTGGTGGTTATGACACTGATGGTGGCTATAGTGAGGGCGATGATTGTGAGGGCAATGGCCAAATGATTAGCTCAACCGACCAAATTATTTCTTTTCTACCGCATTAGAAATGGACATGATAATAACATCAAGAAAATCGGTGTTATAAATGAAATCGAAGAGTTTGTAAATACATATCAGTAATATATTTTAAAAAAAAACAGCGACAACATCACAAACAATGACAATAAGGGATCAACGCATAAACTTTAGCAATCAAGTACTCGCTTGCCATGATTACGTAATATAAATGTGTATGTGCATCTTCAATTCAAACTACGATCGCAATGTTTGCATTTTTAGTAAAATAATTATAGATAGTATAGTGAATAAATCATGAGTAACTGAAAAGGATGAAGAGATTAATGGAGGAAAAATGTTGGCGACTTTATGAGAAGTGGAAAAATCAGGTAACAACCAATGAAATCGTGCAACAAACCATCTTCCCTTTAGGTAAAAAAAAAAAATTAATAACCACGAAGGAAAATAATAAAATAATATTTTGTTTCCACAAAGATGGCAATAGTGAAACTTATAAGCCTGTGACCAATAAACATCATCACGATTATTTTAACGAATGGAGGTTATACAATTGATGATCTTTCAATAGAAATAACAACAATAATGGAAGCTACTCTTTTGACTAAATTGCATTTTGATAACTAAAAAGAAGAAGAAGATGTTTGACAGCGATATAAAATACATGCAGAACGCGAAAAAAGAAAAAAAAAGTTGTTCTTGTTCAATGACTGATTGAGAAATATTACAATTACTAATATATTTAAAAATACGTGGATGCGGTGGAGTATATAGGGCTTAGAAAATGAAGAAGAAAGGATGTTTAAAAAAAGAACACGTGAACTATGGGGCTCGAAGCTGAAAACATATTACAGGAACAAAGGTGAAGAACGAGATTGAAAGAGGACAAATCTGCTTATATTGTCAATGTGCAAACTCAGGTAAAAGTATAAAGATACAAGGAATAGAATTATACTTCTGTCAAAATGTAATCTATATACGTGGAATGACCTTCGCCTACCTCCCTTTTTCCAGTCCCCGTTCCTCTCCCCCCATCTCCCTCTCTATCTCCCTTTGGTATCTTTATACCGGTAAGGGCAATGAAACGCTTCCATTTCTACTCTAAAAAATATTCTCCCTCTAAAACAAACACAAACAATCGCTGGTCATATCTCCTTGAAGTCTGAAAACAGACAGCCCCTTGCCTTATTAGCGGGCAATAAAGTTTCAATCTGTAATTCGTCCCGCTCTGCTATTTGGCGGAAACCATGCGGTTTTCAAGCCACCCCGCTGCGCTAACAGGCCTGACTCTCAGTCGACCGGGGTATCAATATTACCCGCGCTATTACCTTTCGTGTTCCCTTCTCACCGCTGTACTTTTTGTCAAAGAGCCAAAGTACATTCAGTCATCTTTTTTTCCTCCTGCTGTCATAATATTGTTTTTGCAGTGGAAGGGAAACCTTGTTCACATTTTCTAATGTAATCGGATGTGATGGTTTCATTTCTGTTAGAGTATGAGCCTATCTGGATTCATCAAAAAGAAAATATCTGTTTAAAAAGGTTATTTAGTCCCTTAAAAATTTTGTGGCTTTTCAAAGATGTACCTCATTGAATTTAGTTTTGCGTCTTGTTACGTGAAGCCTTTTCTTTAAATCTCTTTTGCTTCTTATCTTTTTCGGCATGTCTGTATTCCCTATCCCTTCTTTCTGTATCTACCAGTCCGTCTTTCCTTTTACTCTCTCTAAACCCTGCTTTTTATTTGATACTCCAGTTCCCTCAGTTCATGAAGCATTTGCCACTTAATTTAAAGAGGGAGGTAAGCGGTAGGGGGAAATGAGAAAGAGATGAGAAGTCAGATGAAGAAAGAGAGAGAGAGAGAGAGAGAGAGAGGGGGGGGGGGGAGATGGGGGAGGGAGGGAGAAGGCATGACATAAATGTAGCCCTAGACATGTATGTAGACATCAGATCAAAATTACCCGCCAAGAGTGACCCCCATCATGAAGTGGGCGGGGCTAATACACTCTTGGTATCAACACCGAAATAGATGTTGACTTACTTTAGCAAACTCTCAATTAATAAAACTCCGACACCTTCCTCCAAACTACGTCTCGATGGGATCTGGTCCCTCTCTCATCTATTATACATTCATCAGAAAAAAATATCCTACATTTGTTTCAGAAATAATTTAACTAGTACAGAAGTTGATATTCTGGCGAACGGTATTTTTTCCAGATCTGTAATGAACAACCTATCAAAGTCCTCTGGTGAATGAAGTCGCCCGTGCTTCTTTGACTTTAAACGCCGCCTTTAATACATTTTTAACTACACAGTTAAAAGATTTATTGTTAATATCTTTTTTAAGAAGTCATTAAGAAAAGACAACAAATAGCCATGCAAGGTAGTGGATCAAACCTTAAACCCAGTGCAGGTGCCTTCGCCATCGGCACCTCGCCTCTCCGCTACCCGAGCCTAGCGGGCGCGGACGTGCCGCGTCCGAGCTTGGCCGCCAAACGCCACACACCTGCCGCGGGAGATGTTGCCGAGTTCCCTCACGCCGCTACTCCTCTGGTAAATAACCTCTCTATTTTGTTACCAAACTCGACTTCAAAATTACCAAAAAGTGACAAATACGCAAACTCATTCATTTCTGAGGTAAAGCCAGGTGCAGGAAGTGTAACGATGAAGAAGTGTGGGTTTTCAATAGATGATATTTTGCATTCATCATCGCAGCGGTATTCGTGTTCTTCTTCACCACCACAGCAGAGGTGTTCGCCGTCGCCGGAGCTTCGGCGGAAAAGTCCTCCCGGTGATACGATCAGTGCAAGAGGTCAAGAAACAAACATTGAGTTCTTTGCAAGACTTCAAAACAAGTTTTATCAGGATTTGAAACTTAATGGTCTACAGTTGTCATCTTTGAGGGCGTCGTCCAGTGCGAACCTATTTGCGTTGTCAGGTAAGTTTTCATGTCTTTGATAGATGTCTTCATGGTTTTCGAGCACTTACACTGTTTCATGAATGGAAATTTGGAAAAAAAAACTATTTTAATAACTATACCACTATGAAACCGTAACCACCCTATCACACCATCATCTTTAACTACATTTTCATCATTTTCATAATTATCATCTGTTACAGTATCACCATCATGGGACTATTCATTATCATATTAATGATGATATTCCGTTCCTGTATAGCGCATATCACAATATGATTTAACGTCTCTATGCGCTTCCAAAGGACTTTGGATATTATTACCCTGGCTTTAGCTCCGGCAACCGTAGCGCTCAGTGTATTCAAGGAATACAATTCTACCAGGTATCCACTTACCACACCTGGGTCGAGTGTGGCAAATTTAGATTAATGTCATGGCAAAGGACGTTAGTGCTGCTGCAGGGATCATCATTATCATCTTCATCGTCATCATTATCATCATCATCATTACTACAACCATCACCACCATCGTCACAGCTAATAAGAGGCCATCACAAACACAAACATTACGAGCCCCCATAGTTGTTGTTGAAATTTAGTACAATCAGCGTTTCCATATCCTTTAATACGCCCATGATTATCATACAAATAATAACCTTTCAGCAACATCATTATTATCAATTCACTTCTAGTATCATTATCATCTTGTAAATTCATTAAAAAAATCATTGCCGTCATAACATATCTAGCGAAATGTCTATTTGTTAGCATATTCCTTCATAATAATGCATGTAAATAACAATAAACTTGTGACGAAAACAAACGTTGTTTATGTTCATTATTTCAAAAGAAAACTGATTAAAAATTCAGTAACAATAATCATTTTGAAGTAGTTAAACGACTGTTTAATCATACCTATTGTTGTCAAAACATCCCCACAGTCCAGAGGAAACCAAAAAAATCAATATTTAATACACTAACAATGTTAAATACTATTGAATAGATATTCGGTATCGTTTAAGGTTTGATCGTTTATTTTACATGACTGCTAAGAAAGCTTGTGTATGCTTGTAAGTAAGCAACCAGAGAACCGACGGCTTTAAGTCCTCTTGGTTTCGAACCCGTGTCCTCCCAGTTACGATACCACTGCCCTACCACTGAGCCATCTCGCCTCTCAACGTAATTATTATTATAATTATTGTTATTATTATAATTTGTTTTATTATTATTATTATTGTTATCATTATTATTATTATCATTACTACTACTACTACTACTACTACTACTACTACTACTACTACTACCACTACTACTACTATCATTAAAATCATGGAGGAATGAAGATAGAACATAAGAACGAACCTGTTTCTCTATTTAGTATCTGGCAAACAATTTCGATTTAGAATTAGCATAATTATAAATACTTGTGTGCATCTACATTGTTGTAATGCAGTATCATCCAATCCATGCAGCTCAATTTCACAAAAAAGAGTAAAGAAATCATTCGGAAATTAAGGTATTTTTGAATTCTCAATAGTTTTCTCTTGCATTCATGAAAAGAATCGAACCAATATAACAAAAAGTGTATTTTATGAAGTATTGTACAAATTACCAATTAGAACTCGATTGAAAACTGGATGGATAAGTTAACAGGCTATTCACATGCTGCAAAGCATGCCTCCTAATCTTAACAATGAGCCTGCTGCTGATGATAATGATAATAATGATAATATTAGAAGTAGTAGTATTAGTAGTAGTAGTAATAATGATAATAATGATGATGATAATAATGATAATAATAACAATAATGCTGATTATAATAATAATATGAATAACGACAATACTACTACTACTGCTATTATCATTGTTGTTGTCGTTGTTATTATTATTAATATTAATATTATTATTATTATTATTTTTATTATTATTATTATTATTATTATTATTATTATTATTATTATTATTATTATTATTATTATTATTATTATTACCGTTACCAATATTATAATTATGATGTAATAATGACAAGAATGATAATACCTTAATATAACTACCAATAAGCGTAGAAAATATGTTTAGCAGAATCTTTTTAAAATGTCAGAGACGACAGGTAGACTAACATATAATATATACTTAAGCAATATGAAAAACATTTCTCTCAAAAGATTAATCTTTGTAGGTTATTTAATCACTTAGCCCAGGCGCATTTTGTTCCTAAATACACTCCGAAAATAAGGAAAGTTATGACAGGCACATCTTTATTTTAACCTAGGAAAACAAAATAATTTTGCTCAATAGTTTTTTCCTCCAGCAGTTTAGGATAATTCATGATATATGTAACTATGTAACAAGTGCTATTTTTTACAAGAAAAATACTGGACGTGCGTTCATTCGTACTTCTATGATCGTTTATGAAATGTCTGAAACACCTGACAGCAGAATGGGAATTTCAATAAATTGTTTAATTTAAAGAAAAACGAACATACACTTAAATGCCGATATATCTTGTAAAATGGGGAAAAATAATCAAATTAATGAACACATGGATGTAAGCATAACTTGGTATACTGGCAGATAGATGAAGGAATTGTTGCAATTTGGACATTTTTGAAATAATGTTGAAATATTCTATATAATTTTTATCCATTGCCTAACTTCAAATTAAAATCTACTTCACATAGGAACAGAATTCCGACAAGGAGGCCCTAGTTTCTTTTCCTACTTTTGATAGGTCTGTTCCATCGCAGGCCATTTCTTATTTTTAAGTTGTGTCATTTTACTCTCCATTTTGGTGTTCATTTCATGTGACCAATAATTATGTCATGAGAATGTACTGAGTAAATAAATATCATTTTTTTAAACCCCGATCTCCATATGAACATGGGAACGGTACTATCGATCTTTTTTTTAACATCAACATTAATCATGTGTAAAGCCGAGAGGTGATATAATAATAATAATAATAATAATAATAATGATAATAATAATAATAATAATAATAATGATAATAATAATAATAATTATAATAATACTTGCATATTTTTTGTGATTCATGACAACTTGATGACAAGTAATAATATTAACAGTAATAATAACAAATAATGATAATTTTCACTAATTCTATCTCGCAAGATAGGGTTTGATCATTTGAATAAACATGTGTGGTACCGTTTGGAATGTTTAATTTTTATTCCATAAATGTCGTAATTTTTACAATACAATTCAATTTTATTACAAAAAAAAAATCTTAAAATTTTTATTATAGAACAACTGAATTAAACTAGTGACAACATAGCTTCCATCGTTATAGTTTACGAAGATGCACTCTTTAGCTCTTCGCCGGGAACTCTCCGGGTAAAAGACGATATCGTCCGCCCATCCCGTCAAAATCCATTACCTCAACTATTCTGACAGAACAATATGGCTGCGAGGGAAAGGGCTATAGTATTACTATCTCCCGAGTAAGTAGGTCCGGGCAATTTCCTAGCCCAGTCAATTATCCAATTAGGTTGATAATGGATTGGTAATGAGGGACGATGATACACAAGTAATAACATACAATGGGTGGCCTTACTTTAGGAGGGTGGTAAATAGTTATGTCAGGTATTGTACATGAGGATTGCAGCAAAATGGCGTAATTTGATCTGACCATTATACTCTGATCAAAAGTAACCCTAAGCAAAGTGAAAGACGGTCTAGAATTTTCACTGAAGGAATGAAAATATTTACATTTAAGTTTTTAAAAAACCTATTCCCGAAGAAAAACTATGGAAAAATTATTATTCGAAAACGTAATTTATGAAAGCTATGGCCTTGTGACTCTAACAACAACAACAACAACAGCAGCAACAACAACAACAACAAAAATTAAGTAACTTAAAGCATACTCTCTCTGTTTGATGTCTTCTTTCGTCTCTCTCACTTAGTACATGTAGTATATTTGCATCATTCGATATTTGGATATTGTTTATGTAAAATAATTTTTTTCGTTGGACGTCTCCATCAAGCCTTAGATAAAGTTTCCGACGATGCATTCATGTATTTTGAATGATTGTACCATTGATAATCTTTGTACAGTTTTGATGATATATATGTATATGAAGAAAAGTCAAATCAAATTTCCTACTTGTTGAACATTTCTGCGATTCTCTTCTCGGCCGATGATAGATTACTGAAGACAGATAAAAATGACTATGCATAAAATTTTCAAGCAGGTTTAGCCAGGTGTTATTGTGCCGGTATCAGTTGTATAATTTACCTACTAAAAATCCAGTATCTGTTTTTTAATGGCAAGACACTTTGACTTGTTTAAGTATAAAAATTAAACACGTTTATACAATAATATGAAATTATATAGTTTTAGATTTTGAACTACATTTTGTTTCCTCTTTGTATTATTATTATTATTATTATTATTATTATTATTATTATTATTATTATTATTATCATTATTATTATTATTATTATTATTATTATCATTATTATTATTATCATTGTCATTATTATCATTATTATCATTATTATTATTATTATTATTATCATTATTATCATTATTATTTATTCGTTTCGAAATGGATATTGGGACGGATAAGATCATTTAATTTTGAAACCCAACTGCCTCCTTAATTGTGTACTTGTTCGGCATTGTATACTACAAAATCCTGGATCGGCCCCTGACAATGAGTACTAATCATTTTTATGGCCGATGAAGATTTAGTATGGTAGATAAAATTCCACTTAAGAAAGGTTTACATAATTTTTATTTTCCAAATAAGACAAAAATATTTCGCTTCATCTAGATATGAGGGAAAGGTGATACGAATGGACAGGAAACAAAGTATTATAATGAAAATAGATTTGTATCAAAGACGATAAAGAAAGACCCGAATAAAACCCGAATATAAATTCGAAAAAAAAATTATGAACATTAAGAAAAGAGTAAAGAAAAAAAATAATAAACCGGTGTTCAAATAGGTTTCTCTCACTTTGCTCATTCACTTTGTTTATTTCTTTCTTTGTGATGAACAAAAAACAGCTTGATATAACTTTTCAACTACAAAAATGATGATCATCTTTTTCTTGATCCCATTATTTCATTTCTCGCTGGCATACGTCACAAGATTTTGGACCAATCAGCAGCTAGTCTCTCCGATGACGTCCTCGTATCAAAATCCAAAGAATGATAATAGACACCAATAAGAGAAATTCACGTTCGCACTTAACTGTCACAGGCGATTCATTATTTCCTACGGACAAATATACTTACGCCGGATGATATTTTCATATTTGAAATAATGGCACCTGCCCAGTCTATTATTTCAAAATGTCCCGAGGCATCGGCCTAGAGATAGATAAGTAATTGGAAACAATTCCCGGCTTCGGAAATATAAACACAGGTGCTTCATTAAGGTCTACATAAAACAAGATGGAGACGGATTAAGAAAGAGTTAAGGTTTTTCTGCTACTCAAAAATCGTGGAGTAAAATGATCTTGACAAATAGACCAAGCAGTTACTGACCGACTGGTGAACGTCTCCTAACCTAAATAATCATGATAATGCAAAAGATATCATACAAGTATAGTAATGACGATTGCCATGCGAAAACAAACGGAAATCATATTGTGTTGTTTATTTCTTTTTCATTATGAACAACTTACTCGGAAGAATATTATTTTGGTATGCAAGTAAATATTTTTCAGATGTTAATTCATTTTTCGTGAAGGTCTTTAGCATATCACTTGAGCTTTGACTACCGAAAATCACCTTCATTCCCGTTGGTGCTGCTGATAAGCTTATCATTTTGTTTGTGGGTTCTTTTTTGACCGACCGGATAAGTGACTGCGCATTGCTTTCGAATGGAAACCACACTTGAAATTAAGATATGCAAGCTTGCATACTCCTCTATTTGTATAATTGCAAATGTTTATTAGTCTAGGTTTATCGAAGAAACAATTTCTCCAGAAGACATGAACGGACTAAAAATTGTAGTGTTCCACATTTGTTAATACCGATGAATAAGGTAACCTTCCGAATCATAAATTTCCATTATGATTGCGTGAATACACTACACCCCCACCCCCTCCCCTTCACACACAAACACACACACAACACACACACACACACACACACACACACGCACCACGCACACACTCTTTAATACACACAACCGCACACAACCGCACACACCCGCACACACGATAGCCATTATGTCGCTATTACTTAAATCCTTATCAGGGCTGGGGCATGATATAAAAAGAAAAAAAAAGAAGAGATTTTTCTAAGAAACGCAGGTTATCTGAACACCATTAGGGCAAACTATCGTGCATATGGTAGGCAGGTTTAGAAGAATAGCACACTTTTCCGATTTCTACCCGTCGAACCCTCATCGAGTCATGGAATAAACGCGCCGAACCCATGGGGTGACAGCGGCACGCTTGTCGCCTAGCGCTCGAAAGAATAGGCGCGCGCCGAGAAATTAATCATAAGAAGAGAAAGAGCAAGACAGAGAATAATGGTTGAGATTAGTCGGTTATTCAAAAGCACTGAGAATTTAGTGTGAGGTAATTAGTTTGCCAATCATTTTGTCTTGAAAAACAAATTTTGATTAATCGTTTTGCCTGTTTCGGCTGAACTTTATTCGAACTTTCCCAAACCTTACGAAAGGTGCATCATTTTTCGAGGTGGTTGAATTGAAGAAGAAGAAAAAAAAAAATCTCTTCTTCTACATTGCTGCACGGTTGTTGTTGTTGTTGTTGTTTTTTATAGCATATTGTGCAGGTGTAATTTCATTTGGTGCTAATGCACTCCCAGTCTTTTGCTTCTCTATCTGTTCTTTTTCTGGCCCCTCCATTCTCCAAAGGAATCCATGACAACAGAACATCATTAAACTTTCAATTACCGAAGCCATCTTCCCCTCTCTTTTCACTTCTACCCTCTCTCTCAAGCTTTCTAGGTCTTTCTCCTCTCTCTTTCACCATTTACTGGGCTTGATATTCAATTACATACATAACACTGATCAGTGTGGATTATTGGAGGTTTCACACTCGGCAACACTATGCACATTTTGTTACAAATTAATGTTAACTTTACCCCAATATTCACCTTGATGTGCTAGCATTTGGAGGTTTGAGGCCGGCATCGATCCGGATGTGCTTTACGTCTCGGAGTGCATGATGGTAATTAACGGTGACACGTTAATTGAAAAATACCAGTTGGTGGAGTCTTACAGTCTCACTACCAGTTCGTAATGCCTGACATGTGTGTTTCTCGCTAATCGGTAGGGAAGTTTTTTCGGGGAAAATCGGTCACTATTCTTGAAAGTAAAACAGGGATATTAGAGGTAAACATATCAACGTATAAATTTCTGAATAGTGCATATTATTTTTATAGAGAAAATAGAATACCAACATGACCAATGCTATCCTCACCTTTATGTCTTTTCTTCTATCATTAAGAGATATTCTATCATATCGTCTAAATCACAAAAACTACTTGTATATTTGGAAAGTTTTTCATTACTGACTTGATGGAGGTAATGTATGTTCGAAAGTTGTATGAGGAAAAACTGTGATATTAAAAAACGGCAATCAAAGTGAAGCAGAGAGTGAAAGAGCGGGCAGGAAAAAGAGAGATGAAGATAGAAAGAGGGGAGACAGAGTGAAAGTGGGAAGAGATTGTGTGGGCGCGTTGTGTGTGTGTTTGTGTATGTTGGTGTGTGTGTGTGAGTGCATTAGAAATAAAGAAAAAGAGAGAGAAAGAGAGAAGGGGGTGGCAAGAGAGGAGAGTGGGGAGTAGCAAAATCCATTCATGAGAATACACCAATCAACGATGTTTGTCACTTCCCAAAATATTAACTTTTTGGACAAGGTATCATGTGACTAGTACAAATTGCTCGAGACTGTCATATATGTTACAGATCGTCTTTCCGTTTTGTTTTTTTTTTGTTTTTGTGTTGTTGTTGTTTTGTTTTGTTTTGTTTTTGTTTTTGTTTTTGTTTTTGTTTTTGTTTTGTTTTGTTTTGTTTTGTTTTGTTTGTTTGTTGTTGTTGTTGTTTTTTTTTTTTTTTTTGGGGGGGGGGACAGCAATATACAACGACGTTGTCACCTTCCGAAATATAAAATCGTTGAAGAATGGTTAGTGGCCAAAGACTTGCAACAATTGCTCTAGACTGTCGTATGTGTCATAGAACGTCTTTCCAAAAATTATCTTTGGGATGGAGAAACGAAGACAAACAGAGAGCAAGAGTGAGAGAGATGGAGAACTGTTGAGAGAGAAAGAAAATTTCTCTCCCTCTTTCTATGTATATTGTGAGAGCAAGAGCAAGTGCGAAAGGAAAGGACCTAATAGAAGAAAGAGAAAAGGGGATGGAAAGAGAGAAAAACAAGAAAAACAGAGAGCGGAGAGAGTGAGAGAGAATGAGAGGGGGAGAGAGAAAGAAAGAGAGAGAGAGAATGAAAGAGAAAGCAGGGATGGAGAGAGATGCATCTGCAACTTAAACCTGACCACGTATGTCAGCGGAAATGGACGAGAGAGGTTTGAAGCGACTTGAAGAATGTCTGGACCCCACAACAGGGTAAATAGTTTTGTTAGTGTTGGAAATGATTTTTCTATAAGCGTACCACCCTCCAGCCTAATGTCATTTGTGAATCGCTGCGCGCGGCTGGCTCTAGAGCGTTGAGCGGTACCCTGCCGAGTTGAAGCGGGGAGACACTCGGCCTTTCCCTTGTCATATTGGTCTGTCTGCGATTTGCTGGCATCTAGGAACAGGTTAAACAATATGTTATTGCCATTTATCATGTTTCTTGTAGACACTTTGGAGAATGTTAAACATTGTAACAGATTTCCCCTGTCTCGGTGGAAGATCCTCCCGCCCTCAGCCAGAAGTTTTCCTCCCCCAAATAGCTCATCCCTGTGTGTTAACAGAAAAGTATATGAATTCCTTAATGGTGAAGTTATGTATCCCAAAGATTTTATACCACGAACTTTGACAGACGAGATATCCCTCTTTTGGACAGTGTTAGGCAAATATTACAGAATTTTACACACTTCTTCTTTCACGTTAAAACCCACCGCACACTAAAGCATTTGATATAAACATCAAAACATATGACTGAGGTTCTGAATAGTCATATAGATAGAAAAATCGAAAATATGGCCTAATTCGAGCTTTCTAGTCGGAGGAAAGGCCAACTCGGATCCATAATGACGTAAGATCAGTCCTAAGATTGTCTACGATTTGAAACTGACTTGATCCTTATTCCGGGTGTAAGGCTGACAACCCCCCAAATATATTATTTTAGTTAACTGTAAATGTATGACAAATAAAAACAAGCAAACAAAACCAATTACAGACGCGCGCATGCATGTCATGCCAAGGTATACTGACGTCATCACGGCCATGCATGTTCTTCTACGCATGCGTGATAGTGCCCACTGACAGCCCACCACCCGTGTGGCCTGAATAGTATCATTATCGCAAATAATGCATTTAATTGCAAGGTATCATTTATCGCAATTACTATCCCGCCGAAGCGCCGTGATCGCACCTGTTTCATATCTTCGCTTTTAATTTACTTTGTCTAATTCGTCTCGATGGCATTAAATGTCACCACAAATTCGAAGCAATTAAACAATTAGAATGTCTGTATCGCGATAAAGTAATCCTTTTGGACGTATAAGTTCATGATGAGTAATTGAGAGTATTTTGAACCCACAACAGTAGCCGAGAACCCCAGCGGAACATCTAAATGAACATAGCAAAGGAATATTGAAAAGGAAATTAAAAATACAAAATGAATAAATCAGCTCACATTATTCTCAGATCAGTCAGATTGAAATGAAAAAGATGAGGAGGTATGGTTTCACAGAAACTTCCCCCTTCCCCAAGCATGCACAGAATCCGTAAATAATCCGGAGATTATGCCAACAGAAATGATTCTAATACCAAACATGCCTTCCTATAATCATAACATATTTATATTCAACTCATGTAGATCCCAAGGGTTACTGAGGAAGCCTAAAATACTGCTATTATCCTTAGTTTAGCAAAGCTGCCCTACCAAGCAGTTGCAGCTTTAGAAGAGGGACACTTCCGGCCTGTGCCCCCCCCCCCCCTTTTGAAACCAAAAGATACACTGTGTTCCCCTTTTTGTGCATTGTCCCCCACTTTTGTTTTTATAAAGACCTAATAACCCTTTTTTCTTCTCTTTCTTCTTTTTTTTTTGTTGCTTGTTAGAGTTTTAATTTTTATTCTTTCTCTCTTTTTCTTTTTGGAGCACCACTCCTGGATCCGCCTCTGCTGAAAATGGATATTGAACCGCGGCTTGGACGCAGCAACAAACCCTTTCCTTATCGGGAGACATATCAACTAGAGCTTATGCTATACATTGTTCATTTTTAGTTAGTGATTTTGATCATACCCAGCTTGATTTGCCTTTGTTTCCGGAAATATAATAAATAGTAGATCTCCAGATGATGTCGCTCCTCAGCCTTTATCCTCTTTGCATCATTAGACGTACGAAATTCGACCATTTCGTTACACAATCATTTTGCCCATTAATATTTTGTTGGTTTTTCTCTCGATTTCAGATGGATTAGCCCACTTGTACTCGACGGCCCATCCGACAGCCGCTGCCTACTACCATCCCCATCACCGCCACCACCCAACATCTTTGTCGCCTAGCAACCAACATCCTCACTCAGTAACATACGGCCCCCATCCATCTCATCTATACCCCCATCACGGTGCCCATCCTTCTCTTAGTGTTCCCATTCCCGTACCAGTGTATTTGAGGGGGAAATCACCGGCGGTGTCGCCTGCAGAAGCGGCCAGGGCGGCGAAGAAGTGCAGACGGAGTCGGACGGTCTTCACAGAGCTTCAGCTTTTGGGGCTGGAGAAAAGGTGAGGGACAATTATTTGTTCATACTATAAATGTAGTCAAGGACAAACATCCACGTTTAATAACGACATTGTTTTCTTTCAAAAAAATAGAGTTTGAAATACAATTGGATATTGATAAAATAATTGTTTGTATGATACTTATGGATTGTCGAATCCAGTAACGCATTGAGAAGTGAAGAAAATTAGCCCTTTTATACGCAAGAAAAAAAAAAGGCGAAAATTAGTCGGCATGTAGTCATTCCATTCTTATCTGCTCCTGCTTCCTTTTTTTTCTTAACACTCTTAAATGATGCCTTATTAATCACGTATATTTTGTTCTAATGTTGTCCCCCTTTTCGTCTCCTCGTTCTCTCTCTCTTTCTGTCTTAGGCTTCCTCTTTGTCATTTTGTCTTTGGGGCTATCTGTACGTCTATACCTACCTATTTATTCATCTAGTTTCCTTTCTGCCCAGAGAGTTTCCTGTGTTACTCCTGTTAATCATATAAATATTTTTTCATTATTTTCTTCCCTAATCTGCTATATCACAGATTTGAGAAGCAGAAGTATCTTTCTACCCCTGATCGGTTGGAGCTTGCAGAGACCCTAGGATTGAGCCAACTACAGGTCAAGACTTGGTATCAGAATAGGAGAATGAAATGGAAGAAACAGGTGATTTTCATAACCCCATCTCAATAAATAAAAGGGGTACGTCCCTACTCCCCTGAAATAATTCTACCATTGGGAGAATAATCTTATATTTGTTATTTTTTTCTTTTAATACATTCATTTATTGATCAATACATTTATGATTAAAATGCTAGACAAAAAGAAAATGCTCAAAATTATATCGATCACTGAGAAAATCTAAGTGGCGAAAACAGGTTTAGAATAATTTACAGAAAGTACAAGAGAGAGAGAGAGAGAGAGAGAGAGAGAAAGGAGGGGAATGGGGAGGGGGAATCAATTACAGTAATTGTAAATGTAGAATTGATTGAAGAACTTTCTAAAAACTTTTATTTTCTCTTTTACTTGCAGGTGATGCAAAGTGGTCGACAGGAGCCCCCAACGAAGCCCAAAGGCCGACCCAAGAAAAATGACCTCACGGGTGAGAATGGCGCCATTTCTCCTGCCTGCTCTCCAGACATTGACCATGAAACTCTATCTGACATTTCAGATGAAGAAGAGATTACACTCTCTGACGCCTTGACTTCATATGTCAGCCAACAGAGTGCGACATCAACACAACAACCTTTGACCTCGTTTTCATACGCAACGTCATCGTCTTCCTTTCAATCTTCAGCGTTGAGTACATGAATTTGATATACATGTCTTAAATGTAATCAGGCATTTTTTTTTAATGAACGCGCAACCAGTCATTAGCGCTTTCTCATGACCGACAATTAGCAATTTTATGTTAGTTAATCGTGTATGGATACAACCTTGAAAGTCAACCAGAGATCAATGGAATTTTGGATGAGGGTAACTTATCAATGACACGGATCCTCGTCACTTTTTGTAAAACCTGTAATATAAAAATCGCAACAGTAAACATGGTCAGCAACGCAACATAAAAACATTTGATTTTGGAGGCTACATGTGTGTCTAAGTCTTGATATTTTAAGTTAATGACGGAAAACGTATTATGTCTACTTCTAAGTGTATTCGTTACAATATAGTTTTGAGCATTTCCTCGAAATGTATCTATAATTAATACGAATAATGTCACATTTTGTTAGCAACCTTAGCTGAGAAATCTGTAAAAGTTTTTATTAGGCATTATTTTGAAGAAGGGAATATCTTTAGTATCATACAGTGCCTTCATGACTTGTCTTTCTATATTTAGCATTTAATCTATATGTTAATGTATTGAAAATGATATCTTATATAACAGGATTGTAGTCTTGAGTTCTCTTTGAGTAGATGTCTGAAGAGTGCTCCCTTTTGAATTTATTCGTTATTCTGCATTACACAATATTGTAAATTATTGTACTTAGTTGTCTTCATTTTGTATATATTTGTAATAAAGACATTTTGAAAAAGAAGTGACATTCTAGTGATTGTGTCGTGGCCTATGCAAGAATGAGTAAATAGTCAGTAACGAAAAAAAAAATGTTTTATAAAAGACAAGTTGGAAGCCATTGGATATTTCTTTTATGAATATGAATTCAGTAAATCAACCTGGACTGAAACAGTAAAATTAATAAATAAAGGCTTTCGAGTACAGATATTTATTTTTATTTTTTTAAAGAAGAGAAACGATGCTCTAAATTACACGGTAACTTTGATTAAGCAACAACTGTTTGTAAAAAAGCTTAATAAAAAAAAAAAACCCAATTTTTAGTAACATGAAAAAAAACCCGAATTATTCAATATTATGAGGATGAGAGATATATTTATTCTATATGGCGTCTGTATAACAATTTGTTTTACCTAATGGCAATCACTTCAATATTTGTTTGCATAAACGAAAATGAGAGAAATAAAGAAAGAGTTAGCCAATTGGGCAGGGGTTCGATCTCGGCATATCAGAGTATCCTATAATAGACGCGCTGCCGTTGTTATACACCGATTCGGAGAGCTGAACATGAAAGTGTTTAGACGCGTCATTACTGAAGGCCATCAAATATGCTCAATAATAGTTAAGATATTCCCACTTTAGTTCAGAGACGCCCTGTCTGATTACATTAAGACAGTGAACTATCTATGTTGTTTTTGTCTTGTATGGCCCTCAGGTCCTCAGCTATGGGGACGAAGTACTACACGGCTCCGATAAACTTTTGAAACAGAATTGGTCTATATATTTTTCCTCCTTACCATCATTATTGAAATATTTGTTGTCATAATGCTTGAAAAAACCCAATTATCATTCTAACTATTATAATGTATCATTGGAAGTACTTATGGGAAAAAAAAAAACCAAATCATTAATACTGTACATCAATATTTTAAAGCCTAATGCTTGTATACTTAATTCCTTGAAACAAGATGAAATAACAGACAATAATGTTTGAAAGGGCCCTTAACTTAAAATGTGTACAATTACATGATATTAAGTACAACAAGTATGATAGTATACATATAGGTGCAAAGTAAAAAAAAAAAAAAAAAAAAAAAAATGGAGGAGAGATTGGTAATGAAGGAGATTGGAGTGGAAGAGAATTGGGAGAGGTAAACCAAGAAAGATAGCCGACAGTAGACGAGAAAGAGAGAGAGAGAGTGTGTGTGTGTTTACGAAGATAAAATGGGATATTCAACAACAACAACAAAACAAAAACAAAAACAAAAAACAACGAGATAAGATACATACGCTGCCTAATTGAACGAAGTTTGCAAACCTCTTCTCAAATAGTACTCGGACTATCAACATATACAGTGGGCATTGATATAAAACAAACTTTAGATAATTTGAAAATGAAACTATGTGTTTTACAAAATTGAAAGACTATCGATGCGTTTATATTGCTCCAACAATACTTAAATTATTATGAAAATGCGTCTTCATGGTCTTTGCAAGTTTAAAACGCAGAGATAAAATGGTGTGAAGTGTATAGAAATAACGTCACAAAGACTAAAGTGTCATACTTTCAACTTTGACCCCTACTTTTTGGTCTCGACATTTTATGCATCCAACCTCCTCTCAGGAAATGTTATAATATCTCTCTCATTCTTCAAGCAAGCGCAGTGAGACTTCCTCCCATTAACACGCCCCAGTATGGGAGAGCCGCATGCCCGGTATGATAACTATTGGAGCCCCGCTTACAACACTTTCTACCAAAAAGAAAGAAGGAAGAACAAATTTGAAGCACAAATTGGACAAAGTTTAAACAACGCGACATTACACCACCCATGCTAGGCAGCTAGGCGGGCAAGTGGGATACCCCCTGGGCTGGCGAAAATTTGAAGACTTCCAATCGACTTTGCGAGACCCCCTAAGTTAACTGTTTATAGAATGAGGGTGATTCACTGCTAAAATGACGTATGTCCAGGCTTTCTCTTTTGGTAAATCTGTTTCTGTAGATCATAGAAACCATCGCTGTTCGCAGCACATAACTGAGGTGGCTACATTCCCCCATAATTTTCAAATTTCCAATATTCAGGCATCGGTCAGCGATGTGAGCTATCTTATTGTTGTTGTTTTTAAAATATCATATAGTATATTGTTTGACTTTGTACTTTAATACAATGCTGGTAAAGTAATTGGTAAGATGATATTTATGCAAGAGGCGTCAGCTTCTGGCGATTTTTATTTTTTTTGCAAAAGAAATGGAGACTACGATCTGAGAGTTTTCTACTTTTATCACTTCTTCTTAATCCAATATCAAACGTCACGACGACTACTTTGTTTTGTAAATACACGTACTTATGAAAATACTAAAAGAGGCTACCATAATACCAATAATAAAAATAACTTTGATATAATGTACTTATGAAAATAATAAAAGAAGCTATCATAATACCAGTAATACAAATAACTTTGATATATCAAAACTAGGTTTTGAAATGTTTCATGTCAATTTTGTTTCCTATTTTTCTTTTTCATTTGTTCAGATATTGGTAATTGGCCTATCGATACAAAAGTACTACCAATACAAATATACTCTTGAAAATGAACAAAAATGGAAATATTATCTTCTACACATCCAAGCACCCATCATTAGGATAGTCCTTTCTTTACTCACGTTAGATATAGAAAAAAAAATATTGTAATTAAATAAATATTGGTATCGAAACCTTTCAGTATTTGCATCATAAAAGTGTTAATACGACTCTACATAGTTTTATATTTAATGCAAAAAGGATTAAATTAGAACTTGTTCAAAAGCTAAAACAATACATTGAATTCTAACATGCAACATAATGTTCCAGCGACATTTCGAAATACATTAAAATAAAACAAACGACCTTTTGCAACTTTTGGTAACTTCTACAATAAATCTTCTTTCCTCAATAAGACAAAAATGTTAAAATGTCAAAACAGTTTGTTGAGACAACAAAAGTGGGGATAATATGACAAGAAAATTGGAATTTAATTCAGAGCCTCAAGCAACAGCTGCAGACTTCACTTCGTATATAGGACGAAGAGACGCAGCGATGATCAATTTGGATCTCGCCCCACCACGGCGGGGTTGTACACCCATTATTTGTCGCTTATCAAATTATTCATATACCCTAATGAACCGGATGTAAAAAAGAAGGAAAAAAAGGGGGGGGGGGGGGGGGTGGCGGGTGTTACTCGTTTTTCCGAAGGTTCATAATTACGAAGGTTCGTAATTCCGAAAATGCAACAGAGCGCTACATAACTTTTCGAAATTGCGAACCTTCGGAAATATGAACCCTTTTCATTATAAACCTTCGGAATTACGAACCGACACGTAACCGTATCATGTGGATACAGCATAGTTTTGTTTCAAGATGACGTATACCGATGATGGCAGAAATTCAGATATTCTTAAAACGTTCTTTAAAAAAATAATTGTAACTTTAGAACAAAAACCAGGCTTTGAGTGTTTTCCACATTCTCTCTCCCACCCCCTTCCTCTCTCTTCCCCTCTCTCTGTCTCTCTGACTCTTCCATTTTTGTCTTTGCGATCTCGCTTTCCGTCTCTCCCCCCCCCCCTCTATCCTGATTTTACACTGGCCCTCTTTACCGACCCACCCCCTCCCCCCCCCCCTCTCTCTCTCTCTCTCTCTCTCTTTCTCTCTCTTCATTTTCAACAATCATTCAAAGTCATGCACGCTCTAGTACATGTAATATTCTCCTTTTTGTAATTGTAAAGGAATTAAGGCATAAGTGGAGGGGTCTATTAGGAAATCATGGCTTGTATTTTATAGACCCCTGTTTGAAAAATTAAGTTACAGTTACAGGACTTAAATTAAAAGAAACAAGACAGCTAACATGAACACTAATAACGTGCTTTTAAAAAGTCTGCATGGTGTTCCCCATTCCTTCTTCAAGAAGAATACTCCCTTGTCAGTGATTCTTTTTTTTTCTTTATTTTTATTCTCTCCACTATCTTGCTCCTTCTCTCTCTAACATACACTCCCACACACACACCCTACACACACACACACACACACGCCCACACGAGCGGGCGCACACACAAACACACACACACACACACACACACACACACACACACACACACTCATCTCTCTCCGTCGTTCTCTCCTAAGCATTTTCTCATTTACCCTTCATTCTTTCTTCCTTGTCTATCTCTCTTCTCCATCCCACTCTCACTCTTTCTCTCTGAGCACTTGCCCTCCGCTTTCATTGACATGTGACTTAAGGGTAAGTGGAAGCAATTAGTTTTAGTGATGGAACCTGTCTCGGACGAGGCTAAGAAGGCTGCCCCCTGCGGTGAAGGGCATTCATAGAATGCCGCCATTTTGTTTCGTCTTTCTCTTGTCAAGATCAGCTCTGCATGTGATCAAAATTATCATGTTTTAGCGAGCGGGATTAGCATAAGTTTATCGTCGAAATATTTTTTTATTTACAGGGTATTCATCTTAAATTTGAAACCAACTCATTCCAAACGGAAAACAATTTTATTGGGATAAAACAGTTTAAAAAATATCAGATACAAAATGAGAATCCTATCAACGTATGCTTCTATTCTTCAGTTGAGTTCTTTAAATAAGCCAGTTTGTAATTAGTGCATAGTACAAATGACCTGAACTGACCCCAGCTCGTAAGCACATCCGCCTTTCTTTTTAGTGGACGTGCTACAAAATGACAGCTTGTAAAGGTCAATTGTACTCAGTACAAATTACCTTTATCTGCACATGCACAAATTGTAATTACGAACTGACTTATTGCCGGATATCCATAAGCTTGCATTGTTTTGAATCACTCTCTATAGAAGTAGGTAGAGGTAGGTATCTAAAAGTTTTTTTTTTTAAATTCATTCACAATGGGAAACAAAATTATAGGGAAAAACTCTTCGACCTCAGACACAACATGAAAATCCTTATTCTTCATGACGTAATGATTATTGTTCTGACTGGGGCTCTTTCATTTGAAGAGTTTTCATGAGCTTCCAATATCTTTATCGAGCAAATTATGGTTTGGTAAATTTTCCGTTAATTCTCCGCTTAATAAATATGCATCTAGACTCGCAGAATGAAGAAAACGTGACAACTTTGATTTTGAGGGAATATCTTTATTAATCACGGTTTTAAACCATGTTCACAATCTAAACAACACTTCTGAAAATTCGATAAAGGCTAAGTCTAATTCCAACTATTACACGGGATACACAGCAAGTGTTCTGGGATTTTAAAAGCCCACCCACCTCATAACTACAAGCTCCCCCCCCCCCCACCCCCTTCTTCCCTCCAGTAATGTATCGTGTGATTGTGCAGTTAGATTTGATTTCAGTAATACACACAATGACCATAAAACAATAATCTACCCCCCCCCTTCCCGCCTAAAAAAAAAAAAAAAAAAAAAAAAGTTATCAAAAGCATGATGATTGAACTGCTTCTTATCGATTCCCATATTTCAGACAATTTTTTTAATGGTTGGTAACATCCGCCCTCCCCGCCTGACTATCCTTTACTAGACAGGCGCGTTACATTACGTAAACTGCCCGTGTATTCACAAAGATTGAAAAAGATCATCTGTAAACCATTTTAAAAATCTGATTTTAATCTTAAAGATTGGCTAAGAGCAGGACAGTCACTTGGATTAAGTAACTACAGTATGTAGTAGAATTCCCTCTTCCGATGAATGTTGATGTCTATTTGCCGTTGGTAGCACCTGCAATGAAGGAGGGAAGAGAAATAAGAATTACAGAGGACAAAGGGAGGAAAAAACCAACAGATCATGACTTTGATTAAATGAACTAATGATGTGCCAACTTAGTAAGACTTAGATTTATGAATCAAAGGTTACATTAAATCTGCCGTTCCCCTCTCCCATTCAACAACAACAGGAACAACCATCACTGCCACTACTACTACTATTACTACTGCTACTACTACTACTACTCCTACTACTACTATTACCACTACTATTACTACTAGTAGTATACCACTTAATGCTACTACTATTCCTACTACTACTACTACTACTACTACTACTACTACTATACTATTACTACTAGTAGTCTACTACTAACTGCTGCTACTATTACTACTACTACTACTACTACTGCTGCTGCTGCTGCTGCTGTTGCTGCTGCTGTTGCTGTTACTACTTCTACTACAATACGACAACAACAACAACACACAGGACAACTTCTCCTATTATAACTACCCCAAGAAAACGAAACCGAGTAGTTTCAAAACAAAACAAAACAAAACAAAATATGTCGGTGAGCAGAAGAGAGCTGAGGAAAGTTACAGTTTGTTTACCGAAGCAGTAGAAGATAGCTCCAGACCGTTTGAAGCACCAGCATTCTTGGGTTGCTCCAGGTACGGGATGACACACTTGAGGGTCAAACAAAGTGATGATCATGATATTAATAACGGTCGTTTGCATTGATAATAATAATAAGTACGACTACTAAACTACTACTACTGTTGCTGCTGATACTATTACTACTACTACTACTACTACTACTACTACTACTACTACTACTACTACTGATGATATAAAAAAAACAGTTATAACAAAAATCATAACAATAATAATAGCAATAATGATAATGATAATAATAATAATAATAATAATGATAATAATAACAATAATAATAATAATAATAATAAAAATAGGTTTGATAGTAACAAGGGACATCAACAACAAAAATTACATAATATTATTAGTAATATTAATAATAATACTGAAAATAAAAATATTAATGATAATAACAATAATAATAACAATATTATTGATATTATGATATCAATAATACAATTCAAAATAATGATAATGATAATAATAATACTAATGATGATATAATAATAATAATGATGATAATGATGATGATGATAATAATAATAATGAGAACAATAATGTTTTGTTTTTCAATAAGCCTGACATTAGAGATTTTTATCCTCCTCCTCTTCCTCCTACTACTAAATAATAATATTAATAGTGATGATAATAACAATATAACAAATTTAAAAAGCTCAGAAACTATGCAAAATATATTCTACTGAGCTGTAAGAGCTCCTGATATATATACTACAAGTATTAAATGTTTAAACAAAGATGTGCTTAGTTTTGATTTAAAAGCATTTACTTTTACGACCTTTACTGCTACTACTACTGCTGCTGCTGCTGCTGCTATTACTATAACCACTACTACTATTACCATTACAATTACTACTTCTACTACTATTACTACTTCTTTTAACACTAGCACTCAACTACTAACTCCTACTACTACTACTACTACTACTACTACTACTACTACTACTACAACTACTATTACTACTACTATTACTACTACTACTACTACTACTACTACTACTACTACTACTACTACTATGATAACGTATTACTAATATTATTTTAATTACCATGACCATGATATTGAACATGTAAAGTAAATGATGATTGTACTGTCAGTTCTAAAGTACAGCCAATTCAAATAGAATATGCGCAATGAAAACAATAATGCATGTTATTATTTATCATACTCAATAATCCAAATTAATGTTTGATACCCTTCTTTCTACGTTTTAATCATGGAAGCTGTCAAAGTCTTCTCTCTTTTTGAGAGGATCCCTTGAAGGTCAACAATTTTAAAGTATGTAATATTTGACATTTTCAAATGAACTGTTTTATTTAACCATGACAAGTCTCGCGATAAGGGTCTCCAGATATGATATTAGTTTGAAATGTAAAAGTTAATTGCCAAATGCTAAAACCTAGTCGTACGCAAGAGAAGATAGTGAGGACCACTCTGCTGTCTTTTAACGCCATCCTGGGGGAAATGACGCGGGAAATGACTTCCCCACATCCCCAAAGATTTTTTAATTCAGATTCACGATGAATCTGTTGTATTAGTTCCTTGAGAGATGTGCATTAAAAAAAATTCAAGATGAAACTTCATGGAACAATTGCATATGCATGATGAATATTATAAAGCTTCTAAAGTACTGTAATCATATACAAATGCAATGTAAATGTTATGAAAAGACAAGTGGAAGGTAAAACAAATGATGGAAATGGTTTATTTGAAAAAAGTTACGAATTGCATATAAGTACTTATCTGTGGTAATGAAGGAATTATGATTCTAGATTAATGAGTAAGAATTACAACACGAGAAATGTTTTACATTATAATTTGAGATGTGTACAGTGCATATCAACTATGAAATGGACATGCAAAGCAGTAACTCTTCTCTGAAATGATTTTTAAATAATTTTGGATTTTCGTCATTAAAAACAAATATGATAAACTCTCGAAGGAAATATTAAATTTTAGGTATATTTTACCACCCGCTCTACTGGTTTTTATGTTCTAAAATTTAATTGACAGGTAGATGGAAAACACCCAAACGCCTGGACTGAATGAAAATAAAATTCGACCTTTCCATTTATTTATCTCATCATTTGTACTTGAACGACTTCATATATCAGCCTTGGGAAGTGCTTCCCGCCACCTCAGCTCACAGCCGACAGATACCAGTGTCAAATTTAATTAGCAGAGATCGATTGAACCTACCTCCTTTTATCAAATATTTTGAAAATATGAAAGAATCAATACTTCTTTTACTTTTTGTTCTTTTTTATGATTATTCTGCTAGCAACCAAGGCAAAATTCAAGAAGAGACTACCCCTCCCCTATCAACATTAGAACATGAAAACACTCTCTTAGAGCATCAATATGCCACGTCGACTTGATTAGATATAATATGATTTCGGTATTTCTGTTTGGTAGTCTCTTTCTTTTTCCACTTTTCACATGGGAAATCAAACAAATTCCCAGTTTATAAAGACATTCCTACAAAAATGTTGTTGTAATAACAGGGGCCCGTTTCACAAAACGTGTTATCAATAACAATTGCAACAAATGTATGACAGATTTCCTCTCAGCCAATCAAATGCTCTCATTTCAGTAGCTGTTAACGTTTCATGAAACAGGGCCATGAAGATAATGGACATGGTTGAAATAAACATGGAATAAAGATGGCAGAGAACTTAATGGGGAAAAAACTGTAAGCATGCAATAAGTGATCACTAGATGATTGATAGAAGAGCTGTGATATGATGTATAAGGGGTTACTCGTTTTTCCGAAGGTTCATAATTCCAAAGGTTCGTATTTCCGAAACGCAAATTTCCCATAGCGAGAGGTTCATAATTCCGAAAATGAAATACGGTTAGTAATTCCGAACATTTGATGCATTACTCTGAAGGTTCGTTATTCCGAAGGTTCATAATCCCGACAATGAAATTGGGTTCGTAATTCCAAAAATGAATAAGGGTTCGTAATTCCGAAAATAACATAGGGTTCATAATTCCGAAGATGAAAAAGGGTTCATAATTCCGAAGGTTCGTAATTTCGAAAATACAGTATATACAGCCTATATAACTTTTCGGAATTACGAACCTTCGGAAATATAAACCTTTTTTCGTTTCCGTCGGAGTAACGAACCTTCGGAATTATGACCGTTCGGAAAAACGACGTGTAACAGACATGACAGATGTATACTTACATACATACTTTTTGTTGGCTTTCATTCTGTTGCTTTCTTGTTGGTTCTGTTTGGATTTTGCTTTTTGGTTTGCTTTTTGTTTCGATTTCTGTTTTGATTTTTGTTTGTCTTGTTTGGCTAGTGGATATACATCCATTGATAAAGAACAATAAATAATAATGCGTACGAAATATATAAGCAAAATCATAAATAATGCACAAAAAGAGAAAAAGCGAAACAAATCATAATTACACACTACATAACTCACACCTAACCAACAGTAGGGAAATCAAATGAAATTCAAGACTTATATAATAGTTACATGAGTATTAAAATAGGTACCCAATATCGAACATTTTTGCTTCAAGTTGCCCCCTTCCCCTTAATATCAGTAAGTGGAATTACTTAAGCATTTTCCTCTGCTATATGTTATGAGCGCATCTGTTGCATCAACGTTCAGATTCATATTAAAGGTTGGAGCAACTACTTAAAAACAAAAAAAAAACAAAACAAAACAAAACAAAACAACAACAACAAACCAAAACCATGCCTATCGCCCCCCCCCCACCCCCTCCCGTGAAAATGACTAAAAGTGGGGCATCAAATTTTGGTGCTCCGACATAATTGTGCTTTAGCGAAATTTGCTTTCAGTTTTATTTTGTCAAATAAAATTATATGGTTTGTTTCAGGGTTTAAAATCTGTTTGAGGTTAGTTTAGAGATTTGGGTTAGGGATAGATGTAGTATGTGGTCCAGGGTTGAAGTTCAGTTCGGATATTCTGATTAACCGTCATGAAATTAATAACACTAAAATAACAGTAAGACATTTCACTCATAGACCGCCTTTTAAAGAAATACAAAGTGCACTTAATAGAAAAACAAACAAATAACAACACACAACAAACTAGAAAAAGATTCGTTTTCAGAGACTTCTTAAACGTTATGACAGTTTGGCAATTTCCGTAATTCAAGGGGTAGCGAGTTCCTATAATATCATAAAAACCGAAAGTTTGTAATGAGCCAGTTCATAATATTTATAATTTGCGCATGTGCAGATAAAGGTTATTTGTATCGAGTACAATTGACCTTTCTACGCCTACATCTGTCCCGATCTGTCCCTAGTCTACGCACCAGTATGATTTTTGCATGTTAAAACAAGTAGCGCGTCCACCAAAACAGATGATGCGCGTACAAATTGGGGGTCATTTCAGGGTCATTTGTACCATGTGGTAATTGCGAAGTGGCTTATTCATAACGCAATATACTTACACTTGTACTTCTTATTGGCCTTGGCTCTGTTAGCGTCTCTCTTGACGGCCAGCATAGGATGAAGCTCGTCAATGAACTGATCCATTGCATACCCGTCGTCGACCGCGTAACCCTCCTCTATATCGGCATCATTGAGGTCGAACATGGCGAAGGCAGTGCTGACCAGCATGACGACCAGGGCGATAACGAGAAGCTTTGAAGCCATGGTTGATGACAGACTTTGATAAGAAGAGAAAGAAATGAATGTTGTTTTAATGAAGGATCTCACGTCGGAGAATGCCTACTGATGCTTATATTTGAATTAAATACAGCACGCAATAATGCTTGTCATTGCGGTTTGTTTGTTTGTTTGTTTGTGTGTTTTTAAGTTTCGTTTTTGTTTTTGTTTTCTTTTATTTGGTTTTGTTTTGTTTTTAATTAGTTTTCATGGAGTCGACTAAATGAAGAAAATCTAGACATGCTAGAAATGTATTCCCCTTTTTTTTCTGTCCAGAGGTTTTCAGATTTTGCCCCATGTCAAAGAATCGTGGAAACGACACAGCTTTTAACTTTGTCATATTCATTGCAATGACAGTGATAACAACGTGAGCCAAAAGTGATCTCAAAAGCAATAAAGCGATTCATCTATCGGTGACTGGTCAAGAGGATGGCCCAGACGCCCAAATGTCTGATGCGTATCCACGTGTGAATGTCAGAAACGCTTATTAAACATTGCGATACAACCATGGAGTAAAATAGTTTCTATAATGGATGTCATTGGTATATAATTGCTATTTGGAATACATATTAGCTCTGTAAATCGGTCTGATTCGGATAAACGAAGCGAGATGTATAGAAGGCATCGGTGGTGTAATGTGGGTCCAGCCCTTAAGGGGGGGGGGGGGGGGGGGGGAGTAAATTGGTTGATGTGATAGAAGAAAACAAGGTTATAAATTAATCCCCCAATCATGCATACCATTGAGACACACCATACTGTTCATTGATGTTCATTGTTATGCCATTGTTTACTCATTCTGTTGCACGATCCTGATTAGGAAAATATATGATTATTTGTATTTGTTGAATTTGTTTTTTGTAAATGAAGAACCCTGTGGAAGGGGGGGGGGGGATACTGAACAACGATAAAAAAAAACACAAAAAAACAACCCTACCCGCAATGGCCAAGAATCCGTCGGTTTGGAATCGGTTTGAAGTCGGTCTGCCAGTGGTACTAAGAGGGAGGAGTCATTATAATCTTCTCTTCCCGCCGCCTTGGTCTTTCTCCCTTTCTTTCTTTCTCTTTTTTCTCCTCCCCCCCCCCCCCCCCCCACCCATTGAGACACTCCATTGTCAATCCATTTGAGGGGGCTTGTCTACGCGCCCCTCGTAGCTACGCCTTTTCCTACTAATGATGATTGGAATGACATATGGCGGCTAGAATTTCACTTGATTGAGTCTACTTCACACGTCAATCTTCGCATTCTAACTAAGATGGCTTTTCATCCGTGACTTATCAGACAATTTAACGGGAGGCGTTCAAGGTGTGTAGCCAACAACCATAATAAACCACACGAAAATTGTAAAAAAAAAATATATATGTTTTTGTAATAAGCCTACACGTAAAATTATAGACAGGAAATTGAAGGAGGTATCATATGGGCTATATAAGCTATTATTAATCTCCAGAATTTGGTTTAAGAAAATTATTAAACAAAACTTTTATTAACTATCATTTTATAGAGTCAGGTTTTGACAAATAGTTCAAAATGTAGATGTAGATGTATTGTAAGTAGTACACTTAAAATCGTTGCAGCGGAACAATGATTGCGACAAAAATTAAATACTACAAGGTAGATGTACCATGAACCATATTATGCGAGTATCAGATCACACACAATGTGTCATATAAAGATTTTAAGAAAATATTAATTTGCCTGCAAACCTAAAAAAAAAAAAAAAAAAAAAAATCAACGGAAAGGGTTCAGAGCTATACAAGGTAATCAAAAATACTGTTTATTTAATATGGTAAAAGCAATGCATCTGCAAAATATGCAATATTCTCATATAAGACGTTACTTTCAAACATTCCTTAAACTCTGTTTCACCATTTTAAGATAACAAAAATCAATAATCATGCCTTAAATCAAAGGAAAATGTATAAGTCACAATTAATACAAAAGTAAGAGGAGGAAAATATTTCCCTAGAGAACGGCTATAGATAAACCACCATGGAGCCATCCTATAGAACCATTATGATGGGAAATTAAAAAAAAACAAAAACATATGTATATATATATATATATATTATTCACAATGGCTTTGTAGGGTATTGAAAAAAAAATTAATTCTCAAAAACATTTTTTTCCTGAAGTTAATTTACAGATTTTATGAGCAAATGATAACGTTTTTAGGCAGGAGGTTTTCCTACATTGATCTAACGCAATCATAGTATAACATATTTTCTTCTGCGTGTTTTCTATACTATATATATAATATGTCTAACGGAGTGATTTATTTTGTGTCTCTCTCAATTTTTAATCTCCGTCGCAGAACTTTTTGAACTTATATATATATATATATATATATATATATATATATATATATATATACATACATATATGTATATAATTTTGATGTTTTATATACTCGCTATATATAAGCATGCTAAGTACAAACATGATCTTTCATACGTTCACCTTTTATCTCCCGTTTTAAAATACATTTCTTGATGATTCATCTTGTACTGGTTAATATATACTTGAATGATAATTTTTTCTACTGTTAATTATTTAATGGTTGCATAAGAAAAATATATTGCTTTAAATAGATAATAATACTTAACATCTCATTGATTTAAATGAAAAGGTGAATTTGTATTACCCTTCTTACACAAACAATGTACAGTGGTATATCTAATTCACATAGCTGAATCAAGAATATTGGTCATGAATGCTGTTGTAATTACTTGCTATAGGTGTTGGAACAAATTTGTCACTCTGAGCAATAAATAATGATTCAGTATATTAGGATCAGAAATATATTTGAGAAAAGCATTTACTTTAAATGTGTATTTATAATTTGAATTTTTGAGGAAATGTTGACTTTAATAATAAGAAAAATTCACTGATTTTATTTTGTTGCAATTAATAAATAACAATTTACTTAATTTTCACTGAATGTTTATATGTCAATGGAGAAATAACGAACGAAATAGAGAGAGAGAAAAAAAGGAAAAGCAAATGCACTTACGGTTTTGTGGTTGACGGCAGTTCTTTGCAGAAGAGAGGACTCTTAATCAGACAACTTCCAATTAGCCTTTCGATGATCCACTGAGGAGTGATGTCTTATATACTGACCAGCGGAACAGCGAATCTTTGAGCGCATTATCAAAACCAATATCGGTTCATACTTGACCACGTTACATATTCATGAATTAGCTCCATAACGAACGAAGAAAGTGGTTTATAATAAGTAAGATGTAGGGCGTGTCATCCTTAAAACCTGATGGCAAGATGGAAATTGTTGGAGTATTCAGTATCGATTCGAACTTCATATCGCGATAGCCACTTTGAACTTTTCACACCTCAGACCATTATATTGTAGTGGCAGATCTCCAATATTCGACTCTTTGAGATAATTATACACTCTAAAAACAAAAGTGTTAAATCACCATTTAAAAGGGCCGAGGAGTGACAACTTTTTCAAAATGGTAGATCAACTCTTTTAAACTGCTGGATTCAGCCTTTATAGTGTTGTATCCAGCATGTTAAACGTGTTAATCTACAATTTTGAAAAAGTTGTCACTCCTCGGCCCCTTTTAAATGGTGATTTAACACTTTAGTTTTTAGAGTGTAACTTGGATATGGATATGAAAAAGGAGAATATTTCATCCTCTATTCATATTTTGAACAGAAAATTTCACAACCTCATTAATGGACTGATGGAATTCAAGAACGTTTTCTGTGTACTACCTTTTAAAGGATTTAGGTGACCAATTTCAAGAATCTTAAAAAGAAAATTTTCAAACAATTTTCGCATACGTCGCAACTGGAAATTGAAGGTGTCATTCTACATATTAAAATTGATGTCTATATTGTGTATTTGCATAATGCTTTTAATAAGCAAATTTAATTTCATTTTAATATCTTCAAGATGTCTCCTGCTTCATTTTCTAAAAGTAGGGCGGGATGTAACTGGTCCGCAATAAATCAATGAAACTCACCCGAAGGTTATAATCACCTGCAAATCAATATAACTCCAAATGTAATAATTTCTCTATGTCCATCGTTCTATTAAAATAAGTGTGTTATGATAGGAGGCTGCAAAGAAAATATACAAAGTAATGACAATGACATTGTTCTAACTTTTTAAAGAAGCTGTACGGAAGTAAATATACAATTCGAGGAACTGGCTATTTCTATCCGCCGAGGTCATTATGTCGGATTTGGGTCAATGAAGAAGGCGTTAGAAAGGCACAATGTATAATTGCTTTTACGCCTGCTATATACTGCCGACATCTCATTATGAGTGTTAGCTATGATAACAGCTTTCTCGATTATCGATAGCACATGTCAGGTGGGTGCTCACTATATTAAATATCGATTGGCTTTATGAAAGTTAGGTCCAACAGGTAAAGTTTTCTTTATGTTTTCTTGATGTATTATTATGATTTTTTACAGATGTTTCATAGTGCACGACCAATATATTTTGTACTGAATTGAAATAAATTGTATTGAATCATTGTTGTATTAACTTTATTTAGGTTTTCTTTATTCTACTTTCTCTTTACTTCTTATAACGTAATATGAGCTCCACCTTTTATGTAATAGACTACCATACGCAATACAATATCAATCCCTTCAGTCTCTTAATTTGCAAATAAATACAAGTAATAAATGATATGTTAGACTTGTATAGCGCTTTCCGTGGATACTTCAATTGGCCATTCTCTATTGTTCTCAGTCACGTGTGTGACCGAAATCCTGAAAAATAGTTGATTTAACCTATTTTTTTTTCAGTAGTTGTCTTGTAGTAGAAGTTTCTCATTTTGGATCTTTAAATAGCAATCTTACACCAAATATTGTTGGTAATTATTTTGAATGAGAGTATATCACTTTTCTTTCAGAGGTCAAAATTAGGTAGTTAACGTGTGTGGTCGACCTTGCACGAAAAAGGGGTCATATTTGTTGATATTCAAATCTTCTTTTCTCGTATATCCCTTGGAGAGCAAGTTTCCACTTTTCATTGCTGTATAATCAGATGAAGTGACTAGTTTGAAGAGTTTGAAAGCAATTTTCCATAAATAAAGTGAACATTCTTTTCTTTTAGAGGTGAAAATTACGTCGGTTTGACCACTCAAAAAAAGGGCGATTTTAAATGTCTCAACAACAACAAAAAAAAAAAAAAAAAAAAAAACTTACGGTTGGGAAATGATTTTTTTTTTCTTGTCAAAGAAAGGGAAATCTTTTTCATGCAAGAAACTTGTGATATAAAAAACTGAATAACATGTAATCTGATTTTCCGGCAATGAGGCTAAACTAGATTGTTTATAATGAATGGCCCCAATGCGAGTTTGCAACGTTTTATTATTACCATTTCAAATGCATGCCTGCCAGCCATGTTCCTGTAGGGCAATGGCAAAAACAGCTACAATGAATTTCGGCAATCCTCACAGGTACCTTTTATCTCCAGGGTAAGAGCGACTATGAAGATTCATGTTTTGCCAAATGAAGTTAGTGTTGCGGCGCGATTCGAACCACAAACCATATGATCCACGGTCCGGTGACGTATCCACTAGACCACGACATCTCTACTACTGCTTAGCCTTTTTCTTTAGACACCCAGCCATACAATCCAACTGTGACAGAGGGCATAATGCTCACTACAGTGATTTTAAACATCATTATAAATACTTTTTTTAACGACTGTAATACTTGTAATCTTGAACATTTAGTGTATTTTGGGGTTTTATTTTGTGAGAATGTCTTTTCTCATCGGAACCCAATGTTACTTTAAAGCCAAGTTGAACATGACACATGATATTCATAAAAACAACAGATCCTTGGAAATCGTAATGTAGATAAGACCAACTTCTTAGTTCAGAGAGCTAGAGAGAGGGGGGGAGGGGGGATAGAAGGGGAGAGATAGTGAGAGAAAGGGAGAGAGTGAAAGAGAGAGGGGAGAGAGAGTAGAGAGAGAGAGAGAGAGAGAGAGGGGGAGAGATTATTAGGGAGAGAGAGAGGGAGAGAGTGAGAGAGAGAGGAGGAGGAGAGTGAAAGAGAGAGGGAGAGTGGATGGATGGATAGGGAGAGAGAGAGAGAGAGAGAGAGTCCTGGACTCGCGCATGGAGAGTGAATCAGTGGACTTCGCACCGTCTTATGGCGTGCCCTTGGTGACATTAAGGTTCGATGGAAGAAAGATCGATCGAAAAACAGTTCGATGGTAAAAACATCGATCTTTGCCCTAGCGTTTGGTGCCAAAAAGGATCGATGGCAGAAAGATCGCACATTGAAGGGTTCGATGATCAAATCATGCATATATTTTCCATCGATGTTTGTATTGACCAATCACAGGACGTAAAACAGCGGACAAATGATCCATCCATACCTACTGAACATCTATCGACAGATCGACAGATCGACAGTGTATTTGTGTAGTGTGCCGTTTTGACAAAAATGGTCGATTGGGTGAGGGGTATAGTTGAAACCTTCGTTATTGAAGATTGAATTGGGCAGATCGATGTTACCAACAAGTAAGCTAATAAACAGTCCATTGGTTGTTTGATAGGGTAACATTTCCTCTACGAAGAAAATCATCGATGTGTTGTAACGAAACATCGATGTATCTTTTTGCAACTGGCGATGTAGTCTAAACTATCTTAGCAAAGAATAATGCTTTTTTAAAAATTACTTTCGCGTGTCTCGCAAGGAAGACTAGCTCTAAGAGGGCAACGTTTCTTCTACGAAGAAAATCATCGATCGATGTGTTGTAAAGAAAGATCGATGTCTTTTTGCAACTGGCGATGTAGTCTAAACTATCTTAGCAACGAATAATGCTTTTTTTTTTTTACTTTCGCGTGTCTCGCAAGGAAGACTAGCTCTAAGAGGGCAACGTTTCTTCTACGAAGAAAATCATCGATCGATGTGTTGTAAAGAAAGATCGATGTCTTTTTGCAACTGGCGATGTAGTCTAAACTATCTTGGCAACGAATGATGCGTTGTTTACTTTCGCGTGTCTCGCAAGGAAGACTAGCTCCAAGAGGGCAACGTTTCTTCTACGAAGAAAATCATCGATCGATGTGTTGTAAAGAAAGATCGATGTCTTTTTACAACTGGCGATGTAGTCTAAACTATCTTGGCAACGAATTATGCGTTGTTTACTTTCGCGTGTCTCGCAAGCTAGACTTACATTTTGTTGTAAGAAATGTATTAACTTTATTCATCAATACCCCGTAATGAAAGGAGGACAGAGAATCAAGTTGATGATTAAGATTAGGAGAACTCCCAACATGTACAGCTCATGTTTACTATATAGTCAAAGCTGGCTAGTGCATGCAAAGTATACAAACTTCATCTGCATGGACACTAACTCAAGCTCTTATCCCCCATCTGTTGTGTTAATTAAGGGTCATGACCTCCGTGGACCCGTTGTCATGACCACTGGAAAACCGCCTGTTTACCCAAGGATTAACCAACTGGTATCCGGCGCATAACACATTAAAAGAGTGATGGCTTGCCTTGTTAGTTGCCATATTGTTGCTTTGGTTCATGACCAACCTGAAGTGAGCGCACAGCCCCAGCGCACAGTGAGATATCGCGATCGCCAAATATCCCATTTTCGGCCCAATGTCAACACGACAGTGTTAGGCCTGTGTGCCAGTGCGTGTCGGAGCCGATTAGAAGATTGGTAGTCTAGTATTCGCAGACCCTAATTTCAGTAAAAATTTCTACCGTTTAATGGGAAATCTAGACCCCTTTATCCCTTTCTGTGCATCAATGTGCACCCCCAATTCGATGCGATATCTATCAAAGATCATTTCTGTGAAATTTAAAGAGATTTAAAGAAAATCTGAGCTAGCGGGGCCACATCAAGCGCCCCCTTGTCGAATAATTTGTAAATTCCGCCTTATCAAGTGTCAATTCGGTGAATATTTTTTACCACTTTGGGGGCTCCATAGACCCCTTTATCCCTTTCTGTGCATCAATGTGCACCCCCAATTCGATGAGATATCTATCAAAGATCATTTCTGTGAAATTTAAAGAGATTTAAAGAAAATCTGAGCTAGCGGGGCCACTTCGAGCGCCCCCATGTCGAATAATTTGCAATTTCAATAGAATAAAAAACTTCAATTCGGTGAATATTTTTACGAGTTTGGGGGCTCCATAGACCCCTTTATCCCTTTCTGTGCATCAATGTGCACCCCCAAATCAATGAGATATCTATCAAAGATCATTTCTGTGAAATTTAAAGAGATTTAAAGAAAATCTGAGCTAGCGGGGCCACATCAAGCGCCCGCTTGTCGAATAATTTGGAAATTCCGCCTTATCAAGTGTCAATTCGGTGAATATTTTTTACCACTTTAGGGGCTCCATAGACCCCTTTATCCCTTTCTGTGCATCAATGTGCACCCCCATTTCGATGAGATATCTATCAAAGATCATTTCTGTGAAATTTAGAGAGATTTAAAGAAAATCTGAGCTAGCGGGGCCACATCAAGCGCCCCCTTGTCGAATAATTTGGAAATTCCGCCTTATCAAGTGTCAATTCGGTGAATATTTTTTACCACTTTAGGGGCTCCATAGACCCCTTTATCCCTTTCTGTGCATCAATGTGCACCCCCATTTCGATGAGATATCTATCAAAGATCATTTCTGTGAAATTTAGAGAGATTTAAAGAAAATCTGAGCTAGCGGGGCCACTTCGAGCGCCCCCATGTCGAATAATTTGGAATTTCAATAGAATAAAAAACTTCAATTCGGTGAATATTTTTACCAGTTTGGTGGCTCCATAGACCCTTTTATCCCTTTATGTGCATCAATGTGCACCCCCATTTCGATGAAATATCTATCAAAGATCATTTCTGTGAAATTTAGAGAGATTTAAAGAAAATCTGAGCTAGCGGGGCCACTTCGAGCGCCCCCTTGTCGAATAATTTGGAAATTCCGCCTTATCAAGTGTCAATTCGGTGAATATTTTTTACCACTTTGGGGGCTCCATAGACCCCTTTATCCCTTTCTGTGCATCAATGTGCACCCCTATTTCGATGCGAAATCTATCAAAGATCATTTCTGTGAAATTTAGAGAGATTTAAAGAAAATCTGAGCTAGCGGGGCCACTTCGAGCGCCCCCATGTCGAATAATTTGGAATTTCAATAGAATAAAAAACTTCAATCCGGTGAATATTTTTACCAGATTGGGGGCACCATAGACCTCTTTATCCCTTTCTGTGCTTCAATGTGCACCCCCAAATCAATGAGATATCTATCAAAGATCATTTCTGTGAAATTTAAAGAGATTTAAAGAAAATCTGAGCTAGCGGGGCCACATCAAGCGCCCGCTTGTCGAATAATTTGGAAATTCCGCCTTATCAAGTGTCAATTCGGTGAATATTTTTTACCACTTTGGGGGCTCCATAGACCCCTTTATCCCTTTCTGTGCATCAATGTGCACCCCCAATTCGATGCGATATCTATCAAAGATCATTTCTGTGAAATTTAAAATGATTTAAAGAAAATCTGAGCTATAGCCGGGCCACTTCGAGCGCCCCCTTTATCCCTTTCTGTGCATCAATGTGCACCCCCATTTCGATGAGATATCTATCAAAGATCATTTCTGTGAAATTTAAAATGATTTAAAGAAAATCTGAGCTATAGCCGGGCCACTTCGAGCGCCCCCATGTGGAATAATTTGGAATTTCAATAGAATAAAAAACTTCAATTCGGTGAATATTTTTACGAGTTTGGGGGCTCCATAGACCCCTTTATCTCTTTCTCTGCTTCAATGTGCACCCTTAATTCGATGAGATATCTATCAAAGACCATTTCTGTGAAATTTAAAGAGATCTAAAGAAAATCTGAGTTAGCGGGGCCACTTCAAGCGCCCCCTTTATCCCTTTCTGTGCATCAATGTGCACCCCCATTTCGATGAGATATCTATCAAAGATCATTTCTGTGAAATTTAAAGAGATTTAAAGAAAATCTGAGCTAGCGGGGCCACATCAAGCGCCCCCTTGTCGAATAATTTGGAAATTCCGCCTTATCAAGTGTCAATTCGGTGAATATTTTTTACCACTTTGGGGGCTCCATAGACCCCTTTATCTCTTTCTGTGCATCAATGTGCACCCCCATTTCGATGCGATATCTATCAAAGATCATTTCTGTGAAATTTAGAGAGATTTAAAGAAAATCTGAGCTAGCGGGGCCACTTCGAGCGTCACCATGTTGAATAATTTGAAATTTCAATAGAATAAAAATCTCGCCCAAATTTTCTTTAAATCTCTCTAAATTTCACAGAAATGATCTTTGATAGATATTTCATCGAAATGGGGGTGCACATTGATGCACAGAAAGGGATAAAGGGGTCTATTGAGCCTCCAAACTCGTTAAAATTATTCACCGAATTGAAGTTTTTTATTCTATTGAAATTCCAAATTATTCAAAATAGGGGCGCATTGGGGTGCACATTGATGCAGAGAATGGGATAAAGGGGTCTATGGAGCCCCCAAACTCGTAAAAATATTCACCGAATTGACACTTGATAAGGCGGAATTTCCAAATTATTCGACAAGGGGGCGCTCGAAGTGGCCCCGCTAGCTCAGATTTTCTTTAAATCTCTTTAAATTTCACAGAAATGATCTTTGATAGATATATCATCGAATTAGGGGTGCACATTGATGCACAGAAAGGGATAAAGGGGTCTATGGAGCCCCCAAACTCGTAAAAATATTCACCGAATTGAAGTTTTTTATTCTATTGAAATTCCAAATTATTCGACAAGGGGGCGCTCGAAGTGGCCCCGCTAGCTCAGATTTTCTTTAAATATCTTTAAATTTCACAGAAATGATCTTTGATAGATATCTCATCGAAATGGGGGTGCACATTGATGCACAGAAAGGGATAAAGGGGTCTATGGAGCCCCCAAACTCGTAAAAATATTCACCGAATTGAAGTTTTTTATTCTATTGAAATTCCAAATTATTCGACAAGGGGGCGCTCGAAGTGACCCCACTAATTCAGATTTTCTATAAATCTCTTTAAATTTCACAGAAATGATCTTCGATAGATATCTCATCGATTTAAGGGGTGCACATTGATGCACAGAAAGGGATAAAGGGGTCTATGGAGCCCCCAAACTCGGAAAAATATTCACCGAATTGACACTTGATACGGCGGAATTTGCAAATTATTCGACAAGGGGGCGCTCGAAGTGGCCCCGCTAGCTCAGATTTTCTTTAAATCTCTTTAAATTTCACAGAAATGATCTTTGATAGATATCTCATCGAATTGGGGTGCACATTGATGCCCAGAAAGGGATAAAGGGGTCTATGGAGCCCCCAAACTGGTAAAAATATTCACCGAATTGAAGTTTTTTATTCTATTGAAATTCCAAATTATTCGACATGGGGGCGCTCGAAGTGGCCCCGCTAGCTCAGATTTTCTTTAAATCTCTTTAAATTTCACAGAAATGATCTTTGATAGATATCTCATCGAAATGGGGGTGCACATTGATGCACAGAAAGAGATAAAAGGGTCTATGGAGCCCCCAAACTCGTAAAAATATTCACCGAATTGAAGTTTTTTATTCTATTGACATTCCAAATTATTCGACAAGGGGGCGCTCGAAGTGACCCCGCTAATTCAGATTTTCTATAAATCTCTTTAAATTTCACAGAAATGATCTTCGATAGATATCTCATCGATTTAAGGGGTGCACATTGATGCACAGAAAGGGATAAAGGGGTCTATGGAGCCCCCAAACTCGGAAAAATATTCACAGAATTGACACTTGATACGGCGGAATTTGCAAATTATTCGACAAGGGGGCGCTCGAAGTGGCCCCGCCAGCTCAGATTTTCTTTAAATCTCTTTAAATTTCACAGAAATGATCTTTGATAGATATCGCATCGAAATGGGGGTGCACATTGATACACAGAAAGGGAAAAAAGGGTCTATGGAGCCCCCAAACTCGGAAAAATATTCACCGAATTGACACTTGATACGGCGGAATTTGCAAATTATTCGACAAGGGGGCGCTCGAAGTGGCCCCGCTAGCTCAGATTTTCTTTAAATATCTTTAAATTTCACAGAAATGATTTTTGATAGATATCTCATCGAATTTAGGTGCACATTGATGCCCAGAAAGGGATAAAGGGGTCTATGGAGCCCCCAAACTGGTAAAAATATTCACCGAATTAAAGTTTTTTATTCTATTGAAATTCCAAATTATTCGACATAGGGGCGCTCGAAGTGGCCCCGCTAGCTCATATTTTCTTTAAATCTCTTTAAATTTCACAGAAATAATCATTGATAGATATCTCATCGAAATGCGGGTGCACATTGATGCACAGAAAGGGATAAAAGGGTCTATGGAGCCCCCAAACTCGTAAAAATATTCACCGAATTGAAGTTTTTTATTCTATTGAAATTCCAAATTATTCGACAAGGGGGCGCTCGAAGTGACCCCGCTAATTCAGATTTTCTATAAATCTCTTTAAATTTCACAGAAATGATCTTCGATAGATATCTCATCGATTTAAGGGGTGCACATTGATGCACAGAAAGGGATAAAGGGGTCTATGGAGAACCCAAACTCGGAAAAATATTCACAGAATTGACACTTGATACGGCGGAATTTGCAAATTATTCGACAAGGGGGCGCTCGAAGTGGCCCCACTAGCTCAGATTTTCTTTAAATCTCTTTAAATTTCACAGAAATGATCTTTGATAGATATCTCATCGAATTGGGGGTGCACATTGATGCACAGAAAGGGATAAAGGGGTCTATGGAGCCCCCAAACTCGGAAAAATATTCACCGAATTGACACTTGATACGGCGGAATTTGCAAATTATTCGACAAGGGGGCGCTCGAAGTGGCCCCGCTAGCTCAGATTTTCTTTAAATCTCTTTAAATTTCACAGAAATGATCTTTGATAGATATCTCATCGAAATGCGGGTGCACATTGATGCACAGAAAGGGATAAAGGGGTCTATGGAGCCCCCAAACTCGTAAAAATATTCACCGAATTGAAGTTTTTTATTCTATTGAAATTCCAAATTATTCGACAAGGGGGCGCTCGAAGTGACCCCGCTAATTCAGATTTTCTATAAATCTCTTTAAATTTCACAGAAATGATCTTCGATAGATATCTCATCGATTTAAGGGGAGCACATTGATGCACAGAAAGGGATAAAGGGGTCTATGGAGCCCCCAAACTCGGAAAAATATTCACAGAATTGACACTTGATACGGCGGAATTTGCAAATTATTCGACATGGGGGCGCTCGAAGTGGCCCCGCTAGCTCAGATTTTCTTTAAATCTCTTTAAATTTCACAGAAATGATCTTTGATAGATATCTCATCGAATTGGGGGTGCACATTGATGCACAGAAAGGGATAAAGGGGTCTATGGAGCCCCCAAACTCGGAAAAATATTCACCGAATTGAAGTTTTTTATTCTATTGAAATTCCAAATTTCTCGACATGGGGGCGCTCGAAGTGGCCCCGCTAGCTCATATTTTCTTTAAATCTCTTTAGATTTCACAGAAATGATCTTTGATAGATATCGCATCGAATTGGGGGTGCACATTGATGCACAGAAAGGGATAAAGGGGTCTATGGAGCCCCCAAACTCGGAAAAATATTCACCGAATTGACACTTGATACGGCGGAATTTGCAAATTATTCGACAAGGGGGCGCTCGAAGTGGCCCCGCTAGCTCAGATTTTCTTTAAATCTCTTTAAATTTCACAAAAATGATCTTTGATAGATATCTCATCGAAATGGGGGTGCACATTGATGCACATAAAGGGATAAAGGGGTCTATGGAGCCCCCAAACTCGTAAAAATATTCACCGAATTGAAGTTTTTTATTCTATTGAAATTCCAAATTATTCGACATGGGGACGCTCGAAGTGGCCCCGCTAGCTCAGATTTTCTTTAAATCTCTTTAAATTTCACAGAAATGATCTTTGATAGATATTGCATCGAAATGGGGGTGCACATTGATGCACAGAAAGGGATAAAGGGGTCTATGGAGCCCCCAAACTCGTAAAAATATTCACCGAATTGAAGTTTTTTATTCTATTGAAATTGCAAATTATTCGACATGGGGACGCTCGAAGTGGCCCCGCTAGCTCAGATTTTCTTTAAATCTCTTTAAATTTCACAGAAATGATCTTTGATAGATATTTCATCGAAATGGGGGTGCACATTGATGCACAGAAAGGGATAAAGGGGTCTATAGAGCGCCCAAAGTCGTAAAAAATATACACCGAATTGACACTTGATAAGGCGGAATTTACAAATTATTCGACATGCGGGCGCTTGATGTGGCCCCGCTAGCACAGATTTTCTTTAAATCTCTTTATATTTCACAGAAATGATCTTAAATAGATATCTCATCGAAATGAAGGTGCACATTGATGCACATAAAGGGATAAAGGGGTCTATGGAGCGCCCAAAGTCGTAAAAAATATACACCGAATTGACACTTGATAAGGCGGAATTTACAAATTATTCGACAAGGGGGCGCTTGATGTGGCCCCGCTAGCTCAGATTTTCTTTAAATCTCTTTAAATTTCACAGAAATGATCTTTGATAGATATCTCATCGAATTGGGGGTGCACATTGATGCACTTAAAGGGATAAATGGGTCTATGGAGCTCCCAAACTGGTAAAAATATTCACCAAATTGAAGTTTTATATTCTATTAAAATTCGAAATCATTCGACAAGGGGGCGCTCGAAGTGGCCCCGCTAGCTCAGATTTTCTTTAAATCTCTTTAAATTTCATAGAAATGATCTTTGATAGATATTGCATCGAAATGGGGGTGCTCATTGATGCGCAGAAAGGGATAAAGGCGTCTATGGAGCCCCCAAATCGGTAAAAAATATTCACCGAATTGACACTTGATAAGGCGGAATTTCCAAATTATTCGACAAGGGGGCGCTGGAAGTGGCCCCGCTAGCTCAGATTTTCTTTAAATCTCTTTAAATTTCACAGAAATGATCTTTGATAGATATCTCATCGAATTGGGGATGCACATTGATGCACAGAAAAGGAATAAAGGGGTCTATGGAGCCCCCAAACTCGTAAAAATATTCACCGAATTGAAGTTTTTTTATTCTATTAAAATTCCAAATTTCTCGACATGGGGGCGCTCGAAGTGGCCCCGCTAGCTCATATTTTCTTTAAATCTCTTTAAATTTCACAGAAATGATCTTTGATAGATATCGCATCGAATTGGGGTGCACATTGATGCACAGAAAGGGATAAAGGGGTCTATGGAGCCCCCAAAGTGGTAAAAAATATACACCGAATTGACACTTGATAAGGCGGAATTTCCAAATTATTCGACAAGGGGGCGCTTGATGTGGCCCCGCTAGCTCAGATTTTCTTTAAATCTCTTTAAATTTCACAGAAATGATCTTTGATAGATATCTCATCGAATTGGGGGTGCACATTGATGCACAGAAAGGGATAAATGGGTCTATGGAGCCCCCAAACTGGTAAAAATATTCACCGAATTGAAGTTTTATATTCTATTAAAATTCGAAATCATTCGACAAGGGGGTGCTCGAAGTGGCCCCGCTAGCTCAGATTTTCTTTAAATCTCTCTAAATTTCACAGAAATGATCTTTGATAGATATCGCATCGAAATGGGGGTGCTCACTGATGCACAGAAAGGGATAAAGGGGTCTATGGAGCCCCCAAATCGGTAAAAAATATTCACCGAATTGACACTTGATAAGGCGGAATTTCCAAATTATTCGACAAGGGGGCGCTTGATGTGGCCCCGCTAGCTCAGATTTTCTTTAAATCTCTTTAAATTTCACAGAAATGATCTTTGATAGATATCTCATCGAATTGGGGGTGCACATTGATGCACTTAAAGGGATAAATGGGTCTATGGAGCCCCCAAACTGGTAAAAATATTCACCGAATTGAAGTTTTTTTATTCTATTAAAATTCCAAATTTCTCGACATGGGGGCGCTCGAAGTGGCCCCGCTAGCTCATATTTTCTTTAAATCTCTTTAGATTTCACAGAAATGATCTTTGATAGATATCGCATCGAATTGGGGGTGCACATTGATGCACAGAAAGGGATAAAGGAGTCTATGGAGCCCCCAAACTCGGAAAAATATTCACAGAATTGACACTTGATACGGCGGAATTTGCAAATTATTCGACAAGGGGGCGCTCGAAGTGGCCCCGCTAGCTCAGATTTTCTTTAAATCTCTTTAAATTTCACAAAAATGATCTTTGATAGATATCTCATCGAAATGGGGGTGCACATTGATGCACATAAAGGGATAAAGGGGTCTATGGAGTCCCCAAACTCGTAAAAATATTCACCGAATTGAAGTTTTTTATCCTATTGAAATTGCAAATTATTCGACATGGGGACGCTCGAAGTGGCCCCGCTAGCTCAGATTTTCTTTAAATCTCTTTAAATTTCACAGAAATGATCTTTGATAGATATTGCATCGAAATGGGGGTGCACATTGATGCACAGAAAGGGATAAAGGGGTCTATGGAGCGCCCAAAGTCGTAAAAAATATACACCGAATTGACACTTGATAAGGCGGAATTTACAAATTATTCGACATGGGGGCGCTTGATGTGGCCCCGCTAGCTCAGATTTTCTTTAAATCTCTTTAAATTTCACAGAAATGATCTTTGATAGATATCTCATCGAATTGGGGGTGCACATTGATGCACTTAAAGGGATAAATGGGTCTATGGAGCTCCCAAACTGGTAAAAATATTCACCAAATTGAAGTTTTATATTCTATTAAAATTCGAAATCATTCGACAAGGGGGCGCTCGAAGTGGCCCCGCTAGCTCAGATTTTCTTTAAATCTCTTTAAATTTCATAGAAATGATCTTTGATAGATATCGCATCGAAATGGGGGTGCTCATTGATGCACAGAAAGGGATAAAGGGGTCTATGGAGCCCCCAAATCGGTAAAAAATATTCACCGAATTGACACTTGATAAGGCGGAATTTCCAAATTATTCGACAAGGGGGCGCTCGAAGTGACCCCGCTAGCTCAGATTTTCTTTAAATCTCTTTAAATTTCACAGAAATGATCTTAGATATATATTTAATCGAATTGGGTGTGCACATTGATGCACATAAAAGGAATAAAGGGGTCTATGGAGCCCCCAAACTCGTAAAAATATTCACCGAATTGAAATTTTTTTATTCTATTAAAATTCCAAATTTCTCGACATGGGGGCGCTCGAAGTGGCCCCGCTAGCTCATATTTTTTTAAATCTCTTTAAATTTCACAGAAATGATCTTTGATAGATATCGCATCGAATTGGGGGTGCACATTGATGCACAGAAAGGGATAAAGGGGTCTATGGAGCCCCCAAACTCGGAAAAATATTCACCGAATTGACACTTGATACGGCGGAATTTGCAAATTATTCGACAAGGGGGCGCTCGAAGTGGCCCCGCTAGCTCAGATTTTCTTTAAATCTCTTTAAATTTCACAGAAATGATCTTTGATAGATATCTCATCGAAATGGGGGTGCACATTGATGCACAGAAAGGGATAAAGGGGTCTATGGAGCCCCCAAACTCGTAAAAATATTCACCGAATTGAAGTTTTTTATTCTATTGAAATTGCAAATTATTCGACATGGGGGCGCTCGAAGTGGCCCCGCTAGCTCAGATTTTCTTTAAATCTCTTTAAATTTCACAGAAATGATCTTTGATAGATATTGCATCGAAATGGGGGTGCACATTGATGCACAGAAAGGGATAAAGGGGTCTATGGAGCCCCCAAAGTGGTAAAAAATATTCACCGAATTGACACTTGATAAGGCGGAATTTCCAAATTATTCGACAAGGGGGCGCTCGAAGTGGCCCCGCTAGCTCAGATTTTCTTTAAATCTCTTTAAATTTCACAGAAATGATCTTTGATAGATATCTCATCGAATTGGGGGTGCACATTGATGCACAGAAAGGGAAAAAGGGGTCTATGGAGCCCCCAAACTCGTAAAAATATTCACCGAATTGAAGTTTTTATTCTATTGAAATTCGAAATTATTCGACAAGGGGGCGCTTGATGTGGCCCCGCTAGCTCAGATTTTCTTTAAATCTCTTTAAATTTCACAGAAATGATCTTTGATAGATATCTCATCGAATTGGGGGTGCACATTGATGCACAGAACGGGATAAAGGGGTCTATGGAGCCCCCAAAGTGGTAAAAAATATTCACCGAATTGACACTTGATAAGGCGAAATTTCCAAATTATTCGACAAGGGGGCGCTTGATGTGGCCCCGCTAGCTCAGATTTTCTTTAAATCTCTTTAAATTTCACAGAAATGATCTTTGATAGATATCGCATCGAATTGGGGGTGCACATTGATGCACAGAAAGGGATAAAGGGGTCTAGATTTCCCCATTAAACGGTAGAAATTTTTACTGAAATTAGGGTCTGCGAATACTAGACTACCAATCTTCTAATCGGCTCCGACACGCACTGGCACTCAGGCCTGACACTGGCGTGTTTACATTGGGCCGAAAATGGGATATTTGGCGATCGCGATATCTCACTGTGCGCTGGGGCTGTGCGCTCACTTCAGGTTGGTCATGAACCAAAGCAACAATATGGCAACTAACAAGGCAAGCCATCACTCTTTTAATGTGTTATGCGCCGGATACCAGTTGGTTAATCCTTGGGTAAACAGGCGGTTTTCCAGTGGTCACGACAACGGGTCCACGGAGGTCATGACCCTTAATTAACACAACAGATGGGGGATAAGAGCTTGAGTTAGTGTCCATGCAGATGAAGTTTGTATACTTTGCATGCACTAGCTAGCTTTGACTATATAGTAAACATGAGCTGTACATGTTGGGAGTTCTCCTAATCTAAATCATCAACTTGATTCTCTGTCCTCCTTTCATTACGGGGTATTGATGAATAAAGTTAATACATTTCTTACAACAAAATGTTAGTCTAGCTTGCGAGACACGCGAAAGTAAACAACGCATAATTCGTTGCCAAGATAGTTTAGACTACATCGCCAGTTGTAAAAAGACATCGATCTTTCTTTACAACACATCGATCGATGATTTTCTTCGTAGAAGAAACGTTGCCCTCTTGGAGCTAGTCTTCCTTGCGAGACACGCGAAAGTAAACAACGCATCATTCGTTGCCAAGATAGTTTAGACTACATCGCCAGTTGCAAAAAGACATCGATCTTTCTTTACAACACATCGATCGATGATTTTCTTCGTAGAAGAAACGTTGCCCTCTTAGAGCTAGTCTTCCTTGCGAGACACGCGAAAGTAAAAAAAAAAAAGCATTATTCGTTGCTAAGATAGTTTAGACTACATCGCCAGTTGCAAAAAGACATCGATCTTTCTTTACAACACATCGATCGATGATTTTCTTCGTAGAAGAAACGTTACCCTCTTGGAGCTAGTCTTCCTTGCGAGACACGCGAAAGTAAACAACGCATCATTCGTTGCCAAGATAGTTTAGACTATACATCGCCAGTTGCAAAAAGTACATCGATGTTTCGTTACAACACATCGATGATTTTCTTCGTAGAAGAAAAATTGCCCTTTCAGAAGTGGCCCCTTTCAAATCTGATAATTGTCACCTCATCTCTCTAATAAGTATCCTGTTCTCCTTCTGATAAGTGACCCTTTTCGAATCTAGATATTTCCCCCGTTTTCAACAGTCACACCCCCGCTCCCCCTCCCTGAATTTCGTACGAACGTATTCAGTCTCTCTAAAAAAATAATCTTTTCACTAAGGCCTTTGCGACTAGAATATTCATAATGCCAGTGTGATATTGACAGCCGATACACCCCCCCCCCCAAAAAAAAGTCAAGTCCCTGTGACGAACTTTAGTGGCATCTGTGCCTCCACATGGAATACCAGTCTTCTATGATCTTTCAAAGTTCAAGTATATAATGCCAAGGACAACCGAGGAAGAAGATTTTGTTCTTTTGTTTAAGAATACAACCCGTTTGTTTTTATCATTTACTCATCATCATTTTACACTACTTTTTCTTCTTCTTCTTCTTCTTCTTCTTCTTCTTCTTTTTTTTTCGGGGGGGGGGGCAGGGGATATTTTTCATATTAGTCCACACCGGGAGGGAGGAGGAGGATGAGGCCAGACATCCTCTGAAAATATTCTGAAGTCGTTTTACAATCTCGTTTCATTGGTTATAGCATGAAGCAACAATATGGCAACTAACAAGGCAAGCCATCACTCTTTTAATGTGTTATGCGCCGGATACCAGTTGGTTAATCCTTGGGTAAACAGGCGGTTTTCCAGTGGTCATGACAACGGGTCCACGGAGGTCATGACCCTTAATTAACACAACAGATGGGGGATAAGAGCTTGAGTTAGTGTCCATGCAGAAGAAGTTTGTATACTTTGCATGCACTAGCTAGCTAGCTTTGACTATATAGTAAACATGAGCTGTACATGTTGGGAGTTCTCCTAATCTAAATCATCAACTTGATTCTCTGTCCTCCTTTCATTAGGGGGTATTGATGAATAAAGTTAATTTCTTACAACAAAATGTTACTCTAGCTTGCGAGACACGCGAAAGTAAACAACGCATCATTCGTTGCCAAGATAGTTTAGACTACATCGCCAGTTGCAAAAAGATACATCGATGTTTAGTTACAACACATCGATGATTTTGTTCGTAGAAGAAACGTTGCCCTCTTAGAGCTAGTCTTCCTTGCGAGACACGCAAAATTAATTTTAAAAAAGCATTATTCGTTGCTAAGATAGTTTAGACTGCATCGCCAGTTGCAAAAAGATACATCGATGTTTCGTTACAACCTTCGATGATTTTCTTCGTAGAAGAAACGTTGTCCTCTTAGAGCTAGTCTTCCTTGCGAGACACGCGAAAGTAAAAAAAAAAAAGCATTATTCGTTGCTAAGATAGTTTAGACTACATCGCCAGTTGCAAAAAGACATCGATCTTTCTTTACAACACATCGATCGATGATTTTCTTCGTAGAAGAAACGTTGCCCTCTTAGAGCTAGTCTTCCTTGCGAGACACGCGAAAGTAAAAAAAAAAAAAGCATTATTCGTTGCTAAGATAGTTTAGACTACATCGCCAGTTGCAAAAAGACATCGATCTTTCTTTACAACACATCGATGATTTTCTTCGTAGAGGAAATGTTACCCTATCAAACAACCAATGGACTGTTTATTAGCTTACTTGTTGGTAACATCGATCTGCCCAATTCAATCTTCAATAACGAAGGTTTCAACTATACCCCTAACCCAATCGACCATTTTTGTCAAAACGGCACACTGCACAAATACACTGTCGATCTGTTGATCTCTCTAAGAATTCTTCGATAGATGTTCAGTAGGTATGGATGGATCATTTGTCCGCTGTTTTACGTCCTGTGATTGGTCAATACAAACATCGATGGAAAATATATGCATGATTTGATCATCGAACCCTTCAATGTGCGATCTTTCTGCCATCGATCCTTTTTGGCACCAAACGCTAGGGCAAAGATCGATGTTTTTACCATCGAACTGTTTTTCGATCGATCTTTCTTCCATCGAACCTTAATGTCACCAAGGGCACGTCATACCGTCTCTCTTCCATCTCCCTGGTTCGAAGCTGGGTGCACGCACACGGGGTTTTACCAAGGAGTTATCACTACTTGGTTTTACGAACAAAATAATTACATACGTCCAGAACTAGATTAGGTTGTTCTATGTGGATTCATTCTAAGTGGATTCCCTTATGAATGATAGCTCCACAATCACTGTATTTATAGGACCTTTATATGAAGCAACTTGTCTTGTGTGATTTAAAGCAATATGTCCATTAAAGTTAAAGTTTTTTTTTTTTTATATATCATAATTTGAGTAACAAATCAAACAAGCTTTCGAAAGGATCTGAAATTATTCATACATGGATATAGCCTAAGCATACGGTGTATTTATGTACATGTCTAGTTTTTTACACTTGTGAAAAATATAAACGATGTAATTTGTAGTACTTTTTTCATAAAGTAACTAAAAGTATACCCTTTTACAAAATTCATATATAACATATTTTATTATCATTAATAAAGTTTTAAAAAAATAAAATCCACTTATAATAGAGCTTCCACAACAGGATTATTGCTCTATCGCACAAGATATGCCCTGCTTTTAGTGCTTTATATAATTATAATACCTGTGGGAAAAAAAATCATGAAAATGGACTGCAATAGATATAAAATATCTAGAAATAATAGATATATTCATATTCGAACATTTTATATCTATACATTCTAATGACCTTGTTATTTCATACCATAAGTAGTTATAATATCTTGCTACATTTAAATCAATTTTAAAGATGATTTGTAAAGATTAAGAAACGGAGTTCAGTAAATTTGATTTTGTAACCATTAAAATGAAAGTTATATATCCCTGACCAAAGCGACATTCGATCAGTTCATTTTGAATGTTTGCATAATACATGCTTGCGCAATTTACTGCACGTACATCGGTTAAAATGTGTATAAGTACAAATATAAATACAGCGCATAAATTTCATAACATTAGAACTACGCCCTACTATGGAGTGGTTTCAATTTTTATCAAAACGGAGTTTTCAACCTTCCTTCAAGAGGAAGAAGGTTGAAAAACCCCTTCAAAACACTTAACCATGTAAGTGTGACGAGAAAGCCTCGGACGCAGTAAACCGCACTGTCAACGTGGTCAGGCGTTCTCAAGTTTTGCTTCATAGTTTTCTTCGAGCTAATACAAACCTTTTCGTTTCTCGTCTTGATTCGTCATTTAACTGTCAGCACTTCTATCACTTTCGGAGTTTCGGTATATTATATTTTATGAGTCGGACTATTCGTCGATTATGAGTAAGCGGTTGTACTCTTTTCTCACGCCCGTGTTTGCAAAAGGACAGTCATTGTGTTGTATTGCATTATTTGATACAAGTATATTAGCTCATCCTTCCACTTTTATTTGTATAAAGGTATGTGAAATAGGTGAAAAAGGCATAATATTAATTGGTTACTGTATAATCCAGCACAACAACAATATTTAACATAATCAAGTCCTGGGGCCAGTAACATAAAGAGATACAATCAATCTTACAGTCAATTTTAACTCCTCAGTACATGGTTTGCCATAGATTTAAGATTGATATCAATCGTATGATTGATTCTATCTCTTTATGTTACAGGCCCCTGGACGTCTTATGATTTGACGAAATCATTAATTATGACCAGAACTTGACCATATTTGACAGTGCGTTTAGCAATGCGCACTACTTCATTCCACTGACCTCTCTGTCGCGATACTTCGGGTCGCTTTGACAGTCATGCTCGCGTATTCTTTTCCCGATGGAATTAGAGGGGGGGGGGGGGGGGGGGGGGGGGTTATAGACTTTAATATACGCTTTTATATCTAAACCTACCATTACCGAAATAATTTGCACAGCTAAACTTTATAGTCCATATATTAATGAGGTAATATTCAAAGAAACGCGGTTTGTATCATGCCAAATGCCATCAAGAACAAGAAATGAGAAGCACGATAAAGAAAAAACAAAAACACACGAACGAAATTTGATTTAACATACATATTACTTTTTATAAGGCACCCGTTTGGTTTACCGATTACCATGTGGTGGTCCTGCAAATGACTGTTCTTTTAAAAATAAAAACAGGATAGTTGAGTGAGGAGTCGAGGAAGGGGGGTATATAGAAAATTAGAATGAGAGGTATCTTTGGTGAGTGGCTCATTGAATAGTAATGGAAGTATTAGTCTGGGAGCCTGTCCCGAAATAGTCATCCCATTTTACCCATAAGATTTGACCCCGTAAAGTTACTTAGACCATCTAAGTCATTGACAAAAAGGTTGTCAGCCTGACCGTAGCCGCCGGGTTTAGCCCCCAGAGCCCCCAAAAGAGACCCCAAAGTCGGGTCGATTTCACCCCATCTCCCCCATGCACCAAACTTTGTCAGTAGGAAGTAGTATGACTGGACATTACAAAACACAAAAAACTGACAAAAATTTCCGTTGGGATGGGGTGTCAGACGGCCCCTAAAAATTGGGGTAAATTTTTCCCCTTGAAGCCCGGGGACCAAATTTTGTCAGAAGGAAGAGCTTTGGATGTACATTCCAAAAATATAAAAACTGACAAAATTGTCCACCGGGAAGGGGGTGTCAGACCCCCTGAAATGAAAACCCCAAAGTGCCCTTTGACAACACTTTGCCCCCCAAAATGCTCTGTATGTAAAGAAAAAACATTTTCTTACCTTCTGACTATGATAATTCAAAAGTGTATTATTCAATTGACTTTAAATTTTCATAACATAATTTTGAGTATAATAATCTTCTTGGGTGCAATGTGGTGTTAATTGGTCTTTTGATTAATAAGTTATGAAATTGTAAAAAATGTATTACTTTCTCAAAAGTAGCCAAAAAATATTGTCAGGATTATGTAAACACACCCATTGTCCATCTTCACCTGTTTGACAAGGCATAATAGAAGAGCTTTTCAGGTATCTGTGGTATGTGACTGCCAGGCTGAAATGTACTATTCATGTGTTAATTGCACAGATACCAAGCAAGCTGCTCTATTATGCCTTGTCAGATGGTCAATGGGTGTGTTTACATAATCCTGACAATATTTTTTGTCTACTTTTGAGAAAGCAATACATTTTTCACAATTTAATAACTTATTACTCAAAAGACCAATTATTACCAAATTGCACCTCATGAAGATTATTATACTCAAAATTATCTTATGAAAATTTAAAGTGAATTGAATAAAACGCTTTTGAATTATCATAGTCAGAAGGTAAGAAAATAGTTTTTCTTTACATACAGAGAATTTTTTTTTTTTTGGGGGGGGGCAAAGTGTTGTCAAAGGGCACTTTCTGATTTTCATTTCAGGGGGTCTGATACCCCCTTCCCAGTGGACAATTTTGTCAGTTTTTATATTTTGGAATGTACATCCAAAGCTCTTCCTTCTAACGAAATTTGGTCCCCGGGCTTCAAGGGGAAAAATTTACCCCAATTTTTAAGGGGCCGTCTGACACCCCATCCCGACGGAAATTTTTGTCATTTTTTTTTGTGTTTTGTAATGTCCAGTCATACTACTTCCTACTGACAAAGTTTGGTGCATGGGGGAGATGGGGTGAAATCGACCCGACTTTGGGGTCTCTTTTGGGGGCTCTGGGGGCTAAACCCGGCGGCTGCGGTCAGGCTGACAACCTTTTTGTCAATGACTTAGATGGTCTAAGTAACTTTACGGGGTCAAATCTTGTGGGTGAAACGGGGTGACTATTTCGGGACAGGCTCCTGGCCTATATATATTATATACCCAAGTCCTTCGTGATAGCGGTTACAGTTACCCCTACTCACTGTTCAAATGGTGTTATATTGAAGTTTATGAAATAGAAAAGACACTGGGAATGTATGAGCATATTGGGAGTTGTAAGTTTCCTCCCGAAATAAAGGGGTTGTGTTGTCCATGTGCTAACCTATGGATCCGTCACCGTGCCAGGATTTTTGAAATTTCGTGTTTTTTCCTAAAATAATATTTCTTTCTTTTTTTCGAAGTCAAAGATGGATTAATCTACGTTTGCAACTATGCTCAGCTATGTTAACGGACGTATTATTGTTACCACCTGGTTACTGTTATTATCAATATCATCAGTATTATCAATAATGTTAATCAACAGCTAACCCTTGTATGGGAGTGGTTTAAGGCAAATAAAATATCAAACTGTCAATTTTCAAAAAAGCATAACTATATGATCTTTCATAACAATAAAAACATTGATTTATACAGCATTTCCATTATATCTCGACAACGTACTACTCGACAACGTACTACCTAGAGTTGAAAACCCGAAATTTCTATTCAAGTGTACGCATTGATAGTTCTATGTTTTGGAAAAAGTATATTCTTGAAACAGAAAGCAAAGTCTCTAAAAACATTGGCATCATTTCTATACAGCGACACATTTTAACAAACAACATCCTCTGTATGCTTTACAATTATCTTTTCCTACAATATCTATTATATTGCAACCTAGCCTGGGAGAACTCTACCACCTCCAAATTACACAAATGAATCACTCTACAAAAGAAAATAATTCGTATAATTACAGGTACTGCTGCTCCCCATTTTCACGTCAATCATTTGTTCAAACAATTTAACATACTTTCTAAATGTAAAGGAGTGATTTTGCCACTCTACATTAAGAGTGAAGGAACTTTCACTCCAAATGGAGTGGTAAAGCACTCCCTTTTGAGTGAGCATGCCGATATTCCTTCATCAGCCGTCTCACTCACTGACAGAGCGAGCCTGTGTTCCACTCAATATCGTGTGCAGACTGAAATATTTTCAGTGTCATTTCTTTGTTGTTAACAAAGCTATACAGGCTCCACTTTTGAAAAAGAGTGGTTAATACTCTAACGAACCGGGCTAAACATGCTAAATATTTCATAAGTGACAGTAAATCGGTTACAACATGCAAACCAATACAGATTTCAACGTATCGGTACTGGTTGGGCTTCAGGCAGGAAAATTAGCATAATTCGCATATTTAAATGATATAGGGGTTTTGTAATGACTCATTTTAATAGATTATTTCTTGATAAAGTTATCTTGCTGAGAATTAGTGGTTACATTTGATAATTCAGTAGGGATTATGTTGTTTTAATGAAAGTGTTAGTTTACTAACTGTGACGTCAACGATTTGTTATATGGATAGATAGTGTAGTACATTTCATAAACCTATAATCACAGACAACATGGCCAAAGGACTGACTGTCGTTGGTCGGCAATCGGCCGCTGCTATAGTGAGACTTAAGCTACGGTCTCACTGGCCTTACGACCGGTTGCCGACTTCCGACAACCACTGGTCTGTTAGTTGTCAGAAATCGCAAAGAGGTTTTTGTCAGTTTTTAAAAAATTGTCAGGGGTTGGCAACTGGTTGTTGCAGCATTTTGGTTGGTTTGAGGTTTGAGCCAGGGTGTTTATATATATATATATATATATATATATATATATATATATATATATATATATACTAGCTGAATCAGCCCGTGGACATATCATCCATGGGCGAATAAAGAAGAAAGTCGGGTAAAGTGTTATTTTTTTACCAAGAAGTATTTACAACATGTGAGTATGTGTTATTCATCCAAATCTTGCATGAGTTCTGAAGAAAATACATTTTCATCTTGATGAAGACTAAATGACGATTGTTTTACTTTATGAATGACTGAATAATGATATTTATTTATGTTATGTCGGCCCTGTGGCCTGTGGATGACACACGATCTCATTTACACCTGGGCGGGATTCTCGCACACAGAGCATGGATATAATTATGTTCGAATAGTATATCCATGAATAGAGCTAGAGTGAGCGATTTGATATTGCCATGTTTCTGTGGTTTAATACTCAGAGAAATTAAGGCCATAAAAACATAACATGCATAATAAGCGGTGCGTCCCTTGTAAAGGATGCAAAAAATAAGAAAAAAATGAATTTATTGTCATTTTCTTTTCAGGGGGATTATGGCCCCCTTATAAGTCTTGGGAGGACCGACGGATTGACCTTTCCCTACCGTACCCCCTCCCCCACCCCATCGGCCTCCCGTCACCCCCAGCGCGAGGGTTAGTATCCTATACGTATTCATATCATAGTGGAAATATTTTCGAAGGAATTTTTTTTTTTTTTTTTTTTTTTTTTTGGGGGGGGGCTCTTTTTTTACAATGTGGCAACCGATATTCCTAAGTGAAATAAAAAGTCCTAAAATATGAAGTGGCCGAAATCCCCCCCCCCTTTTTTTTTTTTTTTTACATCTAACAGTTACATGTTACTCCCGGCTTCACCCTGTCTCATTGAACATTAACCCCCACAAAAAACAACAACAACAACAACAACAAACAAACAAAACAATTGTATCACAGACAAAATTAAGTTCAACTAAGAAACAGCCCCCCCCCCCATAAACAAACAAACAAACAAACAAACAACAACACACCAACAAACAAATAAACAAACAAAAAAAACCTTGAAAGTTCAATTTATAAAGTAATGGAATGCTTACAAAAGTCAAACTTCCAAAGGAGCCGAATTTTCACAAATAAAAGGCAGAAAAGGTTACGGGCACCTGAATCGATCCGAATCGATCGCGACGACCGCTCCCCCCCCCCCCCCCCCCCCCCCCGATGTTTCATTGAGGCCTGAACATCATCCGCGTAATACATCTAACAGTAACATGTTCCTCCCGGCTTCACCCTGTCTCATCGAACATCAACCCCACAAAAAACAAAAACAACAACAAAAAACAAACAAAACAATTGCATCACATGAAAGAATTAAGTTCAACTTAGAATGAACTTGCTGAATTAAAAAGAAGATTGCAGTAGGAGCAGATTTTGATACTCTAAACAGGGAAACCCGTCTATCTCTGATTTTTATACCATTATTAAAGGTCATGTAAAGTTTTGGTAAGCCCTCAAAAACTGTTCGTCAGATTTCTTCAATTTTTGTAGATAAATAGCAAGATACTAGCAATACTAAGACACTGTGAAGATTTCGCCTCCTAAAGTTTAATATTAAACAAATAAGAGGCAAAAACTAATTTATGTGCCGGGACAGGCACGTAAAATCCCAACAAAGGCAGCATGTGCTATACACTGTAAAAACACGTGTAAAACCAATGATGAGTAGCTACACACAGTGCACACACGCTGTCTCGATGCGAAGCCCCAAGATTGCTGTGCGGGGAGCCGTCGGGGTGGAAGGGTCCTAGCATAATGGCAGTGATCAAGCATTCCTTGCAGATATTTACACTGAAATTCACCAGAAATCATAGATGGAATACCAAATGATCTCTTACAGACATCTTTTGATACAAGGAGAACAACATAAGACTATATTTAACATGTTTCTTTCCAATTTCCTTTTTGCTACCAATACTGTACATGAGCTTTAACGGCGATTTTATATCTTGCTTAAGGTATTTTACATCCTATTTGAGGATTACATCATCATCATAGACCTCTTTTTAGCCAAAAAGGAACCGTAAAAGAAATTTAACCTACTTTGGAACACACTACCGAACTATATCCCCCCCCCCCCTTCCGCGGATCTATCATCTCTGAATTTGCTACCCTTTTTCTTGATTTTTGCTTTTTTTGATACCCTAAACGCGTAATCCGGGTTTAATATGCGCTTATTGTTGACAAGGTACCCTTTCTATCCATTTTCATGTACGTGTACCGGCTTCAATGAGACATGTCCCCACCCGGAATACATTATTATTATTCAAAACTTCCTTAGAAAGGAGATGCTAAAAAGGCTCACTGTATGTGTCACAGTTTGTAATTGTAATGAGCCTACCATGACGCCTTTGAGGTATATGTTGCGTCATTTAAGTGGACAGGTGCTTTCTTCATTTTGTTCTTTGTTCTTAGTCATTTTAAAGAAAGCGTTTTAAAATCAATTTGGTTTGTTTGTTCTGGTAAAAAAAAAAAAAAAAAAAAAAAAAAAAAAAAAAAAAATATATATATATATATATATATATATATATATATATATATATTGTTTAGTTTATGTTATTATTTATACGTGCGCCGTATAGTGTAGTTATGTGTTATCTTTGATTATCACCAGATTGAAACGATAACATGCAGGTTGCAGGCATTTAATTTTACTGCAACCATTTAATAATTCACATTAGAAATCGTGGAAATAAAGAGTAGAAATTACGTTTAAATTTATGTTATATGAAGCGCCCTCTTGAGACTGACAAAATAAATTGCTGTTCTATTGCGGCTTTGTGAATTTTTCCTGCCATTGAAGTTCACGATCAGCTCCTCGACCCCCCCCCCCCCCCCCCTGTAAACGGTTCAAACTAATGATAAAAGGGGAAACCACCACTGGTTTAATGAATTTTTACATATGCAGTTGACATGTTTTTAGATTTGTCGTAAATAGGGTCTTTCGATATTTTAGGGATTTTTTAATGGTCAGGAAAGCTCACATACATGCTTACACACGGTTACTCACGCTTAATACACATACATCTCATAATAACTGGTCTTACATAGGTGCATTATCCAAGCAATTAGTTTTTACATTTGTGGTTGACATGTTATGACATTTGAGTTAAATATGCAACTTTACATTTGTAGGCGAAATGTTTTTACATTTAGGTTAAACAAATGTTTACATTTGTGAGCGAACTTTTTTTTTTTGCATTTGTGGTTATTTTTACACTTGTGGTTGACATGTTAGGACATTTGTGGTTATTTTGACATTTGCGGGTGCAATGTTTTTACATTTGTGGTTATTCTTACATTTGTGGTAGATTTTTACTTTTGAGGGTTCTACGGGGATTGTCAGAAGTCGGCAAGCGGTCGTAAGGCCAGACAGACCGAGGCTTTAGGCTAATCATTTACATTGCAAATGATCAGATAATGGGCGAGAAAAGGCAAAAAATGCCACTTCTGATCATCCCGAAGGCAATATGTTACCCTCGGTCTAATTCTCCACTTAATTTCCTACGGTATACATACTGAATTATATGTTTTAAGTAATATGCCATGCGTCTGACGATTACGTATAAAACCGTCGGACTTCAATTTGTAACTTATCCTCATAATATTGAAAATGTTTTCTTCATGGTACTAAATATTGGAAATTTGCTATTAACATTTGTTGCAAGCAGTAACTGTTGCTTAATAAAAGCTGCTATTCAATTTGAGGGCGCCCTTTCTCTTCTCTTCAAAAATAAAATTATATTTTTTAAACTGATCTCAATCGATAGGCCTAGTGGTCATAAAAGAAATGTACGATATCTCCCAACTCTCAGAGGTGAATATATATTTCAGAATGTCTTATCTTCTTTCGTATTATAAAAACATACCTTCCTTCCTCCTCTATCTTTAAATTCATTTTCTTCGTTTCAAGGCCTCTCTGATAATAAAGCAATTTTACACTTTCAGATTCATTTTGGAAATGAAATTCCTCGATCAGTTTATTACTTTTCTTAAATAGATTAATCACAATAATTATCAATATATCTTGCAACACATAACCATGATCAAAAGTCTCGCTTTCTTCATCAAAATATCTTATCACAGTTTTACATATCGATCTAAATGATTATCTCTATATTTCTATCTATTTATTTATTTACTTATTTATTTATTTATGATAATACAGGGCAGCACATTTTCACCAATAGTGGTGGTCTTCCATAAGGCCCTGTTTGCTAACAAAGATATTAAGTGACAATGTAAACTCATTACAGCAACAAAACAAAATACAGAAGATATTTTAATATATATATATATATATATATATATACACACATTATTATCTGGTATCCTCGTAATAAATGGAAATTTTCAAAAACGTACTGGTGCATATTTCTAAAATCAGTGAAATATATACATTCTGTAATTGGTTTTTAAATGAGATAAAAGGTCATCAAATACTTTTGACATCCCCTCAGAATATAGTAATATTATGGAAGCTCATAAACAAAGTAAAGAGATGATCTTGGATCAATATAAATCCCTACTTGGGATACCAAAAAAGATATATACATATGTGCAGCATAAATACCAATGAAAGCATCAATAACTATAATGAGTGGTGTCATTCATTCAGTTTCAAAAGCTTCATGTCATCAAAAAGGTTGTGAATAAACAGATAAATTTCATAGAGTAATGTATTTGTATAATATTGCCAGCAAACACTCGTTAATCAATATAAACGATATTCATTTAAACGTTTTCTGCAGATAGCAGAACTTTCTAGTTATGTTCAGTGGCCGCAAAGCAATTTTCTAACCCTTTTCCGAGGTTTTATGACACGTGTCTACTAAAAAGGTGGGGGGGGGGGGGGTTGCAGCCCCAAGCCCCCTCCCCCCGGTTCCGCGGCCCATGATGTTTAAAACTGTTCAATGTTGGTGATTTCCTGACAGAACTTTCAAGTTGGTTCCATACTCTAATTCCCGAAACCAAAGGACTGTGTTTATATGTGTCCTTCCTAGATTTTGGTACACACAAGGCATCTTTTTCACCTTGTCTTGTATTGTAACCATATAATAAACTAACACGACTTTAATCTCTCTTTGAATATGTGGGTGCCATATCATGTATACACGTATACATCATTACTGAACGTCCAAACTGGAAACGTGTCTGAATAGGCATCCATCCTAAACGTGTGAACATGTCACTGGATGAAACATCAAATCTTTCTCTCAACACTACACGGGCAGCTCGTTTTTAACCTTTTGTAATTTAATCGTTTGTCTTTGAAATCGTTCGGACCAGACGGAGGACCAATAATCAAATTGAGGTAGAACAATGGCATTATAAAAAAGTTTTAAAAATCGTGAAAGAACATAGCTTTTAGCACGCTTAATCGCGCTGATATTTTTTGGGGTAGTTTTAATAATTTTTTTCAACATGTTCAGTCCAACGTAACTCTTCGTCAATCATAGCACTCGGGCATTTTGTCACTTTTACTCTTTTCAAAATGCTTCCGTTTAGTGTGACAGAAAAATCATTATTTTACACTATTAACAACCGATCTTGATCCTACTAGCATGACGTTTGTTTTGTCAGCATTAAGGACTAAACGGTTTTTATAATAATAATAATAATATTGGATATTTATATAGCGCTCATATCCACCATGAATCGTGCTCAAGGCGCTCCAATATTACCCCGGCTCTAGCTAACCGATTTCGGCGCTCACAGCATTCAAGGAATTCATTCCTGCCGGTACCCATTTGACACCTGGGTGGAGAGTGGCAAATGTAGATTAATGTCTTGCCAAAGGACAGTAGTGCCGCGCAGGGGTTCGAACCCACGACTTTCCCATCTCCAGTCAAGTGTTTAAACCACTCGACTGCGACACCTCTGTAGTTACCCATGCAAATATATTTTCCATACCTCTGGTTAATATTTTTTCTACTTCTTTAAAGTTGCTTCCGCTCACTGTTAGAATCGTGTCGTCGGTGTACATATCAACAATGCCGACATCAATACATTTAGGCAAACTATTAATATATAAAGAAAACATCTATCTATTTATCTATCTACCTATAAATCTATTCTATCTTCCTGCATATCTTAATCTATATACATATTTGTGTTATCTTATCTGTTTATATCTATTTATCCTTCAATAAATGACAAATTGTTGTCCTCGTTGGAAACAGGGAGATAAATTTTGTTAATTCAAATAAATTTTCCAATAAAGAGCGTGTCCATATTATGTTTCCATCTACAGCGATAGTATAGTCATGATAGTGCAGAGGTGTTAATCACTATTACATCTTGTATTAAGTATCGCTTCCATTATTGCCTGCAGAATCAGAAGGATATTAATAAAATAGGATACTTATTTCTGCCAATCACCTCTATTATACCTCTCTACAAGCCAGCCTTCATGGTCGCTAATAAAGTAACCTATCTTTACATTAAACAACAATTTAGCTAATCACAGAAGTGTGAAAATGCCCATAAAACCCGATAACTATACAACTAAAGTTTGTGTATCTTTATATACCAATATTTTCCCCCTGATAACCTTCACTTTAAAGGGCTGGTCATTTGTGTCTTATAACGATAACGATAACAAGATTTTTCATTAAAGGTACACCCTAGAGTTGCCCTACTATTACCAGACACTAGTATACTAACACGTACTTACCATATAGTAGGGTGTACCTTCAATTGGGGGAAGATTTGAGGTACATCGCCTATACGCCTTTCATTGACAGCTATCAGAGAGCTTCGACTATTAACATGATTAAAGCTGCATCCCAACCACCTACTTTGTCTCAATAGTGCCTGTCATAATAGCTTAATTCTTTCTTCTGCCCAATGAACCAACATGAGAGTCTGTGGATGAAACCAATGCACATCAAATACCTTTAACGATATGAGACACAATACACATATAATCCAGCTACTGTCCTTCCAAATACGTTCCTTAGTGATTCTTTTCCCCGTCGATTGAACAGTTCTCCCTCTTGAGATGGACTGTTTTCTTAATAGATATCGTTACAGATGTTCTGGAAACATACAATCTATAGGCCTCACAGTGATGATACAGTATATATTTAAGATTATCTTAATATGAATTAAGGAATCATCTTTCATTTATAAGCCGTTGTTCCAAATCATGACTACATATTATTTCCTTAGACCTCTTTAGCTATTGTGTTGTGTTGAATTTTCATGATTATTTGGTACAAGTATATTAGCTTATTCTTCCACTTTTATTTGTAATGTATGTGAAATAGTTGTAATACGTGAAATAGTAATTGGTTACTGCATTATCCAGCACAACAACAACATTTAACACAATCTAGTTCTGGACGTATGAACTGTTTCGATACAAAAAATCATTAAATACGTCCAGAACTAGACCATATTTGTAAGTACATTTACATAGAGTATATATAATCGAATATAGTTCACATTTTGTTATGAGTTACAGATGAGCTACAGCCTAAGCATAGCTTGATATGCTTACAGCCCAAACCATTTAGTTAATAATGAAGTTGCAAAAGGCTTGATTTGCAGGGAAGGGGGGGGGGGGGGTAATAGAAATAAGAAGGGGTTGCATGGTTGGGGATTTCCAGCTATCAAGGAAAATGTTGTTGTTGTGTTTTCAAAGTACATATTTTATATACCATTATTATTGCATTTAGCAGCTGCAGGGTTTATTCGTTTAAAAAAAAAACCCAGTATGTTGGCTATGACAGGTCATTGTTTAATTAATTTACGATGTCAGAATGTCACCTTCAAAAATCTACATACCGTATACTTGAAAGCCTACATGGCCTATATCTTTTCCATTTAGCTAAAATCAAAATGTAATCTATAAAGTTTAAATTTTGTCTACATTCCGCCTCTCCCTCTCTCTCTCTCTTTCCATGAACCCTCACTGCTCTTTACTCCATGCATAATTATTATTTCGCTCCCCATTCCAACCCCCCTTTCTCTCTCCTCTATCTCTCTCTGTCAGTCTCTCCACTTGTACACTTCCCTTCTTTACTTCGAAAGCTTTTGCCTACCTTAAAATAAAATTGAGGAGTGCCAGGAGTGTCAAATTTGACAGACATGTGCGCTATACAAGAACCCACCATTATTATTATTATTATTATTATTATTATTATTATTATTATTATTATTATTATTATTATTATTATTATTATTATTATTATTATTATTATTATCATCATCATCATCATCATCATCATATTATTGTTATTATTATTATTATTATTATTATTATTATTATTATTATTATTATTATTATCATTAAACATTTGTATTACGACTTCAACTTCCAACACGGGTGTATAACCAGGGAACACCTTGAATATTGTAAGCAATTAACTACGATTCTAAAGAAACGTACACAGTGTCCTATAATTAGAAAATTTACAATACGAGAAAATAGAATATATCAATATATTAAAGGGATTGATTAACTTTGCCCAGGATTGAAAAAAAAAATCACTGTTCCAGCTAATGCTGTAATCAGCTCAGACAGGAATCGCCTGAGTTTTATAAGTTGATCGGTCATTTATATATCAAGATATTTACAACTGAACATTGATGTCGGGATAGAGTACCACCGAACCCTAAAGAACTCTTACAGTTGGCATACCTCGCTCTATCACAGAATACCGTACGGGCTGGAAACCCGCTCTGAAATCGCCAAGCGCTGGTGCTTGGTTTTTGTGACTGCAGCGCAGCGAAGAAGCCGAGCGACTTGCGCTAGCGATTGATCACGATTTTCTCTTTTTTAAGAAACCCGCTCTGAAATCGCCAAGCGCTGGTGCTTGGTTTTTGTGACTGCAGCGCAGCGAAGAAGCCGAGCGACTTGCGCTAGCGATTGATCACGATTTTCTCTTTTTTAGGATAGTAAAGGGGTTCCATTTTCTCTCATACTTTCACATATCCTTAATTATATATGGAGTTAGAGGACTGCACACAATTCAGTGGCGTTTGAGCTGATTTTACAATTTTTCACAAAGTCAATCAATCACTTTAAGGCAAAGCTGAATAACACTACTCACTTTGAAAAAAAAAAGTAACGACATGCATAAACTAATGTTGCCAATATGCATGTCCGTGTAGAAGCTCTCCAGTGTATTCTGTTTTCTTTGGTGTTTAGATTAAATTTGAAATTTCCTTTACACCAGATATATTTCGCATGTCGCCTGACAGCATGGTCAACATGAACCCACAATAATAAATATATATATATATAATATATAATGACCTTGGGTGGTATTCTGAGATTTATTTTTGATCTTGATTTTGGTGAAAAGATTTTAATTGTCATAACAAATTTCAAATTGCAACATTTCATTGGTGCTTGCGCAAATGAATTCCGCGTACGCAGCAACTTTTGCGCAGGCATTAACCAATGATGTGCCATAAGCGTACATTTTGTTATGACAATTAAAATTATTTCACTAAAATCAAGATAAAATAAATCTCAGAATACCACCCCTTGTGTGGGATACTATATAGGGCATAAAATCATTCAGTATTATTATTATCATTAATTGTATGAAACCTAGTACCTCATTTTCACCATTACATCCTTGTGTTTTTGTATCAATTTGCCCATTGCACTAACAGAGAGAGAAACTGATTTTGTCTCTACCCAATCATTTTACAAGGGCTGCGCACATAATATACATCCACTGCCTTAGAGCCATTGCTTATTCCCCTTTTCTACGCCGTCGCGCACCCACAGCCATGAGATATTGAAAAAATACTGCACGGTCATCCGTGTATTGTTCCCCGAAACCATGAGATACACCGATTTTACTTGTATGCTTAAAATCCTTCATATGAATAGTACTATTCAGTACATGATAAACCATATACTTTTGGTAATCATGCGGATTCTTTAGGAGTACTAAGAATAAACTTTAATTTTGATAAGCATTCATGCCCAAAGAATAGTCCATATCGGTGTACACTACATTTCCCATAGGCATGTACTCGTGCGAAAGTTCAGCGCTCGCACCAACCGCTTTCTTCCCATAGTTCTTCCCCACAGTCATGCACTTCGCTGATTGGTCTGCTGCTGTGGTCACGTTAATTCTGGGCAACGTAATGCTTCGTTCTAGTGACCTCCCTGTCGCGTCACTTCGGCTCGCTTCGCCAGTCATGCTCGTGTATTCGTTGCCCGATGAAAGTCGATCGGAGTGAGATCGGCTTACGTTCGCCTCTTTTCGCTTCGGCTGGTACTGGACATCGGAAGACTTGAGTGTAAGACAGATTTTAAGATCGCCATTATTTCCGCTGGGCTCTATTTCAGCCATTGTTTCACACATAATGGGAGCCATACTCGTTTGTTGGGCCGTGACATTTCTACCGCCAAAATCCGGTTCCTAAGAAAATAAATTAACAAAATAAAATTAGGAAATGAAGGAGCTTAAAGGAAGTAATTTTAATTTCATATCAAGAATTTTTTCAGGCATTTACTCCCAATGTTTCTGACTTTCGATTTAAAACACCTTTAAAAATTGCTTAAGAATTAAGAGGAAACCAAGTAAATGCATTTAAAAAGTTTAGACGAATTCATTATTTTGTTCTCAGTACGAAATTTTTTTACACATGCAGCTGATAGGCTAATAGTTATGGCCAGTGGAAACATTGCCTTTTTCTCTATATTCAAAATTAATGAGGAAATATTCAAAGAAACACGATGGTTTTATTATAAATTACAACAGGAACAAGAAAAAAGTAGGTCTTCCATGATCAAAACTTATATCGCGAAATCTGATTTAAGATAATTATACATGCATTTGTATATGTCTATGTAATCTACGTCGCCGGAAAACCTGATGCATGATGATTATCCGAAATGGATCTGTCACAAAGTCATGATTTTTGAAATTTTATTAGTTTTTACTATTTTTCTTCTTCTTCTTCTCCTCCTCCTCCTCCTCCTCCTCCTCCTCCTTCTTCTTCTTCTTCTTCTTCTTCTTCTTCTTCTTCTTCTTCTTCTTCTTCTTCTTCTTCTTCTTCTTCTTCTTCTTCTTCTTCTTCTTCTTCTTCCTCTTCCTCTTCCTCTTCTTCCTATTTATTCCTTCTTCTTCATCTCCTCTCCTCCTCCTTCTTCTTCTTCTCCTTCTTCTTCTTCTTCTTCTTTTTCTCCTTCTTCTTCCTCTTTTTCTTCTGCTTCCATTTCTTCTTCCACTTTGACTTCATCTTCTTCCTCTTTCTCTTCTTCTCCTTTTCTTCTTCTTCTTCTTCTTCTTGTTCTTGTTCTTCTGCTCTTCATTCTTCTCTTCTTTTTCTTTTCTTCTTCTTCTTTCTTCTTCTTCTTCTTTGCTTTCGTCTTATCATTATTCTTTTAATATTTTCTATGCAGTCGTAAACACTGATTTTAAATTCTTCTAATAAGAACAAAAAATTATTTACAAAAAAGTTTACTTGATTGAACTGGATTAGACTGAATTATAATTATCACCATTATAATCATGGGGAAGGGTATCAAAAATGTTTTAACCTCTTGTATGTTTGGCAGACAGGGTGAATGTTGGTTGATATATCCAATGGATTGTACAGGTGGGTTGTCGTCCATCTCACTATAATTTGAACTGTCGCCATCTGACGGATTGTTGTGAGTAGGTTGTTGGCGCTCCCTCGTGGAAGATTTCTGTAATGATTTGCATTGCGAGGAAAAAGAAAGGAACAGTGGGCAGGAAAAAAGTGAGAGTGCAATAGAGAGAGAGAGAGAGAGAGAGAGAGAGAGTGAGTGTGTGTGTATGTGTGTGTGAGAGAGAGAGAGAGAGAGAGAGAGAGAGAGAAAGAGAGATCAGAGGGAGTATAGATGGGAATAAGGTGGACAAGTGAGATAGAACTGCATATAAATAAAGACTGCACTAAAAAAAAAAAAAAAAACTAGTAAAACTTTACACAACTTCTTTTAGAGTATGGTAAAAAAAAAATGGGCAAGAGCTAAAAATCAATAACAAAACAACTGAAATATATCTGGAAATGACATGATTATCCTGAACATTATTTTCATCTATTTTTTTTATGTTTGATCAGAAAACATTGGATCAATTGATTTAGTAGTATTAAATTTGGGCGTTCATTTTTCATGATCAAACATAAAAAAATGAACACCCACATTTAATACTGCTAAATCAATTAATCCAGTGTTTTCTGGAAAGAATACTACTACCTTTAAAAATGAACACAATGGTGACACAAGTATTTTTTTTTTTACTTTCATAAAAAATGCCGTAACGTTTTATCAATAGAAGAGCAGTGCAATCTAGTCCGATTAATAAAGATGATAGAGTGAATTAATTATTAATTAGAATTAGTTTTCATAAAATATGCCATAAAGTTTAATAAATAGATTCGAGAGCAGTACAGTTCAGGTCAATAACTGATAAAGTTGATAAATTGAAATTTTAGATTATCAATTAGAATTAGTTTTAATAAAATATGCCATAAAGTTTTATAATGAGAAGAGCAGTGTAATATAGGTTAATTGAGAAAGTTGATGAAGTGAATTTATTATCATTTAGAATACTGCTGAAGTGAAAGTTCCCTATTAAACATAAAAAAGGTGGTGAACATTTCTTTAACTGCAATTGTACACAACAAAGCGGACATGCCTGCCTTCTCTGTTAGTTATAATGTATCATAGTTTTAGATATCTCAAGTGTCATAACAAATGGCTTTAACCATAAACCCATCGTAGTTTCATGATAAATCTCTGTCATCTTGAAACCAAATTCGAATGAACCAAACGTAATCATGATCTTAACGATTCTTTATATTTCCTGTCAGAAACAACTGCACGATAAACATGAATAAAGCTTCATGATCATAACCAGTGGCGTAGATACAGGGGCACGGGGGCACCTGACCCCCCCCCCCCCGGAAGAGCGAAAAGAGGGAAAACAAAACAGAGCAAAGGAGAGGGAATGAAAGGGAGAATAAGGAGAAAGGACAAGAAAAAGAAGACGATAGGACCCCTACCAGCACCCTCCCCTAATCAGTGGCCTCGTAAATTCGCAGTGAATTTTCTGAGTAGAAAAGTTGCCCGCAATGTCCCTCAGTGGGTGGACCCGCTCTACACCAATGATCACAACAACTAATTCATTTCCTTTCCACTGAAACAACTGTTTGACAATGGGTGTGCCATTGAAATACATGTCATAAAACGTCAGGAAGACTGAAGATGTGGTTTCCTACTTATACTGAAATAAGTTAGATGGGTGTTTGGTATCAATGGGCTATTATAATTATTTCAGCAGAATAGTGATAGAAAAAAAACCCACACTTTATCACGCAACAAATAACAATGTAACCAAAAGCTATAATATCAAGGTTATGTATCGGTGACTTTAAATTAAATATATCGTTCAACGAGAAGAATAAGAAGAAGAAGAAGGAGAAGAAGGAGAAGAAGGAGGAGAAGAAGAAGAAGAAGAAGAAGAAGAAGAAGAAGAAGAAGAAGAAGAAAAGAAGAAGAAGAAGATAAAAGAGAAGATAAGAAGAAGAGGAAAAAGAAGAAGAAAAAAGAGGAGGAGAAAACGAAGAAGTAGAAAAAGAAGGAAAAAAATGAGGAGAAGGAGAAGAAAGAGAAAGAAGAGAAGAAGAGAAAAAAGAAGAACAGGAAGAAAAGGAAGTCAAAGAACAAAGAAGGAGAAGAAGAAGAAGAAAAAGAATGAGGGGCAGGAGAACAAGAAAAAAAATAAAACAGAAGAAGAAAAAAAAAGAACAACAAGAACAACAAGAAGAGCAAGAAGAACAAGAACAAGAAGAAATGAAGAAGAAGGAGGAAGAGAAGAAGAAATAAAATAAGTAGAAGAAGAAGAGGTAAAAAAGTTGTAGAAAACATATAAGATTAAGAAGATGAGGGGGGGGGGGGAGAGAAAAACAATCTAAAATTCAGTTAAACAAAATAAAAGAAGAGAGTAGAATTATATTGTGTCCTTTCTTGGATGTGGGATATTGTAAATCCCCCCCCAAAAAAAAAATAAAAAAAAAAAAAAAAAAAATAAATAGAAATAAATAAAAATTAAAAATAAATAAATATAATTAAAAAAAATAAATGAATAAAAAAAAATAAAAAATAAATAAAAAATAAAGAATAAAAAAAAAAAATAATAAAATAAAATGAATAATAATAATAAATAACAAATTAAAAAAATAAAAATAAATAACTTTTTAAAAAATAACATGATGTCGTAATAATTATACTCTCTAGGGAGAACATCAACAAAAAAGGGGGATCAATTATGGACGAGAAGATGAAAATGAAAACTGTGTAAGATACTTACTCGTTTTTGCGTAGGCTCTCTTTTCTTGTTACCCGAATTGGTATTACCAAGAGGAAGAGATCCTTTCATTTTGACAGAAAGAGAAATGGAGATAGATAGATATTTATAACTTCCTGAAGTAAATTGAGAAACTACCCATGGTAAGTCATTTACATCGAGTACATGGTACATAATACGTAACACACAATTCACATGATGCACATTTGGGATATGCGCTTTACTCAAAGAAAATACCACATTTCTATAATTGCTTACTTGGAGTATATGAAGTGTGGTTACCTTATGCAAAGGTAGCACATATATGTATATACATATACATACAAACACACACACACACACCCACCCACACACACACACACACACACCGTGATTAATATTTGAAACAACATTCAATTTTCTATAAAATTGAAAATTTGTAGGATTATTCATAGACAGCTTTCTTCGAGAGGAAGTATGATATAACGTATAAGAACTTGTAAATAGCCACAGGTTGTGATTTAGAAGATGAAACCTAAAACGAAACTACAGTCTTCCTCTTTGTAAATAAATATTATTTAAGTAGTACTTGAAGCCCTATGTCTAATATTTGAGCATAACTTATAAGCATGCTTGGCTGACAAGTGTAAGGTTTCTCTAATTCAAAGTCTCCATAGTAAAACAAGACCTAACATGGTTTAAAGGGGAAGTCTAACCCTGATTACAAGTTGGTTTTAACAAAAATCAGAAAAGTGAGAGAAACTGATTAGTTAAGGTGTCAACACCATGACGTATCTTTTGGAGCTCCTCTCCCATTTGCCCTGTACCAAAAGCATCATTAATTTCCATTTTCTCTAAAGGAAATATTCAATCATACATGCACCTTAGCTTTAATTACTGCTCATATGTTTATACACAAAAACTGTATGCAACAAATCTATTCCTTCATCAAAAACTAAGGGAAAAAATCATGAATTTTTCTGTAATGAACAAATGGGAGAGGAGCTTTCAAGATACGTCACAGAGTTACCAATGTGGGTTTGATTGATTATAAATTCACAAATTAATAACTTTCTTATTTCTGATCTGATTTTGCTCAAACTTTCACTCATCTGTTTCTCTCGTTTCTCTTCTTTTATTCATATCAACTTAATGCCAGGGTGAACTTTCCCTTTAACAGTCGCGTATTATCTACATTTGATATTGCAACTGAAAAAATAAAATTAAAAAAAATCTAAACAGAAAATGAACAAACGAAACAAACAAACAAATCTAATAACCCGACTATTGAAAGTTGACAAAGGGTGAGTATAGGATGACAGGAGAGCAAAGGCGTAGCGTGAGTCCAGACATTAAAAGGGCACTAGCGTTATGGGGGGGGGGGGGGGTTAGTGGGTGAATTAAATGCGAGAGAACAGGGCAATAGAATGAGGAGAGGGTGTGGAAAGATGTCGCATCACCTTCTTTTGATTATATCGCCCCCCCTCTCTCTCTCTTTCTCTCTCTTTATTATTATTATTTTTTTTTAACTCTCATTTTTACTCTGCCCACCCTTTTCGCCATATTTTGATTGGAAACACGTGCCTCCTTGTCCCTTGTGGGCTACACCATAGGGGAGTTAGAAATCGTTTTCCACATCATATGATTGGTGATGGAGGTCGTTATAACTTACTTCGAGGTCGATTGCGCATCGTCCACACAGCGAAGAAAGCGAAGACGAAAACACTCAAGAAGATCAATATAATCACTATTGTGATGAATTCCCTTGACTGCAATACTTGTTCTGTAGTAAACAAAATATGATAATAGTTATGATCATCTTTAAAGAAACACCTAATACATTACTGTCTTAGGTGCAGCATTACTATAGGCTTACCCGGTCAATTTTCATTATATTATCACTCGTATTTATATTTAAGCATCCATTCTGCAGTTACACTGCCATACCGACTCCACTTTGATTTCAAACCGATTGATTGTCGGCCATTTGCAGTTAAGTATTTTTTTTTTTTGGTCTGTGGTCGGTCTGCAGGTGTTGGTCTCTTTAGTGTAATATTGGGGTATTAACCCATTCATGGCAAGAATTATTTAAGAGCTGAATTGATCACATTTTGTTCTTCAAATTGGCTACAAAAATATTTTTTCTTTAATGTTACATGGTTCTAATAAAATGTAGTGTCTTTGAAAACAACATTCATGGTTAAAAACTCTGTTGATAAGTTGAAAATTTGCCAATTTTGACAAAACACAATTATGTTGTACCTCTAAATGTGCTGCCAATTTAAGGATTTTAAAGCTTATTCTCCTTTTTAAAATTCTTGGCATCAAACGCAATGTGGTCATAAAACAAAAAAAGGACGCAGTGTGTGCATAATTTTTTCTCCTTCTACTCACGCATCTGGTACATTTTTTTAGGGCTCTGAATCAAAAGTTATTGAGCCAAACCACAAAATGTGGAAAATTTTCTCAAAAGGGTTAAACGCTAACCACGTTCGCATGCAAATATGGGACTCAGCTGTTCAGTTTGACCAAGGAGTACTGGGCAAGCTTACCTGCTTGGTTTCATTATCAATTCTACTTTACTTTATTCTGACTAAAAATACGAATATGGTTTGTTTTGTTTTTAAGCCAGACTTTGCAATTATGATTACATTATTTGTGATTTTATTGACTTTGCTGGAACTTGAATATTATTTTGTATTCTTAATTCAAATTACCGAATTCGTCTAGGAGCGACATGAGCTTCGAAGCTTGAATAAGTGTGTATGACTTTGATAAAAAGTGAAAATATTAGACTGACGGGGGAAAAGCGTATATTATAATAAAATTAGCCCAGGATTCAATGAAACATTATACACATTTGCTTTCCAGTCAAATGATACGTGTTGTGATACACTTTTCCTTATATCTTCATAAAAATTGTTTTGTATACATATTAATGTACTATATGTTTGTACCTACCTCAGCCATGTTCGTAATGATAATTATGACTTACAGTGCTGTGGTTATATGTTTTAGTCACCTTCATATATCTACATTTTCTGACCTGCATGCATACTATACCTTAGATTTGGACAAGAAATTTGAAGAGTTAGAAAGAGAGTTGATAAGATTTGATGAAAAGACTTTTATATTAGTGAAAATTAAATTAAAATCAGAACTGGAAGCTTTCCGTTTTAAAACAAATGAAGGAATTGTGCGTATTTCTCAGAGGACAATTTTCAAACTCACAAGAAATGTAAATAATTATTTTGATTCCAAAAGGAAACAAACCTAGACATCTATTTTAAAATTGGCGACAGATCTCCTTACTGAATGTATTTATAGGCGAAAACATACGTTTATTATTATGACATGCTATACTTTATACTGAATTACATGATATAGCATAATGCTCTATCAAGGTTCTGGATTTCTTTCACTTCGGTCCATCTGTAAAGAAATTGATCAGGTTATTTTATGCAAACGCCCCCTCTTCTGTATTAGTTAACGGACACAGTACAGATAGATTTGAAATATGACAAGGGTGTCGTCAGGGAGATCCTTTGTCTCCTTACCTGTTATTGTTAGTCAGGAGATACCTGGTATCCTAATGCGACACTCAGACTCTTTTTAATAGTTGGATTGCATGTGAATGGGAAAACGCTATGCAGATGATAACCCTTTGATACTCAACGGTTCAACGCACGATTTACAACGTGTCCTCACAATACTGAATGAATTTGTAAATAGTATGTCCAACCTCAAAATTAGCATAACAGCTAAGTGATATGGATTGGGAAAAATAGAACTTTCAAAAAAGAGATTTTCACAAATACAAACTAAACTGGATATCTGAATAATATCTTAAGTACATGGGTATAGTAAAATTATCAGAAATGTTATTTTTTTTTAAATGACAATTATCAAGAAAAGGTTAAAGAGATAAAACGTCAGATGATGATATGGCTAAAAAATATATCCCCCCCCCCCATTCAAAATCTATGCTTGCCGCAAGCTCGTAATAATCTTGCAGGTTTTTGAGAAAATAAGGTGGCGGTACGCTTACGGCAAGCTTAAAACAAGCTTAGAAAATGATGGCAAGCTTGAGACGAGCTTGCCGCAAGCTTGCAGGAA